>OX465424.1:19005820-20231529 GCA_950005045.1 Agrotis exclamationis | reverse complement strand
TCCCGCGGCAGGACGATTACCCATCAGTAGTACTATCGAAACACAAAGTTAAACTTTAAAAAAAAGAATGTTTTTTTTTTCAAATCATTAAAAAAGTATTCATAAACTCGAAAGAGCGAGAATCGATAGTAATGCACTAGACATGACGTAGGTAGGTACCTACACGAGACGCACGCGCCGCCGCTCGATGTCGGCAAACTACAAAGAAAGAGTGAATAATAAATGTTCAAAGCAAAATAAGCTCTCGAGCATGGTAATACGGCATTAACTAGCCTACACGCTCGCGGCAAGCGAGGCCCCCCCGCGCCGTCGTCGGCGTATGTTGCGCCCACCATCGCGCTCGGTTTAGTTGATTTTTAGTCCTTCCGTGAACGTCATACGTGTAATACGATATCGAATTCTTTTCAAAAATGAATTGTCATACGATTTTTTGTGACTTTTGACCTTTATTTGTGGTCTGAGCTCAAGCGCCTGGTGGATTGTGACGAACAGCAAACTCGCGACGCGTTGATAAGTGCGATAGTGGACGCTTTCAATATCGTGAGACGTGATAGAGACACTCTTATCAAACTGAGAGACAATCACTTAAAACTTGCTCGTTTGTGCATTGAACATAATGGTTTGCATTTCAAACAATTACTCCGCTAGCGGGAAATGTAAGTACTCGCTCGTACCTTGTAAATAAACATTTAAAAGTAGGTTAGGTAATCAAAATCATTGTAATTAAGTTGATTCCATTTTTTAAATACGCCTTAAATACTTAACTAAATCAGAATTTTCTAAAGATAAGTATTTATGACGATCCTAAGTCCGTAATAGTATGAAGGGAAAATTGGAATACCTTATTGGGTCTTGTGTTTTAATAAGTCGGGAGTATGATCAGCTGATTTAAAGAGCAACGACCGCGCGGCCGTTCGGGCCGCGTATCATATCGCGCGATGCACTACTGTTGGTTCAAGTCGCTTTCGAGTTTTGTTTATCACAATTGTAAATCTGCCATTTATTGAGTCTAATTTTTTTTATAAATATTAATCGATTGTATTACCGATACAAACTCATTTCGCTTCGGGAAAACAACCATTTTAATTTCACGCTGTATAATATACGCCCCCCACGTTTTGAGTGGCCCCTCTCTCAGCCCCGTAGGGTTATTTTCTTCTTTTTAGGACATTTAAAAACGTGGGTTTTTAGATTTTTTAAATCTATTAATTATTTTGTACAGATGAGACCCTGGAAATAGAAGGCAAGCGGACTTTCACCATGCATGTGGCAATAGAAGACCCCGTGTGATTTTAGCCCTTACTTTTCCGTTGATTCGTGTTTAGTTTTCGATAATTCTTAGCAAAAACTTAGGCAAACTGAAAAAGAAACTTTCAGTTTGCGCGAATGTTTTCTCTATCTTAGAATGTTGAATCCAGCTGTCTGATACACACGTTTATGAGCCTGTGATGTATAGTGATGCGCCAGAAGACACTTGTGACTCGTCCGGACACGCGCGATAGGCCATTCAAATGTGTCTCTCCCTGCAGGTAATAAATGCATGAACAGTGTGTGTATGAACGCCTCTGGGGCATCACACGATGACAAATAAATATTATTTGCCTTTATGTTAACTCAATTGATGACCTATTTCAGACAAGGATCTGAATACATCAGAAAATTAAACCATAAAAATAATTTATGTCTCCCTCTTATGGGTTCCCTTATGGAATCCGTTTAGTGGAAACATACATTTTCTCGTTTATTACATGGATAGAGCAGGTATCTACGATACTTGCATTTATATCGATGCATTATTCGATTCTTGAATCTTTACACCGAGTAGCTGGTTGATCATGCTGAAATGGCTTAAATCCAAGTAACAAATTAATAGTGTCTATTACTGGGCCACTGCTGGCAGAATGTCTTTTCTTATATTGAGAAGCCACGAGCATTGATAACCACAGTTACTTCGGAAAGATTTGGTATGTTGTCATATTTACATTGAATGTAAGTCCAAATTTCATTATCATCACGACGTTTTCCTTACTCGAAAGTTCGAAAATCTGGCAAACAATCTTACTGAGAAAAATCGTATCACCCAGTTACTGAGTTGTGAAGTTCAGATAAGCAGTCCCTTCGTGTAAAATACTGATTATAAGCTTGTAGGTAATTATCAGCTGCATCCTGTTGAACTAGAAGTCGACCCCGAGGTATTTGGGAAAAGGCAAGGCAGATGGTATTTTCCTAGACCAATGTCCAAGATAAACTTTGAAAATCGTATGAACTGATTTATATTTTTGCGTTTTATTTGTCCGGATTTGAGCCCTGGTTTTTAAAGTGCAAATTATCGCAATATATGTATGTACGTTTTATTGATCTATGGTAACGTTCGTCCAAGTGTTAAAATGTCCACATATCTTAATAACCTAATCTTATATCTCTATTTGGTTAGAATGAAGTTTTGCAAATTACAACAAGAAAAGTGTTAGAATGTCCAAAAGTCATATTGTACATGGCTCAAAATCGTAGGTATTGTGATAAAACGATGCCTGGTTTTTTTTGTCGACAGTTAATAGAACAAATTTTATTTTTCATTTCAACAGCCCTTAATGTTCCAATGTATTTAAACAATTTAATTTATAGATTTAAAATCATTTTCACTTTATGTCATAAATGGACATTTTGTAACTTGATCTTTACATCAAAACTTTTGACTTTTTTTACATAATGACATGTGGACAATTTAACACTTGGACGAATGTTACCATAATTCGTTTTATCGACATCGGAAAGAACCATCCAACACTACTAGTATGAAATATTTTGAAATGAGCTCCCTTTTCGGCCCTTTCCGGATATGAATGCATTTCCGAACAATAGACGATACTATGATGGAGGTTATGATGATATATTAAAACATTCTTTACGTCTCTCTTTGTTTGTTTTTGTAAGAGGAATCCAAATTATACACGAAATTAAACTAGATAATTTGATACACACGATGTGTGAAATTAAGAACTCAGAGACAAAGACTGGTTATCACTTATTTTCTTGGTATTGTAATTTTTCTCACTAAATTATAATAATATGCATTTTTTTCAGAAAATATTAGTTTCTGAAACAAAAAGTTATCAAAATAATGACTCATTATTCTGAAACCGACTATCAGGCCTGACCAACTGAAAGCCACCGATGTTATTTCGGATTTTATTTTACCACTTTATGTTCAATAGCTTCTGCCCGCGACTTCGTACGCGGATCCTGTTGCTTAAGCCAGCGACAACGGAGTCGTCAAAATCGAAGATCTGAAAAACGTCTAATGTCCAATAGAGCCCGGGTAAATAATAAATGGGAGTTCTGGCCAGTAGAGTCAGATTTTTAATGATATACCATCGTCATCGAAAATCAGTCCTAACGTCTTGCCGCCCTCACCGCGTGGAGGTACTCCCAGTTTATGTTATTTTATAATTAATTATACAGGGTGAATTTTTCAACTGGGCGTGGATGGCTATTTCCGAAACTTTTTTTTGTTAGTTTGCCGTATAATTATGATTACTTCCTAGAATTTGAACCTTATTAGCAACACTATCGAATAGTGTAATAATACAGCATGTGATGTTTTTTTTCCAAAATCAGCGGGTTCGATTCCTGGACAGGATTATTAGTTTTTCTAAAATCCAATGATGCAGTTTTAGTTTTCATCAAAATCGGCCTCGAGACTCCTTTCAACGTTTTTTGATATTCCTCATAGTTTCGGAAATAGCCCTCTACGCCCAGTTGAAAAATTCACCCTGTATAGTGAAATTAGCGATAGCTTTATTTCCACATCAGATGTTTCTGATCTTCGATTTTTATAAGTCCACAGGAAATGCCCATCAGACCGACAACTTTTGCTAAGACGTTATTCCTATATGTGTTGTGGTGTAGCGGGCCTCTTGGAGTTCCGCAACGGGTGTTCCAGATATTCAATTTTTATACCTCAACAGTGAGTGCTCATCAGGCTGAATAACTCTTGCTAAGACGTCATTCCTATAAATGTTATAGTTTAGCTGGGCTCTTGGAGTTCCACTTGAGGTGTTCCAGATCTTCAATTTTTATACGTCAACAGAGAGGGCTGATCAGGCTGAACAACTCTTGCTAAGACGTCATTCCTTTATATGTTATATAGTGTAGCTGGGCTCTTGGTGTTCCACATCAGGTGTTCCAGATCTTCAATTTATTCTCTCAGCAGAAAATGCTCGTCACGTGGAACAATTTTTGCTATGGCACCATTTTTGTATCTCTTATAGTTTAGCAGGTCTGTTGCGGTTCTGCATCAGGTGTTCAAGTTTCCCAGATAAATTATAGCCTATATGTTAATCGGACTTAATACCTATACAACAAAAAAAATCGTTCAAATCCGTCCAGTAGTTCCGAAGATTAGCGTGCACAAACACACAGACAAACAGACAAAAAAAAAATTATAATTTCGGGTTCGGCATCGATAAAATAACAACCCCTGCTACTTTTATTATATATTTACATTGTACAGACACCACTTTTCCACAAATTTATTATATGTATAGATGTCGTTGCAAGTACTATATTTATACTGAATTGCGTAATGAGGACTAATCTGAGCAGTTCCAAAAATGTCCGCTTGGGCAGCGCCACTGCCTCTGGAGACCTGTCAAACTATCAATCAGATTAGTCCTCATTGCGTAATAACGTAATATTTTACTTCTTGAACTCACTAAATTAATCATATCTTTTGATAGAGTGAACCGATTTCGATGAAACAAAAACTAAATTAAACCTCAAGTTGCGTATAATTTTTGTAGGTATATAAACATTGTCAGCATTGAATTCGTAGATTTTACGTGATGTGCGCACAAACAAACAGACAAACAGACAAAAATTTCAAAAATGATGGAAATGGGTTCTGTTACTTATCTTTTCACACGCTGGCTGTTTTTGTTTCAATTTCTTCAATGTACAAAAATGACTTTTCTACAGATTTATTATAATTATGTATAGATTGTCCATGCCATTTACGTACACATTTTTAGTACTAGAGACTAGAGTCTTTTACTTAAGCTGCGGACGGATGAATGGACATCGTGAAAGTATGTTATAATGGTGCATTGTAGATTTTGGAACCTTTCAAAATGAAATTAATTTTGAACAAATTACTCTTTTTAAAGGAAGAAGTAGAAAGAAAGGAATTCTAAAAAAAAACCGGCCAAGTGCCAGTTGGACTCGCCCATGAAGGGTTCCGTAGTAGCAAGCATAGATTAGGGAATAGGGATATCATTAAATTGAGATTAGTAAGTAATATACACAAACAATAAAAATAACTTTTTTTTCATAGTGTTTGTATGAATGGCAAAGTTATATTTGCGGTTATTGAAAATGTACTATATCTCAAAAACTGTTAACTGTATCTCATCAAAACCAATTTTCGTTGGAAGTTTTTGTTGAGGTCTACATTATATATATTTTTTTTGTTTTATCATTCTCTTATTTTAGAAGTTACGAGTACAAGGGGGGGACACATTTTACCACTTTGGAAGTGTCTCTCGTGCAAACTGTAAAGTTTAGAAAAAAATGATATTAGTAACCTCAATATAATTTTTAAAGACCTATCCATAGACACCCCACACGTATCCATGGGTTTGGTTTCAATTCTAAGTATGGGGGCACCCCCATTTGTTTTCATTTTATTTTTGTGTAAAAATCCTAATGCGGTTCACATAATACATCTACCTACCAAGTTTCAACAGGATAGCTCTTATACTTTCGACAAAAAGTGGCTGTGACATGCGGACGGACAGACAGACAGACATGACGAATCTATAAGGGTTCCGTTTTTGCCATTTGGCTACGGAACCCTAAAAACTAAGTATAAAATAAACTAGTATTTATTTAATTTATTAGGTTTCGATTTTATAAAAAGAAATAGGTATTAAATTTTTGCGGCCACTTAAAAAATTACAAAAGCACTTCGATATAAATATCCGAGAGAAATAAATGAATAAAGTTAAAGAGTCGACAACATTATCTTCCATAGAAATCGTCAAGGGAGAATGGAATGTTCATTTACAACGAAAAGCTTTGTCCAACAGACAGATAATATTATTTTAAAATCAGCATAAATTATATTCACTATCAAATTAATATTAAAAACAAAATGGAATTGTATTTGAGCAAACAGAGCGAATGCTGATTTACTATGTCTATTTATTTTACAGATTTGAACAAATAATTTTGTTCACAAGATTATTGCTTGCAGAAAAGCTACCATTTTCTATGCAGAGCATATCAAAAGTTCGTACTTTGAACTCTAAACGGTTTACTTGAAAATAAACCACATTTTGTTTGGAACTCCATTTATCAGTGAAAAGTTTCTTACACAATCTCTGTATTTTATTGATTGGGAACTTTGAGTTCTATCTGTTGTAGATGTGTGATAAAACGTATGCAAAAGTTTTATACAATTTTATAAAATTGTTTCGAACAATATGTTTCTGAAGTAGTGTTGCCAGGTCCGATTTGTTGTAAATCGGTACATGAGGTCAAAAAAATCGGTATTTAGGGTTGCAAATCGGGACAGTAAACGAAAAAAAAATCGTGTGGCACTCGGGGAGTGCCGCGGTAAAGCTATTGCATAGCAATTTAAAGAAAAAAAAACAAAAAAAATTATCGCCTACCGCGAATATTTAACGAGAATGTTTGTGGTGTACTACTGTAATAAAGAAAATAAATTATAATGAAGATATCAGAGGGTGTTTTCTATAGATACAGGATTCCCAGGTCTCACTTCCAAACTGTGTCAAAATTTTCAACAGATTATGGGCCCAGCACGCTTCCACTGCGCCACTCTGCTTTGTTGTAGGAGAATTTTATAAGTAGGTTTCATTGTGAAAACCTCCTTTGGTAGCTGGCCGTTTAGAATCAGTAAGAAAAAGTAAATTGTCTTTATGACGGATATTTTTATGATTGCCGAAGTCTCCCGAACTGAAACGACGTTAGACGATGCGGGGTGTTAGGTATTTTTGTTAGGTGTTTTCGTTACAGAATTTCTTGATTCGGTCGCCGCGCTCAGAGTCCGCGATAAAAGCTATGCAATAGCTTAAAAACAAGGGGTTTTAAGTCTATTTAATCTTACATAACAAGTAATCAGTCTTGCTAGACTAGTAGGTAGAAATTATAAAATAAAATCGTACTTTCGGGGATGGCGGGGTCTTCCAGACTCCGCCGTTCTAACCTAACCTGTCCGAGTCGGGGTGCCCCTAGTCGCTTTAACGACATTCATTATTATCTCCGTACCCCGTTTCGTACACTCCTACTTAAATACTAGCTGAACTTGTGCATTTGAACGAGAAGAGAACTGATTTCATTGGCACCCCGAGGTACGGTTTGGTTAGATTCCTTTAAACACTGTAGACAGAAATATCATCAACAATATTCTTTATACCATTCCTACTCTAAAAAGTTACTTTTACTCACTGAAAACAGTGAATAAAAAGCTCTTTTACTCACTGTTTTGGTGTTTGAATTTAGAACACATTGATGCGGTCGACCCCCGTGTTATTAGGAAAATATTACTCTTAATTTAAGTCATTGTTCCGATTTTAATGTTAATTTGTTGACTGAGCGATTGGACTACTTCGTTACGTGAAGCGGGTTCGATTCCCGCACGGAGCAAATATTCGATTCGTACTATGATCTACAATTATTTGTTTCGGGTGTGGTTGTTTGTGTATTGTGAATTTAGATGTTTGGAAACGCACCCACGTGTGTGTGGAGCAGTATTAATAAAAAAAAAAAACATTTTTTTTTCGTTACATATAATTATATTATCGCTCAAATCTTTCTTTTTCTCGTAGTCATGGTATAAAGTATCGTTTGCAACTCTTGAATAAAACGGATTTAAATCGAGGGCCTGAATCACTCGCGTCGCTCAGGATTTAAATATTTGAATCACTCGCTCCGCTCGTGATTCAATCATCATGAATCACTCCCTACGGTCGTGATTCAGTCATTAAAATCCCTCGCTTGCTCGTGATTCATATAATGGCCCTCGCTTTAAATCCGCTCTTTATTCACTAGTTGCAAAATATACTATTATTTCACTACATTTACTCGTAGTATAGTGAAATGACATATCTCTGACTTTCTATTAGTATTTTGTCATGTCACTAGATACTTTTAGTAAGAAGACGTAATAAACAAGAATATTCCACATCTCCCGGGGTTTCGTCAAATCACTGATATCCTCATCTCCCTGCGACATATCCAAAGCCAATAGATGGCATTCCGTGTTAAAAAAATTACTTAGCGCAAAATATAGGTACATTTTTTTCATTTTTTGATTAATCGGGACATTTAGCGTCCCGATCAGGTCCAAATCGGGACGCCTGAAAATCGGGACGTCCCGCGCAAATCAGGACACCTGGCAACACTATTCTGAAGTGTCAATAAATATCAACAGAGTACTGCTCTGTTCACAGTCTCGGGTGATGCGACAACGTTTTTTTTTTGGCTGTGGTGGATATTCATCAAATGAGTCCACACAGGAGTGGAAGAGACTGTCGGATTTTGACTGACTATTGACTAAATTCCAAGCTGTACCTTCAAGTGGTATCCTCCGCGCGACGTATGTCGTATTTTGTATGTGTTCAAGTGACAATATGTATAAGAAATCTCATCGCCGGATTCTTCGACGAGGCGGCTTAGACATCGTCTGATCATGCCGCGTGAGCAGTGAACGCTAGTGCCGCTGTCAGGTCAGCAGCTTAGTGAATAGCAAAATTTCGTCCGAGCACGGCCGCACTGTCACAAGGCTCTGTTTAGGCTGCGGTTCCAATGCCGCGACTCACCAATTACATGGCTTGAGTGGAAAAGAGATGTGGATTTCAAGCCATCGCGGAAGCGAATTGCGGCCCAGCTCGTCGCCGCTCTGCCCCACTCCGCCTCAGTGGAACCGCAGCCTTATAGAGTATAGCACTGGTAATAGTTAAGGTTGGTTAATCGTAATGGTTGACACCATTACGTTTTTTAAACCATGTCTCTGTCTGTTATTTAGATGATAAAGAAATAGCGCTAAACTGTACCCTTAGCACGAGTTTTCACTCTTTTACTTTACAGCGTCTATTCAGTATTTACAGCGTTTCTTGTATGAAAAAATGGAACAGCGCCTCTGGTGTGCGAAGAAGGAACTAATTTATTCCTTGAAAATTGTCAATTTGAAATTGTCAAAGTTCCAGTTTACTTTACGTCTCAAATACTGAAAACTCGTGCTCAGGGTACTGGAAACAAAATAATGTTGAAATTCAGTAAAACTATTTTAGACATTCAAAAAAGTTATGAGACAAAAGTTACAAGAGACACTTAAATAGATAGTCCTCGGGGAGTCAAACATTAGACAAGAAATCTCCAACAGTGTAAATTGCTGAAATATGTAAGGTAAGCGGGTGCGCCTAAAACGGATACTTTATCAGAATCAAAATACGAATTCAAAGACATTGTACGATCCATACAATAATAAATTCCTCAGGCAATAGTACCTAGAGTAGGTATATAAAAAGGTAAATTATATTATAAAGCCCACTTTGGTAATTTCTGCTGTATCGTGGGTGGTTTCATTTAGGATGGGTTCATATCTGACGGAACATCCGTCGCGGATCATTGATCGCGGAACGCCGTCGCCAGAACAGACAAATGTATAGAAAAACAATTGACCGTTCACACTTGACGCACAAACGGATCATCCGTTGAGTGTGAACGGTCAATTGTTTTTCTATACATTTGTCTGCTCTGGCGTCCGCGACCGAGAGAATACGCGACGGATGTTCCGTCAGATATGAACCACCCACCCTTAATTTCACAAACACAAACAGCGAGACCCGGAACAACTACCTGTAAGTCATTCAAATATTTTTCCTTACGGGAATCGAATCCGCGACACGCAGTGCAGCAGTCAAACGCTCAACCATTTGTTAAAAGTTATTTTACGCTTTATACCCGACTGCGCGACGCAAAGGAGGGTAATGTGTTTATCAGTCTATGTATGTATGTATGTATGTTTGTTTCTATCTGGCGTTCTAGAGACCAAATGCGTTTTTGATGATTCTTAAGTCAATCGATTCGTCTTAACCTTGCGAGTGTCACTAAAGACATGACGGTAATCAAAATTCCCCACAGCGACAACCAGACGCCATATTGTCAAAATGAAAAAAAAAAGTCGATGAACTATGTCAAGTGGGGTTTCGTTGAATAGGTATTTTAAAATCATTTTTCGGTTTCTTTCACCATTTTTCATTTTAAATAATAGTTTGGGATATATAACGATTTAAAGTTGTTTAACAAAACAATCATTCTCGCTAATTTTCAACGTCACGGGATATCCATTATTGTTATATACCTACTAAAACCTTCTCCAGAATGTAACAAATGGGGTGCTAAGACAGGAAACCTCCACGTGCGCCCGTGGACTGGAGTTCCCTCTCGGATACGTCCGGGGGGAAGACCAGTTTTTCGGGCCGGTGCACCCTGGGATGCGGGCAAAAACTCTCCTTAGGCACTGTGTGCCTAAGGGGTTTCTTTGCCCGTATGCAAATAACCTGTCGGGTGGACGCTCCAACGCGTGTCCCTCTGAACAGCAGAGGGCACAGCAGCGGAGCGGGCTTGCGGACGGTGAGTAATGGGCATGCTCGCTGTCCGACCAAGGACCAAGCCCGGGTCGGTGGCGCGTCGTGTTTCACGCGTCACCGACGGGGCCCCTTATGGGGTCAAATGCCGGCCGGGGTCGCGGATTTTTCTTAATCCAGGATACCGTGGCCCCGGAACGTAAAGGGCATCCGACGGAACACGGGTGGATTTTAGTCAGTAAGAGTCTGACAGTCCTTCCCGCCCCACCCAGGGCGGGAGGACTCATTTGATGATTTTGCCACCCTAAAAAAAAAAAAAAGAATGTAACAAATACTTTTCTGAAAACCGCACCAAAATCGGTTTAGCCAAACGCGAGATAATCGCGGACATACCTACAGGTCGAACTGAGAACCTAATTTTTTTCTTGAAGTCGGTTAAAAAGAGGCCTTTTTACACCCCGAGTCTCCTCCTACTTATTTACTGTAGGTACCTACTCATCAAGACAGACTTTTCTAAGTTATTATTTTAAGCATAAACTTTTGAGTCAGTTTGTTAAGTCGGTACAAAAACTTGCAATTACTTAGCCTGGAAACAAATATACCTACTCTTAGGAAGGATAATTTTGTTCAAAAGTTCCAGACAATAAACGGGTACAAAAAACAAAGACCGAGCTGAGACAGACAGTAAAGTTGAGTGTTTTCTCTAAATTAATATCAAAATAGTAGATTTTGGAACACTTTATTTGATTATTTTCAATTTCAAAACCAGATGTCCAGTGAGTTCTTTGACCTCTGGGATGGGTCCGCCAAATACCAACTCGAAGCTCTTGAGTCACTTTTATTGGTAAATGGGCCAACAGGCTTATTCGCAACGATACTCTGGTCGATACCTGTCGGCTTAGATTAAAAAATGTCCAGATTCCGTGTTCGAAACAAAACGAAACGTTTTAAGTGAAGCCACTTTATTATAAATGTGTGAGTGAACGCCACGCTCGGGAGTGTATTACGTATGGGATTTGCGTTTGTGTGCAACGTGCGAGTAATACCAGTTGCGGAGATTTACCCTTTAAATGTGGGAGATTTTCATTATTTTACGTTCAGCAACACAACAATATACCATCAACAGTAATGACATGATTTTTATCAATACGATTGATGAGTTTTAACGTTATTTCTTTAATTTGTGTAATTTATCATGTGCGACTTTATCGCTTAGCAACAAATTCAGCGATTCATTTTTATATTCAGCTGTATCCAGCATAGAACCTCCTTCGCTCGGCATCAATTTCAAATTCTGAGTTCATATTTGTATGGTAAAGTCAACAAACAACTTAAAATAATAAACCTAAATTCCTATAATCTGAAAGTCAAACTGACTGAATGGTTACTTGAAAAAGACTAGTCATTTACGGAGTCCTTTCTTACTTTTGTTGAATAACCCCAAAAAAGCCTTACCCTACCCCACCCACACACAAAACACTTCACTCTAACACACTCCCTTAGACGAACACAAACCACTCACTCACCCCACTTACACTACTCACTCACACTAGTACACAAAGAATTAGTCGGCAACCAACTACACGCTACTCCATGGCTGCAGCTATACCTACATGACTAACCGCCCTGTATGGCCTAACACTGTCTCCTAAGATACAGGACTACCTAGTTTAGGAGACAGGGTTACATAATGTTTGTGTAGATTTATGTAGTTATTGCAAGATATTTTATTTGTACCATGGTTTATCATGAATCTGGTGTGTATCATAATAAATATTATTATTATTATATTATTGATTATCATGTTAGGAATTCTTGCAATAAGTGCTTGTAAGTTAATTAATTGTTTGTAAAATGTATCTTATTATGATATGGTTTAGGTAGTCATCAGAAGTAGCCCAAACTGTAGTCTGTCTAAGTCTGACCGAGTGACCGAATCTGACCGTGTCTAGCCGTGTCTTACCGAGTCTGACAGTCTGACAGAATCTGACCGTGTCTAGCCGTGTCTTACCGAATCTGACCGAGTCTTACTGAGTCTGACCGAGTCTGGCCTAGTCTGACCGAGTCTGACCGAGTCTGACCGAGTCTGACCGAATCTGACCGAGTCTTACCGAGTCTGACCTAGTCTGACCGAATCTGACCGAGTCTTACCGAGTCTGACCTAGTCTGACCGAGTCTGACCGAATCTGACCGAGTCTGACCGAGTCTGACCGAGTCTGACCAAGTCTGACCGAATCTGACCGAGTCTGACCGAATCTGACCTAGTCTGACCGAGTCTGACCTAGTCTGACAGAGACTGACCGAGTCTGACCTAGTCTGACAGAGACTGACCTAGTCTGACCAAGTCTGACCGAGTCTGACTGAGACTGACCGAATCTGACCGAGTCCGACCAAGTCTGACCGAGTCTGACTGAGTTTCACCGAATCTGACTCTGTATTTGACCCTGAGTCTGACTTTAAGTTTCACTCTTAATCTGACTCTAGAGTTCTTATTGAGTCTAACTGAGTCTTTGAGACAATGGACAAAGCGTTCTGAATTCAGTAATTGAGCCAACGCGGTTAACACTTATAAAAACAATCATTGTTTAAGTAAATTAAACTCTTTTTTCATTCCTCATTTCTTTTTTTTAAGTCTTTAAAGTTTAAATAATGGGTAAAAAAATTATACTCATGGCAACACCCTACAGTTATGGCGTCACAGTGTTGTCAAATGATTCACTTTTTTGTTTACATATTAAAATGCGGTAACAAATAAATACATACTGAAATTGAATTCTAACTTAATGAAATGAAATATTATGGCATATTTATTTTTTTGGAGTGTAATTAGAAACCATTTCAAAGCACAAACTTTCATTTTAAAATATCACAACAGGGGCTCGTTACGTAGTTTACGCGGAGAACGTTCATATGCGACTGACGTATGGATCGACCGACGCGGGACATTTGTCCCCCGTATTTTTGGCTTCAATTCTCAGTGGCTTACTATCTATCTGGACATTTTTTAATCTAAGCCTGTCGGTTTTTTTATCGGTTACATTTCGGTAGGTGTGCGACGGAACTGCACAACTTGATTCCGCGTGGCCCTTTCCATCATCGGATTACAAGACGTACGGCAATGCGTCATCGATATAATATGGTGGTCATCCCTCCGGTACGTAGTGTACGTACAAATCATTTTGCCAATACTTTTATTGTGTGCCCAGCTAAGGAGTGGAATTCTCTGCTGGCGTCTGTATTTCCCGACAGCTATAACCTTGGGGTCTTGAAGTCAAGAGAAAACAAAAAAACAGCATTGCAGTCTTTAATGCACTCGGTGTTTTACGCACTTTAATTTTGTACCTACTTAAATTGTTGGGTGAAATTTACATATGAATGTTACTAAAATGTTCAACCCATCGTTTCATAAAAATATGAGTTAAAAAAAAAACATTCACACCAACCTTGTCTGTTTTTTTAGCGTGGTAAAATCATCAAATGAGTCCTCCCACCCCGGGCAGGGCGGGAGGGACTGTCAGACTTGTACTGACTAAAATCCACGGTGTCCTTCAATAGCCTTTTATGTTCCGGGGTCACGGTAATGAGATAAGTCCCGCGACCCCGGCAGGCTTTGGCCCTCTAGAAGGGGGCCCCGTCATCGTGCTGACGCTCTTTGAGGCGCGCGTTGAACACAACGCGCCGTCGACCCGGGCATGGTCCATGGTCGGGCGGCGAGTTGCCCTTTACTCGCCGCCCGCATGCCCGCGCCTACGGTGGCCGGAGATCGTCTTGCGACGTCTGACGCCGTGGGCGTCTACCATTGCAGGTGGGGCGGAGGGAGGACGCTGTCCTCTCTCTCTCACGGCCCGCCTCCTCCTAAACGAGCATTACTGCTTCACAGAAGCCGGCGACCGCTTCCCACTCCGTCTCGCCCCGCAGCATGGCCTCGACCAATGCCGGGCGCGAGAGGTCTCCGCCTATCGCTGCCGTGAGGATACGGCGACCAACCTTGTCTGACAATAACAAACACAACAAAATACTCGTAAGTAGCCAAATATGTGTAGTAGTTCTGAAATGATTAATTTATCATCTACTTATAGGTAGGTATTCTAAAGTATCACAGCATTTTTAAAAATAAGAACTTTGAATAAGTTTAAAGGTATTGTAACTTTAAATTAATTTGAAAAAGTAAATTAATAAATTTTTCGAAACGCTTCTCAAGAGAGCAGCTAATTTTGTAATTTGAATTTATTTTAAACAAAACCCGACACAAGTAGGTATAACGTCAATTTGTATCAAAAATCCCGAGATATATTTGGTTAACAAAAAGGGCACATGCTTGGTTTTTATTAAAGACAGATTATTTGATTTGACTCTCGTTCCTCGAAAAAGCTATGTGCCTGTATCATTTCCAATTCCGTTTTAAAATGAGGGTGAATGCCAAAGTTAATTTCTACGAATTTTCTTTTAGTACAACATATATTTTTACATCACAAACATTTTCAACACTTCTGGGAAGTTAACCGTAGGTTTCCGCTTTGTTTTATAAAATCTATTTAAAATTTTATTGACAAATATTTTAATTTCACATTTAACTTCAATAATTTAAGCTCGTCAAACTATCAAATCTGTTATTTATAAATGGCCAATTAAATCTCAAGCCTTAAGAATGCCTATCTATGCTATAGAAAATTATATTTATTTAATGTTTGCTAACAGCTTTTAATATTAAAATAGCGAATGTACAATGGAATTATTTTTCGCAATTTAAATATTAAATGCACGGCTGGCTACTGAAATAAGTTTTAAAATATGTCCAAGATTTTCGGAGTTTTGTCTTGTATTTATAATCTTGGAGAAAATCTAAAATAATATAAATGTATCAACCTAAAAAGCTGGGAAAACGTATTTGCGTTACGTATAATTTGCGAAATATTTAATTGTAAACCTGAGAGCAGTGGTGGCCCAGTGGTATCGGCCTCGACTTACGAGTTATAGGTCGTGGGTTCGAACCCAGTCAGGCGCATTACTTTGTGTAATTTATTTCAACACCACTGCTCTCAAAACGGTGAAGGAAAACATCGTAAGGAAACCGGCATGTCCTAGAACCAAAAATTCGAAGACATGTGACATCTACCAATCCGCACTGGGCCCGCGTGGTAGATTACGGCCCACTCCATCCCTCTCACAGAGAGGAGGCCTGTGTCCCAGCAGTGGGAAAATTTATAGGCTGATGATGATGTGTAGTTTTGTGGACGTTACAGATATTGCATAACACTTTAGAATTTAATTAAAGTTTATCTTACGTAAGTTGATTGCATGATTCTAGTGGAATCATTCAATCCTTTCATCGAGATCCGTTCTGACGATCTGAATGATCTAATTCAGTCACAAACACACTCTGGGTGAGTGTTCAATCGATTATTATAAACGACACGAAAATTATGGTGTTAATGGTATTTGGTATTGTGTTAAAAATATTTTCTATAAACATGCAAAAATGACTGTCACATTTCATGATACCTACAATATTATTTACGCTTTTAAGTAAAGATCAGTGTAGATTAAACAACACGTTATTAAAAATCATGCAACAGTAGTTTATTGTCGTTTTGCTTTTAGTACTAATGGTTCATAAATAAACGCAACACATGTCTGTTAAACAAATAATCCTAGTAATATTCTTGTTAGTAAATAATTCCAATGAAGTTGTAAATCCACATGGTCCCACTGTAATAAACGACTACACTCAGTGTATAATCAAAGTAATGGAAAACGAATTTGAAGAGCCTGGTATTTTAATATTTGCTAACACGAACAATAATGTGAGTACCTCTGTATCGAGAATCAGAACTGAACTGTTGAAGAAGATCAACGAAAAAATCAAGTATAGTGTGGAAATCATGAGTCCGGAAAAAGAAGTAGAAATCTGTGATAGAGATAATCATAATCTTGGAGTATTACATGTCGATAATTATATAGCCATACCAACAGCAAGTTACTTTGTTATCATTATAGACAGTTACAAAGATTTCTCTTTTCTGGCCAGTAAATTAATTAGATCACGCCGTTGGAATCCATTTGCAAAATTCATCATTCTACTTTTCAACTTTTTCGAGAATGATAAAATTAATATGGAATACGTCGAGAAAGTGCTTAGCTGTCTGTTCAAATACAATGCAATCAATATTATTATAGCTGTGCCTCAAGCAAACAATTTTCGGAATGCAATTATTTATAGTTGGAAGCCTTACGACCCTCCTGAGTACTGTGGTTATTTTAACGAAACTGCTAAAGACAGACTCGTAGTTCAAAACATGTGTGAACGAGGAGTATTAAAATATGCTAAGGATGTTTTTGATGACAAGATTCCCCGTGACATGAAAGGTTGTGTCATAGAAATAATAGCTCTGCAAAGACATCCATTCATCAGTGACGATCCAGATGAAGCCAATATTGAAAAAATAATGATAAACGAAATGCTGAAACGATACAATATGAAAGCCAGATATCACTTTGTTGAAGGATTCCGGGGTGAAAGAGAACGCGTTGGTGAATGGAATGGAGCTCTAAAGAAATTAGCATCTAAAAGAGGGCACCTACTTTTGGGTGGAATATTTCCGGATTTCGATGTACATGAAGATTTTGAGACAACCATCACGTACTTAGCCGACGCTTATACTTGGGTCGTCCCGAGAGCTCACAGATCAGCTGCTTGGGTAGCATTAGTAATTATATTTAAGAAATTCGTTTGGCTTACCGTGATATGTGGTTTCTTTATATGTGGTATAACGTGGAAAATTATTGGCAAGCTCAGTGGGGATTCGAAATACAATAGTTCGTTAGGCCATTGTTTACTTAATACTTGGATAACAATACTCGGTTTTGTAGCTTATCTACACCCAGCTAAAGAAAGCTTACGCGTTTTCTTTGTGTTTCTTAATATCTATTGTATACTATTTTTGACGGCGTACCAGACGAAATTATTTCAAGTACTGACGGACCCGTCGTATGAGTACCAAATACAAACAGTCGAAGAATTGATTGACAGTGGTTTAAAATTTGGCGGTTTTGAGGAGCTACATGATATTTTCTATAACTCTTCTGACCCTTTTGACTATCGTATTGGTGAGCAATGGACTGACATTAAGAACATTACTGAAGCCATGATAGATGTTGCTGTTCACAGAAACTTTTCTTTACTGTGCAGTCGTCTGGAACTGGCTCACATTGCTTCGATCACTCCCGAACTAAGTGACACTGTTGGCAACTATAAATATTATACTTTTACTGAGAATGTATTTAGTGTTCCCATAGAGACTATAGCTTTGAGAGGTTTTCCTTTTATTCTTGAATTCTCAACCACAATAACACTATTCAAGCAAAGTGGGTTGAATGAAGCTCTAAGAGATCACTTTGCGACGTTCAATGAGAGAAGACGAGCTCGCCAACTGCGGGCTTTACTCAAGGAGAAATCCGATGTTAATCCTTTGTCGGGGCAGCATCTGCAAGGCGGGTTCTTGGCTTTAGCCTTTGGATATGTTAGTGGTACTTTGATATTTATTGTTGAGATAGTTATCAAGACGGGTTATGTCCAGAAGAAACTTTCTCAGTGTAAACGAAAAATTAACTTACTCTCGTGACTTTAAGAGTCAAAGTACGTTGTTACTAGATGTTTGGTATAAAGCAGAAATGAAGGAACAATATTTATACAACAAAACATTTATTATACAAAATTGTATGTATTTCAAAAGCTTAAATTAATGTACTGTACATTTAATATAAGATCATAATAATAATTTCAATGATTACTAAAATTACAATCGTCATAACATTCTAAAGACTAGTCTATGTGAAGTTTTAAAATTACTTAATTATTATTATTGCAATATTGTTTTAATCTCAGCTGTTTTTCGCTAATGTAAGCAGCTCAGTTTCAAAATTAATTTGCATAACTCATTTATAATGAGATTATCTTTTATTTCTAGGTTTTTTAATTAATGAGTCAACTTTATGCATATTTCTCCAACTTTTGTAATTAAGTACGCTGGTACAACGTTTATTTTTTATTTTGGATATAAAGTATGACCGGTGCATGTGGTCATTTCTAATTCGAATGATAATTTACATAAATTACCCATACCATTAAGAGGGATTATAGGTAAGTACTAACATTTACTTATGAGTCTAAATAATGCACATTATAATACAAACTATGGAACAACTTTATTGTCTTTTATTGATAAGTTTAAACCGCATTTTCCAGCAAAAATAAATAGTTTGACGTTCATCGTCGAACAAGAGTCTCTTACAAAGAAGCTAAAATAATTCGTCAAACTATTTATTTTTGCTGGAAAATGCGGTCAATCAAGAGGTTTTGCATGCAGATTCACACTGTCAAATTAAATAAGAAAATCTCCGCAGTCATGATGAATACAAATTAAAAAAAAATATTGAAATAGAAATTGCTCATTTATTTTGGGTTCAGCGACCGCAATCGAATTTTCCTAGCTACTCGTAATTCAATTTCATTCTGCATTAAGAGCATGTACGCCGAACGACATTTTACAGAAACTTTCAAGTCCACATTTTCTGTAATGACTGACACGAATTAAATGAAATTCCATAAGACATAACTAGGATACATAGGTCTCAAATATTAGTAGAAATCATGACGTACACGCTTTTAAGGTTTACAAGCGCAAAAATGAGTAAAAACTGAAAACTATTTCCCAAAATTAAAATGAGTAGCCTCGTATTCATGTTAAACATTTGTTTAGAAACATGTTGCTGTCAAAATATTGCGGGCAAGAGTTGTGTTGCGGGGTTGATCACGCCATGTTGCAAACTTGACGCCCGGCGAGCGAAAACATCAGTTATCAACAAATGTGTGTGGACGTATTTTCAACTGTTTATAAACATGCTGGTAGTGTGGAGCGATGATAAAATAATGCACTACTTCATCGCGCAACATTTTAACGTTTGCGTGTGGACAACCCATATTGATTTTAACAAAGTTTCCAGCAGCATTCTCGCCGTTCATCAACACAACTGACAAATGTTTACCATGAATACGAGGCTAAGGACATCTCTAGCTTAGCAACTTCATCGACGACTTTGATCACTATAATTAACAAAAACCATTACACTTTCTCTCCATCCAGATGCTGCAGATTATAATACGAATGATCTGGGAATCTTTCCAGCTGAATGTAGTCCATATCTTTGTTTATTAGCGGTTCTAATCTAGCGACGATATCGGCGAAGTCGGGTCGATCCTTCGGTTCGGCTTCCCAGCAGTAGTACATTATGTTGTAGAGTTCCCGATGACAGTGTTCTGGCTTTTCCAGACGATAACCTTCAATAACCTGGGGAGAAAATGCTTTCATTAGAACACTGTCTCAGTACAGTCCTTAACTTTAACAGCTTGATGAGTGCAGTGGTATCGGCTCCGACTTGCGAGTTGTAACTCGTTGTTTCAACAAAGTCAGGCGCATTTCTTTGATGTCTTTGTTGTGTTTTGGCGGCAGGCTACGCGACACCGCGCAGTATCACACGTTATAGGTTATTCATATATTTGCATTGTTGCAAATAAGTGGAATAATAACAAAAAAATATCGTCTTCTCGCTTATTTTCCCTAAAAATGTATGAAACCACCAATCCCGTTATCGTCTAAGGTGAAAACTCCCAAATAGTGAAATTAAACAGTACGAGTACTCTAGTAGTCGGTCACCGCATCTCAACTACGTTAGCTGTTCTGACGTGCCGAGTGCAAGTTTAAATTGCTAATGTGATTAACTGTCACTGCCAGGACACGCTGCTCCGTTTCAACGTCATTTTGTTTTAATTCGTGAAGACTGGCGTAGACCCTCATCTACATAATTTAAAGTTTGATATTGATGTACGGTTTGGGACCTTACACCTTGAGTTGATGCTGATTGATACACTGATAGATGTGATTGATATTTATTGATAAAAGTATTATTGTATGATAGATGAGTGCACGCGGTATGAATGCTATTCGTGTACTAAATTCACCGGCCCAGCGCAGGTAAAATGCAATCTGACTTATTGACAAATTGTGCTGTGCTTGCACTGTACATGCTCCAGGCCCGGAGAAGATAAGGGTGCATAGGTGATATGATTCGTGATAGTGCTAGTTAACAAGGTGATAAAACATAATTTCTTATAATATAAGTAACTTAAATAACACTACATTGATCTGTATTGACTTCCAAAACGTGGTGACGACGCCCTGTCAACTATGCGAGTGTTGCTCTGGCTGTTGTCAACAGTAGCGATGGTCTGCGACGGTCTTCTTGCAGTAGCCGTGTAGTGCACGTTGGGTTCCGGACGATCTTGGTCTTGTTGGACAGTGTCCCTGCTGGTTCGCAGCTGACGCCACACGTAGAGGAGGACAATGATTACGATCACTGCCACTACAGTGTATATGGCGACGTAGTGGTGGATGTCGTGGGATGAGACTTGATCCGTCAGTACGTCAACTTCCTTCTCTCTGGCATTCTTGATGGCGAGACTGATGAATTCTAAATCTTTTTGACGTTTGATAGTCTCTTCGGTGTCGTTCAGTGTGGCAGTAGATGGTACAGTTAAATTGATGATGTGATTTATAGACGGAATCTCAATATCCATGACGTCTGTTTTTGTATGGATTGAGTTGCTTAAGATTTGGTGCGAATAAATCGTAAATGTTTGACCTTTGATTACGCAACCTTCACCGAGTGTCAGTACCCCGGCCTTGCTGAGTCGTTCAGCAGTAATATGATCCTCACATATGACTCGCACGGTGCATTGTCCGCAACAATAATATAAATAAGTGTTGACGATGCTTAATTCCGTCCACTGGTCTATGCATTCTTTCGCTTCTGTTTGACATTGATTTGCAACTTGATCCTTAACACACAGATTGTTGTCCGAGGTCATTTGATAAATAGGCTTTTCCAGGGGACAAATGAAGTCGTCATGATCGTAAGGCGTACATCGTCCCCAATCGTCTTCCGACATCGGGATGAACGAGTCCTTGTGTATATTTATCGCTAAGTGATGTGCGATAGGTGTGATGGTGACCATGCTTTCAGCTACTTGCAACGGAATTGGTATGAGGTTGTAGAGCTCATAATCTTCTCTAGTCACAAGAGGAATCTTGACTTCAAAAATCATGTATTGCTTGGTTGTTCTAGCTTTTACTTTTAGTAAATGATATATTTTAGCAAGATCCGTTTGAATATTATTTATGGGTATGGTCAATTCCTTTGATAGTTGTCCTGTTACAGTGTTGAGCTCATCTCTCAGCTGTGTTGGTGTTAAAAGGTGAAAGTTGAATTTTTCATAAAAAATATTCGCCACTGTATCCACCAGCGTTTCCTGGATATCTTTCAGGTTTGACAACATATGGGATGCCACCAAGGCGGATAAAGTAAAGTCACTTCTGCTGTCTGTCTTTTGAATTTGCTCTTTTAGTTTGTTTATTCCCAGGTTGCAATTGATTATGTGTTGATTAATGAGTTTATGTTGCTTTTCCAAGGCGGTTTCAACTCGTTTGATGACATTCAATTCTGCTTCTACGATTGATGTCTGGTTTTTCCACAATAAGGCAAGATGTTTTTGATTCTTCTTGATAAGGTCGATATCTTTTTGATATTTTTCAGCGAAATCTTCATCCAATATTCCGAATAAACTGCGTGCGACGTTGCCTACACCGTTGATAAGGCCTCTACGTCGGCGCAATCGGTGCATTTGCTGACCAAGTAAAATGCTGTTATAATGTTCGAGTTCCTCGTACCCATGACGTAATTGCAGTCGCACTACGTCACATTGTGCTATGTGATCTGATGAGCATATGTTTTCAAGGTGATTCATATATTTGTTGAGTACGTCTATCCCTCGCCAATATGGAGCCATATCGCAATAAACTATTAGCTTCCATTCTTCGCGTTGTAACCGCATATTGGCTACCTTGTCAAAATATATGCTTTGGTTACTGCTCAGGCTTGTGAACTTGTACTCGCTTCTTACTGTAGATAACATCATCATAATTATCATGAGTATGGTATAAATTAAGTTGCAAAATTTTGATGACGATTGTCGTGTTCGTTGTTTTGGTACGTTAGTCGCCGATTTTTGATGCTCTTGCTCTTCTGTTTGATTTTCGTTGATGGGCAATAATGATAGTTTTGTTATTGGTCTTTTTAGTGATCCATTTTTCGTGCGAATTGTAACCACTCGGACATTTCCATCTTTTCCGGGATGTAGTTCCGTGATTCTTCCCATGGCCCATTTTCCTGATGGTAATTGCACATCGTGTATGATGACAATGTCGTTGATCTTTAGATTTGAGTGCGATTGCCGCCATTTACTACGCACTGACAATTGAGTTAAATATTCCGCTCTCCATCTTTTCCATAGATCATCCACAATTTTTTGGGTAAGTTGCCACCTCGTCCGTAAATCTTTTTCTGTTTCGATTAACGTCAAGGTTGGTCCGCTTGCTAAAAAGTGGGATGGCGTGAGGTAATCCAAATCTTCTGGATCTTCAGTTAGAGCGCACAGTGGTCGTGTGTTCAAACATGCTTCGATTTGTGCTAACACTGTGGAATATTCTTCAAACGTCAGCCGTTGTTCGCCAATCACTCTCTTTAGATGGTACTTTAAGCTCTTCACAGCTGCTTCCCATACACCTCCTGCGTTCGGCCAGGATGGGGCGTTAAAGTGCCAATTGATCTCCATGTCGGTGTGCTTCGTAAAATTCCACGTCTAACACTTTTTGCATGTTGACAAATTCTTCGTTTAGGATTCTGCTTGCTCCTACGAAGTTTGTACCATTATCGCTGTATATATGTCTTGGGGCGCCTCTTCTTGCTGACATTCTGCGTAATGCTGATAAAAATGCTGAGGAGCTCAGATCCGAGACTAGTTCGAGATGCACAGCTTTTGTGGCCATGCATACGAACACAGCGATGTAGCCTTTTGATGTCTTCACTCCGCGGCCTTTGTTTGTTTTTACGTACACAAAGCCAGTGTAATCAACCCCTGAGTGATAAAAAGGGCGTGCTGGGTTACTGCGTGCTGCAGGCAAGTCTCCCATCAACTGTTCTTGTTTGATTGGGTTGTGACGTCTGCATCTGATACAGTTTCTAAGGCGCTTCTTGACTGCTCGGTTTCCACCTACGATCCAGTATTGCTGGCGAAGCCAAGCTTGCGTGATTCGAGCTCCACCATGATACGTCATGTTATGTCCTTGGTCAATCAGCAAGTTACTGAGGTGAGAGTTTTTAGGTATAATGAGTGGATATCTCATATTTTGATGGATATTTGCGTTAGAGATCCTCCCGCCAACTCTCAACAAGCCTTCTTGATCCAGGAACGGGTTCAGCTTCAACAGTTCACTTTTTGCGCTGACTTGTTTGTGATTCTGAAGAGTGACGATGTCTTCTCTGAATTCCGAATGTTGTACTTGCTTAATGATGAGATTTCTTGATTTCTTCATTTCGCCGATCGTTAAAAACTTTGGTTTGTGCTAATTATTGCGTGTTATTGCGCGCAAAGTCCAAGCTAGAATTCGCGTCGCTCTGTTGAAATTGCTACATTTATTTAATATTTTTTGAGCTATGTCATCATTTTGTTGAATGATTCCAGTTTGTACTGATTTTTTAATTTCGTCTTGCGTAACATACTTTTGTTGTTTATGTTCATTTTCATCAAATGACGAAAGCCACCCTGGTCCATGCCACCATAGTGAATGTTCTTTGAGTTGTTCTGCTGAACATCCTCGGCTTGCACAATCAGCAGGATTTTCAGCTGACTTTACATAGTGCCAGTTTGTGGTTGGAATCACTTCCGTGACTTGTTTCACTCGATTTGCCACAAATGGCTTCAAGCGATTCGGATCTCCTTGTAGCCAGCCCAGGACAGCTGTTGAATCTGACCATCCGTATACTTTGATACTGTAGTTCGGTAAAGTTTTTTGAACTACTTGCATCAAAACTGATAATAAATGCGCTGCGCTTAGCTCCAATCTAGGCAATGAAATCGCTTTATTGACAGGAACAAGTCTTGATTTTCCTGCTAATATGGTCACAGGAGTTGGATTGTTTTCGTTGTGTTTGATGATTCTGCAATATATTACGCAAGCATACGCTTTTGTAGATGCGTCACAGAAACCGTGAAGTTCAATTTCTGCGTTTTGCTGTATTTGTAGCCATCGTGGTACATTAATCTGCTCTATATTTGGTAGATCTTTCTTGATCTTCTGCCATTGTTCGTTGATATGTACTGGTACTTTGTCGTCCCATTGTAGGGTGAGCGACCAGACATTTTGAAATAATAGTTTTAGTTTGGTTGAGACTGGTGCCAGCCAGCCCAGTGGGTCAAATATTTTTGATATATCTGATAATAAAGACCTCTTGGTAGTTGTAGCTGTTGATTTGGTATCAATTTTCATTTGGAACTTGAACTGATCGTCCAGTGGGTGCCAGCGTAGTCCCAATGTTTTTGTCGACTCTTGATGTTTGAATTCAAATGATTGACGCTCTGTGTTTGATGTGAAGTCATCTAATAGCTCTATTTTATTAGACGACCATTTTCTCAAATTAAATCCGCCTGATCTGAGTAATTTGATAAGATCAGATTTTAGTTGCTTTGCTTCTTCGATGCTATGATGTCCAGCCAATAGGTCATCCATGTAGAAGCAGCTGTCAACAACTGCTGCAGCAGCAGGATACCTTGAGCGTTCATCTTCTGCTATTCGCTTCAGAGTCATCATGGCGAGAAAGGGTGCAGATTTAGTGCCGTATGTGACTGTTGTTAGCTCATATTCACGTAATTTCTCTTGAGGTGAGTCGCGCCATACGATTTTTTGATATTGCAGATCATCGTCATGACAGTAGATTTGTCTGAACATTTTTTCGATGTCCGCTGTGATTGCATATCTATGTTGTCTCCATCTCAAAATTAACGTAAATAGGTCTTGCTGAAGATTTGGGCCAGTGTACATCAAATCATTTAAACTGTAGCCAGTCGATGTTTTTGCTGACGCATTAAACACCACACGTAATGCTGTTGTTGTTGATTCGGGCCTCAATACACATAGGTGAGGTAAAATGCAATCTGGCTGTTTTTTATTCTTGCACTCGCGCATGTGACCTAGTCCGATGTATTCATCGATAAATGATTTGTAGTCTTGCTCAATCTTTGGGTTTTTTCCAAACTTTTTCTCCAACTGATAAAATTGTGCTACAGCCTTGGGTTTTGACTCTCCCAACTTCTCCTTTATTTCTGGCTTTAACGGTAGTCTTACAACATATCTGCCATCCTCCCGTCGCGAGGTTTCAGTCTGATATTGCTGAATGCACTGATGATCCTCTTTGGACATGTTGATATTGCCATCTGCTATGTCTTCAATGGCCCAGAACCTTTGTATGTCCTCAATGTTGTTCATCACGACGTTGCAGTGATATGATTTGACGTTTCCGCTTAACATCCACCCAAGCTGAGTTTGTTGTGCTACGGGTAATGACTCATTTTCTTTAATAATGCCTCCCATTATTATTTGAGAATATACGTCGGCGCCTAGTAGTAAATCTACAGGACGGCTTGTGTAAAATTCTGGATCTGCTAGTTGTATGTTCTGTAGGTATGCCCATTGTGGTTTTGAAAATGTTCTGTTGGGCAGGTTATGTAATAGTGTGTTCATTATCAACACATCTGCTTGAAAAGTAAAATCAGTATGAAATGATGCTGCAGTAATACTGATCTCCCTCTTACAATTGGCTTGATTTGTGCCGATACCAAATATGACGCCCTTGAATGCTTGTCTTGCGAGTTCTAGTTTTTGAGCTGCGCATTCTGATATTAGAGAGACTTGTGAGCCTTGGTCAATAAGAGCACGCAGCGTGTGGTATTTCCCGTTTCGTGCTTTCACTTTAACGAGGGCTGTTGCTAGCAGGATCTCTACAATGCTTCCATTTGAAACATGGTTGACAATGTCCCGTGTCCTGTTTTCTTGTGAGCTGGACTGTTGTTCTTCTGTAACCGACTTCGTATTTGTTGCTATGGCGTTGCTGTGAAACGTATCGTGTAACAATGTGTTATGCTTTTCCTGGCATACTCTGCATTTTGTTTCCGAGTAGCATGGCTTGTCTTTGTGATCATGGAGACAATTTTTGCATAGGTTTAATTGTTTCACAATATCTCTTTTGGCTTCTGGCCTAGATTCTAAAAATGTTTTGCAGCGGAAAAGTCCGTGGTTGTCATTGCAAAGTGGACAATTTGCTTTGTTCGTTGCAAAACTTTTAAATGTTGAATTGCGGAAAAATGGTTTGCCTCCATCGTTCTTATTATTTTGCTGATTAGGTTTGCTTTGTTTGTTAGGCTGATGTTCCGATTCTTTTTTGTTGAATGTCTCTTGCTTTGATTTTGGAGTATGCTGCTTTCGCCGAGATGATTCAAGAGCCGTGTATTTGTTTTCCAGGAATCTAAGGAATTCGTCGAGTGTCGGTAGTGCTCTGGGATCAGTTAGCGATTGAATATATTCCCCATGCGTCTCGTTGTCCATTTTCAGAGTCAGCAGGTGCACAATAAGTGGGTCCCAGTTTGATATGTTGACACCGAGATTCTTTATGGCGTTAAGACATTCGTTGGTAGTATCAAACATCCTCTTGATTTGATAATCTGCTTGATTCTGCATTGTAGGTATTGCTAGAAGTGCGTTAATATGCGAGGTAAAGATGAGCTTTTCGTTGTTGTATCTATGATTTAAAATGTCCCAACATAGTTGATAATTTTCCGAACTGATGTTTAAGTGTTGGACTAGCTTTTCCGCTTCACCTTTTAACTTGCTTTTTAAAAACTGCATTTTCTGAGCACTCGACATTGATTTGTTGTTGTGGATCGTTTCTATAAATAGATCTTTGAATGATGTCCACTTCAAGTAGTTTCCGCTGAAGATAGGAATGTCGATTTTGGGGGTACAATTCTCACGATGTGAAATGGAGCCCATCTTAATATTGATTGACTTTTTCATGTCATTGTATAATTATTCATATCTGCTGTACGTTTGTTCATAATCTTTTTCTTCCTCGTACAGCTCACTGTCAATTTCCCAGTGCAACGAGTCTATATTTGACCACCTTTTTTGTACATTACGCAGTAGATCTTCGAGTTCCCATTTTTCAGAAATGTTCTCTAATTCCACGCTCTTGATTGTACGCGACAACGCTTTGAAGTTGCTTTTTTGCTTACGCAGCATTTCTTCCAGTTTGCTTGCGTTTCCTTGAGAAACAATTTTCCACAGAGACTTACTGTTACAAGAATCGCTGTTTGCTTGATCGGGGTCAACTGATGAAATATTTGCAGTTTCTTGTTCGTGTATTCCGGATACTGATGCTTGAACTGATGGATTTCTAACACCTTCACTAGGAATTTTCGACTCGTAACGTTCGATAGTATCCCGTGCTTCAGTGTAGTACAGATTCGTTTTTTGATATAAATTGTCGGTGAAATATCTGGCACTGCGAGTTTCACCTTCACATAATTTTAAATGATTAGACTGGAACTCAGACCAATAACTATCTAGAGTTTGCAGTCGTTTCTTGATATTGGATGGAGTCTTACGTTCTGCAGAATCCTTCTTGAAGTTCCTTAGTAGCTGCTCCATAGCTTGCATGATTTGATCTTGATTTGCTAACAAGTTCTCCATCGTAGAACTCATGATTGATAGGTTTCTTGATAATGCTCCTGACCGCTATTCCACAGAAAATGCTCTTGCGAACTCTCCGCGATATTAGCGCCTTCTCAATCCAACCAGTGAGACCCGCTTGTGGGAGGCCGGCTGAACCGATTCGCAACCACGGAAAGATAAGCAAAGCACCTTCTTTGGCGATATTGCAGCAGTCGAGGGCTTGATGACGTTGGTAGACCGTTGACTGTCGGCCAAAGGTCGTATATACAGGAACCACCACTATTATATTCGCAACGTGATTGAATCCCGCTTATCCGGCTCGAAGGACCATTAAGATGTACGGTTTGGGACCTTACACCTTGAGTTGATGCTGATTGATACACTGATAGATGTGATTGATATTTATTGATAAAAGTATTATTGTATGATAGATGAGTGCACGCGGTATGAATGCTATTCGTGTACTAAATTCACCGGCCCAGCGCAGGTAAAATGCAATCTGACTTATTGACAAATTGTGCTGTGCTTGCACTGTACAATTGAATTTGAAAAAAGACTATGAAAGTCTAAAAAAAAATCTCGATGTCAACAGGAAAAATGCCCAGAAGCTGGCGATATTTAAATGTGGATACTGGCCAAAAATAGACCAGTTCTCTGTCCACGAGAAAAGTCGATCAGAGTCGATAGCATGAGAAGAAAATTTAGTTTTTAGTAAAACTTTGAGAAAATTAAATCATTGCAATTACATTTTTTTGGGATACTGTTTTGAATTGATCCGACAGTAAGACCTAAGAAATTAAGAAACGCATGCACCAACAACAAGTTTATTTTTATGGGGTGTTAAAATGATCAAATAAGTACTCTGAAAGTGGAGCGAAAAGGACTTTTTTCTTATTGGGACAAACCCATCGCACTATTCTCAAACCACTGCAACACCTAAAAGCCAGAATCAACAGTGGCAACCACCAGAAAAGCGCTGAGACAATGAAGCTCGACGTGTCCCGGATAATGAATTTACCTGTCTTGGATCCTGCACGAAATTAATCAGAAAAGAATAGTGGAGCGGACTGTCAGACTCTAACAGACTAAAAGTACAACGTGTTCCTTTCCTTCAGTTGTCAGTTGTCATTTGTGATCCAGAGATCCAAAGAATCCTGCTTAGAAAGTCCCCCCGGCATTTACAAGGTGAGGTAAGTGCTCACCCTTGGACACTCGAATCCCATGGTCCTAGACTTTGGATCCCAAACAGCTCAAATATACGAACAAGTCCTAACCATCCGTCTTCTGTAATTTATTCCACATTTTGGTATTCTAAACAAAGCGTAAGTTATTTGGTCGCGGGACTTATCTCATTACCGTGACCCCGGAACATAAAGGGCTATTGAAGAACACCGTGGATTTTAGTCAGTACAAGTCTGACAGTCTCTCCCACCCTGCCCGAGGTTCGAGGACTCATTTGATGATTTTACCACGCAAGCGTAAGTTATTTATATGTTTATTTTGGGTAGATACATTTTTTTCTTCTCTTTATTTGTTTAAAGGGGCTTTTACGCACAGCGTGTCAGTCCCATCGTATCCTAAAAAATTATACTTCACAACATGTGGGCCATGAATTTGAACAAAGTTTTCGCATCGTCGCCATTGATAGATATTGTTTCATATTGAAGCAGAGTATTTTTTGGTTTAGCCATGAATTAATATGTGTCCCTGTTGTGGGTGTTAAAAGCGTGAGTTGATTCTTTTCTTTTTTTCTTTTCGCGACTTGAAAATTATATTTACGTGCAGATAATGATGTTATGTATGCTAGAGAGAATAGTTTTGCATCTTCACCGCTAAAACTCACAGTTAAACTTAAGATTATGATGTCATAAGTTCAGAGCGTATCATGAAAAAGTTAGAATTTATTACATAAGTTTGCAAGAACACTCTATCAATGTTGAGGTGATACCTAAATGACATACTGAGAAAAACGGGGTAAATTGAGACGCAAGGGTAAAACGGTCGAGGGAAGGCACCACTTTAAAAAACAAAGGACGTGTGAGGGATCGAGGTGGTTTTTAGCCAGTAAGCCCCTTCATACAATGCGACGCAAGTCTCCGACTTACGACTTTGGTATCCATGCGAAAGTAGCAATACTAATTCGTAGAAGTTTGCACACGTCAATGTGCTCAAACACACTGCGAGCCTAGCGCGGTGGCGGCGGCGGGCGCGATAATATTAGACGTATGAAATCGCAGCTTGTGGCCACACTGAAGTGACTAACTGTGAGTCCACACTGGAAGTGTAGCGCGACTAGCAACGCCTATTAGGCTCGCAAAATCGCTTGTAGCCATCGCGCTAGGCCCCCGCCTTATGAATACCAAAGTAGTAGGGTTTCGGGTCAAAGTAGTAGGGTAGACTTGCCTCGCGTTGTATATGAAGAACCTAAGAGTTTGACAGTCCCTTCCTTTCCACAGGGCGAGAGGAATTATTTGATGTTTACACTCCAATAAAAGGGTGAATCGAGACAAAACTTTGAAACGGATTTTAAACGGTTATAGTAGCCAAACTTATCTAAACTGGGGTGCTAAGACAGGAAACCTCCACGTGCGCCCGTGGACTGGAGTTCCCTCTCGGATACGTCCGGGGGGAAGACCAGTTTTTCGGGCCGGTGCGCCCTGGGATGCGGGCAAAAACTCTCCTTAGGCACTATGTGCCTAAGGGGTTTCTTTGCCCGTATGCAAATAGCCTGTCGGGTGGACGCTCCAACGCGTGTCCCTCTGAACAGCAGAGGGCACAGCGGCGGAGCGGGCTTGCGGACGGTGAGTAATGGGTATGCTCGCCGTCCGACCAAGGACCAAGCCCGGGTCGGTGGCGCGTCGTGTTTCACGCGTCACCGACGACGGGGCCCCTTATGGGGCCAAATGCCTGCCGGGGTCGCGGATTTTTCTTAATCCAGGATACCGTGGCCCCGGAACGTAAAGGGCATCCGACGGAACACGGGTGGATTTTAGTCAGTAAGAGTCTGACAGTCCCTCCCGCCCCACCCAGGGCGGGAGGACTCAGTTGATGATTTTGCCACCCTAAAAAAAAAAAAAAAAAAAAAACTTATCTAAACTAACAAAGTATTATCGTAAATATTACTGTGTCTGGCTACCTACTAGGAAGATTTTGCAGATCATAAACTTTTAAAACTTACCTCGTACCTACTAAAAGACCAGAACATTACATGATAATATTACATCTTGGCATAAATCACTTTCTTGCAAGTGGTATGCCAATATGTAATATTATGTAAGATAAGATAAAGCTTTGCCAAGCTGTGGTAATAACTCGGATAAACTATACTTTGAGAGAATCCGTCCGAAAAAAAAATGTTCATTTTTTTTTACTAGAAAAAAATCTAAGACGTTTTCGACGGATATAATAAACTTTGGACTACGGAAATATCGGGCCTATACGTTTGTGCTCATGTAAAATTCTTTAATGTTGGGAACTGCATTTTTTTAATAGAACAGCAACGTACCTTTTTCATGACGTCATTGGCTGATAATCCAGGGTACGGTGTGGAGCCAAGGGTCACGATCTCCCACAGCAGGATGCCGAAGCTCCAAATATCGGACTTAACACTAAATATATTGTCGTAGAGGGACTCCGGCGCCATCCATCTGGAAATAAAGAAGAAAGTTAAATTTTTGAAGAGGTGCCTCGTAAAGTAACGGGTTCAAAAGAGCCGAATGTCTGCCGGGGTTACGGGAATATCTTAAAAGCTTACCGCGGCTATTAAAGGAACGGTTTTAGTCAGTTAGGATACGGAAAAAAATATAAATCACAGTTTTATTTAATCCCATAGTTTTTTATATGTTTTTTATTGTTTAAAAAAAAAACGTTGAAAAAATTCCTAGTGCTAGGAATTTCTATTGTATTCTGGGTACAAACATATAAACTCATAAACACAAACGCCCAGACTCGGAACAACTACTTGTAGATCATAAAAATATTTGCTCCGTGCGGGAATCGAACCCTCGACACGCAGCGCAGCGGTCCAATTGCTCAGCCACTGCGCTAACGTGCCGTCTAAATAAATAATGGCGATGATATGACTTGATGGAAAGCGGTCACTGTAGCCTATGGACTCCTACATCACCAGAGGAAATCACCTGCGAAATACTTTCCCACACCCTGTTTGAAGAACCCCTTATTATTGTTCATTAGAAAAATCTTGGGAGCGAGTCTCTTCCACAGCCGGAGGCCTTACCACGAGCTTTTAACGCGATCCACTTAAGGCTGTGGAAACGAGTCGTCTAGCGCCATCTCTTTCCCATAGCCTAAACTGGATCGCGTTAAGAGTTCATGGTAGGCCACCTGATCGTTAACGGGAGAAAACACCTCTGAAACCGGAATGTTTATGACCATTGCAACCGAGATATCCTCTGTTGGACATTTCTCTTTCTACCTTCCTTCCTTTTCTTCTCGATAGTGCTACCTCGGTCACATACGTACCTACATGGTCAGATGTAATCCAGGGCAGCGTTACCCTTGATTACATCTGACCACGTTAGATCAAGATTGCGGCTGAGATAAATTGTTATTAATTTCCAGCGTTATTTTTATTTATTTTTTTCATTTACCCGTCCTTCTAATATAAGGTGTCAGGATACAGTTTATCGGAAGCCTCAGAACACCACAACTTTCATATTTCCCAGTAGAATACATGTTGTGTGCAGTAAATCTGCGTGAAACTAACAGTACTAACTTTGAACTTTGTTGGGAATATGTCAGGGTTGCGTACGCTATAGTTACTGTCCGACCTCTGTGCGGTCTACTTTATGGAGTTATAAGCTATGTTTAGTGCTTCCCCTTGAGTAAGATAAGTTGGCGATATTTAGTCAGATAATTTGTACACTCGAGGTAGATTCAGATGTCACTATGATCAGTTTCCGATCTCTGGTTCAATAACGGAATTATGAATGCACAAGTGCAAAACGAAAATGAAATACGCCGATTTTTGGATCAAAATATATATAGGTATCCTTTTTTAACGTCGTCTCACGGGATCGGGAGGACTCGTTTGATAATTTTGAAATGTCAGACTCGTCCTGATTAACATCCACGATGTTGACTACTGGCCTTGTTTTTTGTTCTGTCTCCTTCTTGCATGGAGGGAAGTGGTCTCCACTGTTCTTTTCAGATTAATTTCGTTGCAGGATCCAAGACCAGGTAAATTCATTCTCCGGGACACGTCGAGCTTCATTGTCTCGGCGCTTTTCTGGTGGTTGCCACTGTTGATTCTGGCTCTCAGGAGTTGCAGTGGTTTGGGAATAGTGTGGTGGGTTTGTCCCAAATCCACGGTGTTCCATCATATAAGACAGTTCCGCGCCCCGGCAGGCTTTAGCTCTATAAGGGGTGCCCCGTCAGATTGCTGATAGCTCTTTGAGGTTAGTGTTACACGACGCGCCGTCGACCCATGCATGGTCCATGATCGGACGCCACGTCACCCATTACTCGCCGTCCGCATGCCCGAGAAATACAAGTATCCTTTGGTAGCATTTAAGTAAGTTCAATTTGTGTCAAAAAATATGAATAACTCAATCTATCTATACATAAAAATATAAATATAATATACATAAAAATCAATGCCACTTTTCGATGTACTTCTATAACTCAAGAACGGGCTCACGTATCCAAACCAAATGTTTAGGCTTTGTTCGGACTATTTGGTGGATGGTTTATGTGAAGATTGCACAAAATCGGTCGAGCGGTTCTTCATTTATCACATTTTTTGTAACAAATTATGTAGTATTAGTAGTGTAGTATTATTAACTCCGTGGCGCTACGAAGTTCGCGGGGTCAGCTAGTATAACATATATGGCCACAAACCTGATAGGAAGCCGTCCATCACTCTTTCTCTCATACACATGGGTGTCAGCCACATCCCTGGCAAACCCGAAGTCTGCTACTTTGCACACCCTATCTTCTGTTATCAGCACGTTTCTCGCTGCCAAGTCTCGATGGATTATCTGGAAGATAAAAGATATAACTTAATAAGTTGTTTGTTTAGGCGAGTTTTAATGTTTGTCAACGAACCCACTTTACAGGAGTAAATCTTGGGGCAAAGTTTTAAAAAAATGTTATGCTAAACATCGTCTACCTAGCCTTACTCAAGTATGCTATAAACTATAAAGCAAGTGATCGAATAATTTATTAGACAATAATGTTGATGACACCCCAAACGGTTTTCTGGCGAATTTCATGATACAAGTCTGTTATTCGTCGATTCACAAAAATACTAGTTTTATGATAAATCGAGGCGACGAAGGTTAAATGCTTTCTCGGGGTAGGGGGATAGTAAAGAAAGGCTATTCGTATTCTATGCCCAATCAGAGCGATCGACATTTAAAAGTTTAAGACCTTAAAATCTAGGAAATTTGTAAAAGAATTTCGTAGAAGCCGATTTTTCCATTTTGTCGTTCAGTCTGTTGAGATTTTTTAATGCCACCCATACACGATTAAGTTTATCGTCAAGATTGCAAGGCCCTGTGTAGTGCGCGTGTAGTAAACTTGAAGATGTACCATCAGAAGTACTCTTGTCATGCAAACTGATATAAATATAGGGCATATAATATATGGGTCGATTTGCCTGCTGACTAGCCGACCGACTAATCAACAGTCGTCGCCAAAAATATCAGTAGTAGTCGTATTGTCATTCCGAGGGTCGATTTTCTCTGTACTGCTCTTCGAACAAAAATTCGACCGTGTAAAAGGCCTCATAAGTCATACTTATCGCACGCTGCTTCCACTTGATAGTAAAGGGTCGTGTAAGGCTTAGTCAATAAATTTTAATTTCATGAATGGAGTGGTTCATACAATCATTCAGGTAATACTTTTTAAAAATATGTTCAATGCTTTTAATTTCAGGTTCACTTAAAAAAAATAAAAAATTAGCCTATAAAACAATGAAAAAGTAATTCATTCTGCAGAGTAAAAATATCTATTACATTAACACATCGCAACTCTTCAGGTCGTTAACCCAAGATAAACTGTCGACGATTAATTCAGAACTTGAGACACCAAAAAACAAAGACACGAATTTTTCATTATTAATTTAGGCCATTTCGTTTGTTAAGGCTCTTCTACACAAATAAATTTATTTTTCTTACTTCAAAGAAAATCAAAGACGACTTCAATAAATAAACGACACTCAACGAAAAATAAAGCGTTCAGAAATAGAATTTCCGAGAGTTCTCATCACACGTTCGGAAAAATTGTTTTACAAATCTTGCGTGAAGGCGGTCCCTCACTGGGAGCATTCACCTATAATATAACGGTTCAGTTGCGATCATTACATCATTGAGTGAAGTGAAACGAGCGTTAAAGTCTTAAAAATTGAATCTTGGGTTTGTTACATATTCAGCTTACTTATAATGTTCCCTTTTTAGACACGGGCCTTCTTTCTGCGAGTAGGAGTAAGGTATAGTTGGGCTACAACTTCTGGTAGGTTACATTACAGGTCATGTGGTGCCTTCAGAGCAGGTAAATGAAAGTGCAAGTGTCGCGAGACCGTCTGAAAGGTAACTGTGAAAAAAAAAGAACAATTGAGCTTGTAAGATGAGTTTAATTTGTTACTTGAGTGAAAACGCGTGACTATGATACCTGACAAGACTCGTCGACAAAGTATGGGAATTATCGCTTCTAAACGTACGATAAAATTCCCTCGTGTGATCGCACCTTAATGCTATCTTGTTAGAGTTCAAATAAAAGCAGTGTTACCGCAAAATGTTGGCTTTTGACAAGATAATAATGACTAATGAGATCTCTCTAAATAATTGGAAATGTCTCTTTTGTTTCTGTGACATGTTTCATTATGGAGTACCCATGTGTTTTCAGCTTTGCATATTTATATTACGAGTAATTTAATTTACAGTTGCAAAGGAAATATTTTATGGAAAATTTCTGAAATGCTTTGTAATTAGGTACTATATTAAAATTTGACATACCAATTACAATTCTAGTGAAACCTACTCTGTACATTGGGCTTGTATTAAATTATACCATTTATCTATTTAATCAGTGGGTAATCACTTACAAATAATTACAAAATTCTTGAAACTAGACTGAAAAAATCTTCTGGGTTAGATTCATTTATTAAGTGTTGAAAATTTGGGAAAGGGCACACTCTCAAATTTTCTTGTAAAACCCGTCACATGCAATTGCACATGCGCCTGTGTCAGTTTTAGTAGAAGCGTAATACTCTATCTCTTATTATATTTCTGATTAAGCAATAACTTCTAGACAATTTTGCGATTTTTATAAAAAAAAATCATTTTTTGCGGTTCACTTGAAGCGGGTTTTCAAGTTAATACTGTTAAGAGTGCGTATTCTAAAAGTTGGCAACGTCGCAAATAGTTATCAAATATTAACAAGTTTTAATTAATTTAGCAATGTTACTGTATGGAAATAAGAAATATCGCTCTGTAGTGCACTAAAACATCGATATAGGAATGCAATTAAAACACTGAATTTGATGTTGTAACCGCTTCAGGTGTAAAAAAAGTATTTGGAAGGTTTCCAAATACTTTTTTTACATTTAAAACTATATATTCGGTGTTACGATATTAATTATTGCATTCCCTAATCAATGTTTTAGTGCACTACAGAGCCATAGGTACTTCTTATTTTCATACAGTAAATTTGCCAAATTAATTTAAACTTGTAAATATTTGACAGCTATTTGCGACGTTGCCAACTTTCTGGTTATGCGCCCTTAATTTGTTAACTAAAGTGTTACGTACCGCCCGACCATAAATATTTGCTTTGGGTCAATCACTCTTAACTTCGCTCATTACATTGATCAAGTACCAAAATAAAATACATTGTGCATTCTTTTTTTTAATATAACCGTGAAAGCACACTTTCTTGCCTTACAGGTATTAAAAATTCCATTTATTTTTAAAAGGGTAGGTTTTCTTTTCAAAATTTAATCGTGCGCCCTAAAAGCCAGGTTTTTCTGCCTTTATGAGAAAAGCACTCCGTTTATAGACTTTGAAATATGAGTCGTGTCGTAAACAGTCTATTGTGTTTGTTCATACTATTTTACGTCCGGGTACTTCAGAATAAAATGAGGCCCAGATACCTTCTTTTATTAAAAATAAAAGAAATAAAATCTGAATTTAAATAAAAAAAAAAAGGTTATTGAAATCCTAACGTTTACGGCATTTTTAAAACGTTTTAAATAATAATAGCTGCCTGGTTCAAGATTCAAATTATTGTCGCGCTCGCCATAGGTCTCCTCGCGAGGCATTTTCCGCGCGAAGCAGCTCAGTTGGTGTGGACGTGGCTCGGGCGAAGCAAGTGACAGCGCTATTTAAAAAAAAATGTCATATAGTGTGGTCATCGAGTTAACACGCTTCCAGAAGCACGGGATCACTTGCTTCGAGAAGGTTAACAAACCTTTGGTTTCGGCTGTCATTTGTAGATCTTTGACAGTCGTAATAGCGACTAAGTGAATTAAGGTAACATTCGTCCAAGTGTTAAATTGTCCACATGTCATTTTGTAAAAAAGTCAAAAGTTTTGTTATAAAGATCAAGTGACAAAATGTTCATATGACATAAAGTGAAATCAGGCTTATTAATTTTTTCACTCCTTAAATATTCCATGTTAAAGATTTCAAAATGACGCAAGGACATTTTTTGGGACAAAATGCTTTTTCTGCTTTTTCTCAAAAATGCAGACATTTTTGTATTTAGGGATAGTTAAAGAAGTATTGGGCAAGTTTTCAGCGTGCCTGAAGCACTTTCGCAAAAATGCATGCAACTCTAAGCCTTATATAATAAGTAGTCAGTGGCTAAAAAGTCGGACAACCAGTCTTGCCAAGTCGTAACGTATTATCTAGTACTAATCTGTGGCATGATTGGCGCACTGACTAACTGATTGACTGTTGTACTGCATGTCTCGATTCGACTCCTCCATGAAAAACTTTGTTCCTGCATGAAAGGCTTTGTTTTTTATTTCATTGACTATGGCCACCGACTTCCGAAAGAAAAGTTATTTAACATTTTTAAGCTATTGCATAGCTTTTATCGCAGGCTCTAAGCGCGGCGCGGCACGAAAATCTTAACGAAAAAAAACCTAAGGAAAAACCTGACACCACGCATCGTCTAACGTCGTTTCAGTTCGGGAGACTTTGGCAATCATAAAGGTGCTAAAGTATCGTACTAAAAAACTTAAAAAAATATATATATAACCGCCTTCAAAAACAACCACAAAAAAGGGTAAAATAACTTACAAAATAACTTTTATTTCGGAAGTAGGTGGCTTTGTTTTTTTTATTTCGTTGTTTTTTATGCCACCGACTTCTGAAAGAAAAGTTATTTTGTAGGTTATTTTACCCTTTTTTGTGGTTGTTTTTGAAGGCGGTTAATTTTTTCTTTTAAATTTTTTATTTTACTCTTTTTAGTTTAAATATTCAACCCAAATTCTTGTCAAATACATCATTTCTTACATGTGCTCTAGAATTTGGTAATCCTTAGCACTGGTATTAACATCGCTCATGTACACAATAAGCTAATAAAATTCCCTATCAAAAACTGCTGAACCGATTTTGATGAAACTTGCAGTGTTCCCTAAAGTGAACTATTCCTCGTACAACAAAAAAAGAATTTTGAAAATCGGTCCACAATTGGCGGAGTAATCACGTAACAAACACTCAAAAAAGTAAAAATCATCACATCATCCATCAATAAAAATGCTCACAAAATAAAAAGTACTGAACCAAATTGGATGAAATTTTTATTATATAAAGAATTACACTAATCGGACCAGAAACCTCGGAGTAATCGGTGTACATACATAAAAAAAAAAAAAAAACATACCGACCGAATTGAGAACCTCCTCCTTTTTTTGAAGTCGGTTAAAAAGAGCAGGGCATCACAATCCATTGAACATTTGCATGCTAACAAAAACAAAAGCTCTGCGAGTTTAGTTTTATTTCCATTGAAGCTTTGCACAACAGCCTGTCGTTCGTAGTTGGATGGATAAATCAATAGAAAATAGTTAGTAGTTTAGTAGTTTTTACCGACGTATTGGGTTTTTTTTTTCGAATTGAATGCGTCTTGTTACGTGCAATTTATTTCAAACGATTCTTTTAATTCATAGTTGTAATCCATCTGTTTAGTATTATTTGAGGGCGAGGGAGAGGGAGAGGGAGAGGGAAGAGAACGTTTCTTGACGTTTCACTTGATTGACGTGGCTGATCATAGCCTAATAAATATAATAAATAAATAATTATAATTGCACAAGTTGATAAAAAATGCTATGCAATAGCTTTACCGTGGCAGTCCCCGAGTGTATTTTTTTTTGTGTTTGGTTTTGAAGTCGGTTCCTTTTTTTTCAAAAAGTTTATTTTTTATTTTTATTTTCCCCTTCTTAGTTTAGTTATTCAACAAAAATCTTTATACATATAATCGGCGTCTTTGAAAATCTATAATCCTACTAGGATTGTAGAAACAAGAACGGATCTGTGCGGGCAACTTCACGAGATACCCATTCACGCGGACAAACATACATACATACAAACATACATACAGGTCGAACTGAGAACCTACTTTTTTTTTGAAGTTGGTTAATAATAAATTCGTTGTTTTATAGTTGGTTAATAATATATTCAAGACCAGAATTAATTTCTTGTAAGCTTCGGGATCAAACAGTAAACATTATGAGCAAAAGGTCAACTTCAATATTATAAAGGCCAAAAGTATTTCAGTTATAGACTTTTACCAAAATACAAACAATCTTGAATACACAAAGAAATTGCTAAATGACAGACCTTTGAAGGCAAAAGTCGTAAATTATTCTCACAATAGGAAAGTTTATAGCAGCCTTGATAATTCCAGTTTGAATTCGTAACGATTGCCAACTGACTTTGTTTTAAGGTGGGTCCGAACTTGCGCTCGCCTGTATAGAGTATGCGAGCGAACTGTGCGCGCTACTTATCTTAATTGAAGAAGAAAGAGAAAGAAAGAATAAAAATTGTGTTTATTGTCACTAAAATTTAAAACTAATTAAAATCAAATAAACCAGGACCACAGGCTCACCAGTTGCGCTTGTGACCACAACACCAACGAGGCAGTTAAGGCTTTTCTAACCGGGTCCAGACTGGTGTAACGCGTAATGTAATCTACCGTGTAATGTTACGCGAATTCTAGGTGTGGACGGCACTACGAGCATTACATATAACGCTCGTATGCCGTCCATGGATTACATTACACGTTACACCAGTCAGGACCCGGCTTAACACGCAAGGGAATCGCATTGTTCGTGATCGTGCGTCGGTGTGGCCCCATCTTTAGTATTGCCCTGAAAGTTATTTCTAAACTTTACTTTGGTATTTATCAATATAAATGAACTCTTTAACTGCCCGTACAAACCCCTTGCGAAGTCAATTAACATTGATTTGCCCTACTGAAGTTCTTATTCAAAGCATTGTTATTTAAGTGTTAATCGTTTTCAAAGGGTTTCACTTTGGTATTGACTTTGAACAAGATTAACAAAGCTTTGCGATGGCGAATGTGAGTTCTGAGCATTATCACATCTATACTTTTTTGAATTAAAATCCTTTTCACAGGCTAAAGGTAAGCGTCCACAGGCCCGCATCGCACGTATCATACGCATCGCATCAAACGGATTAATTAGACTGCGTCCACTGTATCGGCAGCGATCGGATTGCCGATGCCACCCTCATCCAGATTTTTGTAGTGATCGTACGTGCGAAAAGTGTCTGTGAGAATGGAGGAAAGCGATGAACAAGTCCGTTATGCCGACGATGCGGAGCGAGCGCGCGGAGCGCGTCCACTGATTGGCATTCCATATGGCGTCATCGGTACGCATCGCCCTGTAAGCATTGCCGATGAGCGGATCGTACGATGCGGGCCTGTGGACGTTTACCTTAAAGATTCATTCAAGAACACGCGACGCGTCAGGCGGCGCGAGCTATTGTTCGTCAATAGGCAATTTGACAGCATCAACAGATTGCAAAATTAGTCCGTCAGTTTCATTAGTTCGTCAGTTTTGAAAAATAATGGATACGTATTTTTTCTTTCGTTAAACCAATGCATATTTACAAAGATGTAACGCATCAATATTCGAGAGTGGAGCCTCGAGACGTAAGAGGCAAGTGAAAACTCTATGTAATTGCTTGTGACGTTTTGCCAATTTTAAAAGTGTCATAATATCTTCGTCAATTTTGGTTTACGTAACAAAAGATCTAATGTCAAATATGTTTTGATAATCTAACTGTCATACTGTTTTTCAGTCAAAAACCCTTCCGCTTCTCCCGCACAACGCGCCGCTTATTGTTCCACGTGACTTCGCACAAATAAAAAAAAATAGTCCATCTCCAAGTTCTCAAGGTCCGAAGAGATACAAAATCCGAACCAAAAATCTTTCCACAAATATACTAGCTATTTCAGGGACTTAACTAAAACAATTGTCAGGAAAAGCGGTTGAGTGAAGGTTTATTACGCCTACCGACCCAATTACTGTCTACTTCGTCCACAAATTGAACTTATCTAAGCAAAACAAAGCTGTGAAAAAGAAATTCTCTCAATGAAGTTGATTAAGTTAACATTTAACTATGTACATTTATCCTGACTGTACTCGACACTTTCTGTTAATAAATACTATTTCGAGCAATTCAACATCGATTACTAAATTGCAAATGCGACGAATGAATGGGACCAGTGCGTGCGAACGCAGGACAAAGTGTAAGCAAGTAAGACGGCACGGTTAGCTTAGTGGCTGAGCGATTGGACTGCTACGCTGCGTGTCGCGGGTTAGATTCCCGCTCGGAGCAAATATTTGTATGATCTACAAGTAGTTGTTTCGTCGTTGTCTGGGCGTTTGTATTTTTATATGATTTTAAACGCACCCAAACGACACAGGAGAAATACCTAGTGTGGGGCAACGTTTTTTTTAAAATTAATTAAATAAATAAATAATAAAAAAGGCCCCTTCGTCGTACACAAGGCGACGCAAGTATCCGGTACCTTACAACTTTGGCATACATTAATGCGTTCCTGTGTACGAACCTCTATGGATTTCTATTGCGATAGTCAACCGGATACCAAAGTCGAAAGGTAACGGAGACTTACCTACATACGTCACCTAGGCGCCATCTCCACGAGCGAGAGAATCGCGGCGATATTATCGTCGTGCCACGTATTTCCAAACACTCTCTATGAACACGGCGATATTAACGCGGCGATGCGACGAGTGGCAATGTGTGACATTAGTCGGGCGTATCGCCGCGCGCTCGTGGCGCTCTCGCAGCGAGCGCGTGGCAGGCGCGCGACGTTTCCGTGACGATACGCTGGCGGAATAAACGCTCGTCGTGGAGATTCTCCAACGATAGAAGGACGGACTCACCGTGTTTTCCTCGCTCGTGGAGATAGCGCCCTAGTGTACAGTTCGATTCAAACTTAATGGCGGTTCGGAAGATAGCTGCGAGTGCAGTTGCGCGCAGGTACAGTCAAGTTGACAACAATCATACACTAAAAGCACGACGCGTCGCGCGAGTGCGAGTGAGACAGAGGGTGCGCGGGATGTGCCCCGCCCGTCTACACCCCGCTGATACCCTAAATTGCGTTTTGCGCATCGGAACGCACGATGTTCCGAGCCGCCATTAAGTTTGAATCGTACTGTACGAAGGCGCTAAATAGGACTAAGTGCGCATAACCCGAATCAATCTGTCTAGCTTTTAACTATTTTCGGGTCTGCTTCCATTTCAAACGGAAGAGCAGCTCATTATTAGTATTTCACATGGATCGACTGCTTATCTGAACTCCACAACCAATTACTGGATATCAGATTTTCGGACTTATGACTATCAGTAACGATTGTCAAGGATCTACAAAATACAGCCGGAACCCGTTGGTCTCCTCAAATTCTGACTTGGTGACAATGAGGCTTGCGAATAAAAAAATTGATGGCGAAATCAGTGCACATGAAACTAAACCTACTCCATTTTGAAGTCAAGATAATGTTTTTGCTATTGCGTCGTGGAACTGTCTGAAAAAGGGCACTGTGAGACCCACGCATGTGAAGAGCAACCGAAAGAACGGGGGGATTTTTTGGATATTGGCAAAGTCTCTGTTCCTCATTCCCTTAAAAGCTTAACTGCAGCAGTGGATCTCGGTCTCAAAATCTGGTGATAATACTAATGAAATATAAAGCTAATTCTCCTTACCCCTTGCAAACTTAAGAACTGCATTCCTCTCGCGACTTGAAACGCGAATTTGGTGAGATCTTGTGACGTCAGGAACTGGCTTCCATGAGTGTTGCCGTAGTGACGCTCAGCTCTTGAGTCTCGGAGGAACTGCTGAAGCTTGCCCAGGCTGACGAACTCCATTATAACTAGGGTGGGTTCCTGAGGAGAAGGACGTAATCGTAGTCATCGTCTTTAATATTATTTTTATGAAAGTACAGTTACAAACAGTGATGGCCCAGTGTGAACGAAGGTTGCCAAGTGGGAAGGGCTTCCACTGGCTTCAAATAACGAGTGTCAGCGGTTGGTTGGTATCATGGAGGCTCATCACTTTGTGTATTTTATTTCATCACCACGGCTCTTAAAACGGTTTAGGAAAACATCGTGACGAAATGTGCCCTCGAACCAAAAATTTGGAGACATGTTACATCAACCTATCCGCAATAGGCCCACGTGGTGGATTCAGTTTTACCAATTTTGTTTTGAAAGGCGCTTTCCATTTTTGTTAGTGCAGGTATACCCTTACCGACAAACTAAATTACACTTTTTTTAATCAAAAACCAAACCCATAACCACATTTAGCAATAGCAATCGCTGTAGCACTGAATTTGGATATGAAAAGATTTATGCACGATAGGGATTTGATGGTAATTCCCAGTCATGGCCATAGATTGAGTAATCGGAATATGTAGATCACGTTGCGACCTTGCGAGCAAACCCAGACTGTATCTACCTACTAGTGAAGAAGATTTTTCTTGTAGATAAAGGTTGACGTATGTAACATTCCCAAGTAGTAGACATTATCACTGGTATCAGCAAGTCACTTGAGTATATTGCTCCATACAGAGCGAGTAGCCTCGCGAGGCATTTGCCGCGCGAAGCGGCTCGGTTATTGTGGACGTGTCTCGGCCGAGCCACGCGCGCGCGCTGCCGCGGTCGAGTGACCAACCGCGGGAGCCATCCAGTGACAGCTTTTTGTTTTGCTCGCGTATATTGTTTCGTGGCTCGGTCGAGAAACAATAGGCGCGTCTACACAGAGCGGACAGCCTCGCGAGGCAGTTTCCTCGCGCGGCAAATGCCTCGCGAGGCTGCTCGCTCTGTGTGGACGCACCTAATGACGACTCGTTAAAAACACGATACGTCATGACTGATGGACGTTCTCGTTGCCTACAGAATCGTGTTAATTCACAATTGACACGTCTAAATATAGTATTTTTAGGGTTCCGTAGCCAAATGGCAAAAACGGAACCCTTATAGATTCGTCATGTCTGTCTGTCTGTCTGTCTGTCTGTCCGTGTATGTCACAGCCACTTTTTGTCGAAAGTATAAGAGCTATCCTGTTGAAACTTGGTAGAAAGATGTATTATGTGAACCGCATTAGGATTTTCACACAAAAATCAAAACAAAACAAATTTTGGGGGTGCCCCCCATACTTAGAATTGAAACTCAAAAAAAATTTTTTCACCAAACCTATACGTGTGGGGTATCTATGAATAGGTCTTTAAAAATGATATTGAGGTTACTAACATCATTTTTTTCTAAACTGAACAGTTTGCGCGAGAGACACTTCCAAAGTCGTAAAAAGTGTGTCCCCCCCCCGTAACTTCTAAAATAAGAGAATGATAAAACTAAAAAAATATATAATGTAGACCTCAACCAAAACTACCAACGAAAATTGGTTTGGATGAGATACAGTTAGCAGTTTTTGAGACATAGTACATTTTCAAAAACCGCAAATATAACTTTGCCATTCATACAAATACTATGAAAAACAAAGTTATTTTTATTGTTTGTGTATATTACTTACTAATCTCAATATAATTATATCTCTAATCTATGCTTGCTGCTACGGAACCCTTCATGGGCGAGTCCAACTCGCACTTGGCCGGTTTTTTAAAGAAGATTTAAGGCGTTGCTTTATTTTTATTTTAAGGCGTTGCTGTCACTTTTGACGATTTTTGATGCGTGTATACGGGATAATAATTCAAGAAGTTTGTAAAAAAAAACAAATATCGTGAAAAGACGTCAGACGACTTCGTGTGAATGAGCTTTAACACAGCCTTTGAGCGTTTATTTATGATTTATTTTTCTCTGCTTTTATCAGATACATTAAATTATCATTAATTTCATAATCTTTTTTAATCAGAAATACACAGCTGACTGTTGAACGTGAGGTACGTTCAACAGTCAGCTGTGTATTACGTTGAATTAGCTTTAGCCACTTTTGAACGAATTTTATACACATAACTAGCTGCTCCCTGTGGTTTCACCCCTACTCACGGCTCCTGTTGGCCGTACCGTGATGTAATATAGCCTAAATCCTTCCTCGATAGATGAATTATCCAACACAAAAAGAATTTTGAAAATCGAAGCAGTAGTTTCTGAGATTAGCACGCTAAACCAATAAAACCCTTCTGCTTTTTAATAATAGTTAATTATAATGGTAAACGATGTTTTATAGGGGAACAGTGTATAAGACGGGGACGTTAATAATCGCGAGGTATAATGGGGACATACACTCTTTAGGCATACTTAACACAACACTAATGTAGAGCAAGCGCCATCAGGACGTCATTTGCAAGCGGCCAGACGCAAATGGCGTCCTGTTGGCGCTTGTGCTACATTCGTTTTGGGTTAAGTTTGCCTTATGTGTGTGATTTCCCATCATACCTCGTGTCCCCGTCTTATACACTGTTCCCCTACGTGCTGGGCCAAGCCTTGATAATGTCAACGAATCATCATCATCAGCTTTCATTATTCCCACCGTTGGGACACAGGCCTCTTCTCTGTGAGATAGTGGGTCATAATCCACCACGCGGGCCCAGTGCGGGTTGGTAGATGTCACATGTCTTCGAATTTGATGGTTCTAGGACATTCCGGTTTCCTCACAATGTTTTCCTTCACCGTTTTGAGAGCAGTGGTGATGAAATAAATAACACAAAGCAATGCGCCCGGCTGGGTTCGAACCCACGACCTACAACTCGTAAGTCGGGGCCGATACCACTGGGCCACCACTGCTCAACGAATATTTAAACGCATCAAAACATGGGTGGAGCGGGAGGGACTGCCTGACTTATACCGACTAAAATCCACGGTGATCCTTCAATAGCCCTTTACGTTTCAGGTTCACGGTTACCTGATGAGATAGTCCCGCGACCCCGGTAGGTCAATTGTGGTTTACGGTAATAATTTTGTATAATGTAACTGACGGCCTTCTTAGATGTAGTCTTACCTTTTCAGTACAACATCCAATCAACTGAACAACATTGGGATGGTATCCTAAATTCTTCATCACCAATAACTCTTGAAGTAGATCTATCTTCTCTTTCTCTGAAGCATTTTCTTTGAGAGTCTTCACAGCAACTGTTTGTTCACCTTTCTTGCCTGGAACAACAAATAAAAGCTTTATTAATATTTACTACTAGCAAAAAATCCTCATTAGGCTGAATTACTATATTAATTCGCGGGTCTCCTATTTTTGTCTGCAATGTTAAGAGGAACCTACCCTAAACCGAACCAAGGGGTGCCCTTGACGTCGACCATAAAAAAAACCTTTAAATTTTATGTAAGTTATTTCACAAAAATTATCGTCTGCAGATCTTGATCTTGATTAATGAATAAATTGGATTCTACTTATGAGTGAATCATAAGTAGGATCCAATTTATTCATTAATCAAGAACTTATCAGGTAACAGCGGGCTTATTTCGTCTTAACTTACATATCCATTGGGAAATCAAATACCAATAAAATTTAATAGGATTATTTCAAGTGAATATCGCCTTACACCTTCGGACACTGATTAGACACTGAAGGTCATTTTATCATCGTTTCACGAAAATTAATAATTTCAAGACCAAGTGTCTTGCTATCTTTTTAATTATAAAGGGAATTAATTTTAGATCTTCTTCGCAATTTAGAAGTAACCTGAACTACTAAAATCCACTCTCAAACATTAAATCTCAAAAGTAAAGAAGGTACCATTTATTTTTCTTAGAATATTTGGATCAAATTGCCGGCTGACTAAAAACACTCACTAATTTAATTTAATTATATTTGATAGATACAAGTATACAGGGCGAATTTTCAACTGGGCATGGATGGGTATATCCGAAAATGTGAAAAATATCGAAAAATCCTGAAAGTAGTCTCGAAGCCCGGGGTCGCGGGACTTATCAAATTACCCTCTAACGTAAAGGGCTATTAAAGGACGCTGTGGATTTTAGTCAGTACGAGTCTGACAGTCCCTCCGCCCTGCCCTGGGTCTGCACCATTGGATTTTACAAAAATCAATAATTCTGACCAGGAATCATACCCGCTGATATTGAAAAAAAAATGGCACGCTACCTGTATTAAATTATACCGTTCGATAGTGTCGCTAATAAGGACCAAATTCTAGGAAAGTTATTATACATATTATACGGCAAACTCAAAGAAAGCGTCTTTTTAAAAAAAAAAAACTGATCAATCTTCGAGGCAATGACTGTATTCAAAACATAAGTTACCCGTATTTTTTTTTAATAATGCATTATTTTTTCAACTCAATAATTTCATATTGCTGAGTAAGTACCTACAGTGCGATTCTTGAAAAGTCAAATCCAAAAAACATTGAATTATGGCTTAGTAGAAGTAATGTAAAATCAAGCCCCCAATGAACGAAATCAAACTGTTACAATGAAAACCAGACAGAATTTAACAATACAATGGGAAATAAGCAATGAAATCGATAGCAATTAGCAATATTTCGCAATTGAAAGCAAATAACCCGCATGATTGTTTAAATAATATTACGGAATACAGTGAAAGCTAATATTGCCAAAACATTATCTGATTTGAATTGAAAGCCAGGAAATAATAACAGTTATAATGACGGAATTATTAATTAGAACTTTCATTCCAGGTTTCTGTTGGCAGGCATTAGTTTGGTAGCAAGTTTGGCATAGTGGCTGAATGATAGACTGCTGCGTAGCGTGACGCGGGATCGGTTCCCGGACGGAACGAATATTCGTATGACCTACAAATAGTAATTGGTCTGTTTGTATTTTTTATTATAAGGGTTAAGTTCTTCTGCTCTGGGATCTGGAGGCGACTGCCCTCCAGCGCGTCTATGAGTGGCGCGTGGAGGCGAAGCGCCGGGGTGTATCCCCGCTGCCTCGAGAAGTCGAGGCGCGGCGGGAAGAGCTCCGGCGCGATCTCAGGGCAGTATGGAGGGGACGACTGTCGCAACCGACGGCCGGGCACGCCGCAATCGCGGCGGTAAGAGGGGTCTTTGAGGAGTGGCTGGATAGGAGTCACGGCGTCCTGACCTACCGCATGACGCAGGTCCTCACCGGACACGGAAGTTTCGGGAGGTACCTGTGTCTACGGAGAAAGGAGGAAACGCCTGGTTGTCACCACTGCGAAGATCGCCCGGAGGACACAGTAGAGCATACGGTGCAAGACTGCCCCGCCTGGGCAGAGCACCGACGTGTCCTCACGGCGGCGATAGGCGGAGACCTCTCGCGCCAGGCATTGGTCGAGGCCATGCTGTGGGGCGAGACGGAGTGGGAAGCGGTCGCCTCCTTCTGCGAAGCAGTAATGCTCGCGAAGGAGGAGGCGGGCCGCGTGAGAGAGAGGACATTGTCCTCCCTCCGCCCCACCCGCGGTGGTAGACGCCCACGGTGACGGACGTCGCAAGACGATCTCCGGCCACCGTAGGCGCGGGCATGCGGGCGGCGAGTAAAGGGCAACTCGCAGCCCAACCATGGACCATGCCCGGGTCGACGGCGCGTTGTGTTCCACGCGCGCCTCAAAGAGCGTCAGCATAATGATGGGGCCCCCTTTCTAGAGAGCCAAAGCCTGCCGGGGTCGCGGGACTTATGTCATTACCGTGACCCCGGAACATAAAGGGCTATTGAAGGACACCGTGGACTTTAGTCAGTACAAATCTGACAGTCCCTCCCGCCCTGCCCGGGGTGGGAGGACTCATTTGATGATTTTACCACGCAAAAAAAAAGGGTTAAGTTCTTTGATCCTATGCATTTTTAGTCATTTATTAAAAAAAAAATTGGGATTTTAACACTTATTAGTTTAACTACTGGGTAAGCTCGCTCCATCGTCGACCTTGTCTTAGTCATTCCTGACCTAAACTAAGGTCGAAAGCAAACCCATTTTACATAAAAAAAACTACTGATCAAAACGGTTGTAAGTGCACCCACGACACACGACCGTTCCCGTTTTGCCGATCTTTTGAATATTCGAACCTCGTCTTTTTTAATTATGAGTTATTTTTCAATGTGAACCAATAAAGTCTAGCTCACCAAAGCTTCGTTTAGTTTATATAGTACCCCTTCGCGTCGCTCATCAGCTCGCTCAATTGGCGGTGTGGTCTGCGCTTTAGTTGTTGTTTCTGAATGCAAAGATCGTGGCGACTGACAATATTTTAAAACTAAGCATACATATGAGCATATCCTAAAGTAAATATATTTTACACTGAAAGTCTGTAGAGTGAAACTCCCCAAGTAAATTTATGTAAACATATTTCAGCATCGCAGTTTCGAAATTCACGACAAAACTGAAGCATGGTTCGCAACGTCTTGAGCAACTGGATCTTCCTTTAAATCCATTTTAGAAGAAGGTTACAATGTAGTTGAAAACTTTGGTTTACTGCAACAGCTTGAGAAAATAGTGTCGTGTATTGAAAATATTGTTACTTTGTTGCTGAAGTAGAAAACACAGGGAACGCAACTTTGTTATATTCGACACAGTATAACAAAAAATGCAGGCTACCGATGGGAGCAAGTGGCGAATTGTCGTTCGGCGTGGCGGTCTAAGGGGGAGGCCTATGTTCAACAGTGGACGTCTTCCGGCTGATGATGATGATGATGATGACACTGTATACTTATGTTTTCTTCTTTTATATTTTCTAATAATATTATCGCATATTTCTCCACGAATTTTATAATCAACTTAGGTACTGAAATATTGCTACGAGTGTCATTTTTTTTTTCAACCTTTATTTTCCTACTTCTACAAATAAGTGTCCCGTATAAATACATAATTATAACAAAATTAACATAATTATTATCTCAATCGGCACGGTTGGCGCAAAGGCTGAGCGACCGGACTGCTGCGCTGCGTGTCGCGGGTTCGAATCCAGCACGGAACAAATATTTGTATGACCTACAAGTAGTTGTTCCGGGTCTGGGTGTTTGTGTATGTGAGTTTCTGACTCTGGTGGTCGTTGATTGGTTACAGGCAAATATCGGCTTTAAGATAACAATCAAGATAGATTGATTAATATCCAGTGTAAGAATGCACTGTAAACAAATAAAATCTGGACAAATAAGTATAATGTAAGTTATTTACGTTCTAAATCGTTGAAAATTAAAAGCTCCATTCTTTTAGGCAAATAAAGTATCGTAATAAAATAGCAAAGCACCACAATCCATTGAACATTTACATTCTAACAAAAACAATAGCTCTCCGAAGTCCGAGTTTAGTTTTTTTTTGTTTTTCCATTGAAGCTTTGCACAACAGCCTGTCGTTCGTAGTTGGATGGATAAATCAATAGAAAATAGTTAGTAGTGTGACGTTTTTACCATCGGCGTCGGTATTGCGTTTTTTTCGAATTGAATGCGTTTTGTTATGTGTAATTTATTTCAAACGATTCTTTTTATTTCATAGTTGTAATCCATCTGTTCAGTATTATTTCTCGTTGCAAAAATAAAATTGCAAACAGAGAGTTGGAAACGAAGTTCAAATAATACCGATGTAACGAGTTTGTTTTAGAGTCAATAGATTGTTTGAAACATTTTATCTATGTGCACGGATTAGGTATTTGAATTCTAACTAATGATGTTTGTTACTCAATCAGGTCAGCTGTTCTGACCTGATTGAGTAACAAACATCATTAATTCTAACTAATGATGTTTGTTACTCAATCAGGTCAGAACAGCTAAACAGATAATGATGAAATTTTACTCAAATATATTAATGGGATACACCGTCGTCTTGCTAACAGCTATAATACTGTTTATCCCAGCATTACGTTTCCGTAGGATAATCACAGATCAAGTGACAGGCGGGCTAAGCCATTGACAACCACTATAGTATGTAAATAATATTATTTTTTCTGATCAAAACTAATTGTAATTAACTCTATTATCAATGTCTATTTTTATATACGGGACCCGGATCACATACCCAAACAAGCTTTGGATTGGAATCCCCAAGGGAAAAGAAAGCGTGGCCGTCCCCGTCAAACCTGGCGACGCACCGTGCTAGCGGAAGCGGCGAGCATTGGATTGACGTGGAGCGAGGTGAAACGTGAAGCTCAAGACAGATCGCGTTGGAAGACATCTGTGGACGCCCTCTGCCCCATCTAGGGGTCATAGGACCTTAATTAAGTCAAGTAAGTCATTTTTACATAAACTATTTTCGGCATAAAGCCTTCACGTTATACTTTCATCATAATTATTTTTACGCGTTTTGAAAGACGAAAGTAAAGCTATTCAATTTGCTTCGGAAAATACCGAAATAGATTTTTGTTCCACATTATTTATTAAAAACACGACATTACATCAAGACCTCAGACGTGACTCAGTACGTAAACTAACATAGAATAAGTATGCGTAGAAGGCAAACTTCTCAGATGGAAGCTACGGGAAGCCACAAATGTGCTTTTTTTAACGTGGTTACATCATCAAATGAGTCCTCCCACCCAGGCAGGAGGGACTGTCAGACTTGTACTATCTAAAATCCACGGCGTCCTTCAATAGCCCTTTACGTTCCGGAGCCACGGTTACTCCTTGGTCTCGCGACCCCGGCCCGACCCCTCATTACCACTTATCACACATGCGCTGGAAAAACGATGTGAAGAGGGCCGCACTCTCAAATTGGAATTGCAAGCTCATGACTGATATTGTGACTTTAAAGTGTTAAAAGCAAATATTATTATATTTGCCATATTTATAAGAAGAGCTCGATGTCATGTGGAGTGGAAGGAGTTGAAGGAGGCCTACATCTAGATGGCAGAAAGAGGCTGAAGAAGAAGAAGAGAAAAGAGAAACGACCATTTTTCTTCTTTTCCAGTCGCGTACATCTCGGTTTCAGAGGTGCTTTCTCTCGAGAACGTTTAAGTTGTGGAATGAATTCCGTTTCGAGGTTTTCCTGATGAACTAGTATTTATGGGCTCTTCGAAAAAGGGCATGACAAAGTTTCTGCAGGGTTGGCAACACGCAGGCTATACCTCTGGTGTTGTAGGCGGGTCGTATACCTGTTTGTTACTAAAATTTCATGTTATTAAAATACTTAAGCCCTATGTTCTGTTAACCCTCGAGAAATTGGTAACCAGTATGATACAAAATCTCTTGGAGGTTTGTAGAGAGCGTAACGTACAAAAGCGAACAAATAATCGAATCTATTTATGGTGAGTTGGTGACTTTCATGGGTGGACCGCATGAAAATCCGGCATCACAGACTACCTGTAACCTGTGGTGAAGACTAATCGACCACTGGCAATCGTAGCCCTCATCAGGACACCCTGCCTCGCATCCTGTCAGATTCCGGTGCCAAACAGGATTTACTGTGATTCATCGGTGCGCAGGAGTTTCAGTTCCTTCTGACTGTGCTCGCTCCATCATAGGTCACATCTTTGCCTCTAGACTAGATCGAAGCCAAGAATAAACCCGTATTAAATAAATAAATAATAACAATTTCGATTCTACACGGTATCTCTACTCTATGTCAAATACTAGATACGAATGTTTATGTTATTTGCGACTCCTCAAATTTTACTGGAGTACCGCAATCGTGGGACGTGTCTAGATTTGACAAAATATAGTGTGAGACTGTGAAGTCAAAGATTCCGGGTCGAAAAGAGTATTGTGGACACTTAATGTGGCGTGGACGCGTATTTACTTAGATGGAATGCATTTGAGCACAAGGTAGCTAACATTATATATATTTTTAAGAACTGTTACTCTTGTGTTTTTGTTAGGGTTCCGTAGCCAAATGGCAAAAACAGAACCCTTATAGATTCGTCATGTCTGTCTGTCTGTCCGTCCGTATGTCACAGCCACTTTTTGTCGAAAGTATAAGTGCTATCCTGTTGAAACTTGGTGGGTAGATGAACCGCATTAGGATTTTCACACCAAAATAATAACAAAACAAATTTTGGGGGTTCCCCCCATACTTAGAATTGAAACTCAATTTTTTTTTCACCAAACCCATACGTGTGGGCTATCTATGGATAGGTCTTTAAAAATGATATTGAGGTTACTAATATCATTTTTTTTCTAAACTGAACAGTTTGCACGAGAGACAATTCCAAAGTGGTAAAATGTGAGAAGAGAATGATAAAACTAAAAAAATATATATAATGTAGACCTCAACAAAAACTTCCAACGAAAATTGGTTTGGATGAGATACAGTTAGCAGTTTTTGAGATATAATACATTTTCAAAAACCGCAAATATAACTTTGCCATTCATACAACTATGAAAAACAAAGTTATTTTTATTGTTTGTGTATATTACTTACTTATGTCGATATAATTATATCCCTTATCTATGCTTGTTACTACGGAACCCTTCATGGGCGAGTCCAACTCGCATTTGGCCGGTTTTTATTCAGCGGTAGGCACACATTTGACTAGTATCTTGCCTGATGGTAAGTGAAGATGTGGTCGACGGTGAAGCACGCTTGCCTAGAAGTACCCTTTTCACTCTTGACTTGAAGACCCCAAGGTTGTGTCAAAAAGATAACTGTTATTTATAACAGTGAAAAGAATATTGAAAAAGATGAATGAACTAAGGCCCTAGCTTTAACTTTGACATAATTGATGGATAAAGTTAGTTAATTACTAGTAAAAAGTAAGAGTCAATACGTAGAATTCATGCTAGGGCTTAACATACCCCATAAAAAACTTTAAATATTAATATTTTATTCAAAAATCACAAATCAGAAACCGAAAACAGTTCAGGAAATAAATTGTTTGCAAACAAGTTTGGGATTGGCTTCCAATCTAACTGTATACAGCTGAATAATCATTATTTCACATGGAGCCAATTTGACCTCCATAACCAAACCAGCGAAACCCAAGTTAAAAGTCTGAGGCCGAGATAAAAAGTCGTTATAAGGCATCTGTTGAAAGTCTTACTTCAAGGAGTACTACTTTGGCCTAGCTAAACAAAGTGTTTTTAAGGGCATTGCTTGGCTTAGTACGGGCTAAGGCATAGTTCAGGTGAAAGTAATACTTTACTGTCACGTTTTAGTCAGCGTTCACAGTAGATTGGACGTTTTTACGTAATTTCCTAAACAACCGAATTCGCTTTATTTTATTATTGACCTAATGTTATTTTGACCCGAATTTATCAATTAGTAAAATTGATATTAATCATTAGGTATGTCTAAATATTACAATATTATAAAAAGTATTTTATTTTAGAATAATGTCAAATCCGTACTAGAACGGGTCTTCGAAAATCGATACTTTGGCTAAGTATCGGTTCAGTATTAGGTTGGCTTTCATCGAAAGTAGATACTAAAGTACTGTCTATATATGCGAAATGGATTCTTAGATCGAAGTATGGCACTGACTTTGGCTTAGTCGTTGCTTAGCTACGACTATTTTTCTTGGCCTGAATGACGGTCCCTTCTGCTCCAGCCTGGGTGGTACCTACGTAGGACTCACTTGATGAATTTAACGAAAGAACAAATAACGGGTTGCGAAACTCCTTGGTAAGTCTGATGGTCAATCCTATAGAACATCTTTCTTAGAACTACGAAATGCTTTCAAAGTTCTTGGCAATTATCCAGATCTTCTTGATTGCTTAATAATAAGGTAATCAGAAACTTCGTACACAGGCAAAATGGTGGCTTTATTTTTAAAGGTAAGATTCGTTTTCCGCGAAATTTGTTTATGTTATTCTACGAAGTTCTATCTGAAATCCAAACTGAACAAGTACTAAGTATTTTGTTTCGTTCAAGGTAAGGCTTTGATTATACAAATTGAACGTTAAAACCAGTGTTGATTTGAATTATTTTATTTTATTTGATCAAAATGAAGCCTGTGAAGTTTGCTAAAATGTTTTATTAAGCCACGTTAACATGGGGTGACAAGACAGGAAACCTCCACGTGCGCCCGTGGACTGGAGTTCTCTCTCGGATACGTCCGTGGGGAAGACCAGTTTTTCGGGCCGGTGCACCCTGGGATGCAGGCAAAAACTCTTCCTTAGGCACTGTGTGCCTAAGGGGTCTCTTTGCCCATATGCGAATAGCCTGTCGGGTGGACGCTCCAACGCGTGTCCCTCTGATTAGCAGAGGGCATAGCGGCGGAGCGGGCTTGCGGACGGTGAGTAATGGGTAGCTCGCCGTCCGACCAAGGACCAAGCCCGGGTCGGTGGCGCGTCGTGTCGTGTTTCGCGCGTGCCTTCGGGGAGTTGTCAGCAAACTGACGGGGCTCCTTATGGGGCCAAATGCCTGCTGGGGTCGTGGGTTTTTCTTAACACAGGATACCGTGTCCCCGGAACGCAAAGGGCATCCATGATCCTTCAATAGCCGTTTCAAAGACTGACAAGTATTCGAAAGCTTTTAATTACTGCGCTTGACTAGGGGTCTACTGTCTAAGTCTATCAACGAAAATACTGGCCCGTTGCCCGTACTAAACAAACTCGGAATATCTGAGTGAGCCCTACTTCTTATTAATTTCGATTTCATGAATATTGACAAGACATTGGGAGTATTGAACATCTGTCTAATCGTGTTGTCACTGATTTTTACATCGTGCAGCAACTAATCTTTGTAAGTGATATGGTGTGGGGTGCTAAGACAGGAAACCTCCACGTGCGCCCGTGGACTAGAGTTCCCTCTCGGATACGTCCGGGGGGAAGACCAGTTTTTCGGGCTGGTGCACCCTGGGATGCGGGCAAAAACTCTCCTTAGGCACTGTGTGCCTAAGGGGTCTCTTTGCCCGTATGCAAATAGCCTGTCGGGTGGACGCTCCAAAGCGTGTCCCTCTGAATAGCAGAGGGCACAGCGGCGGAGCGGGCTTGCGGACGGTGAGTAATGGGTATGCTCGCCGTCCGACCAAGGACCAAGCCCGGGTCGGCGGCGCGTCGTGTTTCACGCGTCACCGACGGGGCCCCTTATGGGGCCAAATGCCTGCCGGGGTCGCGGATTTTTCTTAATCCAGGATACCGTGGCCCCGGAACGTAAAGGGCATCCGACGGAACACGGGTGGATTTTAGTCAGTAAGAGTCTGACAGTCCCTCCCGCCCCACCCAGGGCGGGAGGACGGGTCAACCGCGTGTATTGTTTTACGTAAAACCTCATGGAGCTGTCAGAAATCTAACGGGGCCAAACGCCTACCGAGGTCACAGGTTGCTATCTAAAAAGTTTACAAACCGTTACCCTGGAACGTAAAGGGCAATTAAAGAAACAGATTGAAATTTTAGTCATTAAGAGTGACAGTCGCTACCACTCCACCCAGGGCGAGTTTAATTTACCACGAGGATTTAACTACGCCAAAAAAGAATTTGATAATTACTTTTCTCACTCAATTTAACTAGACGAATATGTAATGAACTCTTGCCTCACTCATTTAAAAGTTTAATTGCATGGTTTGAAATCTCATTAAAATAAATGCGAACATCATGAAATCAGATGAGTGTCAAGTTGTTTATTTGTAATAATAATAATAATAATTATTACACATTATTTCTGGGTGTTCTCGTCTGGCTAACGGAGAATACTTGCATAGACATAACCTTGTAGCCAGGATAATCCATCAGCAACTTGCTCTGAAATACAGCCTTGTGGGATCGGAAGTGCCGTACTACAGGTATGTGCCCGACCCAGTTCTCGAAAGTGGCAATATCACACTGTACTGGGATCAATCCATCATCACTGACAGGACTATTGTAGCCAATAGACCTGATATAGTGGTGGTGGATCGATCAGAGCGGCGCACAATGATTGTTGACATAACCGTCCCACATGACGAGAACCTCGTGAAAGCTGAAAAAGATAAGCAAATCAAGTATCTTGATTTGGCTCGCGAGGTTGTCGATATGTGGGACGTGGATTCAGCTATCATTGTGCCGATAGTCGTGTCGGCCCATGGCTTAATTGCTAAGAGCCTCGACCAACACCTTAGGAGGCTCTCGTTAGGCGGCTGGATCAAGGGCTTGATTCAGAAAGCAGTTCTTCTGGATACGGCGCGCATTGTTAGGAGGTTCCTTTCTTTGGAGCCCTGACCGCCGGTAGCTTGGACCCTGTTCCCGATACCGGTGGGCCACTATTATTTATATTTTTAAATGTTTTTGTTTTCTATTTTGTAAAAATATTTAAAAATGTTAATGATAAGTAAGGAAAGCTGAATAAAAAAAGAATAATAATAATAAACCATTTATTATCAGGTAACAAAGACCCATAGATAAATACCTTAACCTAAGTATACATACGTTTTATTACACTTGTATCTATACATATAATAAAATGGTAGGAAAGTCAAAACTGTACATTGAATATTTTTATAAAAGAATACTTGGGGTGTGATCTACAATCGATACCGAAGCCAAAAATATAGTTTTTAGAATTTTTGTCTGTTTGTCTGTTTATCTGTTTGTCTGTTTGTCTGTATGTATGTCCGGGATAAACTCAAAAAGTACTGGACGGATTTGAATGATTCTTTTTTTGTTGTATAGGTATTAAGTCTGGCCAACATATAGGCTATAATTTATCTTAAAAACTTGAACACCTGGTGCAGAACTGCAACAGACCAGCTAAACTATAAGAGATACAAAAATGGTGCCAAAACAAAAATTGTTCCACGTGATGAGCATTTTCTGCTGAGATAATAAATTTGAAGATCTGGAACACCTGATGTGGAACTCCAAGAGCCCAGCTACACTATAACATATACAGTAATGACGTCTTAGCAAGAGTTGTTCAGCCTGATAAGCACTCTCTATTGCCGTATAAAAATTGAAGATCTGGAACATCTGATGTGGAACACCAAGAGCCCAGCTACACTATAACATATACAGTAATGACGTCTTAGCAAGAGTTGTTCAGCCTGATAAGCACTCTCTATTGCCGTATAAAAATTGAAGATTTGGAACATCTGATGTGGAACTCCAAGAGCCCAGCTACACTATAACATATACAGTAATGACGTCTTAGCAGGAGTTGTTAAGCCTGATAAGCACTCTCTATTGCCGTATAAAAATTGAAGAACTGGAACATCTGATGTGGAACACAAAGAGCCCAGCTACACTATAACATATACCTACAGGAATGACGTCTTAGCAAGAGTTGTTCAACCTGATAAGCACTCTCTGTTTCCGTATAAAAATTGAAGATCTGGAACACCTGATGTAGAATACCAAGAGTCCAGCTACACCATAACATATATAGGAATTACGTCTTAGCAAAGTTGTTCAGCCTGATGAGCACTCTCTGTTGATGTAAAAAAATTTGAAGATCTGGAACACCTGATGTAGAATACCAAGAGTGCAGCTACACCATAACATATATAGGAATTACGTCTTAGCAAAGTTGTTCAGCCTGATGAGCACTCTCTGTTGATGTATAAAAATTGAAGATCTGGAACACCTGATGTGGAACACCAAGAGCCCAGCTACATATAAGTATAGGAATGACATCTTAGCAAGAGTTGTTCTGCGTGATGAGAAAATTGAAGATCTGGAACACCTGATGTGGAAATCAAAGCTATCAATAATTTCACTGTAGGTATAATTTTAAAATAACATAAGCTGGGAGTACCTCCACGCAGTAAAGGCGGTGACACTTTAGAACTAATTTTAGATGATGAATAAAAATTTGACTCTACAGGCCAAAACTCCCATTTATTTTTTTACCCGGGCTCTTGAAATTGGACATCAGACTTATCAGATGTTCGATTTTGACGACCCCGTGCCGCTGGCATAAGCAACAGAATCCGCGTACGAAGTCGCGGGCAGCAGCTAGTTAGTAAATACAAGTGCCACCAGTGACTTTGTTCTCTTGAATATTATGATACAGGAACGTAACATCCAAGTTCTAAATACAGTACGGCTCCACGTAGGATCCACTTACATCTCACTCATAAAAAAAACACGAAATATGGAGGCTGCCATTTATCTGACGGCTTTTTTTATAATCCCTACTTTACCGATCTTAGCAACCATAACATTAGACACCTGTTTTTCCCCCCATACGTTTCAAACAGGACTGGGCTTAGTTCAGGAGGCTTTTTCCCATAGCGAAGGTAAAATTTTACGATACGGCGTACGTATTTATGTATAGGCTTAGGATCGGTACTTCTAAAGGATTGCCACACTGCACCATGCAATGTGTGTGTCTGCACCTTTGCTGATTGTGAGTTTGCTTTTGGTCGAGGTGACAGAAATAAAGCCGACGCGACGATGGAGCGAGCTTCCTAAGGCGCGGGCCACATAGAAAAGAAGTAAGACGAGCGAAAATGTATGAGAGTCGCGCCCGCCCGCGCCCCGTCTCTTCTGTGTGTTTTACGTCGCGACTCTTCTATACAGTTTGTATGAAAGAGACGCCGAAGAGACGTATGTCTCCGCCCCATCTGCGTCTTACGTCTTTTCGATGTGGCCCGCGCCTAAGAAGAAAATAGTTCACTGTAACTTTAACTTACTTATAAGTGATTAGGATTGTATGCATTCGGAAACATGGGCAATACAGGGGTTTGAGTTAATGCGCCTTACACCTTTCCCAGAATAATAATGTTTAAGGCGCGGTCTTATCTCATATTCCCAAAAATTGGTTTCTTAGAACGTCGAGTATGACGTAATGTAATAAAAATAAGCAACGCGAAAAATACAGTGAACAGAGAAGGGTATAAAGAAGAATTTAAACCGAACAGAATAATAAATAAGAGTTTGATATTCCCAATAAAAATTGGGAAGTTGTAGCACAAAAATAAACTTTGACGTCGAAGATCTCTGTATTTCCAGCGATAACAACAGTTTTTTTTTAAGAATTTAGTAGGTTTTCCATTTTTTTTAAACTTTAACCGAACCATTATTTAATTTTATGTCTATATTTTAAATAATCTAAAGAAAAGCAGTAAAATAAATGCCCATTCGCAGCTTACGTCACATTTCAACACAAATGTCATTTTTTCAATTTTCAATCTTATTGACGCTCCATAGTGGTGGCAATAGTTTACGCGGTCATAAGCGATTAAAATTGTAGTCAGTCCGCGTCTTAAGAAGGGCATTTGATACAATTTTAGAAAATAATTTTAATTTAAAATAATCTATTTAAGCAGGATGGCCTGCTGCAGTTTTTCTCTCTTAAATTAGGTATGACGGACAGGCCAGGCTACAAAGAAAAAAACAACCCTTTAGTCGAGGGCAAACTGCTACTTTTCTATAACACCACTAATGTCATCGACCGACCGATCGATTGAGCGTGTCAAGTCGCCTTACGCCTATATGCTGCCAAAATGATGATTTCTTTGATAAGAGTAAAGCTTAATAGGCCGTTTGGGTCTTAATAGGCATACCATTTATTCAAGAAAATCTCGAAAAGCCGTTCGAAGATTGCAAATTCATGTCTCTAAAAGCTGTCGGATTCAAAGTTTCTTTGAAAATTTCCCTCCATTTTAATAAGTACAATATCCAACGAAAGTTACTAAAATATCAGGGGCGTAGCTACCGCCGTATCTGCCGTATCAATTATACGGGGCCCCCGGGACATAGGGGCCCCCAACGTGCACAAAAATTAATAAAAACTTAATGATTTATTAAATAAAATAGTTAATAAATTTACTTTTACAAAATTTATTTGTCTGATCTATCTCTGGTGTTTTTTATTATTTTTACGAGTATTTATATCTAATACTGTTTTAAGCACGAGATTGTCTATTAGAAATCCCGGGAAGATCCATATTAGTATCAACATTTCGATGCAAGTAGGTACTAAAATAACTCTACCTAATTCCGACCTCTGGACTGATCAGTCGTATCTTGAATTTTTTGATGGCGTAGTTACAGTTTTTTTTCTTGAGTGATAAATCTTTACCCTACCTAAGGGCCCCAAACAAATTTTTATACGGGGCCCCGCCAAGCCACGCTACGCCTCTGTAAAAGATAAACGCTTAGGGCTTTAAATTGTTTTAAGTTTGTTGTATCCACGATTTCAGAAAAGTTTTCAGTGAAAACAATAGATTTGTTTCGAAATTAATATTTAGCTTCTGGGTTCGTGAAACAAAAACATTTATGGCTTACCGCGTATTTTCATTTATAGGTTAGACACATTTATCTTTCTATTTGTAAAATAAAGACCACTGCGCCAACTTATTATGAGTTAGATCGTGTGTTTATTAGGGTTATGGGACATCTCGCCCACGAAAAAACTGGCCCACAGGACATAGGTCCATTTATTTTATTAGTAGTTAAGCCAACTGGTCAAACTAGCCCTCAGTGTGAATTATGGCATCCTCACGGAGGAGTGCAAAGTGAGAGTAAAGCTATATAAATCCTGAGTGATTTATGCTATTTATTATATTTATAACACGCATATTTTTTTTTCTCGAGCGAGTAATGGGCAACTCGCCCGCCGACCATGGACCATGCCCAGGTCGACGGCGCGTTGCGTTCTACGCGCGCCTCAAAGAGCGTCAGAATAATGACGGGGCCCCCTCTCTAGAGGCCAAAGCCTGCCGGGGTCGCGGGACTTATCTCATTACCGTGACCCCAGAACATAAAGGGCTATTGAAGGACACCGTGGTTTTAGTCAGTACAAGTCTGACAGTCCCGCCCTGCCCGGGGTGGGAGGACTCATTTGATGATTTTACCACGCAAAAAGAAAAAAAAAGTCCGAACGTGAAGTAAAGCATATGAAATGCCCAAAACTACAGCTGAAACTACGGGTTTTATGCTTAGAAAGTAGTACCCCAGGCGCGCTATTCTGGGTCGCGCCTTCACAAGACGCTCAGTTCACGCGGTGCCCGGCGCGACAAGTAATTTAGCCAGTATTAAGTATAGCCAAAGTAAACTAACTACTTTTTTTTTAAAAGCAGTTCTTACCAGCGATGTCTAAGGCCTGGGCTCTCCACACCTGTCCGAAGGCACCTTCTCCTACGATGTTGAAGATCCTCAGCTTATGACGAGGGAACTCCCACTTGTCTGGTGGCTGGTCATCCTTTGATATCGATGTTTCTTCTGATAACTGTAAAAATGATAAGAAGTATTTTATTTTTCAACATTTTTAAAGATATATACATAATCTTTTTTTTTGAACTCTGCACCATATTATGATGTTTTCTTGAATCGTGGATGCGTTTACAAACATTGTACATACACAAACACCCAGACCCGCAACAACTATTTGTAGGTCATATAAATATTCATATCATAGCAGAAATTATGGCCGAAAAAGGGGCCAATACCCAATAGATGGTGATCCGAAATGGTGATGATGATGATGCTGATGCATGTTATCAACCCGTGATCCCTAAATGTTTGGGTAGAGCTGCACTTGAACATATTTTGCCAGTTGTGTCTATGTACCGTATTAATTTAATTCATTGTAGATGGTGAACCTCTCCAGGGCACAAATCAATACTACTGTTGAGAGGTGAAAAAACCCAATAGCACTAAGCTTAACCAAGGAATTGAACCCAGGATGTCGTTTAGCGTTATGATTGCGATTACTACTCCAACAGCGGCAGCCTGCTACCTACTGAAGATATTTGAGCGTACGAGACTAAACACGAAAAAGGTGAACAATTATATTATTATGATTCTGTGTTCTGTTTGTATTCCTTTTTGTTTACACAAAATTATTCTTTGTGGGCTGAAAGTAAAAAAGAACAATGTAGAAAAAAGATTTTTAATATCGGCAAACACACGTAGTCTATAATAAAATATTACATTTCTTTATTAAAGTCTAGTTTACCTTTGCGTGCCAAATGTGGAATGAAACATCTGGATGAAAATGTAAGCAATCTAAGAAAACAAATAATATTCATGGACTTGAAATGTTTTATTTCTTCAGAATAAGAGATGGTATTTGCAAAGAACAAAAGATGAATAAGATGAAGCAAAATGAGTATGTAAGGTTTAATGCAAGTAGGGATTGCGGGCGGCGAGTGATGGGGTAACTTGTCGCTTGATCAAGGACCAGGCCCGGGTCGATGGCACGTGTTGTTCGACGCGGACCTCAAGAAGTTGCTATGAAACTGATGGGGCCCCCATAGGCCCTAAAACTTGAAGGGCAACTGAAGGACATGGGCGAATTTTTAGTCATTTAAGATGCTAACAGTCCCTTTCCGCCCCATTAAGGGCAGGAGAACGAGCTCAATTGATGATTTTAAAACCAAAAAAAATCAAAGCAGGTAGCTTTCTGTACTTGTGTTAAATCAATAATTAAGTTTAACAATGGCTAAATACTGGAATTCATACAAAACCACAACATTAACGAAATAATTATACCACAAGACGTCTCATACTTTACGAAAATGGTAAATCTAAACTGGATTAACAAAGCCCTAATCACCCGTTAGCAGGAGAAAATACCTTTTTATTAGAAAAAAAAGTAATGATCATTAATTTATTGAAGATTAGCAAAATGAATGGTATTGAAGTTTAAGTTTAGACTAATGGTCATGATGAGAACTTGCAAATTGATTGAAAATCTAAAGGCTTGTGTGAAGCCAAAGATGATCATTGGTAACCTGGATCATTCCCATAGCTGAGAAACTATCTTTATATGAGAGAAAGTAGGCGATTTTCTACTTTCAGTCCTTTTCCATTTGGGTGTAGGAAAGTCGGTACCCTCACGACTTTTTTATCACCGGTTTGAGAGCAGTTCAGATGAACTAACTTACAATAAGAGTGTGAAAGTGAGGGGTGATCAGGGGTGATTCAATGGGATGTTGATGGTAATGATAATGAAGTTTATAGAATCATAAACTGACCTGCAAGTGACCATTATCCCAGGACTCGTATCGATTGGAGTAGGCCCGTGGGTGATCCCACATATTGAGAGACGCATCTTGAAGGACTATCCCACTTGAGTCTTTACTCTGCGGACAATGGGAACCTTTTGATTGGAGTAAAATAAATAGAATCGTATGTTTATTAGTATTTGCCTATTGTTGCATGAGAGCCTTGGTTTATTGTTGAGATCCTTGAAGTCAATATTAGTCCTCTAAAATTGACAAAATGAACGGTAATTCTATTGAGAGTTTGTGTATCATAATTGGGGAACTGTTCAATTTTAGACCTATTGTGAACGAATAATCCTGTCTTGTCAATTACCTAATTAAATCAAAATAATAATACATGACAATATTAATTATAATAATATTGAGATAATTAATGATCACATTGATCACCTTTCAGAAGACACCTAGTTATCTATGAATATAGCTTTTGCAAAGTTTGCAATAAAAGCTTTACCAAATTTTATATTGGAGAGCATAATCTGATCAACTGTTTTTCCAGCGAATTATAAATACACACAAAATTACCGATGACCAATTTGCAATTACTTTGGTGAAATTTAACCTCAGGATAATTTTGTTAACGTTACACGAGAATTTAATGGGATCAAATTGTCGCATCAAGTACATTAAAATTTTAAGCTATATGTTTAATCCGGGTTCATTTTCGTGACACTTTTTAACGAAATCATTAATTGGATTGTCCTTCAATCATAATTTATATTACTCTGTGTGTACAACATTATTCATCAAATTAATGATAAAATTTCTGTGCACTAAAAGCATTCATTTGTCTTATCTAGAGCAATACACAGTCCAGTACAGTTGCTTTGTAAACGCAAACTAAAATTGACTTTCAAAAATTGGTATCACTATCAAGGTTATAGAACTTTTCATCATTGATCCTCCATTGCCTTCACAATCACCTTTTCCTAACTACATTGGAGTCGCCTCTCAGTCTAACCAGATACAGACAGATTCTATCAGTTTTAGAATGCTAAACTATTTTCCTATAAGTTAAGAATTTGTTCTTTACTTACCATGTCATCTTTCTTGCTTTCCTTCTTCTGAGCACTGTTTTTCTTGCAAACGAACAGAATGACAACTGCAACTATGACTACCAGGGCACCAATAGCAACAAGAGGTACAACAGTCAGAGGCATTTCACTGCTGGTAGGATTCTTATTAGGCGCTTCAGTGCTGGTCGTTGCATCATCATTTTGGATAATACTCTCTCCTCTCTCGGGTGCATCATCGGGAGGGTTCGGAGGACTTAAAGTAGTGAGTGTTGTGGTTGCTTCAGGTACTGTTACGTAAGTATTAGTTGCTTTGGTGGTGCTTTGCGTGATCCTTGTAAACTTTGGTTGTAAAGGTATGTTTGGGTAGGCGGGAAAGTTCAGGGTTGGAGGGTGGGGTAACTTCGGTCGCTGCCCGGACTTGTCGGAGACAGTTGCGTAAACTTCGGTCTTCTGCGGGATGGAGCCATCGTTTGCTGTTACCCATAGCGAGTAGGAGCGGTTTTCCTGGAAAGTGACAAAATTTTCGTAAGGATTATATTTTTCAAATAAGAAATTTATTTAGAGTTACTTAGAGTCCAGACCTAGGACGTAATGGCATTTTATTGGTGATGATAAAATGCAAATGCTTTTGGATTGACTTAAACCGTTTGAAGCTTTGTCACATTCAATCGTGGGATGCAAGTGGCGGATTGTCGTTCTGCATGGCGGTCTAAGGATTGCCTTTTTCCGACCAGTGGCCTTCTTTCGGCTAATGATGATGATGAATGATACTTAACCTGTCAGAAAACTTATATTGAAAGTCATTACAGGAATACGGAACGCATTCAAATAATTATTCACTCATCTAGGCTATCATGTACGCGTATCTCATCTGCAAACATTTCAGAACTCCTTTAAAACTAATAAAAGATTTAACCAAAATACGTATACTTGGAAAACTTCAAATTCGTGTTAAAACTTTAAAATCAAATACGCTAGTAAAATAAACGTATGCACCAAAACGGTAGCGATAACGGTAGTTTAAAGCCGTAGTTTTAATTGCAAGACTAAAGAAACGTTAATAACTTATACACTACGCAGAAGTTAATTCATGCATTTATTAAGTTAGTGAAGCCACAGCAAAGATTTTGTGCATATCTTTGAACTTGTTGAATGAAGAAAATGCTGCTTTCATTTTATTTACATCCACTTGTTGAGAATTATTGAGAGTGTATTTTCTCGCAAATTATGCTGGATGGAAAAGCGTGTGTGTAAAGAACAACTTATGTGTTCTTAGTATTATTATGTTCTGCAATCTTAATGAATCTTGAACAATTTCGAGTATAGTGGAGTATCTTGTTCTGACATACATTTTATTCAATTTCACTCTCTATTTAGATACAAAGTGTTCTTTTTTAGTGTTCTCAGAAATTACTCTGTTCTGCTCGAGATGTGCTCTGGCTATTTTTACCAGACTACGGCGAATATGGTTATGATTTTTGCAGTTTACAATTTATGCGTATGTTTTTATGTTCCATCGTAGCCTAAAATATTGCCCTGATTTTAGTAAATGAGGTGTCAATTGAATTTTAATAATAGCCTAAAGAACGTAAGCTATATTTTATCAAAATTTTCTAGGTATGACAGAATTTAACCTCAGATTTTAACGTAGAATGGTATTGGCAAAAAATTAAACTAAGAAAGGTGAGCAAATTGTAAATAATACCATAATTATTATTATTGTTTAAATCAAAAAAGTAGGTAGGTAGTAGCAGTGAAGAATATCTGGATCCAATCACAAAGTTTCAATGGGCAGCACTTTATTTATGTTATAATTGAATTCTTGGTAAGGCGAGTTAACAACTTGTTGTGTATTTCTCTATAACTAAAATGCGATTGAATTTCAAAAGATTTTCAGAATTTCCCAAAATAGCCTCGGAATATTGAAGATCAACCTACATAATTGTAAATTAAGACAACTAGACTGTAAACTATATTCGAGGCTTATGATAGCAAAATACTGTAATTAAAATCTAAAAATAAATAAGTCTATAAATTCACAAAGCTCCATCAAATTATTATTTTAAATTAAATTTTAGACGTCTCTTAAAACCTGTTGTAATCTTTTAAATAAATCAATCAATTGCTTGCTATAATTAAACGATTGACCAGCGATCGTTAAATTATTAGTGTTTAACACACGAAATAAAAATTTGAAAACTAAAGATTGAATGATTGATAGAATAAATTGATTGATTTCGTTCGTAATTTTAATTACAGATGAAAGTTAGCTTAACAATTCTTACTTCAAGACTAATTGAAGTTTCTGAACATCTATTACATAGTTAATAACAGTATAATTGGTTAATTAGTATTCATGTAGTACTTAATTAAGATTCTTCGTTGTCATGCAAGAAGAAAATAATTAATGAAAACGAATGACGCAGTAATTGTGCTCTTTAAAAAAAAAACAAACAATTAATTAAAATAAGAGACTAGCTTAGGTGCGCAGCTCTGTCCACAAGGAGGTCAGAAACGAATTATTCTATAGAATAATACGTGAAATAATTATGTATTTACATAGTATGCTTAGTCCTAACTCAGGGTATCAGGCCTCAAAGAGCGTTGTCAGCATGATGACGGGGCCCCCTCTAGAGGGCCAAAGCCTGCCGGGGCCGGGGTTGCGGGACTTATCTCATTACCGTGACCCCGGAACATAAAAGGCTACTGAAGGACACCATGGATTTTAGTCAGTACCAGTCTGACAGTCCCTCCCGCCCTGCCCGGGGTGGGAGGACTCATTTGATGATTTTACCAAGCTAAAAAAAAGGTATATTTTGTCCATATTTAATTGTTCTTATCAGTATTAAAACTTTAAGTGATTTTTTATTTTATTGTGAAATAACCCTTGTCCTTTTTTAGAACTTTTATTAGAGTTGAGTATGATCAATGAAGTCAGCATTGTACGGGATTTCATAAATCATGAGCATTCACTTCTGGCAAAGGGATAGGTTAAATCTTTCTGGAATAAATCATGAGTCATCTTTTGTCCTAGTTTGACGTTCCTTTGGAATAAATTTCGACGTAAACGCAGGCGGGGCAGCAGGCAAATAGCTAGTAAGGGTATGGGTCGCTTATGTAAGCTAACTCCTATTTAAATGAGAATTAATTTGCAGGATCAAGCATCCGTATAGATTAGCTTACGAACGTTTATTAAAATTGCTTTATTGATATTGATACAACCAAAATCAATCTTCTAGTGCCCATTAACTTTTTTTATAATGTGATATTATATTATGTAATGAAATCAAAACAATATTCTGTATAATCTTGTACAGTAAAAGAAGAGTCGATAGATACAATAATAATAGTTAGCTATTGCTAGTAGCTTCGCCTTTTACAATTCGAAATTTGTGGCACGAGAAGATAAAATCGGGATAAAAATTATCCTATGTGTTAATACCGCTCTGCCCTGGGCGCAAAAAAATGCAAAGAAAAATAAGCCTTACTAACAACGTATATACTAAGGCTTATTTTTCTTTGCATTTCTTTGCGCAGTTGTGCCTTTTTAGGGTTCCGTAGCCAAATGGCAAAAACGGAACCCTTATAGATTCGTCATGTCTGTCTGTCTGTCTGTCTGTCCGTGTATGTCACAGCCACTTTTTGTCGAAAGTATAAGAGCTATCCTGTTGAAACTTGGTAGAAAGATGTATTATGTGAACCGCATTAGGATTTTCACACAAAAATCATAACAAAACAAATTTTAGGGGTGCCCCCCATACTAAGAATTGAAACTCAAAAAAATTTTTTCACCAAACCCATACGAGTGGGGTATCTATGAATAGGTCTTTAAAAATGATATTGAGGTTACTAACATCATTTTTTTCTAAACTGAACAGTTTGCGCGAGAGACACTTCCAAAGTGGTAAAAAGTGTGTCCCCCCCGTAACTTCTAAAATAAGAGAATGATAAAACTAAAAAAAATATATAATGTAGACCTCAACCAAAACTACCAACGAAAATTGGTTTGGATGAGATACAGTTAGCAGTTTTTGAGATATAGTACATTTTCAAAAACCGCAAATATAACTTTGCCATTCATACAAATACCATGAAAAACAAAGTTATTTTTATTGTTTGTGTATATTACTTACTAATCTCAATATAATTATATCTCCAATCTATGCTTGCTGCTACGGAACCCTTCCTGGGCGAGTCCAACTCGCACTTGGCCGGTTTTTGGTTAAGGCGGCAGTGTAGATGTCCGTTTTTACTTTGCTGCCATCGATTTGATGATTTTCACAAACGTCCGTATTCAAATATTAAAATCGGGGAACAAACTTGAGTTAACGTTATTGAGAAACTCCTTCTTTTATTGAAGTCGGTTAAAAGAAATAAACAGTTATCATCACTTCTGTTGGAGACTAAAATCACCTAAACCAAACCTTAGTAGTTTCCCTAGCGAGACATACAATATTTTTATTCATGGCCATAAAATATTTATGTTCTGCTATAAGTGCTATAACAGATGTTAAAGATGTAAAAGCCACCGCGGTCTTTCCCACAGCATCAATATTGATTGACATGACCTTCAAGACTGGGCACTCTTAAACTACCACTTAAGTGATTAAAATAATGATCCGTTAAAAATCGGAACCCAAAATGAGAGGCATTTTGTTTTGCATGCGAAGTTTTTATTTCTGTGTTTATTTGAAGAGCCATTTAAGCTGTCATGGTTTTAAAATGAGCTTGAGATACACAAGGAAGATTTCTGCGGCCGCGGGACTGACAAATTAAAAGCCCTTTTTTATCGTGGTAAAATCTAATGAGTCCTCCAGGTCAGATCGGACGGCAAGTCACCCATTACTCGCCGTTCTCATGCCCGTGGCTACGGTGGCTGGAAATCGCTTCGCCACGTTAGTTGCTGTGGGCGTCTCCCGTGGCGTCTGGGTGGTGAGGTGGAGGCTGTCCTCTCCCTGACGCATCCTGCCTCCTCTTTTGTTGGCATGACAGCTTTGCAGAAGAAAGTGATTGCTACGCATTCCATCTCAATTCGAAGCATGTCCTCGATCAATGCTAGGCGCGATAGGTCACCGCCTATCAAGTTCACGCTCCACGTTTGGGCACACAGTATGCAAATTAGAGCCCTGGAGAATGCGCAACCAACGAACCAACAGGGTGGTTTTTAGCCTGAATGAGTCTGAGAGTCCATTTTGCGCCAGCCATTTGATGATTTTGAACCAAAAAAATAATGCTTAGTAGTAGGCTCACAAGCACTCAGCTGAGAGTTAGCCCCTTCATACGCAAGGCGACGCAATTCTCCCATTCCTTGCGACTTTGTTATCCATTGACGCGTGCCTGTGTATGTGTTACTGTTAAAGCTCGAACTACGATAAATTGTTAAGATTTTCTTGATTGAAAACCTAAGATTTAAGCCTCCTGCAGACACACGCGATTAATCGCGCGAGGCGACATGTCGCGGTCCATTCGCAGTACATTTAGAGTGGAAATTAGCTTGGCTCGTTGTCGCAGCGCGATTAATCGCGTGTGTCTGCAGGAGGCTTTACCGACATGAGATGGTAAATGTAAGTACCTATTTATTCTTAGACGACTTTTTCGTACTTCTACAAGTCCAATTCAGTACATGCTAGGTTTTACCAATGTGGACTGGTAAATGTTGGTTTTAGTATTAAAACAATGACCTAGGTTTTATCCTTCCTTCACTGGAGCAAGTCGACGGAGCCCCGCTTCTAATAACCACGAAGAGTAATAGTAATTTAAGTAGTTTAATACCTATAATGTTTTACAATATAATTTGAATAATAATTATGTAATGATTTTACTTTCTGGAAATAATAGTGTCAACAATTATTGTCGCATGGAAATTAATCTTCTTAATATTAAACAGGGTTTGAATAATTTATGTGTTGTTTCTTTCGAGTTTGATTCTAAACCGATAGGGAGAAAAATTTCATGTAACAGTGGCCTCTTCTAACCTAATTGTCCGAGTCAAAGTGCCAGCAAGTCCCGAGGTTAGACCTAGTTCTAACCGGCTAAACCTAGTTCTAACCGAAGATAAGTAGATACACCTAGGTTTAACCGCATGTGGTCGGTTACACCTAGATTTAGCCGGTTGATTGATGTTTTTTTTCGACATTTACCATTCCTTTAATGTAAATCCTAAGATTTATCAAGTGAATTATGGTAAAAGTTTGAATCTCAAACTTTTATGGACTTTTACCATTCATAATCGGTAAATCTTAGGTGTTACTGGAAAATCATAAGATTTACCGTAGTTCGAGCTTTTACAGTAACACATGAACCTCTATGGTTTTGTATTGCGATAGTCGTCTGGATATCAAAGTCGTGAGGTATCGGAGACTTGCGTCGCCTTGTGTACGAATACGAAGGGGCTTAGGCTGCGAAGCCACAGGCAAAAATTAGTACTTAATGTTATACATTTTGATAGTTATTAAAATAGAATCTTGATTTTTAATTCAATTTGTATTCTGATATCAAATTATTAGTCAATTTCAATTATTTTGCTCCCAATTTACTTCACATTGATTAATGATAAATAAGAAACTTTTTCAAACGGTTTCAAATTGATGATTAAATAAAATGATTGAAACAAAAGCGATTTATCGCTTGTCATGATCGTAATCGTATTTCGAAGTCCATTTTTTAGTACCTACAAACACAAATAAAAAAAAAAAAAAACTTTAAATATTATTTCTTAATTTAATAAGAAATTAGAATTTTAATGAAAATTCTAAAAAAGTAAACATATGGGTACAAATATTTATGTTTGAAAATAAGTTTTCTAAAATAAAAATAAATAAAATTATAAAGATATTTTTTGTTGATCCACTAATTGGACTGTACCTACTAATAGGCTTGTTTGTCAGCTTTTGATCTTTATAAAGTCTGGGGCCTACTTGGTTTCAGTTCTTTGTTGTGTGTTAAGTGCATACCTACATCTGGTCATACAAGCACACCGATTGCGAGTATCACGCACCCGGCCTATCTGAAGCTTGAAGTATTACTATTACGACATAAGTTGTATATGGTTTTTGAAAATGCGCCTCTAGTGTATGAACGAGAACCTAATTTTATCCATAAATTAACGACATAGGTATCACGGAAAAAAAAGATGTCTTATATTAAGACAATATCGTATTGGTCAAGACAAAAATACTGATTCATATATGGGGAAAACAATATATTTTTGAAAGAAGTAAAAATTGTCTTAGTTATATTGTCTCCTTCGAAGACATTAGACTTGAATCAAGAATTATTAAGTTTAATTTTAAGAATATCTTCAGTAAAAACTAAATATTTTCTTTAAATATGATTGTAATAGTCTTGAATCAAAAATATATTCTTACGTCAAGAATTAAAAACAAGTATTTATTATTCTTAATTTGAGTAAACAGGTTTTCTTCGACTGAGCACATTTACTTACGTTAAGAAAATATTTATTTGGACTGAAACAATTTTTTAAGAATATTGATATTCTTCGCAGAAGAGATCCTTTTTTTCCGTGTAGTGTTCGCTTATTTTACGTCACAAAAACCTGAAAACTCGTGATAAGGCTTCAGTTTGCTTTAAGTCAGTATCAGTGCTAACTGTCCCTAGCTTATGGCTTAAACTGGTGTCTAGTGGCGGATCTGAAGCATTTTCTGGTTCCAGTTTCCGACAGCTAGATTAATGGTACTTGTACAGACTAAAGTTCTCTCTTATATACGATGAGATAAATTGGGTTTTTGTATAGCCCTTCCATTTTATTAAAGGCGATACCGAAAATGGATGCTAAAAGGCTTATCGCTTTTATTAAGTTGTTAAAAACAAAGTTACTAAATATTGTAAAACAAAATTGTTCGTTGTGTCTATCTGTATTACCATTACGTTCTTTTATTTTGAATACGTGATATAAAAATATTTACAGTTTGTGAAAAACAAACACATTGGTATCAAAGATCAGAAAAAAGAATCAGCATTGCCACGTTAGGCGGCAATGCTGGTGACAAATAACGCCAGGCCTCTGATGATTTCAACATTCAATGAATGTGATTTTCACACTAATGTATTAGTGTAGTATCTTATTCCGGATGGTATGTTCTTGTAATGTAAGCTGCAGAGAAATGGAACCCCTTCGGTAGTGTTATGCTACTAAATGGCCTACTACGAATATCCTTTTCTCTGCCGCTGACTGTACCTACTTAAGTATATAAGAAAGTAGTAAAATTTGAAGGGAGAATTAATTATCCTATAGGTATTTCACATTCGGTTTAAAAAAAGTATTGGCAAAAATAAGTAGAAATTTAATCGTAGTTTCTCGATGCGAACGAAGTCGCAAGTAAAAGCTAGTAGATCGTATTTTAATTTAGTTATCAATCTTCGTTTTGTAACAATTATTTGAAAGTTTAATAGTTTTAAGGTTTTAAGCCTATCATATTTCAATTTTAGATTAAGTTATAGACTCAACTTAGAATTCGCTATCGTGAAAATAACAATAATAGGATATAATATAATAATTACTTGCACTTCTTAAATATTTTTATGAAAGTAATCAAAAAGATTATAAATCGAAAAACATTGCACGAAAAAATTTATATCAATTGAATTGGAGGATATAAAAAACCCGCCAAGGGTGAGTCGGACTCACGCACGAGGGTTCGGCACCAATATGTTGAAAAAATACTGTCTGTTGTATGGAAACCCCATTAAATATTTATTTTATTCTGTTTGTATGTACTTATTTGTTGTCACAGCGGCGATAGAAATACATCATCTGTAAAGAAATTAACTGTCTAATCATCACGGTTCATGACTAATAGCTTGGAGATAGATAGACAGATCGTAAAGTCTTAGTAATAGAGTCCTGTTTTACCCTTTGAGTACGGAACCCTCAAATCTATGTTTTGAACTAACTTAGGTCAAAATTAAAATTTAATCGTGATAGGCTAATAATTTTCATTAAAAAAGAAAGATAGAAACAGAGAGATAGTCATTTATTATGTTACTATCGATTAAAACTTCAATATCTTTTAACACCCGCATTCACAATCCAATTTAATTAGTTTTGGAGTAGCATCGACTTGTAATCTAAATGTAATTATTATTATCGATTACCTGTCAACACTCATCGATGCCGATCTTTGAACTCTGCACATCACTACTGCACGTCTTTACGAAGTACCGACACCGTCTTTAGTTTATCGCTACGGGTGATCTCTTCCGCGGGAGTAGCCTTCTTTTAAAGGCACTCCCTCACCGCGACCATTCACCTGTAATGTAACGTTACAGATTCGAGCATTTCATCGGTGAAGGAGAACAATCGAACATCACAATGCGTATTGTACATGCTCGTATCAAATATATACTAAATGTTCGCGAATGCTGGTCAATCAGGGAGGTAGTACTGTAATGTATAATGCTCAAAGTCAATTCTATAATGTTACATTACATGCCAATGCTCCCGGTGAGGGAGCCACGATTGCACGAGACATTTACTAACGTCCGATACAGAGCGTTGAATTGGAACAAAAAAGTGAATTCTTTCCATTAATTAAAAAAAAAAAGTTTGAAACTAGGATTTCTCCTGTATCATGGACGCGTTTACGATCATTGAAACTCAATTACACAAATACTCAGACCCGGAATAACTACCTACTTGTAGGTCACACATATGTATTAATTTATTTTGTTTAGTACGGGGATCGAATCCGCAACATGCTTGGCATTAGTCGATCGCCACTACGGCGACCGTGCCGTCAGACTTAAACCTAATCAAATAGCTCGATAAAAAGCGCTGGCATCAGAATAATACAAAAAAAATAGTCTGTTATTAATTAAACGCTCTTTTAAAGGACGTTAATAAAACTAAGTGCGAACAACACCGTATTGCTGAAAATCAAAAACAGGTCCCAACTCGTTTTTAATTTTCAGCGATACGGCGACCATGTAAATAGATAAAAAAAAAAGTTATGTTCGTAATAATTGTTCCGACAAGCTTTTTATAAAATAACAATATTGACAGTACGAGTAAATTGAACTCGCGCCATGCTGCGGAGGGTCCACTAGTGAGATTTTGTTTTACTGTTTTTTTTTATTATTATCTCTTTATTCATTTTATATACTTATTTGTTACATTTTTAAATATTCTTACAAAAAAGAAATAAAAAAACATTTAAAAATATAAAAAATAGCAGTTCACCAGTACCGGGAACAGGGTCCGGGCTACCGGTGGTCAGGGCTCCTGAGAGAGGAACCTCCTAACAATACGCGCCGTGTCCAGGAGTACTGCCTTCTGAATCAAGCGCTTGATCCAGCTACCCAGCGAGAGCCTCCTCAGGTGTTGGTCGAGGCTCTTGGCAATTAAGCCATTGGCAGACACGACTATCGGCACAATAACTGCTGTATTCACGTCCCACATGTCAACAACCTCGCGAGCCAGATCAAGATACTTGAATTGTTTATCTTTTTCTGCCTTCACGAGGTTCTCGTCATGCGGGACCGTTATATCAACAATTATTGCGCGACGCTCCGATCGATCTATCATCACAATGTCAGGCTTATTGGCAACAATAGTCCTGTCAGTGATGATAGGTCGATCCCAATACAACGAGATATTGCCATTTTCGAGAACTGGGTCGGGCGCATACTTATAGTACGGCACTTCCGATTCCACAAGATTGTACTTCAAAGCAAGTTGCTGGTGGATAATCCTGGCAACGAGGTTGTGTTTATGCAAATATTCTCCGTTGGTCAGACGAGAACACCCAGAAATAATGTGTCGGATCGATTTTCCCGGACGGTGGCATGCCCGACATATGTCAACCGTGCCATCCTTCACAATGTATTTCCGGTAGTTATTCGTCATCATAACTTCGTCCATTATTGCACAGACAAAACCTTCGGTTTCCCCAAACAGGTCACCGAAACGCAGCCAGGATACGGACGCTAACAAGTCTACATCGGGTCCATGTAGTGCCCGGTAAAATCGTCCGTGAAGCTCCTTGCTCTGCCATACCTCTTTACGATCATTAGTGTCTAATACTTTAGGTTTGCGCCAGTTCTCGTGAGCCAAGGAGAGCTGAGTAAGACCCTTGTCCACCGTGACTGCATCTCGGTGCATCCCCACGTTGGCTTCTAGGAAATATTCCTTGAGACTGCATACCTCACGGTTGTGCAGGGTCTTAGCATTTAAGAAGCCACGACTCCCACACTTCCGCGGGATATACAGTCTCATCACCGACGACCGTGGGTGATGCATCCGATTTGCAGTCAGCAGTGAACGGACTCTCCTATCCAGGGCGTCAAGTTCCGTCTGAGTCCATTTGAGTATGCCGAAAGAATACATCAACACCGGCATGACCCAACCGTTGAAAGCGCGCACCTTATTGCCACCTGACAAAAGACTGTTTAGCACTTTATTCAGGCGGCCAAAGAAGCGCTCCTTCAACGATTGTTTCATGTCAGCATTATTGATGCCTAATGCTTCCGACATACCCAGATATTTGTAGGTCTCTGTTGAAGAGAGGGATCTGAGGTGAATGGAATCCGAGAGTTGAGTTCCCTCTGATTCCATAATCTCTCCTCGCTTCACATGCATGACTGCACATTTGTCCACACCAAATTCCATCCTGATGGCGTTACTGAAAGTTTCCGTTTCCGTCAGTAGCTTCATCAGTTGCAAGTTGTTGGGGGCAAAGAGTTTCAGATCATCCATGTAAAGAAGGTGAGATATGACCTGACCACCTCTCTTCAACCGATATCCTAGCCCCATACCCTCCAGCAATGTTATTATTATTTTCTCTTTATTCATTTTTTTACATATTTATTTACATTTTTAAATATTAATATAAAAAATATTAAAAACATTTAAAAATATAAAAAATAGTTATTATTATTAGCCTGAACTGTCCCACTGCTGGGCAAAGGCCTCCCTCCATTCCTTCCAACTTTCACGACTATTTAAAACAATAAAATTTTTAGACATCATTTTCACTGAAATGATCCTCCACGTTGATTTTTACAGAGGATATATTTATAATTAATAATACTTACCGCTAAACGAAACGGTTTTCTACTGTCGTATATAAATATTCTTAAAAAATAAACACGAAGTTTCCCCTACCTGTGTTTCGAAAATAAACGAAAATTACAATCCATTTAATTATGATTTTTTTCGTATCTCATTTTATTATTTTTTGGATAAATAAATAAATATTCCCAAAAATTACCTAAACAAAAAAAAAAAAACAACTACTATCTCTCAAATCGTGAACAAAAAAAAATTGCTATCTTACCTTATCAATAAGCGTATCATTGACAGTCACGACCCCAGTATGAGGATCAATCCTGAATGGAGCTGGTGGGCCAAAGGTTTCCAGGCCGAAGGTAACCCTGTCATTGCCAGTGTTCTCCCGGTAGACCTTCGTCACGAAGGACCCCAGAGGTTCCGTCGGCATGACGTACCAGTTCCTTTCGACGTGCATGATCGCCGGCAGGTTGAAGCCCGGAGGGGCTTGTGATGATGCTGTAACAATGAAAAGAGGTTTATTAAAATAATAATACAAGCTTTTGCCAGCGGGTTAGTCCGTTTATAAAGCCTCTCCTAGTTTGTCGCTATGGACCAATGCCACCTTCTACAAGTGAAAACATTTTCCCACGTTTTTTTTAAATCGGTGTAGTAATTTTTTATTTTTACAAAAATATATTTTTAATAAGATTAGTAAAGAAAGTACGAGTATAAATTAAAATACGAAAGTTCAGATCACGAGTTTTCACTATTTTACTTTACAGCGTCTTTCCAGTATTTACAGCGTTTCTTGTATGGAAAAATGAAACAGCGCCTCTGGTGTACGAAGAAGGAACTAACTTTTTCCTTGAAATTAAATGTCAAAGTTCCAGTTTAATTTACGTCACAATAAGTGAAAACTCATGATAAGGCCTAAGGCCTCTGATTCTGTCAAGATTTCTGCATATTACTTACAGTATTCTTGAAGTGCTGCATAAATTGTTTGGTAAATTTAATAACACTACGATCAATCGTAAACAGGCAATAGCGCCCACAGGTAAATTAATTGTGCGTCAATCCCAGTTATTAGCAAATCCACCAGGAAGCTAATGACATCTATCTCACCGATGAATTATGGTAACTCTCGTTAAGAGGATTTTAGCAAGTTTTTAACATCGCCCATGTACACAATAAGCAAGAATACCAAAATAAATTATTTTTTATGGGACCAAATGGCAGGTATACTGCATCGAACAATAACTCATATGGGTCATTAGTATAAATGAATTAAGTCCAAATACAAGATAGCTGCTATAAACCGTTGAGGAATTCCCTGAACTGTCCTTCGTCTTCGTCATCAGACCCCTTATAACAGTTACAACTCATCTAGGTCTAAAATTCTTATCAATACAAATTAATCAAGCTCAAACACAAGATAGCTGCTGTGAATCGTTGAGGAGTTCCCTCGACTGTCTCTCGCCTCCATCATCAGATATACTCCAGACCTTTATTAAATTGTAGTGCTTTGAAATACTTAATGATAAAAATAATTTACTAAATCAGTCGACTCCTACTCCTTACTGTTAAGGAGTTGTACCTTCCATCATCAGCTCAGCTACATGAGATGATGATTATTATACGCAAGTACTTAAATTACTTGATAATATTTGCGAAAAACGATGTGTGGGCCTATAAAATTTGAGCGTTGCCCTCGATTTCTCCAAAATCCAATCATCAAATAATGAAATGGGGACACAATGGGACCACACGGAAACCACCAGCTTTCAAATAAAAAAAGAATTATGAAAATCGGTTCACCCAGTCGCAAGTTATGAGGTAACAAACATTTAAACGAATTGATAACCTCCTCCTTTTTTGAAGCCGGTTAAAAATGGAACAGCGCCTCTGGTGTACGAAGAAGGAACTAATTTTTTCCTTGAAATTAAATGTCAAAGTTCCAGTTTACTTTACGTCACAATAAGTGAAAACTCATGATAAGGCCTCTGAAAGTTAGAAAAGTTAGAATTGAAAAGTAGGTATTTGTAAAAACTATTGCACTCGTGCCCGGAAGTAACTAGGTACTAAAAGAACACAAATTCAACGTTTCGTAGCTTCTGATTCTTTCTCCAAAAGATGACCAAAAAAAAACAAAAAAATTAAAATGTAGCTTTTTTAGTTTTTGAAGATTTTTCTCTCTTAATTAATTTAGGTAACTGAAAAAAAGCAGAAAAAATAATAGTAATAGGTATTTCTTTTACCAATTTTTTTTTTGGAAAAAGAAATATTACTCTGCTGTCATCCGAGAAGAAAATAGTTTAAATGAAATGAATAAACCGTTTGTACGGAAAAATGGCCATAGTATTTCCCCTCTCTAGTACCTATAGATAAGATCCCCATATCGGGTAAAATGTTATTGATGTTCTCCATCAGAAATCCCTCAGTAGCAGTCACGGAATCTGAGTTTTTAGGATTGACGGCAAAAGAGACGTGAAAACGCAGCACAAATAAAAAAAAACTAAAAAAACATTTGTTACAACGCAGTAGGTACCTACTGTTTTTTTTTTTAAGTACAAGGTAAGTAGATAAACGACTCTTTACTTAATTCAATAGTAGTTTGACGAAAACGTATTAAAATTGTGAATATTTTCAAATATTCTTAGTGACGATGACGAATGTTGTTAACATTAATGAAAATCTTATAATTACAGGTTGTGCCATAATAGTAGTTTATGAAACTGGTACATAACGAGGGGTATTATACACGAGTGTGAGTTTAAAAAACGAGCGAAGCGAGTTTTTTAAAAGTATCACACGAGTGTATAATACCTAGTTATGTACAGTTTCATACACTACTTTATCTACGTTCATTGAACACGAATTTATCAAATAAAAGATAAAGATTGACACAGTATTATGGCGCCAAAATTTCCGTTATCACCGCGCATGGGCCACAGCGCGCGCAGCCACAGATAAAAAATCAAATGGATGTATCTATGATCTGTAATCTGTATCGTAATGAAAAAAAATTGTATTATAACATTATTTTGTTAGAGAAATAGTGTCATAATTTAATTTTTTAATTTCATTTCGATGTACTGTGTGTAAAGTACGGCATTATAAACTCGTTTTGAGTTTTGTATTTTGAATTTAACGATATGAGAGTAGATAAATAATATTACAAAATTAAATTATCACTTTTAATAAATCTGAAAACTATAATAATCCTGATGGAATGAAACTAAAAGCGACACTTTTCAGTAACAAATTAATTATAGCAGACTTTGTGAAATATCAAAATTAGAATTTATTACCTGAAATATTCTAGTCGGTAACTCTAAATTAATATCAAATTAATCTTAAAGACTTACGTAGTTATAATTAGACTAGACTTCTTGTAAGAATAATAAAGCATAATAGAATAAAAAGTACGAGTATATCGACAACACCGCACAACATTTATTTTTAGTCATGCTAAATACATATCTATAAATATGTAGGTAATGCTTCTCCTCAAGAATTCAGAAAGCTGAAGTAAACTCCCGTCAAAGGTGCAGCTTATCCTTATCATGTATCTTGCCCTTTGAAACGTGTAATGGAATAAACAGAGACGACATGTTCCAAGAAGCTTTAAAGCCTATTAGGAGTTGCATTCAGTAGGGAGATTAGAAATGGCTGGAAGCTTGGTACACACTGTAGAGGTACATACATACATTGGTGTATTAAGGATATTCTCCTCATAGACTTTTTTTTACGATCTAGTAATGAGTTCTCCCACCCAGGGCATGGGGCCACGGTTACCCGATACTCCTGCGACCCCGGCAGGCTTTGGCCCTCTAAGGGGGGCTCCGTCATATTGCCTTGGAGCACGACGCGCCGTCGATCCGGGCATGGTCCATGATCGGACAGCGAGTCGCCCATTAATCGCCTTCCGCATGCCCGCGCCTACGGTGGCCGGAAATCGCTCCGCGACTTCCGTTGACGTGGGCGTCTCCCGCGACGGCTGGGTCGTGAGGTGGACGCTGTCCTCTCCCTCACAGCGTCCCGCCTCCTCTTTCGCTAACATACTTAAGCATTCCTCATAGGGTGCTTTATAAAAAAGCAGTTGGCACACAGACAGTTCGGTACTGATCAGTGCAGGCAAAAAAAACGTAACATAATAGACACAGGTACAATTTTGATTTTAATTATTATGGTTCTAGAAAAACTAGAACACGTAAAAAAACTTACCTACTACATCAAAAAATAACAAGAACCACGTATTTCGAGCTTAGCAACTAAGTTTGTGGCAAAATCGTTTAAAAGCCGAACATCTGCTACATCGTCGCTGAAATCTGTAATCGTGACCAGTTAGTAAGCTTTTCTAGTTGTAACGATGTAACGTCACGTAACAGTTTTATTTAGGCCATTATCGCAGCCGACGACGTAGACGGTGTACTAAGCAAAAATTAAAAACGATAAACACGAAACTTAGTTAGGTTTTAGTAGTAGGTAGTTACTTTTTTTTGGTAAAATCATCAAATGAGTCCCCCCACCCAGGGCAGGACGGGAGAGACTGTCAGACTTGTACTGACTGAAACTCACGGTGTCCTTCAATAGCCCTTTACGTTTCGGGGCCACGGTTATCCGATAGAGTCACGAGCGCGACCACAGCAGGCTTTGGCCCTCAGCGCTTTGAGGTACGCGTGGAACACAAACGCGCCGTAAAACCGGACATGGCTATTTTCGGACATCGAGTCGCCCATTACTCGCCGACGGCATATCCGTAAATAGTAGGTAGGTACTTAGTTTCGAGTTTGGATCATAAAATCTCTAATATATTTTTGATAGCAGCGCATGACGTTCACGGTAACGATAAAAAAAAATAAACTGATAGTGTATAATATGTATACCTATTGTAAGAGGAGCTCGTGGCTAAGTATGTCCTCGTCCAGAATGCCAGCCGGAGTGGCGGAAATATTTTTACAGGTTACTGTGGCACAGGAACTTGAAGGGCATTTCAAGAATCAGAGTGGTTTTTAATCAGTACTGTGTCTGACATTTCCTTCCGCCTCACCCAGGGTAGAAGGAGTCATTTGATGATTTTCCACCTTAAAAAATAACGAATACTTGCCAGAGGATTTATGAGCTGTTTGTAAACTGACCCTTCGGCTGCCTGTCCATTGACGCGGAGCGAGCTGGCGGAGCGGAGAAACGAGGAAATATTAACCAATAGTATTGCATAAAAACTCCACTCCGCTCCAGTGGACAGGGGTCTGCGAACTAGTTTTTAAAATTCATACATTTGGAAGCGACGCGTGCTGGCTGTGCGAGCTGGCGGAGCGGGGCGACAGTGAGGCGGCGGGGATGGGTATAGACTCCGCACAGTCCGCCCCGCATAGTCCGCTTGCTCCGCTCCGCATCAATGGACAGACACAGTCCGCAACTCCGCTCCGCAATACTCGCTTGCTCCGCGTCAATGGAAAGGCAGGCTTAAGCGTTTGATTTTTGAGTTTAATTATTGATTAATGATTTTTGAAACTGCCAATTGAAACGAGACTTCGTCTAAATATTTATTACAACCAAGTATGTAGAAAAAAAAACACATCAACGAAAATTCACTTACAACAAAGCAATTGAATCGAACCAATACACATTATTCTTCAATGCACTAGCAACTTTAATGTAGCGAAAAGTCAGAGATGCAGCACAAAGTTCATGTAATTTAAAGTTAGATACAAAATAGTTCTTAACTTGGATACTTTAGACTCTTGAGAACACTTCTTTGGAATTTTACTCTTTGTTTCTCGAGTATAATTGAAGACTCCTAAAAGGCCGGCTTTTCAAAGAGAGACAATGATGGTTGTGTTTCTCAATTGTTTTGAATCCCTGTCGCGCCTCAGGGTTTTGGTTAACCAAACTAATTTAGTTGAACAACTGCGTCATTAGTTAGTGGTCGGAATGACGGGTTTTAGGTTCGATTTTCAGGTCGGGCAAAGTGTCATATGGTCATTATGTATTTTTCTTCCAGAACTTCTCAGTTGCAACTACAGAGTTTCGATTCGTGCCCAGTTAATGGCAATAACCTTGCCCTATTACATGGGATTTAAATTTTATTTTCTACTCTCTGAACAGTCAAGTAGGTACTACTCTATCCTCCCAATATAGTTTTTTTTTTTTTTTTTTTTTATTTAGACAAACTTCAATTAATTAAGTATTCAATTAAGAGAGCACTGCTAATTGAACTGCTAGTCGTGGCCAAAGCACATTTATTATTGAGTCGAGGAAAGTAGCAGTAGACATTAGGCAAGTTTATTACGAAAATACTAGTGGCGTAAATAAAAGCGTATTGCATCCGGAGTTGAAACTCTTGGGCCTTGGGGTCGCAGTGCTCACAGCATCTTCAATGAGATATAAAAAAATGAGTTTTCGCTTTCTGTGACCCAAGGGCTGGCTATTACCGCGACCAGAGGCTAAGCATTGCATTGCATTCAACATGGCCGAGGCCGTTGGCCATTATGTATACCAACACTGGCGACCCTGGCGTAAGGTTCCGAGCAATGAATTTGAGTGCTAGACTGACGGGGCGTTTTGTCAACTAGGTGTATTACCTAGTTTTTCCCTACATTATTTTAGTGATGTATACACGTATGCAATCGCCATGTTGTGCCCACCCCATTGTCAGTTTGGAACACGGTTCTAGAAGTTATTGACTGGTATGTCTACCTGGGACAAACTCGGTAGGTCGGGTATGGGGGGGCGGGGGGTCTTTGCTTTGCATATTTTGGATGACATGTGGGGGTAGGGGAGTCTAGATGATGATTACGTCATCGGTAGTTATTTACTTTTTTACACGAATGGCAACCCTCACATCGTCTTTTTTTTTATGTGTAATGGGTTTGCTCTTGACTTTAGTCTAGGACAAGAGTGACTAAGACAAGGTCGACGATGGAGCGAGCTTACCCAGAAGAAGCCTGTTTACTCTAACTTTGAAGAGATTAGGGTTGTATGCATTTGGAAACACAGACGCAGGCAGAGAGTTCCACTCCTTCGCTGTCTTTCTTTGCTTGAAAACGACGAAACTTTCGGGGAGACTCTAAAGTCTGACAACCAGTCTTACAATATGGTATCTTATTACTTAGTTATAATGGGTTGTGGAGGTCCGATAGACAATTACTCTCGCATGTAAAATACCTACTAATATACAACTGCAATTGGTTCGACTGGAAGCCTATACCAATAAAGTTGGGAAATGGCGAGGCAGATGATGTCACCTATTGTTAATTTTCTTCTTACTTTTAAGCCTCGAGCAGACACACACGATTAATCGCGCCGGGCGACTTGTCGCGGTCCATTCGCAGTACATTTAGAGTGGAAAATTTAGCTTGGCTCGTTGTCGCAGCGCGATTAATCGCGTGTGTCTGTTCGAGCCTTTATTCTTACTCAGTGAAGAACTGAACTAATTTAATTTTCGTGTCTCAGGTAGGTTTTTATTTGAAGAAACCGTCTTCAAATAAATCTTAGCTTGTGATTTAAAATCCCAAGCGAAACTCGTTGTTAAAAATGCAGTCAAACGAAAGTTCAAGTAAAAATCTTTAAGAAACTCAACTTCGGCCTCTACTGAAATGTGAACAAAAAGTTTTAAAGACAGGAAGTTTCCCTACTATTAGTTGTTTTTAAACTATTAGCTTGGGGTCGAAATTGAGAGAACTATATACTTTTTGAAAGACTGAGAAAACTTTTTGGTACCATAGTTTATATTAATTTAAGGTTAAAGTAAAAGCAACACTTGCACTGTACCGAATATTTAAAAAAAAGGTATATTTTCACTTCCTATAAATACAAATCTATTCTTTAAAAATTATAAAGCTGAAAGTTTGTTTGAACGCGGTTATCTCTAAATCTAATCGCTAATCTCAGGAACTACTGATGTGAATTGAAAAAAAAAAAATATTATTAGGCTTTATGACATTACGTAAAGACCAATATAGGCGCCGAGGAACAGGGGTGAAACCACGAGGAGCAGCTAGTAGTAATAATAAAAAGGAGAAAAATAATACCACCTCCGCGTATTTATTATTATTGAATAAATTATATATTTTGACGCAGGAACCGGTTTTGCCTATTATTTTCTCCCATTAATATTATATTAAGAAAAAACATACGTGGGTAGTTAAGGGATGTGTGAAGGTAAATATGAACCAATCTTTATAACTTTCTGATAATGGATGGATATTTGTTACAGTTTCACATAAAAATAAACAGAAAAATAAATGTTACAGTTAATTCATTATGTTCCTTTCATAGGCACATCACTAATAAACAGTAACTCAGTAAAAATATTAGAAGACGTTCGTGGAATTCGATACAGTTATTTTTGGGAAATAATTATGATATCTCAACATGTAGGCACATTTGAATAAGAGCTTTTTGTAATTTACCTTTGCTTCCAAAAATATTTTATTTTTTTCAAAATTTTAACATGAAAATATAATAAACCAATTTCATACATAAAATATTGAAGATGATCTTTTTTGCTTCCAAAATATGCCTAAATTTTGTCACATTTCCTTATAAAAAGTACAAAAAATATGGAAAAGAAGATATTGAAAAAGTAGCCTAACAAATGAAACAAAATTATTGTTTATTATCAATAACTTTCCTTTACAATTTTCACTGTCGGTACCAGGGCATCATAAAATGTTAGAGCTGTTGCGGTCATCTGACATTTCAAAGCTTTGTTCAATTTTTCAAAGTGTACGGTGCACGGTGTACTGTGTGTGGCGCGTTTTACCTGGGGTTTTGTGTCGAGATCCTTCCAACCGGTCCTGCTTCCCTAGTACTCATTGGCGTTGACATTGACACCTTGACGGTTTATTATTGTTTAACACCTCGGTACGAACTTTAGTTAGAACGTGGTAAATTAATGAGTTTTCTTGTAACCGTGAGTAGGGAAAAAACTTGATATTACGAAATGTAATAATGTCAGAGCCTGATTATATTATGTACAACACGCGTGAAATGACTGTATAACTTTGAAAAGGTTAAATGAGTATCGTGAGTTTTCATATATGAGTATTTTCCAATACATTATTCCTGGAACTTGAGACAAATTATTATTTTATGTAGATCATCTAGAATTTCCATACAAACATCTTTTTTGATCATTATAAGTTCGCTTCGCTTGTCTCGAGAGGGCCAAAAATTGAAGGGAAAGAAAGAAGACCTTGACATAAGACGAGATTAATCTTCAAGCTTGATATTGTTACTAAGTGAAAAGTTCTGATATTAAATCCCAATCCGCCTTTCTCTTGCAGAACTAAATTACTTATCTGACGTTGCCTGAAGTGGTTAGCAAAACTTCACAGACATCTAATCAAATCACTGTTTACTCGACCACCTACGTGAAATTGGAGACTAGGTTAAGCTTTCAACGTCTTGCAAACCGATTTCATTATATCAACTGGGTAATTATAATGATGTATAAAAGTTTATCCTAGCTTAAATGTTATAAATGTTAAAGTTAGTTTATTTGTTTGTTTTGTAACCTTTTCACGCCTTAACAACAGACCCGAACATCCTGAAATTTTGCATACACACACTAACTTTCATATAATTATGATGGTAAATAATACAAACATTTAAACTTACATACCCAGACCCGGAACAACTACTTGTAGAACATGCAAATAATTGTTCCGTGCAGGAATCAAATCCACGAGTTAAGTTAGCGAGGCAATCAATCGATCAGCCAGCCAGCTGCATCAACCGCGCTAATCCCAGGAACTACTAGTACGAATTGATAAATATTTCTGTGTTGGATAGTTCATTTATCGAGGAAGGCTATATAACATCACGACATGAGTAAAAGGAGCTGGTGGCCTACCATGAACTCATAACGAGATCCAGTTTAGGCTGTGGGAAAGAGATGGCGCTAGACGACTTGTATAGCTCTGTCTCTTTCCCACAGCCTAAACTGGATCGCGTTAAGAGCTCGTGGTAAGGCATCAGCGGGTGACCGTGGCGTGGAGAACAGAGAGTTAATAAATACTTATACAAATGTTATCTACCTATTAATTCTTTGTGCGATCGACCTTCACACTACAGGACAGGTAATTAAATATAACAAGCAATGAGTTTCCTCTAAGGTCGCCATCATCTTCATCAACATCTATGACAGGAATGACAACTACTTTACAATGACAATCGACACACACTTGCCTTGGTGTTAATCATAACATTTTATTACTAAATCGAACGCTATTTTTTTTTGCGTGATAAAAAATCATCAAAACACTCACTTACAAGTTGTTCCTTCAATAGCCCTTTACGTTCTAGGGTCACGGTTACATGTTTAAGCAGTGCTGTGACCCTGGCAGGCTTTGGCGTTTGGCCCTCTATGGGGGCCCCGTCGGCGAATACTATAAGAGCACGAAGAGTGAACATGACAAAGATTAACCATCCTTCCATCTATCCAGTATCACTTGAAAATTTGTAACAAAAAGAAAATCTTGGTGGTTATTAATTTTCAATAATACTCGTACCTATTTACGATCGTTTTTGTAATTTGTTTGTTGTTAAAAAGAGCGCGCAAATGTTAGAAAAGCGTGCATGACCTCACAGTATGATGCTATCGAAGTTTCACCCTTATAGCCGTGTCCAGACTGGTGTAACGTGTAATGTAATCTACCGTGTAATGTAACGCGAATTCTGAGTATGGACAGCACTACGAGCATTAGAGCCGAGTCACACCGGAATGGCAGCGGCCGGCAGCGGCGCGGCGAGCACTTTCAGTGTGAAATAATTTTAAAGTTTAACTACATACTTAAAAGACCAGTATCGCTTGAAAAATCGTGAGGCCGCTCGCAGCTGCCCGCGGCCGCCAGCTACGCAGTGAGCACTTTCGGCGGCCGCTGCCGGCCGCTGCCATTTCGGTGTGACTTGGCCCTTACATGTAACGCTCGTGTGCCGTCCACACTCAGAATTCGCGTTACATTACACGGTGGATTACATTTCACGTTACACCAGTCTGAACCCAGCTTATCACGGTCGCATAGAACATGTATTCATGAGATGAACTTGGATCAAAAGAAATATGTATTATGTTTCATATTTTATTTGCAAGTTAATAGTGTTGAGGCTGTAGATCAAAAGACGTTCGCAAGGATATAGCAAGTTATGAAAAGAAAGACTTTTGTCCTTGTAAATGATAAGCAGTCTGCAAAATGTTCTTTGTAAAAACTTTCATTTCTGCTTTGATTATGTATAGACGTCAGCTGCACATCAAGCTACAACAATGTTTCAAACTTTAATATCAACTTTATCACAAAAGAAAAGGGTTTTATTAGGAACATTTTAAAGTTTGAGGTTGGTTGACACGCTGGGCTAGGGTCTGTCACTAAAAATGAGTTTTTATTACTGAATGTTTTTAATACGTAAGTGCTCGACGCCGCCGCCGCGCCGCCGCCGCTGCCGCCGCACCTCCATTCGCTATTGTTTGAATTTCGGCGGCGGCGGCGGGGCGGCGCGGTGCGGTCGCCATGTTATACACAGCATTGCGGCGCAGCGGCGCGGCGTCGTGTACATGAGCCCTTAGTTTCTAGATTATAGTCCAGCTTTAATCCTTCGCAGTTAATTTAAAATTTGGATCAATTTGGGTTTTAATTTATAATTCAATCATAATGAACGCGTGGCTCCATCTACGAGTATTATAAATTATCATTCGTTATGTGTAATATTTTACAGGTTGAAAGGTACCCTTTATCCTCTTCAGGACACCTGATGTGTATGCATCATGATGACGGTTCAATAGTTTAGACGTGAAAAGGTAACAAATAAACAAAAAAACTTAATTTCATGAATAGTATGAAGTTAAACAAAAGTAAGAAACTTTACAAAAAAAAAGCAAATCAATTCTTCGTCTTACTTCTGAACTAATACTTAACCTTACTTCTAACTATCTTAACTTCTTACTAATATTATTATACCTATTGTGTGTATATCTGTTACTCTTCCACACAAAAACTACTTAACAAATTAGGATGAAATTGATATAGGATGTAATTGATAGTTTGTAATCTGGAAGAATACTTTTCATCCCAATTTAATGTTCCCGTGGGGATAATTTTCTACTAAAACACGGTATAGATTATGATTTTCTTCCAAAAAAAAAAACAAACAATATACTGAAAGTAATAGTTAACAGCTCCACGTATGGTCTGAGACAAGTGACTGTCAGACATGTTCATTGTTCACCATTTTATATCTAAAAATTTTAACTCATCTATTCTGAGCTCGCGTCGCTTAAACAGCTTATAATAATTTAATTTTTCAAGGCAGCCCTCTCTGTTTTTAAAACACAGCACAGACATGCACTAATTGAGCTGTCTAGAGTAGTCTAGACATGTTTAAATATTAATTTTGATGAATTTTTCTACCGTACAAGAGCTGTTGAAAGAAAATATTTTCAGACTCTACTTTTGGCAAAAACATAACTGGATATTACAAACAGGTCCTGTGACTGTCTTATAAGGCCGTGAAATACGAAGGGCAACTGAAAGAGCAAAGTGGAGTTTTAGTCAGCAACAGTCCCTTCCAGTCCAGTTAGGGCGGAAGAGCTTATGCGTTGATTTTACCACCTGAAAAACAAGAAAAATAATCGCTCTTGGCTCACGTAACTTATACATACTTTCTTTTTTTAATAAGTGTGAAATTCTTGTTAGTAGCAGAATTGGCACCGTGCACGACTTTAGCGCCACCTACCTTTCAGAACTTTTGTTGGAAATTACCGTTCTGACGTTTTGATGTAAAGGCGGCATTGTGATTTTGAATTTTAAAATAATTACTGTATTTTAATGTAAATTTCTATAATTACTGTTATTTTGGGTGGACAAAGTATTGTCAAATCATTTTTGGCCATTCAAATTAAATGTGGTGAGTAAAATATATTCAATAATTGTGTTTACACAGATTACATATATCCAACATTAATATATAATAATCCTACTTTTCGCGGTTTAGTCTCAAAACGTACAAGTTGCAAAATAACCACATGGAAAAAAAAGTTCAAATCTCATAAGATACAAGTCTCGAAACTTCCAAGTTACAAAATAGTCAAGTCTCAAAACATCCTTGTCTCATAATATACATTTTTAGTTAAGTGGTTTGTAAGTGGTGTTTTTTATATTTTTGACATCGATCTTGAATTTTCAATAAATAAAATTGGTGGAAACTATAAGGCTTGATAAGATGTGTTTTTAATATAGGTAAATAATGAAAAAGTTTATGTGCAATTAACTCAGGCGAGGATAAGCACATCACCGAGGTCACAGTTTAATAATAATAAAAAACAATTTAATAGTATAATGTTGTTTTATGAAACAAAACATTAATAAAACATACACCAATAAATCAGAACCTAACCTAAACTAAATTTTTGTTTACAATTATTTACATATTGTACCTAAATAATTGTAAACAAAAAACAAAAATGAGTGACATTTAAATTAATCCAAATCAATTGTTCGATATTTTTTTTTTTTTTATTAACACATATTAATGGAGTTTAATGTAAAAATTAAAATAATTTAATATTTTCTTTCGAAATCAGTGTAATGATTTCAGCAGAAAATATATTTATTTAGGTACACACGGCTGGGGTGCTAAGACAGGTAACCTCCACGTGCGTCCGTGGACTGGAGTTCCCTCTCGGATACGTCCGGGGGGAAGACCAGTTTTTCGGGCCGGTGCGCCCTGGGATGCGGGCAAAAACTCTTCCTTAGGCACTGTGTGCCTAAGGGGGTTTCTTTGCCCGTATGCAAATAGCCTGTCGGGTGGAAGCTCCAATGCGTGTCCCTCTGATTAGCAGAGGGCACAGCTCAGCAGCGGAGCGGGCTTGCGGACGGTGAGTAATGGGTAAGCTCGCCGTCCGACCAGGGACCAAGCCCGGGTCGGTGGCGTGTCGTGTTTCACGCGTCACCGACGGGGCCCCTTATGGGGCCAAATGCCTGCCGGGGTCGCGGATTTTTTCTTAATCCAGGATACCGTGGCCCCGGAACGTAAAGGGCATCCGAAGGAACACGGGTGGATTTTAGTCAGTAAGAGTCTGACAGACACCCTAAAAAAAAAAAAAAAAAAAAAAAAAAAAAAAAAAGGTACACACGGCTACACATCACATTCAATTCTCGTGGCCTACTATCAATCTGGACATTTTTCATCTAAGACTATATTTCATATTTCTTAGACTATATTTCATCTAAGACAATAATAACACTACCAACAGACAGACAGACAACAGACTATATAATATTAACATTAAATAACACTGTTGTGTTTTACCTACATTTACAAGCTCCAACAACTTGATACCAACCTAAATGTTTTATTTTGATTCTGATTTATTTACAATGTCAGTGGTCTGCAAGCCACTAATAACTTCTTCTTGTGCTGACTTCCGCTGTTAAATTATAGCGTTATACTTTCCATTTTTTTTTTTTGAAATTGCTGGATCAAGGTCTATGTCAAAAATATAAAAAAACACCACTTAAAAATCCACTTAAATAAAAAATGTATATTATGAGACAAGGATGTTTTGAGACTTGACTATTTTGCAACTTGGAGGTTTCGAGACTTGTATCTTATGAGATTTGAACTTTTTTTTCCATGTGTTTATTTTGCAACTTGAACGTTATGAGACTAAACGCTTTTCGCCACCATGAGTGCTGCGATCGAATAGTACTACCCCCACCCGGGGAACAAACATTTCTCCATACAAACGTAATACCAAAATCATTCGCGGTACGAACATATTACCGACTTAAAGTTATGTTATTCGAATACAGACGGTAGTTATCTAGGTTCCTATTAAACTTTTTGTTTAAAACATTCACTATTTACGAAATGCAAGCGAATTGCATTTCGTACATTTTAACACCGCTAACAGCATGTTTTCAACTTAATTATTCTGTATCAAAAATATTAACATTCTTAATGCGAACCTATCATTTAAAAAGAAATTAAAACATTCAAATTAAAAATGAAACTTTGACAGTCGTTACATGTAGACAGCGAACCAATTAACTTTGACAAACATTAACCTGTCTTCTCAAGGGGTTCGTATTGCCCAGGAACTGAATTGTGGAAGTTATAAAGGCTAGACGGATTTATATAATTACGGACACAGGATCCTTTCGTCTGGGTGACGTTTACAAATTATTCTGGTAAGGTAATACTCCAGCGGTTTAGATGGGTACCCCAAAACTGATTACTGATTATTAATCTATCAAGAGATTTACAACTACTACTAGCCAGTTGTTTTGTTATGTAGTTAGGGTCCCCCCACATTTATCGACGCGGAATTGGCGCCGATGCGAATGGCATTAGTAACACCCTTATTACGTTGACATAAAGGTGTTCTTGACCGGCTTAAGCCGATTCCGCGTCGATAAATGAGGGAGCACCCTTAGGCAAATCATTCTTTAAAATTCTTTGCAAATTTTAAACCATCTATACTAGGTATAAAGAGGTAAAATTTGTTTGTAAGTTTGTATAGGGGTAATCTTCCGGAAGGAATGAACCAATTTTAAAAATTGTATTACTGATAGAAAGCTACATTATTCGTGAGTGCTATAGGCTATAAATTATGAAGATATGATACATATTTTACCGCCCAACGAAGTGGGTACGGGTCAGCTAGTTTGTAATAAAATGGGATTTTAACTAATATCTCAATAAAAATGATCATATAACAAAATTCAAGACACATAATATACAAGAAATAGAGACAAAAAAATTCACTATAGATAATATTATTCTATTATTATGAAAAGTCAAGCCAAGAAGTATAACAAGAAAAACTTCCCACGCCACATTGAATCCCGTTCAATCTTCTAAAGCGAGAATGTTCCATAAATTCTCGGAAAACATGTCGCTTGCACGGAACATTTGATTTTCAATGGTGTTTGTTTTTATGGCCTTCTTAGGAAACCTTCACGTTTATCCTGTAGCTATTTCTGATATAGGAATCACATATATCTACGTTGGTTCTATCTACCGCAGAACCAACGAAACGTGAGGTCGGAAGGTTCTCGAAAGGAGACCTGGCAAAAAGGACCGATGACCTGAAGAAGGCAGCTGGCAGTGGCTGGATGAAAAAAGCGGGAGATCGTGCGCTGTGGCGCTCCCTGGGAGAGGCCTATGTCCAGCTGTGGACTGCAATAGGCTGAAATGATAATACCTACTCTGTATGTCTAGGATTATCAAAACACAGAGTTGTGGAAGCCATCTTCCAGCATTTTTTTTGGAGCGACATTTCAAATACTGGTAAGGCAAAAGCCTACTGCATCCAGTACAGCTGAGACTACACTAGTCCGCTTTGCGATCTGCGATACATGAGCGATTCATTTTGGGTATTCTTCCGTCGACAAAATCCATTTCTACGGTGTCATGCTAGGTGCACGTTTCTAAACTGACTGTATCACATGTTCGAGACAAATGACTTATAACCTATGGTTAAAGTTTGAGGTTGGTTGACATGCTGGGATGAGGTCTGTCTCTAGATGAGTTTTTATTACTGAACTAGCTGTGCCCGCGACTTCGTTCGCGTGGATGTCGGAACTTAACAATGTATTTTTTAGTGCTTCTTTATTAACAACATAAGCTGTAAACCATCATTCTGGAGCATACATAAATATGCGTACCTACGTAAATCATCAAATGAGTCCTCCCACCCAGGGCAGGGTAAGAGGGACTGTCAGACTTGTACTGATTAAAATCCACGGTGTCCTATAAATCCTATAATAGGCCTTTACGTTCCGGGGTCAAAGTAATTCGATAGCCCGTCATTGTGATGACACATTGAGGCGCGTGTTGAACACAACGCGCCGTCGACCCAGGCATACTCGCCGCCCGCATGCTCGAGCAAGAGAAGAAGTAGTATGGGCGGACTCCGGAACCTGCCCGTTCCTGCCTTTACCGGCGCTGGCAGCCCCAGGACGTAAGCAGACATGGGCGAAAGTCATTCTTTCAAGGAAACAGGTCGTACTTATGCGTGACCCATCGTATTCCATCGTATCCCATCGTATCCAATCATATCCCGTCGTATCCCATCGTATTCCATCGTATCCCATCGTATCCCATCGTATCCCATCGTATCCCATCGTATCCCATCGTATCCCATCGTATCCCATCGTATCCCATCGTATCCCATCGTATCCCATCGTATCCCATCGTATCCCATCGTATCCCATCGTATCCCATCGTATCCCATCGTATCCCATCGTATCCCATCGTATCCCATCGTATCCCATCGTATCCCATCGTATCCCATCGTATCCCATCGTATCCCATCGTATCCCATCCTATCCCATCCTATCCCATCCTATCCCATCCTATCCCATCCTATCCCATCCTATCCCATCCTATCCCATCCTATCCCATCCTATCCCATCCTATCCCATCCTATCCCATCCTATCCCATCCCATCCCATCCTATCCCATCCTATCCCATCCTATCCCATCCTATCCCATCCTATCCCATCCTATCCCATCCTATCCCATCCTATCCCATCCTATCCCACCCTATCCCATCCTATCCCATCCTATCCCATCCTATCCCATCCTATCCCATCCTATCCCATCCTATCCCATCCTATCCCATCCTATCCCATCCTATACCATCCTATCCCATCCTATCCCATCCTATCCCATCCTATCCCATCCTATCCCATCCTATCCCATCCTATCCCATCCTATCCCATCCTATCCCATCCTATCCCATCCTATCCCATCCTATCCCATCCTATCCCATCCTATCCCATCCTATCCCATCCTATCCCATCCTATCCCATCCTATCCCATCCTATCCCATCCTATCCCATCCTATCCCATCCTATCCCATCCTATCCCATCCTATCCCATCCTATCCCATCCTATCCCATCCTATCCCATCCTATCCCATCCTATCCCATCCTATCCCATCCTATCCCATCCTATCCCATCCTATCCCATCCTATCCCATCCTATCCCATCCTATCCCATCCTATCCCATCCTATCCCATCCTATCCCGTCCTACGATTCCTTTAAAACGCTTTAATTAATTTACATTTTTTGTTTGTAAGGTGTAAACTGATTATTACGATGAAATAAAAAACTTAATGTTACTTCAATTTAACAGCTCTATTCCAGGTTTTAATGCCATCTACCGTGTTATCGTTGGTTTAGATGAATTATTTAAATATGTAGTTTTTCTATTCGAAGCTAGATCGCGCTACTGAACTGCGCGTCGCGGTGTGAACTGACCGTAATATTTTACTTCTGAATCACTTTAAATTCAAATATCTTTTGATGGACTGAACCGATTGCAATGAAACAAAAACTAAATGTTACTTCAAGCTACGCTTAATCGTAAAAGTTATCTACATTGATTTCGTACATTTTACGTGATGCCCGAATAACCAAACATACAAACAGACAAACAGACAAAAATTCTAAAAATGCTGGAAATTGGTTCTATTGGTTGTCCTTTAACACCCTGGCTATATTTTTTTATTTTTTTTTTAATGTACAAAAACTTCTTTTCTACAGTTTTATTATATGTATATATACTACTCAAAACAAAATAAGGGCCACCTGGTTTTTATCGATTTATTAAATAATGTTTAAATATTACTAGTTTCAATGACTGAATCTGATTAATATTATGGTTTTAGATGGAAATACACATAAATTAAATATGTATTCCAATAAATCGTTAAAATAAACCAAATTTAATGAAAAGTGAGGAATTGCAGGAATGTAACAAGTTACATAAAACATAAAACAATCGAAAAAATTACCTCTTTAATGTTCCAAAGTGTTCTTTTAAGCTTCTCTTTTAACTCTGTTCTCTCTGTTCTGGCCATTTTATGGGAGGTGGTATGGATTAAATACCGAACATTTTCTTTTGGGATACTCTACCAGCAAGTTTTCAGACAATTTATGAGATCCAGCTGCGTGTTGATGGGAATTTTACTTTCTTTTTCACTCTTCTTTAAATCATCTCTTAAATGCTCAATAGAACTCAGGTAAAAATCCTGAGTGTCCACTGCAACATCGTAATTCGAGCGTAAGGGAATGTGTGCACTGTTAGTCGCGTTATGTTCGCTCGAGCATTACGTGCTTCAAGAAGAACTCAGGTATCCCTTGCTGTGCGAATGGAATAATGAGGAGTTGCACCACATTCACTATGCAATTTTGAGGAGTTACAGCACCCTCGTTAAGAAGTGCGAGCTCAGTTTTGCGTGATAGAGATAACCGCCCCAGAGTATAACTCAGAACTCGCCAGAACAGTCTGTTTTAAGAGTGCAAGGATCTGAAACCTGTTGTTTGGATCTTCTCTATACTCTTATGAATCAGTTTTTAATGAAAAAAAATAACCCACCAGTCATCAATAAAAAGCAATGAAGCCCAGTCAAAACAGTTCAATAAATTTTCTCTTTCGCAAATGTTTCACTATTTGCACCATACGCTGCAGTTAACTGGAGGCGTGGAGGCGAACCAAGCATCTTCTTGAGTATTGTTAGTCTTTATGGAGTCGATTCGGAATAGTGTAGTCAATTATAGGGGTGCCTGTAGCTCGACGCAATGGACTTTGTACGGTCCGCGCAGTAGATTTTCGCTCTAATTGTGCGTTTAAACAAACCTAATGGTCTTCTTGGGCTTTACTTACTTACTTTCTTCTTTGATCACGGTGTCTGGTGATATTACTCGTCTTTTAAGACCAGTTTCAAGCATTTTGAACCACTCGTTGGGAATATTCCACCATTAAACCTACCTCTTCTGGCTACGGGCCCCCTGGATTAAGATGACACCCCAAGTGGCTGTTTTTGCGTCCATATGTCTCAGAAGACATGGCATTATGAGATTGTAAGATCATTATAGCCTGCTTGCTGTATTAGTCGAAGAAAACTCCGTTAGAAGTTTGAAAATATAAAAACACCATATCGTAAATTCTAAGTAATCTCAAATATCTAATTAAAAAAAAGTTAAGAATTTCCAATTATGCAGTAGAAACAATATTAATACTTGAAAGAAACCATAACAAGATATTTAGTATTTATTATGTACCCAGAATAAGAGCAATACTTGTTTAAAGTGCAATTTAAAAAGTGGCCCTTATTTTGTTTTGACGAGTATAGATATAGATGTTTTCAACTCATTAGTGTATAATTATGGATTGGATAATCAATTTGGGTTGTATTTTGCAATTTGTTGTTGTTTGTCTTTTTTTTATTTTATGTTATTCTGTCCTGTGTGAGTCCAATAAAACTTTTTCATTCTTTCTAAAATATAAGTCAATCTCGATGAAAGACGCGTGGCTCCGTCTATTATAAATTATCATTCGTTAGGTAGTGGCGTGTCGGGCCAACAGGATGTTAAGGTAGGATGAAAAGTAGTAGACGGTAGTGAAAGCCAAATATTTCAGCTTGTATCAATTTACCGCTACCGCAGTTTGAAACAATTGACAATGTAAATTACCGTACTAGTACGACTTTTTATTAAAAAATTTAATCCATTAAAGGTTGTCTGAAAGATATCGCTTTTAGCAGTAACACAGTCGTTGTACCCTTATAATTAACAATATTGTGAAAACTTTGTATTAATTATGGTGTACAATAAAGTTTACCCTATTATATTCTACTTTTCAGTGAAAACCTTAAATAACAATGTTGTATAGACTTTCCTTAATACAAAAATATGAAAAACTCTTATAACACGCTCCATTTTCCTTTCAAAATGTTTTATTTCCCATGAGATGTCTGATCATCATTTATTTCTAACAGATACAAAACACGTCTTGTACAAGCTAAAATGATCTCTCGTTTGTGTTGCGCTAGAGGCAAATTTAACCAATTTTGTGCGAAAAAGCAGAAGGAGATACATATCAAATGAAAGACTGTTATTATTTCTTTTTTTTTTGTAATTGTATCATTAGTCTTTCTTTTAGGGTGGATAATAATCAAATGAGTCCTCTCGATGCGTTGTACTCACAATCGGCGTGCGTGTATGGTCAGATGTTTGAATGTGAATGAGGAGAAAGGAGTACTGTAAGCAATGACAATAAAGCCTTTAATTCTCTTTGACTTTAAGTGTGCAATTATAGTGGCAGCGCGCAGCGGGGCGGACAGCGGAAGCCGCTGGCGGGTAACGCAAACACGTAGTTTTTGACTAAGGTGCACCAAGTGCGGGCGGGGCGGGTGAGCGGAAATCGCAGCGGTACAGGCGGGTGTCGCGAGCGGGGCGGGTGGACGCAAGTCAGATTGCGTTTCCCGAAATGCCGCTGACGACTGAAGATTTAATAAGTGCCGTATTGGCTCGGCCACCTTTATGGAATTGTACTGATTCAAATTATTCGACTCGAGTAAAATTTATGTTCATGATTTTGCAGCTTTTCGTCGTTTTATAAAGTATTGATTCTCCATGTCTAATTGTCTATATCGATCACTATTGATATTGTGGCGATTGCTTTTAGAAAAAAAAGGTCCCACTTTATATAAGCACTAGCTTCCAAATAATCTGACATATCACACGAGGTAGGTACGTCTGGACCGCTCAATCGCCCCGCTGCTACTGTGTTCATCCATAGAAATGTGCGTTTTCCGCGTGACCCGCCACCCGCTCCCGCTGCCCGCCCCGCGCCACTGTAATTGCACACTAAGGATCGTAGCAGGTTGTGCTTTGTAGTTTCTGCCTACCCCCATGGGAAGAAAGCGTGATTTTATGTATGTATGAGACCTCTCGGTCTGCGTGAAGTGAACTGGACTGTAAAACTGCGAACAAATTATCGGACGCGTCCGTCAGCCGCGGCTGAAAGACGCGGCTTACTAATTATCTAGCCAGTACATTTAATACTACACTGTGCAAACTGTCGGTCGTAAGACGCGGACGTGACCTTGAGCGTTCGGACGTCCGAACAGAATCTGGCCGGCTGGATGTTTGTGCATCCGAAGAGGGTCGTCCGAACTACCGTGCACACTGCTAAGCCGCGTCCCTCAGCCGCGGCTGACGGACGCGTCCGATAATAATTATGTTCTCAGCTTAAGTCTGTTTTTTCAGTTTCCCTTTGCAATCCAAGGGCTCATTTGATGATTTTACCACCCCAAAAAGAACAAGGGCTGCGGTGACCTATCAAGATTTCGCCGTATCAGTGGTCTTTCCCGGGACTCTGAAATCAATGGTGTAGTGGTCGCATGCGCAACTGCTGATAAAGATGTTCTGAGTTTGGATTCCAGACCGGGCAAGGTTGTGTCAAATTTATGGCAATGGACTCGCACCCTAATATGTAATACTTTAACATAGCAAACACAGGGCTTACATTTGTGTGCTATTTCTATTTCTTTGCTTATGACCAACCTTTCGGGGATTACGGTAGAGAAATTTTATGATGCGGTCGTTTAACCGTCTTAACAGGACACCGTGGCACTAAACTAATAGAGTGGACGTATAGTCAGTATGAATCCGCTACGCTCAAGGTAGGAGGACTCATTTCACTCATACGATAGTTTCACCAAACAAAAAAAGAAGTTATTACGTAACATCCGAATTGAATCAGTAATAATATGGTAACGTGTTACGTGTTCCATAACCCAAGGTTAACTGCAAGAGAAAGTGTGAGGTCGACTTGCTTTCACCGATGATGACTGTCTGTATATCGCTATCTCTATCCAACGTTACCAAAAAGAGGGAGACACAAAAACTGGTATGAACTCGCAAAAATGTTTTGCAAACATTCAACGGTTGAATTTGAAGATTGGATGCCTTCTCTTGTTTTTTTTTTTGTGAATCGCGTGTTGGTAAACGAGGAAGAGTTGTTATGAAATACGGAACAAAAACACATTAAATACGCATTATGATATCTAACATAGTGTAAAACTTACATTTGTTTTATCTATTCCATACACAGATATGTATTGTTTCCTAATGTATGTACGTAAATTAATATAATTATTGTTAACTGTGGACGCTAATGACCTGTGATGTTAGAAAGCGACCTTAAATAAAATAAAAAAAACTACAGCACTGTTTATGCGACCCGTATTTGTACAGCATAATGATGATAATATAATGTTCCCACTGCTGGGACACAGGCCTCTACCCTTTGACAGGGTTAACTACCACGCGTGCCCAGTGCGGACTTCTAGATGTCAAAATAGTCTTCGTTTTTTTGGTTCTAGCAGATGCCGGTTTCCTCATTATGTTTTTCTTCACCCTTTTGAAAGCAATGTGATGAATTGAATAGAGTAATGGGCTTGACACACAACTCAAAACTCGTAGCTCAAGCTGTTACCACTTGTCCATTCACGACCCCTGTCTTTATAATACTTTATATTAAATTTCTATTAAGTACGTAGTAGGTACTATTATAATTATATTCTGTGATAATATAAGTTAGACAATTCACGAATTAAAAAATAATCACCATTAAGGGCGAGATAAATATTTTGTTCAATAAGTTCTTAAATTAACGTTTTTTAAAAACCCATTTTATTTTTAACAAATTGTTAAGAAACGTATAAGATTTAACAAATTGTTTAACTGATCGAAGATCAGGACCTAAGGTAACCGTTAAAAGAAATAAAGGTCACAGAAATGTTTATTTTTTTAATTTTTAGCATTATAGCTGAGAATGCTGGCGACTATCAACCTAAACATGTTAATAGCCATTTGGTTTTACGAGTATCCATATACGACTGCTAAACTATTAACGCTAAACCGTACTTTTATGTGAACAATTTCATTAAAGAACGTAAATCGCAGTTTAGTACTGAAATTACTATTTTATGTTATAGTTGCGAGGTCATGTTTAATTCCATGTTGAAATTTATAAAATGACAACAGTTATTTAGTGATTTAATTTGTTTTTAGTGTAAAATACGATTATTAATTCGAGTCAGTAAAATGACATTTCCAATGTTCAGGTTTGTTTCATTTTGTATGTATCAGTGACAGTTGCACTTGTCATTTTACTGACTCGAATTAATAATCAAACTATAGTTCTTTCTTTGTAAAAAGATGCGATTAATAATATTGTAAACTTTTAATGCATGTATAAAATTAAATAATAATGTAGGTAAAAAAAATATGTAAAGTTGATAAATAAAATAAAAAGAAAAGATCGTTTTAGAACTAAATCGATTGAAGCGCTTCGAACTTTGAATCGAGCCAGAGACCAAATACTTTTTTTTTTTTTAAGAAACTGGTTTTTGACTCATCGAATGTCATTGTTCAGTAATCTCGTTTCGAAGAGGTGTAGTTGAGTCATTTCCTAATTTTAGATCAATATTGCGAAATTTTATGTAACTATGTTATGCCCGCAGCTTCATCCGTGTGGGGTTCAATAAATATTTAATTGGGCTACGGATTCTATTAGTCTTGTTTTAATTTAGGTTAAAAGCTGTCTGCTGAAGATCATTCAGATCCCTTCAATTGTTTTTGCATTAATGAGTAACAAACATACATCCATCACATGATTTCGAATAGATAATGTTTGGTGCGATTGTTTTACTTTATGTAAGTTGTTATTTCGTTTAATTGTGTTTACGTTGCAGCCCCTTTATCTATGTACCTATTTCTAAAAATTCGCTGTTCTATACTTTCTCTTTGCGATTCCCAATGGAGTGTTTTTCATTATCAGCTATCATGATCGATCTCTTTGAAACAAACTTTTTTTAAAAACAATATCAATGAAACAAAAAGATTTTTGTATCGCGCGATTCATCACGAAGTATGTAACAATGAGTATTGTTAACTGATCGAATTTCAAATAAATTACTTAGAAAAATGACAATTGTAAAAATTAAAAAGAAACCGTTTCTAAAACCCATGACGGTGTTGATAAGGTTAAATAAAAAAATAGTATCAAAAAAGGAGCGGCATTACCTATTTTCTTGTTATTTTTCTTAAACGGAGATTTTTACAGAAATAATAGCAAGCCAAACGATTGTCATTTGTCATTTTTAAATTATACGGAAAAGTGTTCTAAATGTGAATGAATGATGAAACGCTTTCACAACACAGTGTTTGTAATTCTGGTTATTTTACGTAAGTAGTAGGTATTTATGCACTAGTTACTGTTATTTCACTGACAAAATATCCGCGTAAAAAATCAGTGCATTTACATTATTTGTTTTTTTAAATCAAGAGAGTCCTCAAAGTTGTGAATATAATCGCCATACTCTAGTCTAAATAATACAGAACTAAAACTAAAAATTTACAAAAAATTACGCTCTATTGTATATTTACAGAAGATACTACGAGTAAATTAAAACTAAAATTAAAAAAAAAACATAAAAGGCAATAAGACACTTAGGCGTCAAAGTACCTACTCCTCCGCATGGTTGTCATCAAACTCAATTTGATTGTGCTCAGGAGTCCACACAATATTATGGTAAGCATGAACATAATAAAATTATTATTGTGGCTTGAACATAAATATATAACATTCTAAAATTCGTACGTGCATAAGATGGGCCGTGTTCAGTCGTGTGGGCATTCTAGTGTAGCACACCGGTATTAGATTATTATGAATAGCTCCTACGCTTCTTGGCGCCCTGGTATTTCATATTGTATTGCAATGGCGCTTCATGCGTCACGCAAGGAAAATGAGAAATACACGTACTTTGAATTTATTTTATTTATACAATTTTAAGGTATTTTGAAATATATTTTTTGTATTTCCTGTATTTAATTAAATGAAAAGAAATATTCCTAATAACTCACATAGCAATAAATTCAAAGTGACTTCGAAATAATTTTAAGCCTTCTTTCAAAGTTATGAAAATTGTCACAAAGCAAATTCTTCCAACGAGTACCTCAATAAAGTTATAATTGTCGAGTTTCTAAGGAAAACATGGTGGCTGCAAGAAAGTTTCACCGTCTAGACAGCGTAGTCACACAACGAAAAATATTTTCTTCCCTTGTCTCACGAATATATTACGAGTATGTGTGACAAGGACGGAATATGGCAGCTGCATGTGAGTCTATATTGTGACCTTGATATATGGAATGAGAATCGCGGCAACACGACGTGTGTGCGTTCAAGAGTACTAGGCTAACAGAAACTCTGAGGAGGTAAATTGGAAATAGTCACATGTGATACTAGGCGTTAACCATAATAAAATAAAGTTGGTATTTGGTTGTAGAGTGAAGGGAAAATTGAAGGTACTAGTAGAGCCTAACCGTCTTCACAGTGTTATGGTGTTAACATTGCTGTGTGTGTAACGCTCAATAGGCCACCTGTCTTGACATGTTTCTGAACCGCTCTTCAACACATTGACGTTGTGTGTATGAAACTTTATTGAAATAAGGAAGTGTTGTGCTTTAGTATTTATGTTTTTGGCAGCCAAACATACACAATATATTCGACTGAAACAATCTAATTAATCCAACCAGTTGGATTATCAAAAAAATATTTGTTACGTACTAAGTATTTTGTCTTTAGTAACATAATTAAACCAAAATTTACAAAAATACAACACTTTTAACATTGGCAAAATGTCACAACCAAGTATACCTATATTGCTACAGCTGACGTCACGAGTTCCCCACTTTCTAATTTTTCGCGTTATATCTTTGTCAAATTGTTTATTAAAACAACTTTATCTACATAATTATAAACCAACCTGATTCATTAAACATACAATCTTACCTTACTATACTGTGACATCGAAAACTTTATACATTTACCGCAATTAGGTTACTTAATTCTCTTCTCTCAGTTCTTATACCTACTTTGCGCAATGTTAAAGCGTCTATTAAATTAATAATTTCTAAGTAATTACTTTCAAATGTTTCTAATTAATTTTCTGTATGTAGCGTTATAGTCGATTCACTTAAATCAACTAAACGCACCTCACTAATTACGTGTCACATCCCTAAATCTTGCACGTATAAACGTCATTCTCGAACCTTCGACGGCTCGGCTATAAAAGGTCTCGCACCTCATTGTGCGGCCTTTCCGACGCCTGCTCGAAGCCGCTAACATACTATTAAAAATCAACCCCGAGATATACGGGTAAGTGAGTGCTCACGGTGATTGATTTATTATTAGCTGTGTCCTGTCAGATCGCATTCTATGTATTTCTTTCTGTCTGCGCGATCTGGCAGCAATCCTATTTTATTGTCTTAGCGTCATAACTATCATCGTATGTAAATTCACCTTTGTCTTCATCACTGCATCACTATGTAAATGCGTGTGCATGCTTCACCATTCTTCACTATGCTTGCCTCGCCACGCTGCGCCTAGCTGCTCGCTTAAATCGCCTGGCCACGCGGCGAGGAACCGTCGTCAATGCCTGAGGCATGTGCACGCATACCTAACCTCTAATTGTAAGCCATCACGATGAGTGAGTCTTCCTGCATCCACCTTGCTTTGGGCTTACTACTGGGAGACGCACGCATCGTCGAGGGCTTGCAGGATTCTGGCTCGACGCTTACGGACGCACCGCTTCCAGGGTTCCAGTCTTGGGCTGCGGCACTTCCAGTCTTGGGCTGCGGCACTTCCAGTCTTGGGCTGCGGCACTTCCAGTCTTGGGCTGCGCCACTTCCAGTCTTGGGCTGCGGCACTTCCAGTCTTGGGCTACATCCAACCTACGGCTACACCCGATTGTCAGACGTCCTGCTGTCTCCCCACCTACCGTGGGAGAGAGACGTCTGAATCACGAGCTGCGCGGCCGCTACTTACCGCCGTCTACTCCCACGTGGTCGTGTTGTAGCGACCCACGCTGCCACACGCAGGCCCCTTGCCTCTGCAGGCACGGGCCTAGCCTAAGGCGCTACCTGCTGCCGCCGCCAGTTCCGGCCATCCACGCGGCGCGTGAGTGCCGAGACCTCACGCCTGCCGCGTGTCGAGGCCCCTGCCTGAGCGGCCCACGTCCCAGCGCCAGGCACTGCCTGCCTGTCTACCTGCCTGCCTACTGCCTGCAGGCCTGCCCGGCGCACGCGGCTACCCACGTGCGCGCTCCCAGCCCTGCATCGGCCACGTGTGTCTAAGCCCAGGGCAGTAACACTCCTTCTACTGTGACCAGTGACAGTGCCTAGAGACCGTAGCTAATTACTAGAACCTACGACCCTAATAAATCTGTGTCTCGTGTCTTAGCAAATAAATGTGTAAGTGTTACTTTGGTTTCATTACTATCTACCTAGAAACCCACTTGCCACATGTACCTACCAAGAAACACGATTGCCGTATTTTGTTCAAAGAAAACAAAGATTTAAATCGTTAAATTATCTTTATTGCACAAATAAACATAGGTAGGTATTTATAACGTTACAATGTTGCTTTTTTTATTCGTAATAGTTATGTATGGTCATTAATTTTACATATTAATACTAATATAAATACTAAAATACTAAAATTATATACAAACTATAAATACTCGTAGTAGTATGTACAAAACAAAAAAAAAAAACACTACACTACTAAACAAAAAACTTTCAAAGGGCGTCAAAAAATACGTCCACATCACTGTCAACGGGAACAGTGCCCAGAACGCTGGCAGCATTGCCACGTTGTATGGCAATGCTGATTCGTTGGCCTAGGAATAGGCCAGCCCTCTGGTCACCTGAAGAGTCGACTAATCGCCTGGCGATTTCCTTAAAAACGTTGTGGGCACTCGGACCCCATGGCCCCAGAGTTTCAACCCCAAACGGCTCAAACACATAGCTACTAGCTAAGCCAATGTATTTGCGCCGTTTGGAGTTTTCAGCACACGCAGCAGCAGCGCATTAACAGTGACATTTATTTAAATAATTTAATCTCAATCTTACAAAAAAAAAAATATACTTAGGTGCACCTAAGTATAATTTTTTTTTTGTAAGATTAGAGAAAATTTTCTCCCGTTATTAACACTTTTTCAACCTGGAACTGGAACGTCTTTTATTTGTTTTTTTTTTCGTGTTTACACTAATATAATGAAGTTTGTCCTCCCGCCGTAGGTGGTACGGAAGGGAATAAAAACCTGATTTTCTTCACATTTCTGTTTGCGTAGTTACCTGGCCGGGCACCTAAAAATGATGACGACATATCTGTCTATTAAAATCGTCGGCCTTAAGTTGTCAACGATCTTTTAAGTTTTGAAATTCAATTTTATATTTCTGGGAAACTGGGCTTTTGATGAAATAATTAATACAGTATAATTATAATATTTTATACTAATGTCCATTTTAATTTTCATAATGAAAGTAGTCTAGTCATCAAGGTGAAAAATGGTGTAAAGAATTTTACTACTTAAATCGAAACTTTATCGAAAACATTAACGAATAGAAAGAAATCGAATTTCAATTCTGGAAAGTACAACATAAGAATTACTCAGCAATTTTGGGTTTTTCTGACCCTTTTTTAGATTCTACTATGACTAGGCGATAAAGTCAGTTTTTTGTCAGAAACTTATAAGACTTGGCGCATTACAGTAACATTTAACATGAAAACCAGATAATTTATGTATCAATTTATTGTAGGCCAGTTACGTGCACTTTGTATTATACAAAAACAAACAATATATATATATATATATGTGGCACCCGGAGACTGCCGCGGTGAAGCTATTGAATATTTTTGCTGATGTTGTCTTCAGGGTTCCGTTTACATCGGCTCTAAAATTAATTAAGTAAAATAAAAATTAAGTTCAGCGATTTAGACAATAAATCACACCAATTCAATATTACTTACATTGTATAATACCTATTAGTGAGACTTCTTAATAGGATTCTGTGTAAGTAAAATTTAAAGCACTATTGCACTTAATGGCACTCCTTGGATCAGATGTGACTTTATTTACTTTACGAGTCTATAAAAGTTGCATTGTAGTGCAATTCTTGAGAGCGTGTACGCAGAACGGGATTCTATACAAACTTTCAAATCTTATTTTTTTTAATCAAAATTACGGAAACGTCGTAATAAAAAAAAAAAAAAAATATTCACTAGTTTAAAATAGTTCAATTTATCTATAACATTTCGAAAATATTTTCGGATACTTTTTTAACCTATGTATTGTTTTTTTTTAACAAAAATTTTTAACAAAATAATTTAATTTTTTTTTTGTTATAGCTAACAAACTGCAAAACAGTAAGTTGTCAAAATCGCAGACTAAACAGAGGTTTAGTCTGCAATTTTGACAACTTAGAGCCACGTTTATTAAACGCGCCGTTGACGCGCGCTTTTGTCAAACAGAGCAGTTTGTTGTCGCGATACAAAGCGTCAAAACGCGTCACACGCGTTTAAAAAACGTGGTGTGCATAGGCTCTTACTGTGAACAGAGGTTGACAAGGTATTTTACATGCAATTCTGAGCATTTTTAAGGGTGCTAGTGATTGATGAAAATAACGTATCATTAAAAAGGAAAATATAGAGACAGAAGAAAGTAATATTCATTATTCTGTAAAAGATCATTGCTTTATGGTCAATATCATTTGTATGGAGAAAAGACCATTCATATTTCCTCTTAATTGAAATCGGTTCATTTATTTCGAAAAATAACGTCTTGAAAGTTTGTATGAAAATGCCGTTCGTCGTACATGCTTTTAAGTTTCACTATAGAATGGATTTAATAGTTACTTTATTTGTATTTATTTTATGGGATAAGACTATTTAGTTAACAGATTACAAACTCGCAATGTAATTTAACTGAGTACCTAAGTAAGAATATTAAGGTAATCTATTTAGTTTCAATGTATTTGTTTATATTCATCATCATCATCATCATCAGCCTATAAATGTTCCCACTGCTGGGACACAGGCCTCCTCACTGTGAGAGGAAGTGGGCCGTAATCTACCACGCGGGTCCAGGGCTGGTTGGTGGATGTCACATGTCTTCGAATTTTTGGTTCTAGGACATGGTTTACTCACGATGTTTTCCTTCACCGTTTTGAGATCAGTGGTGTTGAAATAAATTACACCAAGTAATGCGCCTGACGGGGTTCGAACCCACGACCTAACTCGTAAGTCAAGGCCGATACCACTGGGCACTGGGCACTGGATGACATTAAAAAATATCCACATGGCTGTCCATATTTCTCACTTTTATATTATTTATAAGTAATTTAGGTATATTACTTTCTTAGTAAGATTAATATTCTTTATTCTTTTTTTAATTATTACCTATATTTTAATAAAAACAAGAAAAAAGCATTTAAAAATTTAAATAATTGTGGCCCACCGGTATCGGGAACAGGGTCCAAGGGAATACCTCCAAACAATGCGAACCGTGTCTAAAAGAACTGCTTTCTGAATCAGGCCCTTTAACCAGGTGCATAAGGAGAGCCTCCTTAGATTTATTATTATTATTGTGTTTCAATAAAATTACTTTTCGACTTGTTTAGTATTCGATGAAATTTAATAGAAAATTATACAAGTTACTTGCCAATAGTTAAGTTACATCAAAAAGAAAAACGTTGACCCACGTCACACTAGCCCTAGATCGAAATACTTGGAAGTCCTGGGGAGAGGTCTTTGCCCAGCAGTGGGATGATACAGGCTGATAGTAACAGTAACAGTTAAGTTAACCCACGTGTATCGTGTATGGGTCTACGATTTAATATCACTTATTCTTGAAGCAACCAGACCATTCATCATCATCAACATATCAGCCTGTAAGACGTCCACTGCTGAACATAGGCCTCCCCTTTAGACTTTCAATAGGACCGGTTGTAAGCGGCCTGCATCCAGCGTGATCCTGTGGCCTTCATAAGATCGTCTGCCCACCTAGTGGGTGGACGTCCTACGCTGCACTTGCCGGTGCATGGTCTCCATTCGAGAACCTTACGGACCCATCGGCCATCAGTTCTGCGTGCTATATGGCCTGCCCACTGCCATTTCAACTTGCTAATTTGTTGGGCTATGTCGGTAAATTTTGTTCGTCTACGAATCTCCTCATTTCTAAGTCGATCGCGCAGAGAGACTCCAAGCATAGCCAGACCATAAATATATAATTATTAGCCCATTTAAATTAATGAATGACGATACGACGCACGATTGGCGCAGTAGCAGTAGCTAATTTAAATTCCAAACAACTAAAATTCAATTTTATCTCTAACACAAATAGGCCGTTTAATAAAATCAAACCAACCTCAAATTATTCAGGCTTTCCAACGACCCTAATTTATCCCGTCTAATACTATAATATCCTATATAAACTTCTGTTATTGTTGTTCCTTACAAATAATAATATGTTTCTGTCATTGGACTAAAAGCCTTCGATACTTCCCTCTCTATCACACACAACTACAAAACAAGAAAAAAGAAAATTGTTCCCGCTAACCACACCTATACATAGACGCGTATTCATTTTGTTGCCTCGCTCTAACATCTGAAAAACGAGAACGTCAGAAAGAAACAGGTATAGGGATCATAGAAAATTCCTCTATCAATGTGTGTTTACATGTGTGTTTGCATCGGGACTGGACTCTGGGATACGGGGCGTCCCACATACGGGTTCGCTAGGCTAGACCTGTTGCTACGTTATGTTACCCTAGTACTTTCTAAGAACGTCTAATGCTCTGAGGAATCTAATACACACGAGGAATGCAAACCAGAATGTCTAAACATGTTTTGTGCGACTAATTTGTTTACTGTTGAGTATTAAACCAAGATAAATTACAGTAATTCAGAGTATTTACTTAGAAATAATTAAATGTCCCATTGAATGTGGTTAATCAAGCGTGTCAATAGAAATGAAGCATTAATTAGGAATACCTATCCGTTCGCATGACAGGAAAATACTTCGCAAATAATGTACTTATTATGTTGGTTGAATAAGACATAATCCTGCGTACAAATAATTATAATTAATGTACGTGGCTCATAATTTCCAATTACGCTTCCAATGACGTGTTTCTACAATTATCTCGAGGTAATTTGAAATTCATTAGCTCAGGCACTTGTTTGTTTAACATTAAGATTGTTTTTTTTAACCGTAAACAGAATACCAAACATAAATAATATTTCAATTAATAATTATAATTTATGCTTATGTGTCTTGCCTTTTCCGGCCAATCTCTTAGAAAGGAGTCCTATTCGTCACGCTAACGTTTTTTCGGCTTGGTTCGGTTACGACACCTGTTTTCAGGTACTTTCATACTGAATGAGTATTCTAGAAATTAAAGTAACGTAAAAAGCCCTTAACCCAGATGTAGAGTGACATATCGCCAGTTAAATTAAAATCATAAATTATTTTTTATTTCATTTTATGTTTTTCTAATAAAAATTTAATAATCTTTTTTTATGAATACGTTAAGTTCAACAATACCCGACTATATGACGAAAATTGTACAGACAGATGAAATTAGGTATCTCAAAAACGCTCAAACAATATTTTTTCACGGTTCTCCACAAAGTTAAAATTTTATGTTACATTTTTTTTAGAAAAAGATGCAATGGAGTCGCCTCAAAAATATACTTGTTACATAAGACGACAACGATGCACGAATCTGATGAAAAAAGTGCGCAAATGTGAATAGTAAATCAGAACCGTTTGTCAAACAAAACAAGAATATTAATTATATCATGTCTCAAGTCTAAAACAAATAGATAATAATGGACTAAAGCCATTTATTTATAAAGGACCCGGTTTTGATCAATCTCGGTCAAGGGCCGAATTTACAACTCGTTAACCTACTCAAATTCACCCTTTGTCACGATCAGCACGTATTTCTTAATCGTATTATAACGGTATGTATCTATCCGAAGAAATATTTGGGCAGTATTTGCCGAGTTTGTTCAGATTAATAATAATTGAAAAAGGTCCGGAGCTCGGTAGGTTTACTTAGAAAAACCTCCAGTGGCCGAAATTCGTACGAATTCATTCATTTTAAGTTACTAATTCATAAATTTTATTACAATCAATAGAACCTTCTATTTTCAAACAGTATAATCTCTTTAATCGATGTTTAACTTAAAAAAACAATCATTTACACGCTGCGAGAACTTGCAAGCAAGTTCGAATACATTGCGGTGTTTGTTTTATCAACTGAATTCATTGTCCATTAATAGTCCTCAATGTAGACAAATTTACATGCAATTTCCTGCAAGCCTAAATAAGGCTACGATATTTTGACATTCAGCGTGTTACTCGTAAATGATCAAACCTTGATCAAATTCGTGCACTAGCATGATACCATAATAATAATTACTAAAAAACAACTGTTGTTTTTTTAGTAATTTTATGTATTTATATGGTATATAGATAACATAAAATATAATCGCTATCTGCATTTCTCCACCTCCACATATTTTTTTTGTAAAATATTGCCGTTCATATTCCTACGTCCGCTTATTTTTCGTGAAGGAGTACAATGTTTGCGCTTTATAAGTATGGAAATACGAGAAAGTTGAGAAGAAAAATCCAGTGATGAAGAGTTGGAGGGAGTAATTTTGAAGATAGAGAAAATAGAAAGGTTGGCGTGTGTAATAAATAGATTGACAGGCAGGCTTAGTTTGCACAGAACCTTCCTGAGCATGAACGAATTGCTACAGCCGAAACGCAATTAGTCTGAATGATCACTGGGATATCCAGCTCTTACGAGGGTTATAGTAGTTTCATTATCAGGGTTAAGCCATTAATCTGAGACGGAATGAGAAAGTTCTGGAATTACGTTTAGTGGTTAATTATGTCATGATTGCTTGTAATTTTTATCTTAATATTATAATTGCCAAAGTGAGATTATTTGTTACCTTTTCAAGTATAAATCACTTTATCCTAAATTTTGCATTATACTCTTTCTGGTATACAGAGACAGATAATATAGAATACGTTTCATCTAGAACATGCAGAACCGGGTCCGATTCTAGAATGTGCATACTCGGTGGTCGGAACTTCCTCAAATACCGGGTATTCAAGCGGAAGTTGCGGCATTAAGTTTATTTAGTATAGTAATTATTTATGTATGTTTATTCATATTAGTACGAAATATATTTTTTTAACTCTCTCTCTCTTTTGATCGTTAATTTTTATTTTTATTTTTGTGTACCTGCCATGTTTTCACTCCACTACCCTTGGTTGACTGGTAGAGAATGCCTCAGGCATTAAGTCCGCCTATGTACCATTTGTGTTACATGAAGTGTCAAATAAATGAATATAACCGGATGCCCTAGTTGCATCCCAAAAGAAGTACTGTTCTCAAGAAAAACAACAAAAACTTTCATAATTGTTATTACATGGCGTCACATGGTACGACCCGAATTAATTGTCAATTTTTAAATTACAAAAACTAAAAGCATTTTAGAACAGCTCGATTAATAACATTATAATTCGATTTATGAGTTTCAATAACTTGTATGTAAACGATATTTTAGGCTCTGATAACTTCGATTTAGTATAGTTGAGACGAAACCCTACGGCCCTCTCATATTAAAAGGCCTGGTCTCAGGTCTAAACAAACATTTGTCCGGCTTACAGATATTTGTTTTCATCCTAAATATTCCAACAAGTAACTTGTGTAATATACCCGAGAATTTTCCGTCGAGGGATTGGCGAGAGTTCGGTTTAAATGTAAATTGAATGTACAGATTTAGCTCAAATATACCTATACGTCTTACTAATTGGCTAAACGTAAATTGTAAGAGATAGATTCTCGAACACTCTTTATTGTTTTTGTATTTGCAAGTCGAAAATATTACAATGGGGAAGGCAAGTGTCAAAGTGACAAGTGACATTAGTGTCCCAAAAGAACTGTGAAATCAAAGGAATTTTCTGAAAAAAAAAAAACGCTTTTATTGATGTAAAATGACTAGATGTTGTGTAATAATGATGGCTGTAAAAATAATGGAACATACAAATTTCCGACAATTCACACTATCAAGAAATAATGGGTAGCTGCTATGACTGCTGTGAGAACAAAAATTGTATTATCAAAAAGGAAAAGCTATATTATAATAAACAAATATCTACCCTTGCGAAGCCGGGACAGGCCGTCAGTTGAATTTATTAATGAAATTCTATAATTATACCATAACTAAACAATCGAATACACCTTTCAAAATAATATCTACTTTTCTATTGGAGGTTAAATATTGCATCGCTCTTTAAATCATGAAATGGTTCGTCTGGTGGAAGAATTATCACCGGGTCCGAGATTTGTGATAGTGGTGGTGTTAGGAAGTAAAAATTCTTATCATATTGCTCCAATCTATAAAATAGATGTAAAATTAGATGAAGAAGACAAACACAAAACTTGATGACATTTTTCTGAATATAGAATGTCAGAAGCAGTACTATATTCTTTGTAGAGGCTAGCACATGTAATACCTACTTAAAAATTACAATTTTAAATCCCAACTACAAGTAAATGTGTGTTTAATGTAGTAGAATCAAATTCTAGCCTCTCAACTAAATCACTTTTTTTTCCTTTTGTAGATGCACCGCGGCGTCTTATTTCTGGTTTTAGTATATGCTCTTGCATTGACGAATAATTTCCCATATTTGTTTTTGAGAATAAACTCAATTTTTATAACAAAATACGTGTTTGTTTTTTGTACAAGCTATACAGTAATCTGACTTATGGGACAACGATCTCAGCGACATCTACGAATAGCTTTGAGTTGCAATAAATTTAACTAATACATAGCTGAGCTGCCATATCTAAGGGTCAGTTCAGACCGAGACGCGAAGCGACGCGACGATGCGTGAAGAGGCCTGTCATTTCAGGCTGCGTCGCGCTACGCCTCGCGGCGCCGCGATGCGCCTCGCTGCGCCGCGAGACGCATCGCGACGTCGCGAGGCGCATCCAGTCTTCACGAGGCCGCGCTGCGCAGCGGGACGCCGCGCGGCGCAGCGGAATCTGTTTACATTCGCCACGTGGTCCCGCCCCGCCCCGCGTCCCGCATTTCGACTGTGACTACGAACAAAATCGAAACTGCAAAAATGCATTCTAGGGCAAAATAAAACTTTTTTTTTACGGTCAGTTCAGCATCGAGACGTCACGCAACGCGACGTGACGTAACGATACTGCAAATGTGTATATTTTCGTGTAATACATAAAGTTAGATTTTGAGCCGCTCGCTATTTAAATGCAGCGCGGCGCCGCGCTTGTTTGTGACAGGTGTATCTTTTCGTGTAAGAAATAGAGTTAGATTTTTAATAGCTCTATAAATTGAAATGAGCGCGCAGTGTCACGTCTCGGTCTGAGCTGACTCTGAGCTGAACCTAAATTGCTTTCTTATAAAGTCCGTGTTTTGCAGTTTCGATCCTGTTCATTGTGATAGTCGATTTGCAAGAGTAGAAGCGCATGACAATGACATTTATGTTTGACGGAGATCATGGAGATTGAGGAGAAGTTGATTTTTTATGTTCAGCGCTATGAATGCCTGTACAATGTAAGAAAGTCAAGTCAAGTTTAGAGCAAAACACTATTGTGACAGGAACACAAAAAAATGCATGGGAGAAGATAAGTGGGCAAATGGGTTTATCGGGTAAGTAATTTATAAATATTAGGTACAGACGCCAGCAGGTCAACCTACCCGAAACTGTCAGATTTTACCAATCGAACATTAACCTTCCAGTATTGCGATAAGGTTGAAAATCTATTGAAGAAATTTGGCAGATTGTGGTAGCTTGATGTGCTGGCGTCTGTACAAAATAAACGGTCAGTTGGGAAGGCAACTGTCAAGGTGGCGCTGCTTAGGATAATTCTAAAAAAGAAATTGACAGATAGAGGTAGGTTTATGTGCTGGCGTCTGTACGTCTGTACATTAGAATCACTTACCTAAGACAGAGAGATAACCGCTCTTCGATTGAAATAGTGGGTCTATAATTAGTTTTTTTGTGTATTTATATATGGCCGCAATAAATTCAACAAGTTTTGAAATTGTTTATAATCCATTTTATAGTAATCATAAAAGTCAGGATAATTGGCAATGTTGTCATAACCCAAGGTGTGAAATTCACCATGAATTCGTCTGTTTCGCCATAAATCATGCACCCAAATACTTCTCCGTGATAATATCTTCTTTTTTAATTTATTTTTGTATTCTTCTTCCTCTTCCTCTTCCGCAAGAAGTCCGATAGTAATTAAATTCCAGTCTATCATTATTAACTAGAGCGCTCGACCGAACTGCATGAAATCTACACGAAATCTGAACTGAAATATGTCGAGAAGTCACCACGGGGCTCCGCGCTGAGCAGCGCTGCATCGTGCGGCGCCGCGCGGCGTCTCGCTGCGTCAAGAGGCCTCGGCACACGCGGCTGCGTCGAGATGCGCCGCGATGCGCCTCGCTGCGCCGCGAGGCGTCGCGCGGCGCATCGCTGTGCATCTCAACGTATTCAAATTCTCACAACGAAATGTGTATCTTTTAGTGTAGAAAATAAAGTCGTATTTTGATTGACTCATAAAAGAGTGCGCGCATCGTCGCGTCGCTTCGCGTCTCGGTCTGAACTGACCCTAAAGCAACAAAAAACACCGCTCGTCCGCGCGGTTTCAGTGGCTTTACTTATGTCTTGTTTTTCTTTTTTTTTGAGGTGTTAAAATAATCAAATGAGTCAGTCCCTCCAGTTTTGAGTGGTGATGTTGATTCAATTCTCCTTTAAGTTCAAGGGTCACGGTTTTCTGTTTAGACAGTCCGTATTTATGCCCAACACACGTACACAAATAAAAAAATTGCGACCCCTTTGAAAAATATAAATCTTTATGTTACGGTCTTGTTACGGTAGATTTTATTATGATTTCTTCCTCTTTTTAGATTCTTTATTTAAAAATATAGATTACAATATATAACAAAACAGTTCAATAGTTTTTTCCATAAAACTAAAATATATATATAGGTACTTATATTAGCTAAAGCTAGTGATCACAAACTGTTTTTGATCCTCGCAGCAAGCGCCAAGGAGCAAGGCTACAGAGCGGAGAAACTTAATATTAACCAACAATAGGATTTCATCACTGAAGAGGAGTGAAGATTTAGTGTAATCCTAAAGGGTAATATTTTCACCGTTTCTCTTCTCCGTAACCTCACTCCGCTTCCGTGGACAGATAACCCAATATGCTTCCCTGTATCATTTACCCCACGAACCAGCGGTTTTTGAGATAATCGCCTTAGAGAACCTAAAAAATCTTTGTTGTCAAGTGGTGTCTCAGTTCGGTTTAATCCCGGGTCAACGGTGCGTCCGTCGTGTTCCACCCACGCCTCAAACTGTGCTCAGCAATGCGACGGGGCCAAAGACTGCCGGGATCGCGGGACTGCCTTTTCAGGTAACCGTGGCTCCGGAACGTAAAGGGCTATTCTTCTTCTTCGTCGTGTCGATGATTCCTAAGGTTTAAATGGAGGGCTATTGAAGGATACCGTTGATTTAGAGAAAAAAAAGGCGGCAGTGTATAATTAGCCAGGTTTTATTATTGTTATGTCTGGGACTGTTTTCATAACATCCAATTAGTGCAAAATAGCCTCAAATTGCTTATAAAAGTTGTAATTTAAGTAGCTGGAACTTTGATTAACTGTTGTTTATAATTATGAGTACAACGACACTACTGATGAAAAACAAACATTTATTACTTTTGAGGCTAAGAACCTCTTTCGGGTTTTTAGCTATTTCAGTTAGAAACCCTTAAACAGAGTCGAACTAGATCATCACGGCTTTTTTTTATCATGGTAATATCATCAAATGAGTCCTCCCACCCCGGGTAGAGCGGGAGGGACTGTCAGACTTGTACTGACTAAAATTCACGGTGTTCTTCAACAGCCCTTTATGTTCCGGGGTCACGGTGATGAGATAAGTCCCGCGACCCCGGCAGGCTTTGGCCCTCTAGAGGGGGGACCCGTCATTATGCTGACGCTCTTTGACGACCCGGGCATGGTCTTCCAGACCCCGCCATCCCCTTCTAACCTAACCTGTCCGAGTCGGGGTGCCCCGTGTGTACGAAAATGGGACTGACAAATAAAAATGTCGTAGAAACGATTGGGGGCACCCCGACTCGGACAGGTTAGGTTAGAAGTTATTTTTTTATTTTTTTTTAACCACCCAGAAGTAGGAGCACCGCAAAACGGTGCTCCGTCGACATTTTCTGTCATTTCACTGAACCAGTTGTAGGGATTTGATCAAAACACTAGATTTGTTTAGGAAAATGATAAAATCGTGTTGTTATTTTAACATCATCCGGTGATCAAAAACCTAATTTTTCAAAAACCTGCGACATATACACGGCTACATATCACGCATTGCAAAACCAGTGTAAGTTAATTGTTGAATTTGTGGAAATATCATACAATCAGACAATCTTACCACATCGTAGAGTTCAGCGATTAGATTTGTTATAGAGAATAGCATAGCTGGTTTTATAAGCCAGCCTTAATGTTTTATAATTAGCTAACGGTGCATCCACACCGCCGGTAACATTTGTAGCTCAACGTTTCCAATGTTGCTCGGTAACATCCGCCAACAAAATGTTGACGTGTTACTGTAAGTCGAGTAACGTTGCTCAACATTCGGTAACATCGCCAACATGTTACTAAATGTTGACGTGGTCGAGTAACGTTGCTCAACATTCGGTAACAATGTTACCCCTATTATCTAACAATGTTGCTGATTGTCGAGCAACGTTACTCGACATACAGTAACACGGCAACATTTGTTGTCGGATGTTACTGCGGTGTGGATGAGTAACAATCAACAAATAGTAACAAGGAGCCACAAAAGTTACCGAATGTTGCCGAATGTTACCGTGTTGCCTTTTGTTGCTCCACAAATGTTGCCGGCGGTGTGGATGCACCGTAAGGTAAATCATATTATTGTCCTAAATTGATATTAAATTATCTCAACTTAAATGTTGTAACAAGATGTTGAAAATAAGCTGTCGATTTCAGCCACTAGGTACTTTAATCTGTGCCTAATTAAACAACTAATTATCTGACATTAGGTAGTCAAAGAATGATTAATGAAGTTTGGAGTAATTTTCTCAGCTACTTAACTATTCGAACGTTAGAATCTTAAACCTAATAGTGTTTGCATTTCTTATTAGATTCGGTACTGTCTGTGCATTTAGAACTAAGATTACATTAAGATTTTCTTCTCGAGTAATAATATTTTTGTAAATTAATTAGATACTTACGTACTTAAAAGTAAAATAAAAAGAAAAATTTAATATTCAAGACCTGAGAATTATTTTTAAATACCTAAATCTACGAAATGTGAGTAGAAATTCGACATCATAAAGTTCACATACAAATGTACCTAGATCATCGAACTAAAACGGGTCAGAGCCCATTCGTCCCCCAAAATTCGTACCCCAGCATAAAAGTTGTGGATTCGGCCCCTATATAGGTGCCCATTGGTCTCCTGGTAGGGGACCAATTAATATTTTAATAAAAAATATTATTTTTAAGGTACCCATTCGTCCCCTCTAATATATATACCATGTAAGTTAAAGATTCGGCACCTATTCAGGTGCCTATTGGTCCCCTGAGACAAAATTAGCTATATTTTACATAAGAAACGGTTAACATAGTACACTTGTGAACAGTTTATTAACGGAATTAATTTAATAAATCATAACAGATCATTGAAAAAAGAGCTATGATGAATGATAATCCGTCATGATAATAATATAACCTGTCGATAGGCTTACGATGTAAAATTGTCTAGCTCTACGAATGGCTTGTTAAAAAAACGGGTTACAAAAATAATAGATAAGGTGTTTTGTTTGTATGTTATGGCTGCCTATTGGTGGTGGTGGTGGTGACATATTGGTTCTTGAAAGTGACTGCGAATACGAGACTGTTCAATGTGTCTTTGGTCTTTTATTAAATGAAGTTCGCCTAACGAAATAAACAATACTATTAATATTATAATAATAATATTTTTGACATATAATTGAATCGAATTATCTCATTTGAATCCTGGAATATGATTAGTATTATTTTTGATGGTAATTCACTTTATGGTTCACACTTTTATTTTATTTTTTTCAGAATTAACGATATTATATTACCTATATATAATTATAATAAAAAAGAACCTATATATATACTACTACTACTATACTACATTTAAAAACTAATATTAAAAGTAAAATATTTACAAAAATGACTATATTTATTTATTTATTTAAACTTCATGTACATAAAGTGGTACATAGGCGGACTTAATGCCACAAGGCATTCTCTACCAGTCAACCTTTGGGTTAAATAAGAGAATATTGTGGTAGGGTACAAAAAAAAAATCAAAGACATGTATTGTATTAATATAATACTGATAAAATAAACTAAACAATAATATAGCAACAATGAAAAAAAAAATACATATAACTTAATAATAACTATTATGACTAGACTTGAAAAAAAGAGAGCTATTTATTGTGACTTAAATAGAGGTTACGCAGTTTTATTTTAAAAGTGAAATCGCTTTCAGCTTTTTTAATGTTAAAGGGTAGCGCGTTCCAGAGTCTTATAGTTGATATAGCGAAAGAATTAGACATAAAACCGGTGCGGTGTGAAGGAACTTGGAGAAGTAGTTTTTTTGGAAGCTCGAAGGTTACAACTATGAGAACTGCCCAACACTTTAAAATGAGTTTTTAAATAATCAGGAGCAGGTGGGTCGTTCATAATCTTGAAAAGCATGCAGAGAGATCTGAGGGATCTCCTGAGTCGGATAGGCAGCCATTTAAGCTGAGAACGGAAGGAAGAAATGTGATCATATTTACGAAGGCCAAAAACGAAGCGAATACAGTTATTGAAAAGTCGATCCAATTTGTTAAGAAGTTCTTGGGATAGATGAGAATAACAAACATCAGCATAGTCAATAATGGGAAGCACAAGTGACTGGACCAGAATGAGTTTGGTATATTAAAAATTTATGGTGGAATACTACAGTCATATTTTGACTAAAAAGTCAAAACTAAATTATTTACTCCTAAATATGTATAGCAATTTTTTTTCCGCAATTATTATTTTATCATATTAATGGATTTTATTATGTTCTTGTATTCTAAGTGTTTCGTTTTAGCTCAATGTGGAGTCGTCACCCTTTTTAACCAACTTCAAAAAAAAAGTAGGTTCTCAGTTCGACCTGTATGTATGTATGTTTGTTTGGCTGAACAGATTTTGTTGCGGTTTTCAGCGAAGTGTTCATTACATTCTGGAGAAGGTTTTAGTATATAACACTAATAGATATCCCGTGACGTTGCCCGCGTGGATTCGTTTTTGCTTACTTGGATTGTAGATTTTCAGTGACCATTGCATGTTTTTCCGCGATTATCTCGCGTTTGGCTTAACCGATTTTGATGCGGTTTTCAGAAAAGTATTCATTCTGGGGAAGGTTTTAATATATAACAATAATGAATATCTCGCGAAATTGCCCGCATAGATCCGTTTTTATTACTTACTAGGATTGTAGATTTTCAAAGTCGACGATTAATAGAAGATTTTTGTTGAATATCTAAACTAAAAAGGGGAAAATAATTTTTTTTTGAAAAAAACGGAACCGACTTCAAAACCAAACACAAAGAAACTGTAAAATAACTTATCTTTCGGAAGTCGGTGGCCATAGTCAATGAAATAAAAAACAAAGCCACCGACTTCCGAAAGAAAAGTTATTTTATAGTTTTTTTTTGTGTTTGGTTTTGAAGTCGGTTCCTTTTTTTTCAAAAAGTTGTTTTAATGTACAAAAATAATGAACGTTCTAACATTAATTCTGTTTTGCTAACATTAATTTTTTGTTTTACCGTTTTCTGCGCGACTGTACCAGGACTACCAAGCTGCAGTATACACATGTACATGTACTTATATTAGAAGAATGAATAAAAATAAATATTCTTCAGGGGACGAATGGGCCCCTCAAAAGTTCCAGGGGACGAGTGGGCACAGGGTGCGAATCTTAGGAGACGAACGGGCTCTGACCCACTAAAACAGAATCACAGTAATTGGATCAGAGATTCAGAATAATTGGTGTAACCTTTTTTTTTTCGTGGTAAAATCATCAAAAAATGAGTCCTCCCACCCAGGGCAGGGTTTGAGGGACTGTCAGACTCGTTCTGACTAAAATCCACGGTGTCCTTCAATAGCCCTTTGTGTACCGGGGTCATGGTAATGAGATAAGTCCCGCGACCCCGGCAGGCTTTGGTCCTCTAGAGGGGGGCCCCGTCATCGTGCTGACACTCTTTGAGGCGCGCGCGGAACACAACGCGCCATCGACCCGGGCATGGTCCATGGTCGGACAGCGAGTCACCCGTTACTCGCCGCCCGCATGCCCGCGCCTACGGTGGCCGGAGATCGTCTGCCTGACGCCCGACGCCGTGGGCGTCTACCACTGCGGCTGGGGTGCAGGGAGGACGCTATACTCTCCCTCACGCGGCCCGCCTCCTCCTTCACGAGCATGACTGCTTCAATTGGTGTAGCCTATGCATTTTTGAAGTCGGTCCGAAGACTAATTAATCAATAGGGTCGGCACAAGCCGATTTTAACCGTACATGTGCAGTAATTCCTTTAGGTCGGCTTCGTAGTTCGACTTTGTGTGTAGATAACTGTTCCACTCAATCCCCAAAACCCTCAACAAAATCCAAATTGACCGTGTAATCAAGTAGACAAGAGTGTATTTCCACTTACTCAGGCAAACCAATGTAAATAAACCGAGTGCCAGACATTCCTACTTAAAAACACATTCTGTTCTCTTTACCTACGGTAACACCTTCTATTTCGGCGCATTGAACGGACAATCAGTTTTTGGTCAAGTTGTTGGCTTGTTAAACTTGGAAGAAATGATCAAAGTTACGCATATTAACACAGGTCACCTTATAATGTCTATTCCCATTTGTCCCCACTGGCTTTGTAATCATTGGTGACAAATGGGAAAAAAATCCCGATTGTCCCCACCGGCGACAAATGGGAAAAATATTCCCATTAAAAAAAAAATTAATGAAAAACAAAAAACCCGACTGCGTAGAAACTAATTTTAAAAGATACGTGAAAAAATTAACTTAAATAAAAATTAAAAAGAAAGAAACAAGCCCAACAGAACAGCAGGAAGAATCAGAACAGAACGACTCACAGTCACAGGTGAAATTTGTATGGGCCCCGACTGTGAGTCGTTCTGTTCTGATTCTTCCTGCTGTTCTGTTGGGCTTGTTTCTTTCTTTTTTGTTTTTATTTAAGTTAATTTTTTCACGTATCTTTTAAAATTAGTTTCTACGCCATCGGGTTTTTTGTTTTTCTTTAAATTATTTTTTTTTATTTTATACTTTTTAGTTACGATTCATTGTTCACTGTTTTTTTTTGTTTTTATATCGTTTATACTTGAAATAAAAACTTAAATCAATAAGTAAGAAAATTAGCGAGAATGATTGTTTTGTTAAACAAATTTAAATCGTTATATATCCTAAACTATTAATTAAAATGAAAAATGATAAAAAAACCTTAAGATGATTTTAAAATACCTATTCAACGACACCCCACTTGAGATAGTTCATCAACTTTTTTTTTTCGTTTTGACAATATGGCGTCTGGTTGTCGCTTTGGAGAATTTTGATTACTGTCATGTCTTTAGTGACACTCGCAAGGATAAGACGAATCGATTGACGTAAGAATGATCAAAATCGGCCGACGCATTTGGTCTCTAGAACGCCACATAGAAACAAACATACATACATACATAGACTGATAAACACATTACCCTCCTTTGCGTCGCGCAGTCGGGTAAAAAATTACACGCAGAGAAAAGTAAGTAGTAGAGATAACAAGGACTTAGTACCTAGTTATTACTAGAAATGTTGTAAAGTCAACTAGTGAGTCTTGCTGTCACGGTTGCAACCAGAAGTTCATATGTTTATAGGTAGCCAGAAATTTCTCTGCGTGTACCAGTGATAAAATTAGAAGCTAATAAAAAGAAGGTACTAGGCTAGCATGAGTTCAAGGTAGTGGGTATGTCACGTGACTGGGAAGTCTGACGGCTAACAAACGTGATATGCAAGACAAGACATAACTTTGCGCGTAAGTCGGGACAAAGAGGCAAAGGAGGCCCAAGAAAGGGTTTATATTTCAAATAAAGGAGACTAACACTGTCATCATCATCATCATCAGCCTATAAATGCTCCCACTGTTGGGACACAGGCCTCCTCTCTGTGAGAGGGAGAGGGCCATAATCCACCACGCGGGCCCAGGGCGTGTGGTTTCCTCACGATGTTTTCCTTCACCGTTTTGAGAGAAACCGTGATGAAATAAATTACACAAAGTAATGCGCCTGGCTGGGTTCGAACCCACGACCTACAACTCGTAAGTCGGGACCGATACCACTGGGCCACCACTGCTCTACTAAACCTAATACTAACAATAAATAATAAGTAAATCTACTAAATCCCTACTAACATCATTTGAAATGGAATTGAAGAAATATGGAATAAAAAACTCTTTTACTATTTATTTTATAAGTCGGGACTTACGAGTTGAAAGCGCATTACTTTGTGTATTTTATTTCATGAACACTTCTCACAAAACGGTCAAAGAAAATATCGTGTGGAAACCGGGCTGTAGTATTAGAAGTCATGTAAGAACTACCAACCCGTACTATAGAATAGAATAGAATAGAATTTTCTTTATTCGAGTAACATGACTCAATATATTAGTAAGACTTAAAACTATATTAGTAACATTTAAAAACAACACCAGTAAGCCCACGGTTTGGATATTCAGCATCGGTTTTCGGTATGCTGTCTATATATTTCTGTGTACGGAATCTATTTCTATTACCTAATTATGCTGTGCTACTCAATGTACAGTCACGAGCAATTGTTATACACTTAGCTGAACTCAAAGCGATGTTCTTCTTCTTCTTCTTCCTGCTTAAGAGCATTCCATTCTACTTGGGGTCGGCGCAACACGTTTTCTTCTTCCATTCTCCCCTATCAGACGTCACAGTATCATTTACTCCTTTTTCTTTCATATCATTCCTTAGACAATCCATCCGTCTTTTCTTTGGCCTTCCTCTTACTCTCCATCCATCAACATTCTTTGATTGGATCGATGTTCACTTACCATATTGATTAACCTTTTACATTTCCATGAACTTTCCAATTTGCAAGGCAAGCTTTTACGAAATCAGTCTTATTCAAAGTAGAAACCAGTATTTCACGAGAATATAGCATTTAGATTTTGTTAAGTGGATACATTTTATTGCTCGTGACTGTACACAGGAGAGAACACAGGATATACACTCCGCATATCCTGTGTTAAAGCTCCACGCACTTATAATGTTCGATAATAATTAGAATATTTCTTCCTTAAGTCCTTATAATTCTTCCTTAATTTTGATAATATTTATAAGTTCTTTTCGACGGCAAGATTAGCGCAGTGGCTAAACGATTGTCGTGAGTTCGATTCCCGCACTGAGCAAATATTTGCATGATCCACAAGTAGTTGTTCCGGGTCTGGGCGTTTGTGTATGTGAGTTTATAATTATGTTTGTAAACGCACTTACGATACAGGAGAAATTCTTAGTGTGGGGCAACGTTTTTATTTAATAAATAAAATAAAAAATACATGTGGCACTCGGAGACTCCCGCGGTGAAGCTATTGCATAACATTTTTTTTTAATTTTAAAATAATAATATCGCCTACCACGTATATCTAACGAGAATATAGTTTATTTAAAATAAAGAACTTCTTTGTTGTAGGAGAATTTTATAAGTAGGTTTCATTGTGAAAACTCCTTTTGTCGTTTGGCCGTTTAGAATCAGTAAGAAAAAGTAAATTGTTTTTATGACGGATATTTTCTTCATTATTCTGAGGATATTTTAAATGATTGCCAAAGTCTCCCGAACTGAAACGATGTTAGACGATGCGTGGTGTCAGGTATTTTCCTTAGGTTTTTGAAAGTTTTTTGATTAGGTCGCCGCCGTGCCGCGCCGCGTTCAGAGCCCGCGGTATTAGCTTAAAAATAAACTTATAAAAAGATCCAAAACATAATTATAAAAACCTGCAAAACAAATTAGTCTGCGCCGGATAAGGTCTGGGTGTCACTAAACTCGGATCATTAATTGTTCGTTAGACTCTAGAGGTGACAGTGTAGGAGGCAACACTTATAGCATCGAGCCATTGAGGACAATGTTGCCAATGTCATTATAGAAGGACGATGATATGATTCGATTATCCGTGTTCTGATTTGATATTGAGGTCTGATTTTTCGATGACTGCATATTTTATAATAAAGTTACAAGCTAGACTTTTGAAATTATTTACGGACGACGGCCTTTTATTTACCCGCCTTGGGCTGGGAGGTGGGAGGGCCTGTCAAACTTGTACTGACTAAAATCCACGGTGATCCTTCAATAGCCCTTTACGTTCCAGGATCACGGTTACTGATGAGACAGTCCCGCGACCCCGGCTGACTTTGGCCCTCTAAGGGGAGCCCCGTCAGATTGATGACAGCTCTTTGTGACGCGCGTGGAACACGACGAGCCGTCGATCCGGGTATGTGCCGTGATTGGACGGCGAGTCACTCGTTACTCACCGTCCGCATGCCCGCGCCTACGGTAGACGCTCTTTTATCCCATGATTTTCAACGTTTAATTATAACAGGTGTTAAGATGTTTATGATTTTTTGTTGACAATCTTTTTTTTCTTTAATGCTGTTGTTTAACTTGTATTTTGTGAATAAAATCAAATCAAATCAAAATCAAATCAAAACCAGTAGGTACAGTCGGCCAAGAAAGTGGTGTACCACCCTAAGGTTGAATATCGCTTGCAGATTCATAGGTGATAAAGATTAGTTTCGCTTGCAGATCGATCTGACAACTTCTATTGCTGTCTTTATCTGATTATTGATAACGACTATTACTGTTTGTAACGTGACAGCTGTTCTTAGTTTGAATTTGATGGAACCAATGACGTTGTAAAATCAACGGCGGGGGGCTGTAGATTTTGATGACAAAATTGTATCTACAAATTCAGAATTGTAATCAACAAGTTACATAAAATTGTAAAGGCACAAGGCGAATCCACAAACCTACAATTTCTGTAAACTTGTAATTACAATATCAATAAAAAACAAGCTAAAAAGATTTATCCTTTTATTAAATTTCTACAATCAATTTTAAAATACTTATAACAAACAAAAACATAGCATATATAGTAATATTTAGAAGATATTAAAAATTTTTAAAAATTAGAAACGGGTGTAACCGCCGTTGGCCTCTATAACCTCTAAAAGACGAGACCTCATTGAACCAACAAGCTGTGAGCAAATATCGGTTCCCCGCATTTCCTCCCAAATATAATTACAGTGACTAATAAGAGCTTGTTTGGTTCTTTCATTTTGATGCGACCATCGTTGGACCATAAGGCCCCAAAGATTTTCTATCGGGTTGAGGTCCGGCGATCTTGAGGGCCACTGAATTACCCTTACGTCAGTGTGTGAACGAAACCAGGCTCTTACGATCCTCGCATTATGAATTGAACAATTATCTTGAACAAAATCAAATTGTGGCACTTCGTTCTCCGGGTAAACATTACGGACTGTCGGTAGCATTGCATTCTGAAGCACGTCGATATAATTTACAGCCGTCGCTCGAGGAGGTAGAGAACACAATTCTCCTACACCATCCGCACTCATCCAGCCCCAAATATTTACGGAAATTCGACCTGATTCTCTATTTGGGATTACATGATCATCTTTATACCGTGTTGAATTATATCGCCAAAGGTGAAGACTGCGAAAGGTGAATGCTGACTGGATTTAAACGTTTTTTCATCACAAAACAATGTATTAGACCAATCAAACTCTAAGTGCTCTCTGGCGAAGTTCAGACGAGCAAGTCTGTGAGCATCCGTCAAATATATTTTCTTGGCGTAATGCCTGTGGTGCAACCCCATGTAATGTAGATGATTCCTTATTGTTTGGGCACTCACATCGAACATCTCCGCAAAATGTTTTGTGGGCTTAAAACCATTGATTTCATATTCCCGTCTCATGAATTCTCTATCGTTATTGGAGAGTGCAGGCCGGCGACCACTTCTTCTGTGATCCAACAAACTTCCCTCCTCTCCTTCACGACGAATCCAAAAGCGGACAGAACGCCTCGATATATTCAAATTCCGGGATATCGCACTGATACTGCTTCCCTCATTAAATTGGGCAATTATTTGTGCTCTTTCGGCAATGGTCAAGTTGGCAGGCATTGAGATGATTTTATATGCAGTTGATTGAAAAATAACACGGAAAATATATCGATTTTTTGCATATATTTGACAAAATGTCAATTGTCAGTTTTCTTTTTCAAATGGAATTCGGTTGTCTATTTAAATAGTTTTTATTACTTTTGTTTGGAAACATTTCAATTGCTTTGTAGAAACTAATGTCCTTTTCATTTATCGTGGGTTAAAATGTCATGTTCTTATATGTGACATATGACGTATGAATACTAAATACATAGGTTTACGTCATGATAATGTTGTCTCTTTCAGTAATATCTTTTTATACGAACCTTGTTGTAATTTTCGATGACCGGGAAACTAAATCAAAACTGGTACACCACTTTCTTGGCTGACCGTACGAGTACCACGACTCATATTTGTAAGTAAACAGTAAAACTTATACTATGTTAGGGACTATCACAATAAAATTATTAAAATATAACACGAACAACACTATAAAACCATACAATAAAATACAAGACCTTTTGCGAATTATAGTAAACAATCCGTTCGCGCCTCCGCGAACATCCCCGATGCTCTGCAGAAGCGCGGGAACCCCAACAGCACCCTGAATGCATTGTTATATTTGATACGAAGGGCATTGTAGGATTTTTGAGTATATATATTTAGCCCACAGGCCGCAATTAATAGAAAGATGTGCATTAAGCCCTGAAAAGAGTAACTTTCACATCTCTTGAGCATCTTGCGAACCTGCGAGCCAGCATGTTCTCTCTCACTGACAATGCCCTCCACTCCTCTTTCCAAGTCTTCATCGTCCTTGAGGTCAGGAGTCAAAATATGCCCTAGATACTTAAATCTTAAACTCTCTTCAACAAGACTCCGTTAAGGAAGATGGGTGGAGTTACTTGTGGGCTTTTTCCCCTTCCCTCAAAAACCATGACCTCACTTTTCTTGACATTGTAGATCAAGCCATGAGTTTCACCATACCTTTCGCATATCGTAGGTAATAAGCTTCCGCAAGCCGCAGGGCGACGCGCTCAGGAACGCTATGTCATCACCGTAGCTAATTTTATTAAGACTTATTCCATCAATATGGTATCTAACACTGACGTTGCTGAGCTCGCTGATCAGTTCGTCCAAGTAGAGGTTGAAAAGGATTGGCGAGGTCAACCCACCCTGCCTCACCCCACATTCCAACCCGTACGTGTTAGACATAGTCCCTGCCCATCTCACACTGTTGACTTGGCTTCCATACCAATATTTCAGAATGTTAATAGCCGCTATTGGCACCTGCAACTTAACTAACTTCTGCCAAAGAATATTGTAGGAAACTAAGTCAAAAGCTTTCGAAAGGTCGAGGAAACAACCTGTATCTACAAGGAGGATGGTCTGTGTTCTGATGTCATAGATAATCGTGGCCGCGACAACTGAACTATAAAACTGTAAACAAACATGGAAATATCACTGGTTTGATATCCAATGAATATCTGAATATTAAAACAACGGAAAATATTGCAATTGCGTTTCTGTGTATGGATTCATTCGTTGTATAAAAAAGTGATAAATACAAGGCAATCTGCGTGAAAATCGTAACTTAACTTAAAAACGTTTTCTTTTACAGTAAATTTGATTTTTTTTTATGAAAAACTGTTTTTTAGAATTTCTAACAGTTGAGTGCAATAAACAATATTTACTTCAGTTACCTATGTACCTACTCTATTTTCAAACATATTTCTTGGCATAATAATTTTACACTTTTTTTTTGTGGTAAAATCATCAAATGAGTCCTCCCACCCAGGGCAGGGCGAGAGGGACTGTCAGACTCGTACTGACTAAAATCCACGGTGTCCTTCAAGCGCCCTTTTCTGTTCCGGGTTCACGGTAATGAGATAAGTCCCGCGACCAATAATTTTACACTAGCGAAAATTGACAACGTTTGTATATTCAAATATTCTATATTGTGTAAATGTGGTGTGGCCTGCCTCTGGTGTCAGAGTTAATTAAATTGCAATTAGGAACCCCCTTCATAGGCCTCCGACATGACTCATTTTTAGGGTTCCGTACGTCCGAATACAAAAACGGAACCCTTATAGGATCACTCGTGTGTCCGTCTGTCTGTCGCTTACAGTCAATTATCTCCAAATCTACTAGACCGATTGGGTTGAAATTTGGTACACATATCAATTCCTGTGACCCAAGCACAGAGGTGTGACGTGAATAGATGAAATCTGTATGTGGGAGGTAATTTTTGGGGGGGAAGGGGAAAATGAAAAAAAAAGTTTTGAAAACTGCATCGTGTGACATATCATATGAAATGTCTTGTTGAGACAATCTTAAATGTATTTTTTTTGTAATTTTAAAATAAATATTTTCCAAGTTATTCAAGAAAATAGACGAAATTTGACCATTCCCCCTCCCCTCTTATCTCCGAAACTACTGAACCTAAAATTTTGAAAAAAATACAGTAATTAGTTTTCTACTTATAGATTATAGGAAAACCTATAAGAAGTCCATCTCTGTATATGGGAGGTAATTTTTGGGGGGGAAGGGGAAAATGAAAAAAAAATATTTGAAATCTGCATCGTGTGACATACCAAATGAAAGGTCGTGTTGAGACAATCTTAAATATAGTTTTATTGTAATTTTAAAATAAATAGTTTCCAAGTTATTCAAGAAAATAGACGAAATTTGACCATTCCCCCCCCTTATCTCCGAAACTACTGAACCTAAAATTTTGAAAAAAATACAGGAATTAGTTTTCTACTTATAGATTATAGGATAACCTATAAGATGTCCATATCTGTATATGGGAGGTAATTTTTGGGGGGGAAGGGGAAAATTAAAAAAAAAATATTTGAAAACTGCATCGTGTGACATATCAAATGAAAGGTATTGTTGAGACAAACTTAAAAGTATTTTTTTTGTAATTTTAAAATAAATGGTTTCAAAGTTATTAAAAAAAAATAGACGAAGCTTGACCATTCCCCCCCCCTTATCTCCGAAACTACTGAACCTAAAATTTTGAAAAAAATACAGGAATTAGTTTTCTACTTATAGATTATAGGATAACCTATAAGAAGTCCATATCTGTATATGGGAGGTAATTTTTGGGGGGGGAAGGGGAAAATTTAAAAAAAAAATTTGAAAAGTGCATCGCGTGACATATCAAATGAAAGGTATTGTTGAGACGAACTTAAAAGTATTTTTTTTGTAATTTTAAAATAAATGGTTTCCAAGTTATTCAAAAAAAATAGACGAAGCTTGACCATTCCCCCCCCCTTATCTCCGAAACTACTGAACCTAAAATTTTGAAAAAAATACAGGAATTAGTTTTCTACTTATAGATTATAGGATAACCTATAAGAAGTCCATATCTGTATATGGGAGGTAATTTTTGGGGGGGAAGGGGAAAATTAAAAAAAAAATTTGAAATCTGCATCGTGTGACATATCAAATGAAAGGTCTTGTTGAGACAATCTTAAATATATTTTTTTTTGTAATTTTAAAATAAATAGTTTCCAAGTTGTTCAAGAAAATAGACAAAATTTGACCATTCCCCCCCTTATCTCCGAAACTACTGAACCTATTTTTTTTTTAAATACAGAAGTTAGTTTCCTACTTTTTTTTTAAACTTGGCTCCTCTCAGCCCCACACTAGGGATTTCTCCTGTGTCATGGGTGCGTTTAGAAATATATAAACTCACATACGGAAACGCCCAGACCCGGAACAACTACTTGTAGATCATACAAATATTTACTCCGTGCGGGAATCAAACCCGCGACAAGCAGCGCAGCAATCCAATCACTCAGCCACTGCGCTAACTGTGCGGTTAATTAAATTTATATTAATCAATTTTAAATACAATTCCCAATAATGATAACAAACGCTATAATAAAACTACTTAGTATACTAATAACAGTACATTAAATTCTCCTTACAACGCCACATCAAATGTATTTAATGGTAATATGCACTTAAAGTCTAAAGTTTTCGACTATTATTTGCATTACCAAAAAATAACACGTACATAATATATTATAGGCTTTCAGTTTGTATCTTCTAATTATGAATACACCCACTCTTACCACAAACGTTGCAATAAATTTAGTAGTTCATAAAGTAGGTGCTAGATAACTAGACTCAATTAATCCCTTCAGTACTAAGTATAGTGCTGAAAGATACACTAATGGTATCGCTTTGTCTTCACAAAGAGATAAATACCCAAACAAATGATGAAATAAAACCGCTCCTTTGAACGCTTGACTTCGCACTGAAAGTAAGTCTAATTATTGATTTGTAGTTGTGTTGTATTTTGGGGTTGTCTATACTTAAATAATTATTATATTACTAGCTTCTGCCCGCGACTTCGTACGCGGATCCTGTTGCTTATGCCAGCGACAACGGAGTCGTCAAAATCGAAGATCTGAAACGTCTGATGTCCAATAGAGCCCGGGTAAATAATAAATGAGAGTTCTGGCCAGTAGAGTCAGATTTTTAATGATATACCATCGTCATCGAAAATCAGTCCTAAAGTCTTACCGCCTTCACCACGTGGAGGTACTCCCAGTTTATGTTATTTTATAATTAATTATACAGGGTGAATTTTTCAACTGGGCGTGGATGACTATTTCCGAAACTATGAGGAATATCAAAAAACGTTGAAAGGAGTCTCGAGGCCGATTTTGACGAAAACTAAAACTGCATCATTGGATTTTAGAAAAATTAATAATCCTGGCCAGGAATCGAACCCGCTGATTTTGGAAAAAAAACACACCCTGTATTATTACACTATTCGATAGTGTTGCTAATAAGCAGCAAATTCTGGGACGTAATCATATACGCCAAACTTAAGGAAAACGTATAATTACAAAAAAACTGATCAATCTTCAAGGCAATGACTATATTCGAAACATAAGTTAACCGTTTCTTCTTAGAAAAAATGCAATTTTTTGTTCAACTCAATAATTTCGTATTAAATGCTGAATAGAGTGGGATTGTTGAGACGTCAAATCCAGTGAAACATTGAAAACAATGAAATTTTATAATTTCGAATTAATTATGGATCAGTAGAAGTAAAGTAACATAGAAAATAGCAATTTCATAAAAATCTGTAATTTCCTTAAGTTTAGCAACACTATCGAATAGTGTAATAATACAGGATGTTAATACGATGTTAAACGTCTTCGCTGCGTCTCTTCTGTATAAACCACGCCATAGCAAGGTTAACCTTCAAATAAAAGTAACAATCCTGATAATCCTTGCTCTTAACGAGAGCCAGCTAATTAGATTACAGGCACCTTATTTGCATTCCTACAAAAAAGTTTCTACGAATATAGGATTACAGGTAGGTACAAGGTTTTCAGTTAATTATTTTAGGTAAAAAGTAATCCCTTATGAGATCTGAATAATTATGTATTATGTATTTTCAGGATTACATGAAAATGAGTATCGGTACCTAAGTAAGTACGTACTACCAAGTTCAAAGTTAAAAGTTCACTAATATACCAAATTATAAAAAGAATAAACGTTCATATTTTGCTTTTAACTGTGACATAGAAGATTTATGTATAATTATTAAACTTATTATATGTTGACTAGAGTTTAATAAACTTGATTTTCGTGAGTGACCCTTTCGAGTTTTCGCATTTGTGTTGCTTCAAAGAATTAAAAAAAATATCCTTGTTCTTTTTTTAGTTAGTCTGTATTATCCCACTATTGGACAAACCCGGGAGGGGTTTGTCCAGTACTTTAAATGGTCACGATTGTGCGCAGTGAAATAAAATCGAAAGTTTGCTAGCAATATTGAGCTGTAATATTAAGGTACTTCGTCTCCTGGGTTCACTTCAATTTTCAACCCTATATACCTACAACTACATCTGATAATACGGGCAATTTGTTTGCCAAGGCAAATCAAGTCTCCATTTCGATAGGTACCGTAGACTTATTTGCGTCGCGTCTATGCCGACACATTACCATTGAATGGCCATAAGTTCCCAATTACGTTATGAGTTCAATGCAATTGCATAGCATTGTTGATTCATGTGTCCCTGGTAACTTAGTAGGTATCTGATACATTGTTGTACTTGACATTTGACAAGCTTTTGTGTATGTGAAATATTGTGTTTTTTACGTAGGTAGATCTTTTGTGTGTTTGAAACTCAATCTAGCGAATACGGATGTATCTGTGTAACACTTTTTTTTTGTATTTAGCGTTTCAATTAAGAATAAAACGATCTTACCGCTATTTAGTGATGACAAATATAGGCATAACAAAAAAAAAACAATAATTTGTTATTTTTTTTTCAGATGATTATTGCTTAGGAGCGTGTAAGTATTCACGCGTGAAGTCAAGATAATTATGGCACCGAGATCTATTATTGTTTGAGACGTTATTATAACAGTTGAGACGCATAGATAGTACAAAGCCGATATCAACACACTGAATATAATTTACTAGCTGTTGTCAGTGGCTTCGACACACGAAAATATACTTACGGGAACGTAATACCGGAATAAAACATAAGACCAAGATCCCAGTGCCCCCAGACCTACGTCATCTTAGCAAAGCTGAAATTTTGAGGATTTCTAGTCCATTATGTAGAGATAGTACGCTTACTTACTAGCGCGACCTATAGGTAGATAAAAACCTTACTCATCTCGTCAATTTAGCAAGCCTATTATTATTATCTATATTCATTTTTTCCTTATTATATACATTTTTAAATATTTTCACAAAAAAAAAATAATAATGACCCACCGGTATCGGGAATAGGGTCCAAGCTACCGACAGTCAGGGCTCCAGAGAAAGGAACATTATTATTATTTTTATAACATTTTATAATATATTAGTAAGAACAAGTAAGACTTTTCATAGATATTCTGTCTTACCTTAGATAAATGTAAGTAGACGTAGAGGGTACCCAGTTACCCACATATTGCCAGCAATAAACTGAATTGTCAGACCCTGGCCTATATAATTGTGTAACTCGTCCTAGTTTAAGATATTTGTATGCATAAAGAGTCCTTCATTAATGTTACCTTACATTAAAATTTATAAACTCTTGGAATTGGAGCATGCGAGAGACGTGAGAGTAATCACGGAATAATTTAATAAAATTAAAAATTCATCCTCAAATTCTTCTCAAGAATATTTAAGTTTTTTCAGTGTTCATTCATTCGGTCAGAGTTCTAAGAAAAAATAATTACAGTTTTTTTATTTATATTCATGTAATTTAATTATTGTAAAAATTAAGAGAACATTTTTTGTGATTTCACAGAATATGGTATCAAAGTACCAGTTAGTCTTTTATATGAATTTAATGGCTCTATTACGAAGACCCTTACAAAAAAAAAAAAAAACTTTTAAAAAAGTCCATAGTCAAAGCAACGCTTGAGACTTTATTTGTCATAGTAATAGCCTTAACTGAGTCTAGTGTCTATTTAAAATCGCCCAAATAGAGCGAAAAATATTTTTTTGACATAATTTTTTCGGAGGCGAGTCAGAAAATATGCCGAGATAGAAAATATGGCCAATATTTTAGCCTGCGTTAGACAGAAAGTGGTTCAAATCCGGGCCTGGGGCGGTCGAAAAGTGGCCTCGTATTTTTATTGGCCCGCCCACTAAAACCGCTAACAGGATTACTGTGGGAAATTAGTTCAAATAAAATAAATATTGAGGTAATTTAAGCAAAATAATTTTTATCTTCGTAATTTTTTGTCGTATGTAGACTTCAATTGAGGCACTAAAGGTTACATCAATTCGTGTGAAAAACATTATTAAAATGATTTAATTCAAAATTTCAGGTATTTCAAATTCTTTTTTTTTTTTAATACTTCAAAAAAGAGATTTCTATTTATGGAACATGTTCAAATTATCTAAGTATTTCAGTGTAAACTGTATTCGACCAATGATGATGATGATGATGATGATGGGACTCCCTTTTCCGCACTTAGACTCTCATTTGGTCCGTTGTGCGTGGGGATTCTGGCTAACAGAGCCAGCCTAGCTCCGCCCAAAAGCACAGAAGCTTCCTGGGAGCTTCACAGGCTTCGCGGAGCGACCTCATTGTTCCGAGGATTTCTTCACGTTGTGAGGCCACGGCCACGCATTCCAGGATGACGTGGGCGGCTGATTCCTCGGCGTCAAGGCATCCCCTGCAAAGGGGACTGTCTGTGGCACCTATGTTAAAAAGATGTTTATTAAGTGTGTTATGGCCCGTAATTGTTCCTATAATTATTCTAAGGTTATTCCTGCTCATGCTGAGGAGTTTTTTGGTTAATCGCGGGTGTACCATTGGTAAAGCCAATTTCGACTGTCTACAGTCTGTTGCCCGTGACCATCTGTTGTTATGGAGTTCGGTCGATCTTTGGCGAATCCACGCACGAAATTGTGAGAAAGGCAGTGGGAGAAGAGGGTACGGGCCTAGCACCTTCATGTCAGAGCCTCTCTTAGCAAGTTCATCTGCTGCATCATTACCCAAAGATTCGCTGTGTCCTTTGATCCATTGGAGAGTAATTCGATTGCACATCGACAAGCTCTCCAGAGCTAGGTGGCACTCAAGAATTAATTTATTGTTAGTTTGTTTATTTTCTAAAGCTTTGAGCACAGATAGGCTGTCGGATAGGAATTTAATACCGTAGTCCCGGATGCCTAAGCGCTTTACTGCTGTTGCGGCTTGTGTTAAAGCAACACATTCGCATTGAAAGATCGAACTGTGTGTGCCTAGTGGTATGTGTATGTTAATATTGAGGTCAAGAGAGTGTATGCCAGCACCTGACCCGTTTTGTGTTTTTGAGCCGTCTGTGTAGATTCGCACTTCATTGGCTCCTGACTGATCCCTCTCTTCCTGAACTGTTTGTATGATATAGTTTTTGTTGAACATCGGTTGGTTTGGTATTCTATCACACGGGGCAGCGATGAGAGGTTGGTACTCAATCGCCCGGTCCAGGATTTTAGCGTGTGAACTGGTATGGTTTTTGCCCCATATGCCCAAATGCATTAGCCTGATGGCAGCCAGCGCCGCCTCCTGCTGTATGTACAGGTCAAGGGGAGTTAATTGAAGGGCTATCTCCATGGCTGCTGTTGGGGTGGTTCTCATGCAGCCAGTGGTAGCCGAACAGGCCAGTCGCTGAAAGCGTTGTAGTCTGGTAATGGTGGTCGAGAGTTCTGTCCTCGTCCACCAGACCAGTGCACCATAAGCCAACATTGGCCTGATCAGCGTTTTATAAATCCACAGAGTAATCTTCGGAGAGAGCCCCCATGTTTTTCCTAACATTTTTTTACACTGGTAGAGTGTAATTGTGCTTTTATTAAGTTTGTAGTCAAGATGCTTGTTCCAGAGCAGTTTGCTATCCAGGATCACCCCCAAGTACTTGACTTCGTCCTTGAGTGTTAGTTCTGTGTTTAAGAGTTTTGGAAGCCTATGAGGTCCAAGAATTCTCTTGTTAGTGAACATTATTAGTTCCGTTTTCAAGGGGTTAACCGATAGTTCGTGCTTCGTGCACCAACCCTCGATTATTTTGAAGGCCTTTCTCATGAGATCGCATAAGACGCCCTCAAATTTCCCCGAGATTAGAATTGCTATATCGTCCGCGTATCCCACCGAGTACAGACCGCTGGCGTTGAGCTCTGCAATGAGCTCATTTACCACTAAATTCCACAGCAGTGGTGACAGCACCCCACCCTGTGGGCAGCCCCTACTCACGATACCTCGTGTGGTGGTGTTCACGGTAAATTGAATAGCACGGTGTTTTAACATGTTGTTTATCCATTCTATGAGTGTTCGCGCAACACCGTGTGTGGCAAGTGCCTGTTCGATGCTGACGAAGTTGGTTTTGTCGAAAGCACCTTCTATATCAATGAAGGCGCCTAGAGTTGAGTTTTTGTCTTTAAGAGCATTTCCTATACGTGAGACCACGCTATGGAGTGCTGATTCTGTTGATTTGCCTGCACAGTAGGCGTGTTGATTAGGATGTAAGGGTCTTTGTACCGAAATTTGGGATCTAATCTTCCTATCTCCCAGCCTCTCCAGAGTCTTCAAGAAGAACGAGGAGAGGCTTATAGGTCTAAAAGATTTGGGCTGGGTGTAGTCGCCCCTACCTGGTTTCGGTATAAAGATTATTTTTACTTCCCGCCATTTCAAGGGAATGTAGCGGTGGGCCAGGCAGGCTCTGAACACCTTCACAAGGTAGTCAGCCAGTAAACCTTGGCTCCACCTGAGCAGAGCCGGGAAAATGCCGTCTAGTCCTGCTGCCTTGAAAGGTAGGAAGGTGTTGATTGCCCACGTTACTTTGTCTTTGTCGATTACTTCTAACGCCACCTCCCAATCCAGTTCGCTCGCAGCCCTCTCCCTATGTGGTTCCCAGCTTTGCTGGGTGGCAATCTGGCATCCTGGGAAGTGGGTGGTTAGGAGTAGTTCGCTTGTCTCAGCATCATTTGTTGTGTATGTGTTATCTGGTTTTTTCAGGCATCCTATTGAGTGGTCTGTCTCTTGAGCAAGACAGGCTTTGACCCTCATTGCCTGGTTGTTACTTTCAATGTTAGTACAGAACCGCCTCCAACTATTCTTCCCTCTGAGGCGTATCAGTTTTTTATATATTTTACGAGCTGTTGTGTAGCGGTCCCAGTCTACTGGCGATCGTGTGTTCCTAGCTCTGTTGAACAGTCTTCTCAGCTTGTGTCGGTGTCTTTCCAGTTCAGGACTCCACCAAGAATGGCGAGCTCCCTGCCTAGGTACCGTGAGGGGACAAGACTGTTCATAGCTAGATAGAAGGATGGATGTGATTTTGTTTACATGTTCGTCTAAATTGGTTACTGGTATTTTAGCCGGAAGGGCGGGTAATCTGCCTAGTTCAGCCTCGACGAGCTCAGCAAACCTGGCTTTGTCTGTGTTACGAGGAACCCTTCTTGGTTGTGGTTTGGTTAGGTTGAAGTTAATGGTATAGCGAATCCATCTATGGTCAGAGCATGATAACTCCGTGGACACATGCCAGTCCTGTATGGAGTTTGAAATGCCTATGGTTGCTACAGTTAAGTCTATAATTGTTTGCGATCTTGCGTTTACGAAGGTAGGTTCGGAACCCTTGTATTCGACCAAAAGTTGTAGTGTTTATTCAACTTCCAAAAATGAATAATACAAAGATATTATCTAAATCCATCTGGTTAGGTTAGGTTATGCGAAAGCTGAAAAGATGCTTGGATGGAAATCTGCTAAGGTTTCACGTACAAACTGTTTAGTTGTTTTACGTGAAAGTCTCAGATTTTGATTAAAGGCACACAGATATTTATGGATTAGCCTGGATTAGTATTACCCCGCTATCAGGATCCCTTGGTAAAACTTCCGAATTTCACTCAGATAAAGCCGTACGCATAAACTAGTCTAACTAATATTACAAATGGGAATGTTTGGATTGATAGATGATTATTACTCAAATTCGTCTGAACGGCTGAATGGATCTAGATCTCAGAGACAGATTACAGTTTTTTTTCTTTGATCGTGGCCTCAAAATGAGCGAGCGCATTCGGAAGGAAGTGGAGCTCTTGTGCACCAGCGGAACCCAGTAAAGGACTAAGGACCATGACAGGATGGTTGTCGAGAACTAGGCGGCCCTGGTGATGCCTACCATTGCCAGTTGGATCACTCAGCCGCTAGGCTGCTTTTCTACCAGAAATGCGCTATGCTACGTTGCTGCGGATGCGTTTGATATCCACCAATCATATTCACTGGTTTACATAGCATAGCACTGGTGGAAACGGATTCAACTAAGATGTGTTTTTTATATGGAAGGATGCGTGCTATGGCTGCGTGCTACGGGTCGTCTTCCCTACTATTGGTACATCGCATAGCTCGAGCTTCGCATCTTCGTAGCGCAGCTTCGAATCTTCGTAGCGCAGCTACGCATCTTCGTAGCGCAGCAACGCATCTTCATAGCGCAGCTACCTTGTGGCGCCGCATCTTCGTAACGAAGCTACCATTTGGCAGCGCATCTTCGTAGCGCAGCTACCTTGTGGCGGCGCATCTTACTCACACAGCTAGCAAAGCGTAGCATCAGTAGAAACGGTCAAACAGTTTCGTCGCTCAGCTTTTACATCCTTGCAGCACAGCTACATAGCACATCTCTGTTGGAAAGGACTCTTACCCTCGGTAACAGGTACCCTGTAATGGCGTTGTCCAGGGTGGATCCCACCCAACCCTGTTTTCACGGGTGAAGACACTGGTGACAGCTAGCTATCTATAATTACCTCCCTCATTTTGTTAGTATTCATATGAATGCAATAAATGTCTGTGATAAATCTAGTCCATTCATCTTACGGTTGGCTTTATTGATTGATAACGAGCTGAACTTGGCTATTACGACGTCTAAAGATAAGCTCGTATTGAGGGAATACTATGAGAGTATTAGCGACTGACGTAGTGATAATAGCAGTTGATAACAGTTATCGATTAGGTAGAGGAAAATTACATTCTTAGAAATACATTGCTCGGAAAAAGGAATTTAATATATTATGTTTGTATTAAAATATCTACCGTCTTTCTGTGGTCGAGAATTTTATGTTTTTAAATAAAACTTTCATGATTAAAAGAAAACTAGAATTATCGAAATTGCTACAATGTATATTTACGCTATAAAAACAAAACAGTTTTTGAATATAAAATACCTATTCAAAACATCTCAAACAATAAATATTAGTTTTCTTGAAATAAATTTTATGTTTTATCTAAGGGCTCATTCACACTGGGTCCGTAATAACGATTCGTGATTTAAAACTGAAGGTTTTTGAAAGATGAAACGTCTTTTAAGACGTATCCACCAATTTTCACGATTCCGTAATAGTGTGAACACTGGCAATTAAAATATATATGCCGCCCATACAAATCAAAATAACGATTCGTGAAAAAAGACGATTCGTCAAAAAAACCACGAATCGTCTTGTCAGATTAGTGTCAATGCGCACTAAGAGTAATGTTTAGGTACATCAAATCGAAAAAAAACAACAAGAAAGCTACTTTGTTCTTAGTTGACATAGGCTACATTTTATATCAGGGATTTTTAAAAACATTACCCCACACTAGGAATTTCTTCCTGTATAGTGAGTGCGTTAAAACATGGCAACTCACATACACAAACACCCGAACTACTTGCAGATCATACAAATATTTGTTCCGTCCGGGGATCGATCCGCGACACGCTGCGCAGCAGTCGATTACTCAGCCCCTGGCCAATCCTGTCGTCAATTTTACCATAAACTATCTTGTAACATATTCACTGCGCGTGTGAACAATGTCTTATAACCCTGCTTCTACGTGTAAGCATACTATCACAACTTGTAGCCACAGGCATTCTTTCTATTATACGCAAATTAACCACCGTTTCGTCTCGGTTATCCACTGGCATTCTTTTCAACTGAGAGTACTCACTTGTTCAACGGTATAAAACTAGTATACAATGCTTGTTCGATATTGTCTAGCTTAAGTTTTAACTATTAATACCACGATTATATCGGTTTTGTACGATTTTTATACAATCTCGTTGAGTCAGTTCTACTCTAAGAAGTTCATAGAATAGTTTAATTTAGTCTTTATTCTTATCACTTCTAATAACTATCAAAATAAAATTTAAAAATATTGTTCTTTATTAAAATCATGGAAATAAACTTTGATTACGTATATTCATCACACTACGGTTGCTTTTACATCTAACAGAGCATTTTGTAATTATTTCTAGTCCAAATGATACAGACAACTCAATTTTTCTGATATTACCTATAAACTGTTAATCTTGTGTCTGAATCCCTGTTAAGCTGATGTCGGTCGCGTCAGTCACGTGTAGGAATATACACTGCGTTCTATATAGCAACACACTGCGACGCTGACGTTAGCGGCGCGTACTACGTCACTAAGCCCTTCGTACACTAGGCAACGCAAGTCTCCGATACCTTACGACTTAGAGACTATGCACACCACGTTTTTAAACGCGCCGTTGACGCGCGTTTGTAGCGATACAGACGCAATACGCATGCAAGTCAGACGCAGCCTTTAGACCTTTGCACACCTGTATAAATAACAAACGCGCGACATCGGCGCGTTTGTATCAATACAGACGCGCCGGTGCAACGCGTTTGACGCGATACAAACGACAACAAACTGACGCGCCGACCGCGCCGTCGACGCGCGTTTGTATCGATACAGACGCGCCGGTGCAGCGTGTTTGACGCGAAATAACCCACAACAAACTGTTCTATTTGATAAAAACGCGCCGTCGACGCGCGTTTCTAAAGCACGCGTCGACGGCGCGTTTAAAAAACGTAGTGTGCATAGGCCCTTAGTATCCAAGCGACTATCGGAATTTAACCCATAAAATGTCGTACACAGGCACGCGTCAATGGATACCTAAGTCGTAAGGTACTTGAGTCGCCTTGTGTACGAAGGCGCTAATCTCACTAAAATACGCGACCGAACGTACGCGACCGATGACAGTGTAACTAAAATTCTCTTTTATATCATATAAAAAAAACTTAAAAAAAAAAATTTAACCGCCTTCAAAAACAACGACAAAAAAGGTTAAAATAACCTACAAAATAACTTTTCTTTCGGAAGTCGGTGGCTTTGTTTTTTTTTTATTTCGTTGTCTTTTATGGCATTTGACAAGAATTTGGTTTGAATATTTAAACTAAAAAGAGTAAAATAAAAAAACTTAAAAAAAAATTAACCGCCTTCAAAAACAACCACAAAAAAGGGTAAAATAACCTACAAAATAACTTTTCTTTCGGAAGTCGGTGGCTTTGTTTTTTTTTTATTTCGTTGTCTTTTATGCCACCGACTTCCGAAAGAAAAGTTATTTTGTAGGTTATTTTACCCTTTTTTGTGGTTGTTTTTGAAGGCGGTTAATTATTTTTTTTAAGTTTTTTTACTCTTTTTAGTTTAAATATTCAAACCAAATTCTTGTCAAATACATCATTTTCTTACATGTGCACTTGATTGATTTGGTAATCCTTAGCACCGGTATTAACATCGCTCATGTACACAATAAGCTAATAAAATTCCCTATCAAAAACTGCTGAACCGATTTTGATGAAACTTGCAGTGTTCCCTAAAGTGAACTATTGCTCGTACAAGAAAAAAAGAATTTTGAAAATCGGTCCACAATTGGCGGAGTAATCGCGTAACAAACACTCAAAAAAGTAAAGATCATCACATCATCCATCAATATAAATGCTCACAAAATAAAAAGTACTGAACCAAATTGGATGAAATTTTTATGGGACCAAACTGCAAGTATACTGCATCGAAAGAAAAGAATTTCACTAATCGGACCAGAAACCTCGGAGTAATCGGTGTACATACATAAGAAAAAAAAAAAAAAACATACCGACCGAATTGAGAACCTCCTCCTTTTTTTGAAGTCGGTTAAAAAGAAACTGGTGTGATACATATTAATTGTCGTTGAAACTTAACAATGGAATGGAATGAAAGATCTAATGGCCATCATTCATACGTGTGCAGAATCTGAACTGTTTGAATCGAGGAATATTGATTAAATCCTTGACTCAGTTTGTATTCTTATAAACAAACGGAGACTATCCTCGCTAATTAAGTACTCAAAGCCTCACAACTCAATGAAAATTTAATACATTATGTCTGTATTTCCTTTGAGTTTGTCGAGTTTGGGAGCAGTACCTTATTGATGGAATTATTAGGCATGCTAACAGCATCACAGCATCTATAAATTGCAAAACTATTTATTTGTTGAAAAATAATGCACACAGTTTTTATCAAACGATATTGTCACGAATTAATTGCATCGGGAGTGGAGCGCTCGTGCCATTTTCTAAAATAATATGCATAGAAGTGACGTATTGTGAATGTTAAAAGCATCGTTAATTCCTTACAAAAGAAATATCATAACAACTACCCTTTTTTTCCAAAGAAAAGTCTAAGTATTTAATTATTCATTTTCAAGTGCAACAGCGAAAAGCCCATTTTGTAGTTAATTTTCTTTAGTAGATAGTTTACAATTCTCATACCAATGTATTGAACGAAGATAGGTAATAATATTACAACCCAGCCTTTAGAGGAAACCCTTTTATCAGTAAGTGACGGTTAACCTAATCTAAGATCATTACGTTTTAACCATCCAAGTTAAATTTCTGGCAGGCCGGTATTCAATGGTCGTCGTAAGAAAGATAAGGGTAATCAAAACTGGAAATTGGCTGTCTTTGATGACCAGATATGCCTTTACGAGCATTGTAACTGTAAAAAAGGTAAATCAAGATGGCACAGAACCAAATAATGAATGCCATTTTCACAATCATAAGCCCATTTTGATCCCATAGCTGGGTTTCAGGAATCTATAAGAAGGAATGGGGCCCGCCAGTTTGTAGATGTCTTATAATTTTGAATAGTCATAACATTAATACATCTTTTTAAGTTAAATAGTTTTGTGACTTGAGCACTGATATTCATAGTAGCTATCTTAACTCAAGTCAAGCTCGATACGCCCATATTTTGCCCCATTGACAGTTACAATTCACTAATAGATTGATAAACACCTGCGATAACATGGATTTTAATTAGTTTTTGAGAATCCACGAATTATGGAACACAATTAGGTGCTCGTTTTGCGCGTTTTCATGGCGACTGACTCTTGAGGCTAAAGCCTCCTGCAGACACACGCGATTAATCGCGCTGCGACAACGAGCCAAGCTAATTTCCACTCTAAAAATACTGCGAATGGACCGCGACATGTCGCCCCGCCCGATTAATCGCGTGTGTCTGCAGGAGGCTTATGGCTTTAATCTATGAAGCTAACTTATTCTTAGGCCAAGCCGAGCAGAGTTTGCGGGCGGCGAGTAAAGGGCAACTCGCTGCCCGACCATGGACCATGCCCGGGTCGACGGCGCGTTGTGTTCCACGCGCGCCTCAAAGAGCGTCAGCAAGATGACGGGGCCCCCCTCTAGAGGGCCAAAGCCTGCCGGGGTCGCGGGACTTATCTCATTACCGTGACCCCGGAACATAAAGGGCTATCGAAGGACACCGTGGATTTTAGTCAGTACAAGTCTGACAGTCCCTCCCGCCCTGCCCGGGGTGGGAGGACTCATTTGATGATTTTACCACGATAAAAAAAAAAAAAAAAGCCGAGCAGAGTTGCAGTTCATCCGAAATTAAACGCTATTAGTGTAAAGTTGAATTGCATTTTCATACAGACGACTGTGTGCTATTCGAATAGGAATGATTGGGAAATTAATCGTAGGTTATTAAGACACATTTTTAAATGAAAATCGACTGAGCTAAGGTTAAAGTAAGACTAACTTTGCTCTATTTTGGGCCTAACTAAGCTGAGAAATTGACTGAAGATGAGGCTTGGAATACCATTGTTAATGCAGCAAAGACGCACCAAGCAGCACCACTATTTATTTTTCTTAAGAGCGCTTATTCTGAATGTTGGCAACGTCGCAAATAGTTTTCAAATATAAATATGTTTTAATTAATTTAGCAATATTACTGTATGGAAATAAAAAATATCTCTCATTAGTGCACTAGAACATTGTTACAGAAATGGAATTGAAACACTGAATTTGATGTTGTAACCGTTTCAGGTTTAAAAACCGGCCAAGTGCGAGTTGGACTCGCCCATGAAGGGTTCCGTAGCAGCAAGCATAGATTAGAGATATAATTATATTGAGATTAGTAAGTAATATACACAAACAATAAAAATAACTTTGTTTTTCATAGTATTTGTATGAAAGGCAAAGTTATATTTGCGGTTTTTGAAAATGTAATATATCTCAAAACCTGCTAACTGTATCTCATCCAAACCAATTTTCGTTGGTAGTTTTGGTTGAGGTCTCAACAGTCACAACAAAGTTTCAACAGGATAGCTCTTATACTTTCGACAAAAAGTGGCTGTGACATACACGGACAGACAGACAGACAGACAGACATGACGAATCTATAAGGGTTCCGTTTTTGCCATTTGGCTACGGAACCCTAAAAAAGCATTTGGAAAGTTTCCAAATACTTTTTTTACATCTAAAACTATATATTCCGTGTTACGATATTAATTATTGCATTCCCTAATCAATTTTTTAAGTGCACTACGGAGCCATATTTCTTATTTACATACAGTAAATTTACCAAATTAATTAAAACCTGTAAATATTTGACAGCTATTTGCGACGTTGCCAACTAGAAAGTTGGCATAATAATAATTTAAGGGCGCATAACCCCTTAAATTTATACAGTAGTACAGTCAGCCACTTACCGATAGCAAGACATCCTGCGAGGAAAACCCAGACTTGTGTCGCCAACATTGTAGTCTTATTCACTGTACCTTGTCAGGGGTAGCAGTCTACGTCGCTTCATTTGGGACCGTCTACCACTGTACCACATCACTTTTCACACATATATCTGTAGCACTTTCTTTCACAACACTATAACTGGCGATATTATTGGGATCTGTAACAAAGGAAAATAAAAATATCAGCAAAGAAAAAGAAAAATGAAATGTCTTTTAACACAAATAACCATTTATAAAAGAAAATATAGGTATGTTTGGATGACTGTGGATCATATTTTTTTGGTTTACTTTTAATGTGTTTTTTTTTTATATATATACGGTGTTCTTTCAATATTACCTACTTGACATTCCAGGGCCACGGTTACCTGACGAGACAGTCCCGCGACCCAACTTTTAATGTGTAAAAGTATTTCAATATAAAAGAATTCTGACAATATAAAAAACAAACATTCAATTGCAATTTTATTTACGTTAAACGTGTCTTAAAAAAAAACACGAAATCTGTAATAACTCAAACGTACTCTGATTTCACGATTTCAATTTATAAAAAATTCAAATCGTTTAGATTTTTAGATGAATCAAAATTTTGTTTTGCATGTAAAAAGAAATAATTCATATTTCAGTGGTAATCAGTTTCCAGAGTAATAAATTTTCGCAACAAAAATATCTGTATCTCTTGAATTATAAAGCTGTTTTTACTGGAAGAGGCTCTCTTGTCGACAATATAGATAAGGTCTACAATAAGAATACAATTTTACAAATATTATAAATTCACAAGTTTTTAACGATGTTTGATACTCAATAGGTGCGTCAACACAGAGCGCGCAGCCTCGCGAGGCATTTGCTGCGCGAGGAAACTGACAAGCGAGGCTGCTCACTTTGTGTGGACGCGTCTATTGTTTTTCGACCGAGGCACGAAACAATATACGCGAGCAAAACAAAAGCCGACACTGGATGGCTCGGGCGCTCGGTCTCGGTCGCTCGACCTCGCCCGAGACACGTCCACACCAGCCGAGCTGCTTCGCGCTGAAAATGCCTCGCGAGGCTGCGCGCTCTGTAGGGACGCACTTAATCAACCCATAACGCCTGTGTGGATCTGAATCGAATTAGATAGAGATTTAAATAGAAATCTGAAATGACGGATGAGCTATGCCCGTGGGATAATTTTCAAAATATCACGCGAGTAAAGCCGCGGGCAAAAACTAGTCAGGCGAGTTGCTTAATCATTAGTCAAGCTGTTTGTTAAAATTGTTTTTATTGTAACAAATGGTTAATAAATGTATTTTAATTAATTATAAGCCCAACTAGTGATCAAGCATCTCGGTCTAACAATACAATCTGAGCTTCTCAGTCATCATCATCATCATCAGCCTTTAAATGTTCCCACTGCTGGGACACAGGCCTCCTCTCTGTGAGAGGGAGCAGGCCGTAATCTACCACGCGGGCCCAGTGCGGATTGGTAGATGCCGGTTCATAAATGTATTTTAATTAATTATAAGCCCAACTAGTGATAAGCAACTCGGTCTAACAATACTGAGCTTCTCAGTGATACTCGTAGTATCCAAAGCAGGAAGTTATAATATGTTCAGCCCACCCATGCAATCTTGTTCGCTATGCTTTGGCAAAACTTTTTCACAACGGAAAATATAAAGTTACAATTCTAATGATAACAACATTCTTTAAGGAAATTAGAATTACGACTAACATTGCTAGTAGCATCGCATTGACAAATAACATAGTTAATATTACCTTACCGCGTCTATTCGCAGAAAACTCAACTGGATTTACATACAATACATACTAATTACTTAGTTATAAATAGCTAAGCGTAGGAGCCTAGTACCAATGAGCCTTGATCTATCAATGTGACTCATACGTTGGATTTTACTGATTGCAAAATGAATGAGGCTTTAGTCATTGACTTGATAAAGGATACATGGCTGTATGTTGACAGTCTGTGGTTTATTGTGTCTTAGTCAATATAATTTTAATTTCGTCTTGTTAAGCTGCAATCACCACGATTAAACGGATGTGTCTGAAGCCGTAAAAATATGTAGGTAACACATAGCTTTCTATGCCGCACTCAACAGAGGTACCACCTAAGCAAGAAACCCGTAGTTTCGGCCGACATTTCGGGTGTTTATTATTCATTATTACTTAAGGACGTATATGCAAAAATGACAAGTTGAGAATTGAACTACTACATAGACACAAGTCACACACACAAGCGTTAGCGTGTTAGCTGCGGGAATAAATAGTCAAGTGAACTAATTTTGATACGATGAAAATTGTAATTTTTTTTAAGTAATATGTACTTGTTGGCTAAGATGAAACCTCACCTGCAAACTTGATGGAGTGACCTGAAGATCTACTTCCTACTGGAACTCCACGACGGATCAAACTACATGTGTCGAGTTTGGGCTCGTTTTGTTAGTTATGAGGTGACCTTACCTCCTGCCTTGATGACGTGACCTGAAGGGCTACTTCTGTGACTCCTACTGGAACTCCTCGATGGATCGAACTAGATGTGTCGTGTTTGGGCTCGTTTTGTTAGTTATGATGAGATCATTCCTCCGGACTTGAGGGACTGACCTGAAGGTCTACTTCTGTGACTCCTACTGGAACTCCTCGACGGATCGAACTAGATGTGTCGTGTTTGGGCTCGTTTTGTTAGTTATGATGAGATCTTACCTCCAGACTTGATGGAGAGACCTGAACGTCTACTTCGGTGATTGTAACTGGAACTCGCGACGGATCGAACTAGATGTGTCGTGTTTGGGCTCGTTTTGTTAGTTATGATGAGATCTTACCTCCGGACTTGAGGGACTGACCTGAAGGTCTACTTCTGTGACTCCTACTGGAACTCCTCGACGGATCGAACTAGATGTGTCGTGTTTGGGCTCGTTTTGTTAGTTATGATGAGATCTTACCTCCAGACTTGATGGAATGACCTGAACGTCTACTTCGGTGATTGTAACTGGAACTCGGCGACGGATCAAACTAGATGTGTCGTGTTTGGGCTCGTTTTGTTAGTTATGATGAGATCTTACCTCCGGACTTGAGGGACTGACCAGAAGGTCTACTTCTGGGACTCCGACTGGAACTCCTCGACGGATCGAACTAGATGTGTCGTGTTTGGGCTCGTTTTGTTAGTTATGATGAGACCTTCCCTCCTGTCTTGATGGACTGACCTGAAGGTCTACTTCTGCGACTCCTACTGGAACTCCTCGACGGATCGAACTAGATGTGTCGTGTTTGGGCTCGTTTTGTTAGTTATGATGAGATCTTACCTCCAGACTTGATGGAATGACCTGAACGTCTACTTCGGTGATTGTAACTGGAACTCGGCGACGGATCAAACTAGATGTGTCGTGTTTGGGCTCGTTTTGTTAGTTATGATGAGATCTTACCTCCGGACTTGAGGGACTGACCAGAAGGTCTACTTCTGGGACTCCGACTGGAACTCCTCGACGGATCGAACTAGATGTGTCGTGTTTGGGCTCGTTTTGTTAGTTATGATGAGACCTTCCCTCCTGTCTTGATGGACTGACCTGAAGGTCTACTTCTGCGACTCCTACTGGAACTCCTCGACGGATCGAACTAGATGTGTCGTGTTTGGGCTCGTTTTGTTAGTTATGATGAGATCTTACCTCCGGACTTGAGGGACTGACCTGAAGGTCTACTTCTGTGACTCCTACTGGAACTCCTCGACGGATCGAACTAGATGTGTCGTGTTTGGGCTCGTTTTGTTAGTTATGATGAGATCTTACCTCCGGACTTGAGGGACTGACCTGAAGGTCTACTTCTGTGACTCCTACTGGAACTCCTCGACGGATCGAACTAGATGTGTCGTGTTTGGGCTCGTTTTGTTAGTTATGATGAGATCTTACCTCCAGACTTGATGGAATGACCTGAACGTCTACTTCGGTGATTGTAACTGGAACTCGGCGACGGATCAAACTAGATGTGTCGTGTTTGGGCTCGTTTTGTTAGTTATGATGAGATCTTACCTCCGGACTTGAGGGACTGACCAGAAGGTCTACTTCTGGGACTCCGACTGGAACTCCTCGACGGATCGAACTAGATGTGTCGTGTTTGGGCTCGTATTGTTAGTTATGATGAGACCTTCCCTCCTGTCTTGATGGACTGACCTGAAGGTCTACTTCTGCGACTCCTACTGGAACTCCTCGACGGATCGAACTAGATGTGTCGTGTTTGGGCTCGTTTTGTTAGTTATGATGAGATCTTACCTCCAGACTTGATGGAATGACCTGAACGTCTACTTCGGTGATTGTAACTGGAACTCGGCGACGGATCAAACTAGATGTGTCGTGTTTGGGCTCGTTTTGTTAGTTATGATGAGATCTTACCTCCGGACTTGAGGGACTGACCAGAAGGTCTACTTCTGGGACTCCGACTGGAACTCCTCGACGGATCGAACTAGATGTGTCGTGTTTGGGCTCGTTTTGTTAGTTATGATGAGACCTTCCCTCCTGTCTTGATGGACTGACCTGAAGGTCTACTTCTGCGACTCCTACTGGAACTCCTCGACGGATCGAACTAGATGTGTCGTGTTTGGGCTCGTTTTGTTAGTTATGATGAGATCTTACCTCCGGACTTGAGGGACTGACCTGAAGGTCTACTTCTGTGACTCCTACTGGAACTCCTCGACGGATCGAACTAGATGTGTCGTGTTTGGGCTCGTTTTGCTAGTTATGATGAGATCTTACCTCCAGAATTGATGGAGTGACATGAACGTCTACTTCGGTGATTGTAACTGGAACTCGGCGACGGATCGAACTAGATGTGTCGTGTTTGGGCTCGTTTTGTTAGTTACGATGAGATCTTACCTCCGGACTTGAGGGACTGACCTAAAGGTCTACATCTGTGACTCCTACTGGAACTCCTCGACGGATCGAACTAGATGTGTCGTGTTTGGGCTCGTTTTGCTAGTTATGATGAGATCTTACCTCCGGACTTGAGGGACTGACCTGAAGGTCTACTTCTGTGACTCCTACTGGAACTCCTCGACGGATCGAACTAGATGTGTCGTGTTTGGGCTCGTTTTGTTAGTTATGATGAGATCATTCCTCCGGACTTGAGGGACTGACCTGAAGGTCTACTTCTGTGACTCCTACTGGAACTCCTCGACGGATCGAACTAGATGTGTCGTGTTTGGGCTCGTTTTGCTAGTTATGATGAGATCTTACCTCCAGAATTGATGGAGTGACATGAACGTCTACTTCGATGATTGTAACTGGAACTCGGCGACGGATCGAACTAGATGTGTCGTGTTTGGGCTCGTTTTGCTAGTTATGATGAGATCTTACCTCCGGACTTGAGGGACTGACCTGAAGGTCTACTTCTGTGACTCCTACTGGAACTCCTCGACGGATCGAACTAGATGTGTCGTGTTTGGTCTCGTTTTGTTAGTTATGATGAGACCTTCCCTCCTGTCTTGATGGACTGACCTGAAGGTCTACTTCTGCGACTCCTACTGGAACTCCTCGACGGATCGAACTAGATGTGTCGTGTTTGGGCTCGATTTGTTAGTTATGATGAGATCTTACCTCCGGACTTGAGGGACTGACCTGAAGGTCTACTCCTGTGACTCCTACTGGAACTCCTCGATGGATCGAAATAGATGTGTCGTGTTTGGGCTCGTTTTGTTAGTTATGATGAGATCTTACCTCCGGACTTGAGGGACTGACCTGAAGGTCTACTTCTGTGACTCCTACTGGAACTCCTCGACGGATCAAACTAGATGTGTCGTGTTTGGGCTCGTTTTGTTAGTTATGATGAGATCTTACCTCCGGACTTGAGGGACTGACCTGAAGGTCTACTTCTGTGACTCCTACTGGAACTCCTCGACGGATCGAACTAGATGTGTCGTGTTTGGGCTCGTTTTGTTAGTTATGATGAGATCTTACCTCCAGACTTGATGGAGTGACCTGAAGGTCTACTTCTGTGACTCCTACTGGAACTCCTCGATGAATCGAAATAGATGTGTCGTGTTTGGGCTCGTTTTGGTAGTTATGAGGTGACCTTACCTCCTGCCTTGATGGGGTGACCTGAACGTCTACTTCGGTGATTGTAACTGGAACTCGGCGACGGATCGAACTAGATGTGTCGAGTTTGAGCTCGTTAGCTCTGAAAGTTATGCCACTGGCACTATGCACAAATAATATTGACGAAGGGAATTCATACTAATTATCAAAAGTATAAAAAACAGTATACGTTCAGATCAGCTCATCAATTCCGGCGATAAGATCTCACCGAGTTCCAGTAACAATCACCGAAGTACACCTTCAGGTCACTCCATCAAGTCCGGAGGTAAGATCTCATCATAACTAACAAAACGAGCCCAAACTCGACACACCTAGCTCTACTCGTCTATTAGTTCCAGTAGCAGTCTTCGAAGTACACCAGCAGGTCTCTCCATCAAGTCCGGAGGTAAGGTCTCAACATAACTAACAAAACGAGCCCAAACTCGACACAATATGTAGTTCGATCCATCGAGGAGTTCCAGTAGGAGTCACAGAAGTAGACCTTCTGGTCAGTCCCTCAAGTCCGGAGGTAAGATCTCATCATAACTAGCAAAACGAGCCCAAACACGACACATCTAGTTCGATCCGTCGAGGAGTTCCAGTAGGAGTCACAGAAGTAGCCCTTCAGGTCACGTGATCAAGTCCGGAGGTAAGGTCTCAACATAACTAACAAAACGAGCCCAAACTCGACACACCTAGCTCTACTCGTCTATTAGTTCCAGTAGCAGTCTTCGAAGTACACCAGCAGGTCTCTCCATCAAGTCCGGAGGTAAGGTCTCAACATAACTAACAAAACGAGCCCAAACTCGACACATGTAGTTCGATCCATCGAGGAGTTCCAGTAGGAGTCACAGAAGTAGACCTTCAGGTCAGTCCCTCAAGTCCGGAGGTAAGATCTCATCATAACTAACAAAACGAGCCCAAACACGACACATCTAGTTCGATCCGTCGCCGAGTTCCAGTTACAATCACCGAAGTAGACCTTCAGGTCACTCCATCAAGTCCGGAGGTAAGATCTCATCATAACTAACAAAACGAGCCCAAACACGACACATCTAGTTCGATCCGTCGAGGAGTTCCAGTAGGAGTCACAGAAGTAGACCTTCAGGTCAGACCCTCAAGTCCGGAGGTAAGATCTCATCATAACTAACAAAACGAGCCCAAACACGACACATCTAGTTTGATCCGTCGAGGAGTTCCAGTAGGAGTCACAGAAGTAGACCTTCAGGTCACTCCATCAAGGCAGGAGGTAAGATCTCATCATAACTAACAAAACGAGCCCAAACACGACACATTTAGTTCGATCCGTCGCCGAGTTCCAGTTACAATCACCGAAGTAGACGTTCAGGTCACTCCATCAAGTCCGGAGGTAAGATCTCATCATAACTAACAAAACGAGCCCAAACACGACACATCTATTTCGATCCATCGAGGAGTTCCAGTAGGAGTCACAGAAGTAGACCTTCAGGTCACGTGATCAAGTCCGGAGGTAAGGTCTCAACATAACTAACAAAACGAGCCCAAACTCGACACACCTAGCTCTACTCGTCTATTAGTTCCAGTAGCAGTCTTCGAAGTACACCAGCAGGTCTCTCCATCAAGTCCGGAGGTAAGGTCTCAACATAACTAACAAAACGAGCCCAAACTCGACACATGTAGTTCGATCCATCGAGGAGTTCCAGTAGGAGTCACAGAAGTAGACCTTCAGGTCAGTCCCTCAAGTCCGGAGGTAAGATCTCATCATAACTAACAAAACGAGCCCAAACACGACACATCTAGTTCGATCCGTCGCCGAGTTCCAGTTACAATCACCGAAGTAGACCTTCAGGTCACTCCATCAAGTCCGGAGGTAAGATCTCATCATAACTAACAAAACGAGCCCAAACACGACACATCTAGTTCGATCCGTCGAGGAGTTCCAGTAGGAGTCACAGAAGTAGACCTTCAGGTCAGACCCTCAAGTCCGGAGGTAAGATCTCATCATAACTAACAAAACGAGCCCAAACACGACACATCTAGTTTGATCCGTCGAGGAGTTCCAGTAGGAGTCACAGAAGTAGACCTTCAGGTCACTCCATCAAGGCAGGAGGTAAGATCTCATCATAACTAACAAAACGAGCCCAAACACGACACATCTAGTTCGATCCGTCGCCGAGTTCCAGTTACAATCACCGAAGTAGACCTTCAGGTCACTCCATCAAGTCCGGAGGTAAGATCTCATCATAACTAACAAAACGAGCCCAAACACGACACATCTAGTTCGATCCGTCGAGGAGTTCCAGTAGGAGTCACAGAAGTAGACCTTCAGGTCAGTCCCTCAAGTCCGGAGGTAAGATCTCATCATAACTAACAAAACGAGCCCAAACACGACACATCTAGTTCGATCCGTCGCCGAGTTCCAGTTACAATCACCGAAGTAGACGTTCAGGTCACTCCATCAAGTCCGGAGGTAAGATCTCATCATAACTAACAAAACGAGCCCAAACACGACACATCTAGTTCGATCCGTCGAGGAGTTCCAGTAGGAGTCACAGAAGTAGACCTTCAGGTCAGTCCCTCAAGTCCGGAGGTAAGATCTCATCATAACTGACAAAACGAGCCCAAACACGACACATCTATTTCGATCCATCGAAGAGTTCCAATAGGAGTCACAGAAGTAGACCTTCAGGTCAGTCCCTCAAGTCCGGAGGTAAGATCTCATCATAACTAACAAAACGAGCCCAAACACGACAAATCTAGTTCGATCCGTCGAGGAGTTCCAGTAGGAGTCACAGAAGTAGACCTTCAGGTCACTCCATCAAGACAGGAGGTAAGGTCTCATCATAACTAACAAAACGAGCCCAAACACGACACATCTAGTTCGATCCGTCGAGGAGTTCCAGTCGGAGTCACAGAAGTAGACCTTCAGGTCAGTGCCTCAAGTCCGGAGGTAAGATCTCATCATAACTAACAAAACGAGCCCAAACACGACACATCTAGCTCTACTCGTCTATTAGTTCCAGTAGCAGTCTTCGAAGTACATTTCAGGTCACTCCATAAAGTCCGAAACTAAATATGAAATTTATAAGTACATATCGTCGCCACAACAGTAAAGTAGCCAAACTGACATTTTGGTGATTTGGTGTTAAATAAAGAATTGCCATGGTTACTATTATATCTTCACTGTGGTAAAATATCACATCTCTAGCAATTGTCTTTTTGAAAATAATTCCATTATTCCTAATTCATATCTGCACAAAATTGTATTTGTACAATAGTAAACTTTTCTATGTGGTCTTTGTTCAGTTTACCTGTACTGCATATTATTACTTTTCGTAATACTCACAATCTTCAATTAACCTATGTGGTACATTGAATACTTTACCGTAATTCAAAAGGGTAGTGGAAAGTTAAATCTTGCAAAGGTAAACTAGCCAAACTGGAAGATTGAATACTTTACATTGGTCCATAAAACAATCGGAATGCTTAAACTCACAATATTCTATTAGCCTAAGTGGTACATTAAATACATCACCTTTGTTAAAAAGGCAATCGAGACACTAAATACCAGTGTTATATTATTTTAAGTGACAGATTGAGAACTTTACTTTGGTGTGTTTAAGCAATCGAAATAAATATAGAATAGTTATTAGCAGTCTTATTTCGCAGATTTATTAATTTACATCAATTTTTAAATAGTAATAAATGAGTTGCCGTGGGGCGCCGGCTTAGAATTGCGTTCCCCCAAATCATCCCGTGGGTGTCGTAAGAGGCGACTAAGGGACAAACCGGAGGTCGGGCAGCAGCGTCCTCTGTGTACTGCACATCCTCACTGCGATCGCCAACCCGCCTGCCAAGCGTGGCGATTAAGGCAAATTACCCCCTTTATGATTGAAAGCACAGAAACCAGGCCCCCAGTCCCCGGCAGCTCCGCTATCCCTGGCGCGGGTAGCGGTCAAGGTAACGGCGGAGCAGGGGGTGCTAAGAATCTCCGGAAGAGATCCGGCTACCCACCCCCACGACGACTGGCCCTGGTAACACACAACATACGCACAATGAGGACTGACGAAAAGATCTGCGAGCTGGAAGAGGAGCTGAGCAAGTTACACTGAGACATTATAGGGTTATGCGAAGTCCGTAGAGAGGGGGAGGCCACCGTAACCCTGAAGTCTGGTAACTTGCTCTACTACCGGGAGGGCGACCAACAGTCCCAAGGTGGTGTCGGGTTTCTCGTTCACAAGTCCCTCGTAAACAACATAATAACTATCGACAGTGTGTCGAGCAGGGTGGTATACCTAATACTCATAATATCCAAAAGATATTCGCTGAAGGTCATTCAGGTATACGCACCGACCTCGTCACACTCCGATGATGAGGTGGAGACTATGTATGAGGACGTAAGTAGGGCCATACATAGTTCCAAAACTCACTTCACTGTTGTTATGGGGGACTTTAACGCAAAGTTGGGCAAGAAAAGCGGTGATGAGTTGAGAGTGGGGCAATTTGGGTATGGGAAACGGAACCCTAGGGGACAGAGGCTGGCCGACTTTCTGGAGAAAGAGGAACTCTTCATGATGAAATCTTTCTTCCAGAAGCCGCCTCACAGGAAATGGTTGAGGTTGAGTCCCGATGGTTTCACGAGAAACGAGATAGACTTCTTCATGACCGACAAGAAACGGATATTCAGTGATGTCTCTGTGATCAACAGGGTAAAAACCGGTAGTGATCACCGAATCGTAAGAGGCTCGCTGAATATCAATGTTAAACTTGAAAGGTCCAGCCTGATGAAGTCTACGCTCCGACCTACTCGGTCCCATATTCAAAACCCCGAAAGCTTTCAACTCGAGCTCTCTAATCGCTTTGCTTGCATTGAGAACTTAGTTTCAGTGGACGAGATCAACGACGGGTTAGTGGAAACTGTCCGCACGGTAGGGTCTAAGTTTTTTAGACCCTGCCGTAAAGATAGACCTCAGAAATTGACCGAGCAAACCTTAAACCTCATGGCTGAACGACGCCTGCTACAGTTGCAGTCTTCCGATGACGCGAAGTCATATAGGCAGCTCAATAGACGTATTATATCTAAGTCCTTGCGACACGATCTGCGTCTCTTTAATACGAATCGTGTTAAAGAGACCATACAGCGAAACCAAGGCTCCAAAGTGTTCGCAAAGGACAAGTCTATTGGGCAAAGCCAGATGACAAAGCTGAAACGGGAGGATGGCAGCATAGCGTCGACCAAAGCAGAGGTTTTAGGCGAGATCGAGAGGTTCTATGGACAGTTATACACTTCGGTCGCAAAGACCGTTGACAGCTTGGTAGGAGATCCAAGAGCCAAGCTGTCCCGACATTATACCGAAGATATCCCGGACATCAGTCTGTACGAGATTAGGATGGCCCTGAAGCAGCTTAAGAACAACAAGGCGCCGGGCGAGGACGGAATCACTTCAGAGCTTCTGAGAGCGGGTGGAACACCGGTACTTAGAGTCCTCCAGAAACTCTTTAATTCCGTCCTGTCCGAGGGCAAAACGCCTCAAACGTGGAGCAGGGGTGAGGTGGTGTTGTTCTTCAAAAAAGGTGATAACAGCCTATTGAAGAACTACAGACCCATCACGCTTCTGAGTCATGTTTATAAGCTGTTTTCAAGGGTTATCACGAACCGTCTCGAACACAGACTTGATGACTTCCAGCCTCCCGAACAAGCCGGTTTCCGAAGAGGCTATAGTACCATAGACCCCATCCATACGCTGCGGCAAGTTATACAGAAGACCGAAGAGTATAACTTACCATTATGCTTAGCGTTTGTGGACTATGAGAAGGCCTTCGATTCGGTGGAAACATGGGCGGTACTTGAGTCACTCCAGCGATGCCGTATTGACTATCGGTACATCGAGGTGTTGAAGTGTTTGTATAATAACGCCACCATGTCGGTCCGAGTACAGGAGCAGAGCACGAAGGCGATTCCATTGAGAAGAGGCGTAAGACAGGGGGACGTTATCTCCCCGAAACTGTTTACTGCCGCAATGGAAGACGCCTTCAAACTCCTGGAATGGCAAGGACTTGGCATCAACATCAACGGCGAATACATCACTCACCTTCGGTTTGCCGACGACATCGTAGTCATGGCAAAGTCGATGGAGGAACTCAGCATGATGCTCGATGGCCTCGACCGAGTTTCACAACGGGTGGGCTTGAAAATGAACATGGACAAGACGAAAATTATGTCAAATGCCAATGTTGTGCCCACCCCAGTCTCTGTTGGAAACTCGGTACTCGAAGTTGTTGACTCATATATCTATTTAGGACAAGTAGTCCAATTAGGAAGGTCCAACTTCGAGAAAGAGGTCAACCGCCGAATCCAACTCGGTTGGGCAGCGTTCGGGAAGCTACGCAATGTCTTTTCGTCCGACATACCTCAGTGCCTCAAGACGAAAGTCTTCAACCAATGTGTGTTACCAGTGATGACTTACGGCACCGAAACGTGGTCTTTCACTATCGGCCTCATCTCAAAGCTCAAAGTCGCTCAGCGAGCTATGGAGAGGGCTATGCTCGGTGTTTCTCTACGTGATCGAATCCGAAATGAGGAGATCCGTAGACGAACTAAAGTCACCGATATAGCCCACCGGATTAGCAAGCTGAAGTGGCAATGGGCAGGCCATATTGCTCGCAGAGCAGATGGCCGATGGGGTCGAAAAGTGCTAGAGTGGAGACCGCGGACTAGCAAGCGCAGCGTAGGACGTCCACTAACGAGGTGGGCAGACGACCTTATAAAGGTCGCCGGAAGACGCTGGATGCAGGTCGCTTCCAACCGATATATGTGGAGATCTAAAGGGGAGGCCTATGTTCAGCAGTGGACGTCCTATGGCTGAGATAATGATGATGAATAAATGAGTATGAAGTTGCGGTCTATCTATTTAGTTTAAATTAAAAGATCAATATTGCATAATCGGGTTAAAACTTAAAAACCGATAAAATAGATTTTTGTAGAATATCGATTTAACTGGCCTGAACGTCCCTAGGCTACGTTTTTTTTTCAGATAGTTTAAAATGTTTAATTTGTTATTGTTCGAATAATTAAGCTTTATAAACAAGTTTTTGATTAATTAGATAAGTTTAATGGTCTACACACACTCTTTATTTCAAATACTGTCTTTGAATAAAAACGACAATTTTGATTTTTTTATCGCCTTTTTCATTTGAAACAAAATCCCGAGATCCTGGGATTGTGTCTATACAGTCCCGATATCCCGGGATTGAATTTTCTAGGTGACTATCTACGATAACGGTTTTCGGTAGGTACAATTGTTATAATAAAAAAACGCCTTATCATAAGAAAATAAAATAGCCTAATTCAGTTTGGGTAGTTGACTTTCAAAAAATGTATGACGTATAGTATGCTCCACTGCAGTCAATTTAGTTATCTACCAATTTGGCTACTTGAACACATCTAAATTATATTTCTTGTCTCATTCTAAACATGGTAAATAGGCCAATCTGCTTTAATTTCTTAAATAATGTATAATTTGTAATTCTAACAGTATCTACTTAAACTACATCACTTTTGACTAATAAATTTACAAGCATGAAAAGATACCTATAAAACCTGATTTACAGGACCAATTTTTGTCTTTATTTCGCTCTCCTGAAAAGTTTGACATTTGCAGATTGGCAAGTTTACTAATTGACCGACGATATAAGAAACTGTGAATAAAATCTTACCTTGGTTGTCCGTAGTCCGTGCAGAATGCGTGAAGGATCAAGTTTGTTAGGTCAAATATTTTGTATTCGTACAGCGATCTTTTGCTATACGAGGAGCTGCTTACAAGCGTCACAGTGTCCACTCACGACGGCGGCCGAGCGCAGACTAATATTTCATTACAAATTTTTGTGCAATAAATCAAGACAGTGACCAGTAAAATAACCCTTATTTCAATCCAATAAGAATCACGTGTTACCGCTAAATATGTGAAAAAATAAGACTCAATTTTTTTGTTTTCTGAGCGTATTGTAACATTTTGTTAGTTTTTTTTTTGCTACCTTTTTGAGTTGAACATGTCTGCTTACATAAAATATTTTTAAATACATAAATTTATGTTATTTAATAAAAGAAAAATGTCCCTAAATTCAGTACGATTTCGTCAAATTTGTGTGAAGAGGTAACGGAAATTACTTTTTACAATATTATAAACCAAAATTTTCGAATAAAAAATTGCTACCATTTGAAGATTTAGGAGTAATCTATCTGTGGTAATTATTAGTTACATTTGGTTTTGTATCATTTTGCCGCAAAATGTACCGAAAAACTGCTTATTTTCGTCAGATTCGTAAACGCGTCCTTAAGGATAAAAGAATAGTTAGTGATCTGAAATAAAAATTGAAGACAATATGATTGGACAATTGTCCCGACTCCCGAAGTCCCGATTATGTTGTCAGAACTTGAATTAAGCACTAACAGGGCGAAGGGTTCTCTCATAAGTTTCCTGTGCTTATAGTTTCGTTGACCATATAATAGCCGCATTTCCCGTATCGCGATCGCGGTTCGTAAATTTTTTTTTTTTTGCTGGCAACACTGGTAGCCGGTCGTCAAAAATATACGATCCGTAGATTTAATTTAAAATAAATAGTAAAAGTGTTAAATTTTAGTTCAATTAGTGATAATTAGTTTGATCTAGGAATAACCTATATAATACAGTAGTTATTCAGTGTTTTTGTCGCGGAATCTTCGTAAATCAAGTAACTAAAACCAGCAGCTGTCAACGGAACATCTCAACGGTGACGGATTTCAAACTTAGACTATGGAAAAAAGAATGGACTCGGCCTATACAATCTATACAAACAGTAGTTATAGGAATGTGATGTATTTCGACGGCATAGTTACTGACATATCGGCATCTCTTTTTAACTTACGATGGTAATCATATATAGAAAAGGACAACAGTAGTTTTATCACTACCAAAATTAGCAACATTATCTTGGTGACGTCACAAAATATCTCGCTGTGGCCGGTCGCCATGTTTTGTCACGGCTTTTTAATCTGTGGTCCTAATAAATAGAGTTTCGGTTTGACATTTTCAATTTATCGATAATAATTATATCGACAGGTGATTATTTAAACTCGATTTCTTTTTGTGATTTTAGATTGCCAACAGTGGTCTCCACGGTGTCTTTGGCCGCAATTTCGGTTGCATACTACGCCCACAGGAAAAAGCCAGCAACGCACACAGTTTTTATTCGTGATCGCGGCGGTGGCAATTGGGAATAAATGAGATAAACATACCATAGTAAAATTAGTTTTATTATGAACTTAAGTACCTACATGTCATTGTACAAGTAAAAATAAAGAGGATGAGAGGATGATAATTTAATTGCGATAGAATCTATTTATTATCCACGTGCCCTGCCATATAAAATGACACTCTGAGCGAGTGCGTTTTTATTATAGCCCGCATTACCACGTAAATAAAACTGAAGAAAGCTAATAGAAACTCATTTTCGAAAAACACCGTGCAATTCAACTTTTTTTTATTTAATTCTATCGATAATAAAATGCGCGCAGCTCTACGGTAAGCCGCCATCTTTGTGCCAGACACATTAGTAGGTATGCACGTTTTTTTCGTAGGTATTTCATGTCTACTCTTTTCCATAGTCTAAGATTTCAAACGATCATCAAACCCGGGGAGTATTTTCTATTTGTTTATGTAATTGTAGATAATATTTACATAATACAGAACAACCAGAATACTGCTCCGGTCTCTGAGCAACGTCCATCACACACTGGCACAGTTTATGACTCCTTTTGCTTGACAACTGGTGGAAGCAAAATCGAAGACGTAAACATTCGCCCAGACAATAAACACTACATATTATACTACACAACATAATTCATGTAATAATATTATCTTTGTCTTACTGTGTCCCTTTGAATTAAAACCCTGTAATGTGTCAAAAACTTATTTGTCTTAAAAATTCAAGTAACCAACTAGAATAAAACTAAAGCAGTGCTATTTCTCTTTTATATCTTTAAGGTCTCCTTCTATTTTTAGCTACTAATTGTTTTTAATAGTAACTTATTTGTTATAACTCTTTCATTCTAAGTATTTTCTTTTCCATTTTTTTTTCTCCTGTCTACCTCCCATTAACATAAATATCAACACATTTTTCTCTTCAAATCATTAATCTGCTTAACTTAACACATTCCAGGTGACATACCATAACAAAATGATGACCCGCAGTGCAACCATCAAGGAGCTAGAAGCTAAGCTGAGAGCTACATTAAAGGAACTTGACCGTTCCAAAGCGGAATGCAAAAAACTTCTCCAGGAGATTGATGACAGTGAAGTGGAAGTGCAGAAGGTTGTTGAAAAGAACACCTTCCTTAAGAACCAGCTGGCTGAACTTCACATTGAACATATGGACTTAACCGATCAGCACAGCCAACTTAAACATCAAGTATTGACATTCCAAAAGTGCAGTGATACTTATGAACTGGCCATGCACCGGATATCAGAACTGGAACAGGAGCTATGTGATGCCCATAAGGCCCTTTCACTCTCAGAATCAGCAAACATTAGTCAACAGGTTTCTAACACCACTAGCCTATTTCATGAGTTGGTTTGTACTTCATCTAAATTAGTGTGTGAGCCGGCTGTAACTATAGATTTAACTGGTGATGACACCATCCCATTGTGTCCTATTATGACAAGTCACAATAAACTTAAAAAATATATTAAAATTAAGAAATTAATAAAACGGTCACAAAGGTCAATTAAAAAACAAAACCTTTTAAAGTTAAATATTTCTCTAAGAAAGGAACGTGTGATCTTGACAAAAAATCTTAATATTTGCACTAGTGAGTTAGATAAATGTAGGGAAAAGTATGATATTGATACTCAGCTGCTTTATAATGATTTATTACACAAGGAGTACTTGCTGAAGGATATTTTTGAAAAATATGAAAGATCACAGGAACAGTTAAGTGACCGTCTGTTTGAAGCCGGGGAATTGCTGGACTTGGTTAAGTACAATGCTGAGCGGTATGAGTCGCTTACAAATAGCTTTCCATGCAGCTGTACCAGCCAACAACCACTTCTTCAGCCCCAACATGACTTGTTGACTCTTCCTTCAGAGGAGTCTAGTAATTTTAATAAAAAAAATAAAACTATTTTTTTTTCTGATGAATTAGGTTCAGGCTTTGGAAAAATTCTACATAATTACCTAAGCCATAGTTTTACAAACCATTCTTATCACAATATAAATTTTAAACAATTAATAAACAGAATTACTCAGTCTAACTTAGAGGACTATTCTTCAGTGGTTCTTCTATTAGGGAATAGTATAGGTTTGTCTAAAAAGGACATAGTGGATGGTGTGGACGCCTTATTAAAATTAAATGTAGGAAAGCTGATGTTGTGCGCTTTTCCTTATTCGGACAGTTTTAGTGATACTGAAAACCACCGTATATATAAGTTGAACAGTATTATTCATATGTTGACATGTCGTCATAGTGACAAATTATTGTATTTTGATTGTAACAAATTTGTTAGTAGTTTTCTTTTGAATCGGGGAACTTTATCTTTGTCCCGGAAATGTAGACATTTGATTGCTATGTTGATAGCATACAATATTAACCATGTTGTTGCTGATTTATTAGTCTCTAGGTTAAGTAGGTTAGATAGTACTTTAAGTGACGAGTCTGTGTTGTTAGGTTGCCCTAACAACATAGTGATACAGTCTTCTGTACCTGCATGCTGTACGAAGGAGGGTCTACCTAATATACCACCTGCCTTAGAGACCACTACTACTCAGGTTGGGTATTCCCTTCCTGCTGGTACACTAAATGGTCCCATTTTGGAGATCACTCCGGATAACATTATTTTAAACTAGATTGTAAGACAACAGAAGAAACCTCTGCAGTTAGTAACTCATTATTAGTGAACAATAAACAGGTTTCTTCTAGCAAATTAGTTAAGTATAAAATATCAAGTGGAGAGCAACACACTCTAAAATTGTTTCATCAAAATATTCAAGGGTGCTCTTCTAAATTACTGGAAATTGAAATGTTTTTGGAATCAACCAAGTTTGATATTGTTTGCCTTACAGAGCATTGGTTAAATGATCATCAAGTAATGTCTATTTGTTATGATAATTATTGTGTAGTTAGCCATTTCAGTCGTAAATGTATGATACATGGCGGATCGTTAATACTAATTAAGAAATCGATTAAATCTAAAACTCGAAATGACATTGTTGAACTGTCAGTTGAACATACCATTGAATTGTCCTGTGTTGAGCTTGATAAGCATGTTATAGTATGTGTCTACAGACCCCCAAATTACCAGAATCTACCTATGTTTAATTCTGTAATGGAAGACGTTTTAAATAAAATATGTACTAATAGTAAATCTATCATCATCTGTGGTGATTTTAATATTAATTTATTAGAAAATAATTCAAATAGTATCAGACTTTTGAGTCTTTTTAAATCTTTTAATTTGTCACATGTTTTTATGGAACCAACCAGAGTGACCGCTTCTTCTGCCACTTGCTTAGACAATGTGTTTTCCAATTGTGATTACTTACATAAGGAAATTGTTAATAAACTGCCATCTGATCACAGTGGCCAAACAATAACGTTTTGCGCCTATACACCAATTCAAAAAATTCAAATAAGGTATAGGCCAATGACAGGTAAAAATTTAGAAAATATGAAAAATACAATAGCAAATAAATTATGTGATCATAGTTTTAAAAATGTAAGTGACCCAAATGAGTTTTACGCCGAGTTTTTTGCAATTTTAAACACACAATTTATTCGTAATTTTCCATTAAAAACTAAAACCATCTTTACAAAGTTCTTATTTAGTGATTGGGCTACACCAGGAATTCGCAAAAGCAGAGAAAAACTCTTTGAACTTTATGGTCTTAAGAGTCATAATATTAATAATACTAGCTTTCATCAGTATGTAGCCAAATATTCAAAAACTTTTAAACGTGTATGTAAAACAGCTAAGGCTCTTTATATTAGTGGTAAAATTAAATCAGCTGATGATAAAATAAAAACTACTTGGAAAATAATAAATAATGAAACAGGTAGGAATAAAAAGCGCAATATTGAAATCAATTTAAAAACTGCACATGGCCCTATAAACTCAGATGTGGAAATTGCTCAGGAGTTTGAAAGGTTCTTTTCGAACATCCCTCTTAAAACGACTGAATCCTTAAATTCATCACCCACACTCTCTGCTGCCTTACTTAGAAAGAATGTAAAGGCCTGCCCCGTGGAGTTTAGGTTTCAGCACACAAAGCCCCAAGCTGTCATTAAAGCTTTCAAAGATCTAAAAATTAAGTCAACAGAAGATCTTTGGGGAATGTCCGTGAAAGTCTGTACATCTATTATTGAAACCGTTGCACCTTATTTAGCTATTATATTTAACACTAGTGTAGACCAAGGAGTGTTTCCAGATCTTATGAAACATAGTAAGGTAGCTCCACTTTTCAAATCGGGGGATTGTAAAGAACCTAACAATTATAGGCCTGTGTCAATTTTGCCGGTTTTCAGCAAGGTGTTTGAAAAGTTAATGCTTGCACAAATGTTATGCCACTTTAATAAACATTCTATCTTCCATTCTCAACAGTATGGTTTTACAAAAGGGCGTTGTACAACTGACGCGGGTGTTACCTTATTAAAGAACATTTTTAACTCCTGGGAGGAAGCACAAGATGCCATAGGAATCTTTTGCGACCTCTCAAAGGCATTCGATTGCGTAAACCATGAAACACTTTTGCTGAAACTAGAGCATTATGGAATTAAAAATACAGCCCTGGAATTACTTAATTCATACCTAAGGGATAGACGGGTAAAAGTTCAGGTAAATGGCATAAACTCATTAGGGTCTGACATGACAATGGGCGTTCCTCAGGGTTCTATTTTAGGTCCGTTCCTCTTTTTAGTTTATATAAATGATTTACCCCATTTATTCAAAAATCAGCCGAATATGGTGTTATTCGCGGATGATACGTCGTTAATCTTTAAAATAGACAGACGTTCGGAAAACCTAGATACTGTTAATGATTGTATTCTTCAGGTACAACATTGGTTTACTTTGAACAATTTAGCTCTTAATGAAAAAAAAACTAAATGTATTAGATTTACTTTACCAAATGTTAAAAGTAGTGAATGTGACATTTTACTGAACGGGGAAAAACTGGAATTTATTAATCAAACAGTTTTCCTGGGAATCACGTTAGACGATAAATTACAATGGGGCCCCCATATAGCATCTCTTGCGGGGCGTCTGAGTTCAGCCGCATATGCTGTTAGAAAGATAAGACAGTTAACAGATGTTGAAACTGCGCGCTTGGTTTACTTCAGCTACTTTCACAGCATTATGTCTTACGGAATTCTACTGTGGGGCCGGGCGGCTGACATTGAATCTATTTTTATTTTGCAAAAGAGAGCCATCAGAGCAATTTACAATTTACATCGTCGCGAATCTCTTAGGGAACTATTTAAAAAGATTAATATAATGACAGTGCCTTGTCAATTTATTTATGAAAATATAATGTATGTTAGAAAAAATCTTCATCTTTTCAAAAAAATAAGTGATAGACATAATTTTAATACTAGAAATAAAGATAAAATTGATCAACCTTATTTTAGATTGTCAAAAGTTCAAAAATCTTTTATGGGGTACTGTGTTAAATGTTACAACAAAATACCTAGTGAGGTCTTAGAATTAAATGAAAGAAAATTTAAAACTTATATAAAAAGTAAACAAGCATATTATAAATTAGAAGATTATCTTCAAGATAAAAGTGCTTGGAAACATGCTGGTCCTGCTCCATAGTACAATGTAAGGCTTGAGCAGAATCAAACTTTGTTGAAATTTTTAATGCTCACACACTGTCTATATATATTTGTATAAAAGTTATGATTACATTATTTTGTGAAAGTGTGAACACCGTGTACCTTTTTAGCTGTATAATTCTTGTTTTTTTTTTTTATCCTTTAAATTGTCTTCACTTGAGTACATAGCTTTCACATTTATTTATTTTTTAAATTTGTAATTTCAAAACATTGTGAAACATTTTTGAAAAAGAGTAAGTATGGAGTTTCTTGCCCATTCTTCTCCATACAAACCTACCTTTGCGAATGGGTGTAGAATCAATCCCATCCCTTCCTATTTCCTTTAATTTTAATAATCGACGTTCAAAAGTGCCTCTATGATGGCCTAATTGGAATAAATGATTTGACTTTGACTAAACCCACGATCAAAATCTAGTAGAACCGAAATAAGTATGAAGCAAACGACCAACTCAGTACGTGTAATAAGCGATGTCGCGTTTTTCTTAACCGCTTGCGTTTAATCTTAGTGCTTGCTTAGCTATGACTCAAAACGGTTTTATTATGTTTTTTTTTTGTATATTTCTAATCAATAAAAAAAACTTTTTCAAAAAAGTGGCTTTATTTTTTATTTATTTCATTGATTTTTAGCCACCGACTTCCGAAAGAAGTTATTAATAAGGTTATTTCACCCTTTTTTGTTTTTTTGTTGTTTTTGAAGTCGGTTACTTTTTTGGAAAAGTTTTTATTTTACCCGTTTTAGTTTATTTATTAAATAGTCAACCCAAATTCTTGTAAAATACAAAATTTTCTTACATATGCACTAATCTTGTAATCCGTCACAACATAAAAAAACCATATCTCTAAAACTACTGAACCGATTTTGATGAAACTTGCAGTGTACCCTAAGTTGAACAATGCTTAGTACAACAAAAAAAGCATTACTTAAATCGAACTTGTAGTTCCGGAGATATGCGTGCACAAACATAAAAAGATACATACACTTGTGAAAGGCACATTTGTTCAGACGCTGATATAGACTAACATATATGAAAACTGGGCAGTTCTGATAATATTACATACATACGGGTCGAATTGATAACCTCCTTTTTTTTGAAGTCGGTAAAAATATCGGTGAAGGTCATCATCAACGTTGATTAAGAAGTCGTCTCATTAAGTTAATTCTGATTTGTCGTAGAGACTTCAATCAGGATTTTCCCTGCTTTTTTGCACATATTGTAGGTATGTAATTAAGGTTCATAAATATTTATCAAGAAGCAAGTCAGAATGTCCTTCTGCATTGACTAAATCATTATTTCTAATTAGCACTGATGGAAAAGAATGTTTATTGTATTAGTAATAAGAACTTTATTAGAGCAAAGTTCACTAAATAAAGACTATGTTATTAAAAAAAAAAAAAAACAAACAGTAATCGGATAAGCCGATCTAATAGACAAATATTTTGTCAACCAGACATAATTATCGCCATCTAAGTTATTATACTGATACTTTTTTTTTTGCGTGGTAAAATCATCAAATGAGTCCTCCCACCCAGGGCAGGGCGGGAGGGACTGTCAGACTCGTACTGACTAAAATCCACGGTGTCCTTCAATAGCCCTTTGTGTTCCGGGGTCACGGTAATGAGATAAGTCCTGCAACCCCGGCAGGCTTTGGCCCTCTAGAGGGGGGCCCCGTCATCATGCTGACACTCTTTGAGGCGCGCGTGGAACACAACGCGCCGTCGACCCACGCATGGTCCATGGTCGGACAGCGAGTCGCCCATTACTCGCCGCCCGCATGCCCGCGCCTACGGTGGCCGGAGATCGTCTGCCGACGTCCGATGCCGTGGGCGTCTACCACTGCGGCTCGGGTGGAGGGAGGACGCTGTACTCTCCCTCACGCGGCCCGCCTCCTCCTTCACGAGCATGACTGCTTCGCAGAAGGAGGCGACCGCTTCCCACTCCGTCTCGCCCCGCAGCATAGCCTCGACCAATGCCGGGCGCGAGAGGTCTCCGCCTATATTATAGTGATACTAAGGAATTTATTATAACAACATTCATTCAATTACGAACGTTTTCTATTATAAAAACATAGCAATCGGATATCTAAGAGCCAATCTCATAGACGATAGTTTGCCTGCCAAAAATATTGCCAGCGAGATATCCGTCCGAATCTTCAATTTGCCAAAAACTATGTAAATAAAAATGGTCGGGACGGACTGACCGTTTCAAAGTTTAACTTACTTAATATTATTATCTGTGCAAGCTTTTCACGAGATTTAGAAGCTGCAGAAGAACTGCGGGAACAAGGTTGAGAAGATTACTTAGAGAAAAACTTTCCAAGGCTGCAAGCTTTTTCATTTCATCTTTTCACTAAAAAGTCAGGAAACATTTTTATTTTCACTGTGCGTGCCACAATGATATTTTATCCCTTGAATGACGTGAACAGAGGCTCTTAAAAGTAATAAAATTGAGATTTTTACAAACGAGTAGAGCTATTTTAATTTCCGACTAACTTTTCAACCGTTAATGTCCCACTGTTAGGCAAAGGTCTCTTCCATATCAATCCAAGTGCTCTTTTCAAGCGCCATTTCCAACCAGCCATCTTTTCATCTATTCTTAGGCCCACTTCGATGGTGAAAAAAAAAACTTCGCAAAAATGCTTATGAAAAAATCTTCTTTATGTTACTTTTTAGTGATGAAGGTCGTGATTTGAGTGATGCCAATAAAAAAAATGAATAAAAAACGGTATAAACAAGCCAATACATAACATACAAGCCATAAACAAAGCAATCAAAACTAAAGCCACCATAAAAACAAAGTAACCAAGGTGTACCTACACAACAAAAAAATACTCCGGAGAAAATTCAAGGCCACTCGACCAACTACAAAACCACTGTTCTACAAAAAGCCAATTACCAAATAACTTTTAACTTTAATAACTAAATTGATTTATAGAGCTTTCTATAACAATAATGGCTGATACATGAATAGCCAGTTGCTCCATTATTTGGTCAGTGTGGGCTGTGAAAGTGAACAACCACAAGAGTGATATTCTAACGAGACTTTTATGGTCGATCTGTATTAAGATATTAATGGTAATACTCAAATTGGTTTTTAGTGTACCATTATACTTTAGTACAGTATCATCATTACTTATTGAATTGTAGTAAACGAAATCTATTGGGTTTTATAGGTAGTAAATTAACTTTTTTGTTGTACTGTTATTGAAAGTTTTATGAATTTCTATAAAACATTTTTTGATAGAGTTATTGGATTCAGATTTATTATTTTCAGCAGTTTTTTGCTTTATATTATTATCGTCTATTCTATTGCCTTCATTTACTATAGATCTTTGATTATTAGTCTGTTGGATTTAAGAAGCCACTTACTATTTACTAAATGTACTTATCTATTCAAGCATCTGGCCATTTCATAAATTGTTACGATTTTGATAATTCATTTGATGAAGAGCGGCCTTAGCCTTTTATCTGAGGTAATCCCCATCGATGCGGAAAATAAACTGGACCTATTGAACTAATTGTTTTGTAAGATATTGCTTTTGAGGTAAAACCATATTGAAAATCTTCTTCTTGATTTACGTCATTCCTTTTATGAGGTAAAAGGTGTCATTATTAAAAAGTAAAGGGTACTGTTGGTCGCAAGTCTTCGTTAAATGTCAGTGGTACCTTATACTTTAACCTTAGGCCTTGAGCAAGCCTAGCACAGTTTTTTTGGTGATCTAGGAAATTATCAAATGAATCTTCCCGCCCTAGGTGAAGCGGAAGGGACTCACTTCTACTGACTTCTAGTTCTAATCGGCTTTCGCGGATCAGACTTCTGCTGACTAAAATCAGGGGGGATTTTAGTAAGCCTCCTAGAACTAGAAGTCAGTAAGCTGCTTGCTCTTTGCGATTGACCGCGGTGATCTTTTTGGAAAGTACCGTACTTTAACAGGGCTGTGATGTTTTTCAAGACAGTCCGATTTGACCTTCGAGCTAGCCAAGCATAACTTCAATTGCCATGGTAACTCTTCGGGAACCGCAATCAATTGAATATAATTAAAAGCTAGGTGTTGAAACCGGTTTTGTTACCACTGTCGAGCGGCATACTGAAGAAAATGCTATTATTTTTCTGACATCAGCGGGCTTGCATCGTCATTATCATCTTCATATCCGGGAAGTTAGTTCGATAACATTAAAACTAATTATTATTACCTACACTAAGAACTTCCTTTCCGTATTCATTTATACGGATGATCGGGTCTATTTAAATGAAATTGTCTCAGAGAAATGATCATAAATTGTCGCTCTTTTTTACTTGTATTATTTGCTCAATTTTCGTCATTACCGAGATAAAGATTCTGAGTTAAAAACGTACATTATCTATATGTTTTCTTCTTTTGTTTTTTCTACGAATTTTGGATCTAATTTCAGGTGAATGGCGTTCTCAAAATACTGTTTAATACACAATACTCCCCCGTGTGGTTCCGGGCGGTAGAATAGGCCACCCCATCTCCTCCTGTGGGTGTCGTAGAAGGCGTCTAACGGATATTAGCCAGAATTTGAGGCCACTCCAGCTGCCTCACCTACCCTGGCTCTGGCAACCGGTACATAGCGGTATAACCATGTCGTTTGCTGAAATGCCCCAAAATGCTTGACCTGATGGTGGGCAGCAGCACCATTAGCAAAAGCATTTCAGCATCTGCGGTCACCAATCCGCCTGCCAAGCGTGGTGACTACGGCAAATCCCCCCAAATATGAAGTGCAATGATTTAAGGCCCCCAGTTCCCGGTAGCTGCACTATTCCTGGCCATGGTACCGGCCACGGTAACGGTGCGGCGGGGGGTGCTAAGAATCCCCGGGCGACGGCAGGGTACCCTAAACGCAATTTTTACCTGGCGACGTACAACGGACGCTCTCTGCGGTTGAACGAGCACGTTGCCGAATTGGAAGTAGAGCTAAGTCACATTAACTGGCACATCGTGGGACTGTCGGAGATCCGAAGACAGGGGGAGGAGACGATAACCCTCGATAGTGGCCACTTGCTCTACTTTCGAGAGGGACACCAACCATCTCAAGGTGGCGTCGGTTTTATGGTCCACAAGTCACTCAGGAGCAGCATTGTGGAATGTGGCAGTATGTCGGCAAGGGTGGCATACCTTGTACTGAAAGTATCAGAAAGATACTTATTAAAAATCATACAAGTGTATGCCCCTACGTCCGCATACCCTGACGATGAAGTCGAGGCCATGTACGAAGACGTAGTAAAAGCTATGTCTCGTACCAAAACGTTCTACACTGTTGTTATGGGTGACTTCAACGCAAAAGTGGGAGTACAAGAGAGTGGCGAGTCGAGAGTAGGTCCATTCGGCTATGGGCACAGAAATCACCGGGGGCGTATGCTGGTAAACTTCCTCGAGGCTCAAGAGCTTTTTCTGATGAATTCTTTTTTCCAGAAGAAGCCTCAAAGGAAGTGATAACGTGACGAAGAATGAGATCGACTTCGTTATGTCTAATAAGCGTCATATATTTAGAGATGTCTCTGTGATCAACAGGGTTAATACCGGAAGCGATCACCGACTGGTCAGAGGCACTCTGAATATAAATGTTAAAGTCGAAAGAGTGCGCTTAATGAAGTCGACTATCAGACCAACGCTACCCCAGGTCGAGACTGGTTGCGAAAGCTTCCAGTTGGAACTACGAAACCGATTCGCCATGTTGGAAACCACAGAGGACATAAACGACGTCACCGAAAACCTGCTGCGTGTCGTCCGCGAGGTGGGCTATAAACATTTTCGACCGATGAGAAATGGACGTAAGTCGGCACTTACCAGCGAGACTCTGGAATTGATGAGGAAACGACGAGAACTCACAAATGCCACACCAACTGAGAGTCAGGTACTTAACAAGGAGGTCAAAAAGCAGATCAGACGCGATACTCGGAGTGCAAATACCCGAATTATAGAACAAGCTATAGCTCGGAATAAAGGCTCGAAGGTATTTGCCAAGCCCAATACCTCCCGCTGTCACCTGACAAAGCTCAGAACGTCACAGGGCACCACCGTCACCTCAAAGCCAGAGATTCTCGCTGAAGTCGAAAAGTTCTACGGAGACTTATATGCTCAAAAAACTTGCCCACCCCAGGCCCACCGCGCGGATGATCGACGGGCCAAACTGACGCGCCATCTCACAGACGAGCTTCCCGACATTGACATGGGTGAGGTTGGAATGGCTCTCGGGCAGCTTCACCACAACAAGGCTCCGGGGGATGACGGAATAACCATAGAGCTGCTCAAAGCAGGAGGAAAACCTATCTTGATAGAGCTTGTAAAGCTCTTTAATACCGTCATCCACACTGGCATAACACCGGAGGCATGGCATAGGAGTGTGGTAGTATTATTTTTCAAAAAGGGCGATAAAACGCTCCTTAAGAACTACCGCCCCATCTCACTCCTGAGCCATATCTATAAGCTGTTCTCGAGGGTTATTTTAAATCGTCTCGCCCAAAAGTTCGATGACTTTCAGCCACCGGAGCAGGCCGGGTTTCGAAAAGGCTACAGCACCGTGGACCACATACACACCCTTAGGCAAGTGATTCAAAAGACCGAGGAGTATAACCAGCCTCTGTGTCTAGCGTATGTGGACTACGAGAAGGCCTTCGATACTGTCGAGACCTGGGCTGTTCTGGAGTCTATGCAGAGATGCCTCATCGATTGTCGCTACGTTGAGGTGATGAGATATCTGTATAAGGCCGCAACAATGACCGTTCAAGTACAGGAACAGAGCACAAAACCAATCCAACTGCGTCGAGGGGTAAGACAGGGAGACGTCATCTCTCCGAAACTGTTTACAAACGCGTTGGAGGACGTTTTCAAGACGCTTGATTGGAAAGGACGGGGTGTAAATATCAACGGTCAGTACATCTCACACCTCCGATTTGCGGATGACATTGTCATCATAGCAGAGTCTCTGCAGGAGCTGGAAGAAATGCTGAACAGCCTGAGCGATTCTTCAAGGCGTGTGGGTCTCGGAATGAATCTGGACAAAACCAAACTCATGTTTAATGGTCATGTCACCCCGAGACCTGTAATCGTGAATGGTGCTCCCCTCGAGGTTGTGCAAGAGTACATTTATCTAGGCCAAACTGTACAACTGGGCCGGCACAACTTTGAGAAGGAGGCAGCTAGAAGAATACGCTTGGGCTGGGCGGCATTCGGGAAGCTGCGTCATATCTTTGAATCATCGATCCCACAATCCCTTAAAACCAGGGTTTACAACCAGTGTGTCCTACCCGTAATGACTTACGGAGCCGAAACGTGGAATGGAGAGAGCAATGCTCGGGGTTTCTCTGGTGGATAGAATTCGTAACGAAGTCATTCGCCAGAGAACCAAAGTAACCGACATTGCGCTTAGAATCAGCATGCTGAAGTGGAAGTGGGCCGGCCACGTCTGTAGGCGGACAGACGGCAGATGGAGCAAACATGTGCTAGAGTGGAGACCGCGAATGGGCAAACGCAGTGTAGGACGCCCTGCTGCAAGATGGGTCGATGATTTAAGGAAGGTGGCTGGCAGTGGATGGATGCGGGCTGCCCAGGACCGGGATGGTTGGCGCTCTTTGGGGGAGGCTTACGTTCAGCAGTGGACGGCAATAGGCTGACAATATATACACAATACTATTAGGTGCATTTTCTTCAATAATACTCGTTCAATTTGCTCCTAGCTAGAAGTGACGTCACAGATTGTGTTGGCTGAGCTCTCTGACACGCCGTGTAAACACGATATCAGCGGACAATTTACTGTACTAATCGTTGTACATTCAAACTAGCTATTTAGTATCCAGGCAACTGCGTTTAAACTTACGACTACTTCTAAACTCTGAAAATACTCTGAACTATTAAGCTCGCATGTACATTTATGGTACAATATACCTAGTGTTAATTTATTGTCTTACACAATGTTTAATACAATGGAGGCATTTGAAATGGCATTTGACACCTCTGTGACTTGAGTTTACCGATGTGGCGTAGACTAAGGATAACATGACTGGGGAAAGTTCATTCATTATCATTATCATCATTATCAGCCGTAAGACGTCCACTGCTGAACATAGGCCTCCCCTGTAGACTTCCATTAGGACCAGTTGGAAGCGGCTTATATCTAGCATGATGCTGTGGTCTTCATTAGATCGTCTGCACACCTTGTGGGTGGACGGTGCGTGGCCTCTATTCGAGAGAGACGAGCGGGAAAGGGTCTACCCGCCTGACGCAAAATAAATGAATGACGTTTTTCTTATATTATGGTTTAGCAGATACCAAATATCTTGTTCGACTTTACCTATGCAGAAAAACATTGTGTTGGCCAGGGAAAAAGGGAACGATTTGTATAAGTTAATTATAACTTTGTTGTTGTTAACGAAGATGATGTCTTGTAATTCATTGACGTCGATATTAATTGTATTTAATGAACTAAGTTCTTGCGTGTCAATAGTATTACTTCCGTGAATGGGTTTAAACAAGTGTCTAATGGCACTCTACATCCGCAATCTCGAGCTGATTATTCAATCCTTCTTTATTGCCATTATTACTCGATTAATATTCTTCAAAATGTGACATTTTTAGTCGAATTTTATGTTATTGTGTATTTAACGAATTTGATGCTCCAATCAAAACATTATTGTTTTTATCATTATCAATGCCACTCTCTGATTCACCAAAATGATAAAAGGTAATGGGCGGAAAACATCTGGATATTCATTTTTTTTATTAACATTAATCTAATGATACAAGTCATACACGTCGATAAACTGCTCATACTAATGATCTAAATATCATAATCATAATAACGTAGATTTTATCTTGTTTATCGACACTGCTTGTTGTCCTTCATAATTATTAAATTTCTTGTTTCTACATAGTAGTGTAACCATCCGTTTGTATCGTGGAAGTTATAAACTATACAACTTGTTTGAACTTCTGTATAAGTTAGTAAAGTTGTATAATAATGAGTTGTTGAGAGCAGAGCTAAAGTAAGTTTAGACTAAGCTAGTCATATTGAATGTGTTAATCTCAGGAACTAATGGTTCGAATTGAAAAATATATTATGCTTTTATTGGATAACTCAAATAACATCACTATAATATATGACCTATAGTAGCCGAGCAGCAGATGAAGCCGTAGCGAACTGCTAGTAAATAATAATATTATATTTACTAGGTAGGTATTCCTCTAGTACAAGAACCTGACCTCTCAATTATATAGGACGAAAACAGAAAATATCTGAGCATCAAGCAGTTGGAGACACATCAAAAAGTAGAGCTTGGTCGTCTAGTCACTTAATACTTCTATCGAGGCAAAGACGACAGGAAAAAGAGTAACTCATTGCTTCCATTTTATTATTCACAACAGTCACGAAACGCACATCGTCTAAATTACACTTTAGTACTGATAGTTCAGAAAATCCAAAATGTGAAAACGTAAAGACTTTATTTTTATTTTATTTTGTAACGTTTCACATGCCATGTCTAGCTGCCGTGACAAATAACTTCAAATAACGGTTACGTGTCAGCGAAAAAAGTCGTATTGTATCATTCCATTCTTAGCGTACTATCACTATATTATTTTGGTTGCGGAGTTTTTCTAAGATTTAGTTGAGTATGTTCACTGAGTTAAATTGTTCTAGAGCGAATTTTCCTCTTTTCTTATATATAGTCTATGCAAATGGCATCGTGTTGCCCAGAGGAATCGGGTCATGAAGGTTGGATATGCAGTCGTGTTCAGCTTCACCCGGTTAGACTGCAAGTTGACGCCAACATAATTGGGAAAGGCTAGGCAAATGATGATAAAAATAGCCCGTACATATTAATATAATTAAAAGCAATGATCCACAATTATGTTCACAAAGGTGAGCTTATCTCTTCAAGAGATCTCTTCCAACAAACCTGCAAAAGTGTTTTGACAAAATTAAACACGGGGACAAGACTTTACACAGAATTAATTTGCAATACTTATAAGTATATAATATTATAATTATAATAAAGTACATAACAACTACATACATAAATATCAAGATAACTGCGAGAGGTGTTCTTTGAATCCACTTCTAAAATCTTGGCTTGAATTTTTGGTAGTCTATTCAAGAGTTGTGTTGCTTGAAAAGTGATCTTTTTAGTAGTATCTCGTTTCTAAACGAAATCATTTATATAAATTTTTATCTAGCCAGCTGCAATGTACCCAAATTCATCCACTTGTCTCAGCAACTTTAATTCAGTTGACGTCGGTTGCAAAGACTTTTCCAGTGCGTTTAACATGAATTCTGTCGTAAAGACTATGATTACCTACACGAGCGTTAACTTTAGCATCTGTATAAAGGATCTCTTTAAGGTCAAGCATATCAACAGGATCAGGGTTCAAAGTATACATTCACGTATTTCTTTAAGAATAATCCTGTTTTCAAATTTGTTGAGTCTTAACAGATCTTTTCTTTATTCGGTTTCGCCTTTGTGCTTAAATTCTCCGATTACCGATTACTGTGAAGCTCTCAAAAATTTGGGCTTTGATTATTTATTTAGTTAATACAACTTTGGGTTCAGATAAAATTAAATTACTGATAAGCTACCCGATAATCGTTAAAAACATGACATTACGATTATAATTCCCGAATAGTTAAGCTTGAATAAGACAATGTTCTCAAATATTTATTACGTGTTGAAACGTGCGTGTTAAAATACCTTACCAGTTGGGTTTCAATCTGGATTATTAACTCAAAACTAACTGCTTCAAGAGGTGTTGAAAAATTTCATTATTAAAAACAATACATTGTCAACATGATTCCTCAGTCGAAGTTATTACAATAAATTCTATGAAATTATTATACCACACTTTGTTATATATGGCTTGACTTGTAACACAGACAGATTATATAAACAGTCGTCAAGTACATTAGGTACAGTGTCATTCACATGTAATTACATCATCTTCACCGTTATTTTGATTGTCTAGGAATTATTTGTCTTCTATAGTTTATCAAAGTGTTTTTTATATCTTATTCATAGTTCCTTGGTTACTGGAAGCGCGGGTTATGCTAATTTTGCTAATTGCTAATTGGCTGTGAAGAAAAACATGGAAATTACGTTCTGCCGGGAACACAAGAAAGATTGCAGAACTAAATATAGGAAGGATGCACAATACCTTGATTCTCCGGAGACGTCCTCGCGGGTGAGGGGCGGCTGTCGACTGCAGGCAACTGGAGCGCTCTGACGTGAGGTGCGTGTCGTGAGTAACCGATTGGCTTCGAGTCAACTGCGGCCGCTTTTTAAGCGATCTCTCTCGTACTAAAGCGAGAAGATATGTGCGGGGAAAGGATGGGGATAGGACCTTCCACAGCCAATCAACTTAGTCGTTCAATGACATGAAGTTATAGATAAAAGACTTAACCGTTCTTTCTGCGCAGCGTAACCATTCCCCCCGGGCTTGAAGGGATGCCTTCAAGAGTTGAAGGCGAAATTCGTGAAATTAAACTACAATTTAAACTATTATCTATACGTAAATATCAATGAAATCAAATAATTAATTACTAATGCTAACCTAACCTTGGATGACGAGAGCCGAATTTATTGGTTAGGCAATGGGCAAAGACGAACGACGGGACGCAAGTAGGATCCAGTCAATGTCTTAACTCGGGCGATGCGAGTGACTCCTGTGGAGTCAGGAAAAACTTCTTCCACGACACCCAAAGGCCAGTGAAGTGGGGGCGAATTATCTACTATGAGAATCACAACCATACCGACAGTGACTGGATCGATCGGCGTGTTCCATTTACGACGCGATTGTAAAGTGTGAAGATATCCGCTTCTCCAGCGCTTCCAAAACGATTGTACTAATTGGTCTAACAATTTATGTCTCGAAACAATTGTTCTCTCGTCTATCTCCTCGGCAGGCAAGTATTTTAAAGGGGTGAGATTCAGAAAGTGCGCTGGAGTCAAAGCTAGTGGTTCTGAAGGATCACTAGAGAGTGTCCTACAAAGAGGTCTAGTATTCATTACTGATTCGACTTGAGTAAGAACGGTATTTAACTCTTCAAACGAAAGGATGGTATCACCAATTACACGGTATAAGTGAATCTTTAAACTTCTAATATTAGCCTCCCAATTACCGCCGAAATGACTAGCAGTCGGGACATTAAGTGACCAATTTATGCGATTTTCAGCTAACATGTGACCAAATTCGGTGTTGTGATATTTCGAACAAAGGAAGTCGTGAAGTTCCGAAAGTTTACGCTTAGCGCCAATGTAATTTGTCCCGTTGTCCGAGTAAATCCTACTAACCGGGCCGCGCCTTGATAGGAATCGTTTGAAAGCACTCATAAAACTGACTGTACTAAGATCACCGGCTAGTTCGATATGTACCGCGCGTGTAGTCATGCAGACGAACAGACACACGTATGCCTTGGTAGAACGAATGCCTCGGCCGCGAGACATGGTAACCTTGAAGGGACCAGCGTAGTCCGTGCCCGTGTGAACGAACGGTTTAGTTGATTGAACTACACGACAAGACCGATGATCTGCCATCTCAGGGAAACTTGGCTTGGGACGGAGACGAAAGCAGGGAAGACACTTATGAATCCTATTCCTAATTAAATTGCGAGCAGACAGTATCCAATACCTTTGACGTAATAGTGACATCAGCAGGTCGGGACCCGCGTGGCAATTCAATTTATGATGGTATTCGACAAGCAAATTCAGAATAGGATCTTTTCTTGGGAGTAGAATTGGATATTTCGCTTCATAACCCAAATCTGAATTTCTTAAACGGCCTCCGACTCTAATGAGTCCGTCTTTGAGGAAAGGTTTCAAGTGCCGAAGAGAATGACTACAATCCTTGCCTTCTCTGAGTCTGGCAATCTCCTTTGAGAAATAGAAGCGTTGAATTTCACGTAGAATGAGTAGTTCAGCGAAATCGTAATCCGATGCTGACATGCGGTTATTAACCGGTAACAACTTAGCAAAACGACAAACGTAAATTACCACTCTAAGTAATTTACTCCAAGACGAGATACGATCGACTAAACAAAGAATAGGAGATCTTTCGTTAGGTGCAGCGACTAACAACGAATTTTTCTTCTCTTCAGGTGCTTCAGACACTGAGGAGGGATTGAAAGGAGCGACAGGCCATTGTGAAATGTCCAAGTGAGCCCACGGGGGTCCCCTGAACCAAAGCGGATGGTCTATAATTTGTGAGGGTGTGAGTCCGCGTGAAAGACAATCTGCTGGATTGTCCGCACCGGACACGTGATATAAATTTTGCGGTGACAAATCGCTTTGTATTTTCGAAACTCTGTTGGCTACAAAGGTATTCCAACGATGGGGCGACGAATGTACCCAACAGAGCGCGACCGTCGAATCCGAAAATGCGAATATGTCACGGAAAACTATTCGGTTTTGACAAGCGACCACGACATTTCTTATTAGCTGGGATAACACGAGAATAGCACAGAGCTCAAGACGAGCGAGAGAAACTACATTTTTGGGAGAGACCTTAGATTTAGCTGTTATCAAATTGACTGTATTGCCATCGCTATTGTGGACGTGGAAATAAATCACTCCCCCGTATGCTTTCTCGCTAGCGTCCGCGAAAGCTAAGAGCGTGACCACACTATCAGCGACAATACCAACGTGGCGTGGGATTTTTATGTTGCAGAGCAAAGGAAGCTCTTCCCTAAAGCGAGTTCACAGCCTGACTATATCTTCAGGTGGTGTCTCATCCCAGTCGCAGTTGCATAGCCAAAGCTTCTTGATAAGAAGCTTGGCATGCAAGACGACAGGCGCGACAAATCCCATGACGTCCCATGTTTTAGCGATACACGATAATATTGTACGCTTAGTACAAGTCTGAGTGGGAGTGTTTACTCTCATGGCGAAGTGATCTGACGTGGGCGACCAACACAAACCAAGTACTTTATGTTGGTCGGACCCGTCGAACTCCTTGTCAGCTGGCAGACGATGCGAAAGCGGGATAGAATTCAGTACTACTTGCGAATTACTGGTCCACTTGACCAACTCGAATTGACCCGCCTTCATGAGACCAATCATCTCTGAAGCGGTAGAAATGCCCTGGGTTTCCGTGAGGACGGAATGGACAAAATCGTCCATGTACAATCCCGTGGCGACAATGGCTTTAGCCTGAGGATACGAGTCACCCTCATCCTCCGCCAGCTGCTTAATAGTTCGCAGCGCATGAAAGGGGCTAGATTTGAGTCCAAAAACGACACGATTGAACTCATAAACTTGCAAAGGTTCCTGCGGCGAAAAACGATACAAGATGCGTTGGAAACGCCGATCAGGTTCTCGGACTCCAATGCTGGGAAACATCTAACGAATGTCTGATGAAAGCGCGATCGAAAACAAACGAAAATTAACTATAATGTTAAACAAATTCCCTTGTAGGTTCTGTCCACCATACAAGAGATCATTAAGCGAAACGCGGGTAGTAGTTTTACAACTACCATCGAGAACGACACGAAGTTTGGTTGTGACCTTATCATCTCGGATCACACCATGATGCGGAATGTAGTACGAAGGTTCCGAAGGATCAGGAATTGTAGGTGAAATATAGCCCTTCTCTAAATATTCTAGGATGACGTTGTCGTACGCGGCCTTTAAATTAGGAGAAGCTTGCATCTTCCTTTCCAAGCAGAGAAACCGGCGTTCACTTGCTTGACGTGAGTTGCCCAGGGATTCGACATCACCCTTGAAAGGCAAAGCGACTACGTATCGTCCGTCACTATTTCGAGTGGTAGTGCGGGCATAAAACTCCTCACATAATTTGTCATCTAGGCTGAGTACCGGGGGAACATTTACTTCTTCCAATTCCCAGAATTTCTGCATCGCTAAGTCTAACGGCTCCGCGGTGCAACAATACGAAACGGTCGAATTGTCATCGATGAGAACCGGCGCCTTACCGACAATTACATAGCCGAGTACAGTTTGCAAGGCGATTGGAGACGCATGTGTAGGCTGACCTTGAACTCTGTTAGATAAGAGTAAGTGCGGGAAAGTCGAAGCACCGATCAATAATTGAATCGGATTTGAAGAAAAATATGTATCGTCTGCTAACTGTAAGTTTTTAAAATTATGCAAAAGCGAAACGTCAACCGTGGCAGTTGGCAAACGTTCAGTAATTTTATCTATTACGAATGACTCAATATTATAGTTTATATTACGATTGAAACGAGAATAAAATTTAATTTGTACGGAACCCTGTATTTGTTTACTAGCACCTCCTATGCCCCGGACGGTTGCACAGGCAGGTTTATTATTTATGTTCAAACCCAAAAGTTGACAACAATCCCGCGTGATAAAGTTACTTTGAGAAGCGCTGTCTAATATTGCGCGAACAATATGTTCTTTGCCAAAAGAATCTACTACAATAACTTGCGCGGTAGCAATCAATATGGTTGTTGGGCCCCGGTAAGAATTAATACGGTTTTCATTAGTCGCGCATAACGATATATCAGTCTGCTTCGTAAGTCTCTCAGCAGAGGGCGTGCGAGCGCCGGTCGACCTTGAACCGTGCGCGTCGCTCAATTTATTGCCGAAGCACAACAAACTATGGTGTTTAGAGCTACATTTTTTACAAGTGGACTTTGACCCACAAGCGGACACACGATGTTTTGGACTTAAGCAATTAATGCATAAATTGTTTGATTTCACAAACTTAAATCTCTGATCGGGTTTATAACTATTAAATACTTTACATTTATATACGTGATCATGTTTCTCCTTACACAAAACACACGCGGTAGGTTCGTTATCAGCTATACAGGTGTATGCATTAGTATGTTTGCGATTTGCAGGTGATTTATTGTTAGAGACTGTTGACGAAGTTCGTTCTAACACCTAGTTATCCCGCGAACAAAGAACAAACATAATAATTATACCGACGTAGACGAATCGAGTAACCTTTTTTGTAGTAATATATATTATATAGTACACATACATGGTTACACATAAAAAAAAATATTTTCTGCTCACGAACAAACTCAACTAATTCACTAAAAGATGGAATTTCGGAACTACTTGATTTTAATTGATGATTAGATTCGAATGCCCGTACAGTGTCTATGTCGAGTTTTTTAAGAGCGATATGCAATAAAATAAAATCAGCGTGGTCATGGACCTTTATGTTTTTAAACCCGGCTACCGACGTTGCGAATTTATCGAGAAATGATTCTAAAGTAGCCGGCGAACCTGACGAAATAGATTTAAATTCAAATAATTGGTCTAGATATGAAGTTGCCGATTGCCGTTTATCTTCATACCTTTCACAAAGTGAATCGAATATAAGAGGGTAATTATCAGCTGACGGAGTAATTCCTGCACATATCGAACGAGCTTTGCCTGTTAATTTACCAATCAAATAATATAATTTCTCGCATGCTGTTAGCGAACTATTATTATGCACGGCATTTCGAAAACTGGCGATGAACAGAGGCCAATTTTTAATATCCCCATTAAATTCGGGTATTTAGGTGCCTGAACCTGCAATTTTTTCTCTGCCCGCTTCACCCTACCCAGTAAGTCTTCGAATGAAGAAAGTGCCTGATAGTCTACCACATAATCGGGATTTAATTTAAGTTCATGAGCTATGATGTCATCCAGCGCACATTCAAAATCAGTGCGCAACGAATCTATTGTTTCACAGTCACACAAGAACGATTCTTTATCGAATTCCTCCGAATCAATATTTTTCAATTTATCACAAATACGTTGCATACGAGAAAATATTCGATCTCTTTTTCCTAATAATTGTTTAAGAGTAATATCTGTAGGCGCCATCTAGCAACCTTCTAATAACGATAATTAAATAAATATGTAACAAACGAAATACGTTGTGAAAGCGATTTGAAGCGAATAATAATAATCTACCTAAGTGGGTATTTATTTTTACAATAATGCGTCGGTGATTGAGCGCGAAGCGGTAATTCAACGGTAATATTTTAAAATAATGCGGTATTAAGCGAAATAACCAGTTATAGCAACGATTACTAGCTGGTGTTACAACTCTACAACGGTTTTACCGAGAATTTAACGATATACCCACACCTGTCGGCGAGACAAGTGTTTGGTACAAAACTAATTAGAATACGAGTATTTTTTCCGACTACGAATGGCGAATGGTTATCACTGATTTCAATAACTATCCAGGCTCGTTAGGACCAAATGGAAGCGCGGGTTATGCTAATTTTGCTAATTGCTAATTGGCTGTGAAGAAAAACATGGAAATTACGTTCTGCCGGGAACACAAGAAAGATTGCAGAACTAAATATAGGAAGGATGCACAATACCTTGATTCTCCGGAGACGTCCTCGCGGGTGAGGGGCGGCTGTCGACTGCAGGCAACTGGAGCGCTCTGACGTGAGGTGCGTGTCGTGAGTAACCGATTGGCTTTGAGTCAACTGCGGCCGCTTTTTAAGCGATCTCTCTCGTACTAAGCGAGAAGATATGTGCGGGGAAAGGATGGGGATAGGACCTTCCACAGCCAATCAACTTAGTCGTTCAATGACATGAAGTTATAGATAAAAGACTTAACCGTTCTTTCTGCGCAGCGTAACCAGTTATTTATATGGTTTTTGTCTTGAATTCAAGGATAATCACGTTTTCTATTTGGTTGTACACGAGTACAAGTAATTTGTTTTATTCGTCATCTCTGCTATTTCTTTAACTTTAATGAAACGTCAAAAAAGAAATTAGGTTTTCTCGAAATTACTTCTGTTTATCCTTATCTATTCCATTAGTTGTAGAAATTGGTAATTTCTCCGAACTTGATTACTACTGATTGAAAAAAAAAGATCCATTTTAAAAGAGTTGTCGACGCCCGTCTTCGGGCAATCTTATTCGGTTTCATGGTTTCATTTTAATCAAAGTGAACTATTCATCTTTTATTTGGTTATGGTAATAAATACATCAGGCATCGAGCTAATGGCCAAGTATAATATAGCGATAAGAGAACCCTATGAGACTCGAACATGTTTGTACAAACAAAAAACAAAACAAAAATAGGTACCATTCAGTAGGGGTTGGGTTCCGACCCCACATAATAGTTAATATTTTTGGCAAATTTGAGCAAGCTACCTCCTCTTTAAGTTTTTACAGATCGAAACCGGACATATTGTAAGATAAACAGAAAACAACGCAAAAATATTTAAGTACCTACTGCTGGAGACAAGATAATTTTTCGTCATGTCATGTCAGATTGAAATACAAAACCTAAGAAAAGTATGTTTTAGGCACACAAGAGGTAGAAAAAAAGATCTAATAAAGCAACTGCCAATCATCAGAGCAAGATCAATTGAGCAGAAAGACATCGAAGCGTTCAAAGTAAATTGCTAGAACAGCGCAATTTTACACAATAGCAAAATTGATTGTAGTAGATTTCAAGTTTGAGTGAACAAAAGCAGTATTTGGGGATAAAATATTGTGAGTGACTGCCCCCTCTTGATGAGGTTTTGTGATCAAAAGTGTAGTTGGTTATTTACATTCTAGCTGAGTTGCCAGCGGTGTACAATCGTTCAGAAGTTTTTTCGTGAAAAAGTAACAAACATCCATAAAGAGAGATAAAGAGATAAAGATTAATTTATTTTTTAAACATGTGTAACATGATACATGGATATATGCACATTAAGATGGTAAAATAATATTTTTTTTCCAGAATCAACATGTTTTGCCTCACTCGGCGTCATCATCTCAAACTTTCGCTTTTAGGTAGGTATACAATTAGTTAGATTATATAATGTAGCAGATCATACTATTGTTTCATTCATTTTATAGCGTTTATATATCTGTTACTAGCGGCCCGCAACAAAGATTATAACAAAAGTACTTCGCAAAAAAATCATGGACTAAGCACATTTCACAGAATAAGCCCGTTTTTAGATAAGCCTGTTTTAATATTTACCTGTTACCTCAGTCAGTGCTTACGCAGCTTTGTTAAATTTTAAATTAAAAGTCACCAAACCAAATAGTGGGACCAAGGTCTGACAAACACGTTTTGGCATAAGTATTTAGCCGGGACATAGATATGGAATATACTGGAATACAAGTTATGACAACATACTTTGAAACCGCAATGTTAGCTTTTCCAGTCACATAAATGTTGACAAATGTATGATAGCTTGAAACGAAGCAAATAAATTAGGTTCCGAAAAACAAACATATTTAGCGTTTTATTACACTATATGTTATTACTAAAAGTAGACATAAAACATTACTAAATTGTATGTTTGCTTTCCTTTTCTGTTATAATATTCTGAAACATTTCTTTGTGAAAATACTAGCTGTGGTCGGCGGCTTTTTTATCGTGGTAAATCATCAAATGAGTCCTTCCACCCAGGGCAGATTAGGAGGGACTGTCAGACTCGTACTGACTAAAATCCACGGTGTCCTTCAATAGCCCTTTACGTTCCAGGGTCACGGTAATTCGGTAATTCCCGCGACCGCGGTCAGCGGCTTCACGTAACTTGAAATTATACCATAGGGATGAAATACCGGTCTAAACTGTATCCTATGAGTTATTCTATACCAGGAACTATATCAAGCTGAATTTCATCAAGATCCGTTCAGCTATTCTGACGTAACAAATAGGTAAGTAGGTAGGTTATAGGTATGTTTCGATCGAAATTAAGCAAGCTGTCTTATTACTATACATTATTTTTTTCTGTCTTATTTCACGATCTAACGAAAAATCTTTAGTGACATAACAGAAAGGCTATGCTTGTGCCTATACACAAGCTTATTTTGTTTCCTAATTGTAAACACTGAGATTTATTTTTTGAGATTACGTCAAGTATTACGCAAGGACACGAAGGAAGCAAGGAAGATAAAAATAGGATCTTTGTTACATAATCCTAATTAATCTTTTTATTAAAAGATTTAAATAAAAGGATTGAAAATATCTGGCCAAAACAGTCAAATTTTTCAACAAATTTTAATTGTTTTACATTTTCGTGCTCACCAAATCTCATACATAAATATTATTAAACATTTCTTGATATTTCGTCTCGATTGTTATTTGAAGGTGCCTTGCTTGAAATAGATGACAACAGCTTATTAGAAAAAATTTTGACCTATAATATAAATCATGTATGTTATAACTATACAGAAAATGGGTTTGTCTCCACGGATCCCGGTAACAGATTGAATTAGTGACTACTTGGATGAATACCTGAAGACTGGTATGATAAATTAAGATGAAAATATTATGCTAACTCCAAATTAAATGAGATGAGAAAGAATAATGATGATTTGACCCGACAACCAGGGCAATAACTTTTTAGAATAATAAATTACATTAAAAATATATGAGTCATTTCGAAAAATAAGGATTTGAAAGTTTTTATGAAATGTTAACTGTCTTACACGCTCTTAACAGAAATACAAACAAAGCTTAACAGAAATCTCTAGGGCCAAACAAAACAGAACGTAAAACCGAGGTGGTTTAATGTTTTTTTGTTGATTGTCCGCAAACACCAATCACTATAAAACCAAACAATATAAACAAACGATACTAAAATGTTAGAAAGCCGCTGATTCTCTGAGTAATTAACCCTGCATTCGAACGTACTGATCCGTCAATTGTGGAGAAAGCGGACATTATGGACGGTACGGTCCGTCGCTCGTGGTCAAGTAGACCGCGGGCAGTAACGCTATATTCAGAAATCCCAGTCTAAATGAAACACGATGGAAATAAAAAAAAAGAAAATGCATAACAAATAATTTGAATTACTAATAATAAAACTATGAAGTAGTAATAAAATTAAGGTAAAATCATACTTAATTGTCATTGTTTTGTCCGTACATTTCAAAAATAAAACAGGTACAAAAATGTAACTGTAACAATGTGTAAAGGCAACTCAGTTCAATGATGTTTATTTTGTGAATTGGTTTTGCCAATTATAATATAATAATAAAAGTTTATTGACCATAAGTTCAGGTAACAGTACACCGGTAATACATATTTACATATTATAATAAAGTAAAGCAAAGATTGACGGTATACAGAGAAAAGTTCTTTACCTCCCGTGCTAGTCAACAAGGACTGTGTTACATACAATATTGTCATAAACATCATCATCATCATCATCAGCCTATAAATGTTCCCACTGCTGGGACACAGGCCTCCTCTCTCTGTGAGAGGGAGTGGGCCGTAATCTAACACGCGGGCCCAGTGCGGATTGGTAGATGTCACATGTCTTCGAATTTTTGGTTCTAGGACATGCCGGTTTCCTCACGATGTTTTCCTTCACCGTTTTGAGAGCAGTGGTGTTGAAATAAATTACACAAAGTAATGCGCCTGACGGGGTTCGAACTCACGACCTACAACTCGTAAGTCGAGGCCGATACCACTGGGCCACCACTGCTCTACATAAACATAAACATGTCATAAACATGTCACCGAAATATTAATATAATTATACTTATTTTTTTAAGCTAGAATCACATGCATCCACCACTAGTGGTGACAGATTAGAAAATAATTGCATTTGCCACCACAGGTGAAAGACCGGTGCCGAAGTCGTGGAACTATCAGAAAAAAGCAAGGAACATGGCGGTTTTTAGAGTCAGTAACAGTCTTACAGACCCGTTCCACCCAGTGCGACTGGAAAGTGTTTTGCCAATACTTTTATGATGTGCACAGCTAAGGAATGGAAGTCCGGAATTCGTTTTTCCTGATAGATTCAACCTTGGGGTCTTTAAGTCAAGAGTGGATAGGTTACTTATATACAAGCGTGCTTCATCGTCGACCACATCTGTGCTTACCATCAGGCGAGATAATGATCAAACAAGACTATCTCTAAATAAAAAAACGACGGGTCGCACTCCGGGAGTGCCAGTAGAAGTGAAAACGTTTTTTATTACTGTTTTATATTTTAAAACTGGAGTGGTACAGATATGAAATTAACGAATTTTGTTACATATTGTTAGTGTCGTACAGGTGTCAAATCACAAATGTTTTCATATATGCTCGATAGATGGCGTTGCACGATTAAAATGCAAGCTTTCATTTGCCTCTTCATTTTTACGTTTCTACGTGTTTCACGCTAAGAGCGATAGATGGCGCTTATTTAAATTACGTCTTACGCTTTTTCGATCAGGGTCAAGTGACCCTGTCGCGAGTGTTACATTTTTTGCCCATTATTTACTAAAAAGTGTACAAAGCCGCTAAAGAAGTTTTCACTTCAAAAAACTTCTTGTTATTGGGTATCATGATACTGATAACACTTAATTATAACGTCACAGGTTCGTTTATATCTCTCATTATCATCGACCAGGTACATCTGTGTAGTATGCTTACAACTATGTTGCGATCGGCTTCCAGTCTAACGGGATACTCAGTAAAAGAATGTCACGTGTTTAAATGCATCTCGTCTGCTATATTTTTATGTAGATGATTATATTTATTTTTATGTCTGACTTCGGAAATCGGAACTGACTCTTAATTCCAAATCTTCTTTTTAATTTTGGTTGAAAGACGGATTAACATTAAATTTTTACTTTATATGAATCATGATGGTTTTTTTAACCATCCTCTTTATCGTGAACAGTTTTATAAAAAAACATATGACTTTAGAAATACAGCATTGTTTTCTTTGACACGCTGACGAAATCGTCGTTAGATATATTAAACCTTCTGTAGGTTTTGTTGTGTCCATTAGCTGTTTATTTTGCTCATTGTTCCGATGGACGAGATGCATTTACAAGTCACCTAGTTACCACTATCATCTCACAGAACACGTTAGTAATACGACTTTAAAGTTCATTGTTGAGTTTCTTGGGTATGTTGGCATACATGACGTTGATTGCACGCATTGGAATGTCAACATTTTATAAATTCTACCGTCTTAGCTTTTGTTTCATGTCAAATGAGACACTTTGAGGTGAGAACTTCAAACTTTGTTTAATTTTTGGTTGACAGTTATTACAAACTTGTTTATAAAGTCAAAGAGATAGCAACTTTGATAAATGTTGGCAAATTCTTCGAAGTCTGGAGGTGTTAAATCAAATGCTTGGTTTTGTTAGAAAAAAAGTTCTAAGATTAGAAACTAAATTATGAACAAATTTAACCAAAATGAATTACGTGAAAGGAAGATGGATTGGATTAATAATACTTAAATTATAGAGATTATAAATCTGTCTTGACCTGCTATTTGATTCTAAAGAAAAATGTTAATAATGCTTTTTAGTCCTGTTTTAACACGTAAGCAAATGTAGACATTGTTTTTTTGTTGCGAAAAGATGTAAATCTGACATTTACATCTTTTCGCAACAAAAAACAATGTTTCAATCATTATTTATTCAAAGCAAGTTCCAAATGACTTAACAACCTTGCCATACCAAATCAATTTCAACAAAAAATAGAGTCCAATCATGCTCAAATACCATCTTCAACGAGGGGCTACTTCTTCAAACAACAACATAAATCGATCAACAACTTCTTTTTTAACACCAAATTGATGTAGCAACAACATAATCATCGACAAACTAAAAACTGGTGCAAATAAAACAGAACTAAACAGGTAACACAGTGTAAATACTTTCAGTAAATCAACAACAAACGATTCACAGGACCTTAACCTATTTTACGTACGAATGCATTAAATTAAATTGGAGGTAACGCTACCATTCTTGATTTTGAAACACATTTGCAAAACAATTACGAATATATTTACCAATAACGCTTCTTTGTCCACTTTATCCGAGCACCAATCGATTCATTTTTCCTACAGCCTCGTTGTACTCGTATCTTAATAAATTGTTACTTATATAAATAATTTATAAATATTTATAATAATGATATTTTTAGTTCGGATATTCGAATCTCAATAATTGTGATTCGAATATTCGAACTGTTTATATTCGTTCCGTAGTAAATTAACAAATAATTTCCTAACTCTTTTTACTTTAATCCAGAACTGTGAAACTTTGCCAACCAAACTCCGTACGCTAAACAATTGCTCTGCGAAAATTAGTGGAAAAATTCCCGTTGAACTACTGCAATTTAGATAACACTATGCCACCAGTAGTACACTAAAAGACAAATTAAACTTGAGTAATCAAGTTTTTTCCTATAATGACGCACTATCAATAGAATACATATATTATTTTATGTATAGTCTCGAGTAGTCACGACTTGAGAGTCCTATGATTAAATTGCTTTGTGTTTTGACGTCTTCGTAATCATGGCAAAAAAGTATGTAGAGATGTTTTGTAACAGGCAAAGTAACAGTTACCAGCTGTTTTATATTATTGTTGCGTTATTTTGTTTTTCTAGAAATAAGTAGGTATAATAGGTGGAACAAATGGTCAATAAATTTGAGTGAAATAAAATATTGTTTTTCTTAAAAAATAAATATATATTACAGCTCCATTAAGTTCAGGCAATCAGTTTCTTATGATTAGAGGCTTTGTTGAGATGGAACTGGTTAAAAGAAAAATAAAACGAATAAAAATCAGGGGATCTAAAATGGCTACTTTAGCAATCCTTTATTTACTCAATTGTTTTTTCACAATAGAACAGAATATTACATGTTACGAATTCTATTCCAATAAATATTATGCAATGATCGTAACATGGGCGCGGGACTTATCTCATTACCGTGACCCCGGAACATAAAGGGCTATTGAAGGACACCGTGGATTTTAGTTAGTACAAGTCTGACAGTCCCTCCCGCCCTGCCCGGGGTGGGAGGACTCATTTGATGATTTTACCACGCTAAAAAAAAGTATCGTAACATTCGTAACATTATAATTTATAAACAATCTACAGTTCTACACTAATATTATAAAGACGAAAGATTTGATTGTTTGTTTGTATTGAATAGGCTCCGAAACAACTGGACCGATTTCAAAAATTCTATCATCAATTTGTAAGCTTGATATTAGCAACGTTTTTAAAGTGGGACTTTAGACCCACAGGCAGCCAGTCAAGTTCTTGCATTTTTTATACCAAAAAATAACCCATAAGTTTTTTTTAATACTCCATTCTTAATTTTTCCTACGTTCAGATTATATTTGTTTTTGGTCAGATTACTCTATTCCAAAGGTTTCCTCCAATTAGATAATTAAATTCCCCATGTAAACAAATTATAAATTAATTCACATAAAATTAGTACAGAAATAAAATAAAACTGCTTTTTACGGACAAAATAACAAGAATTATATAGGTACCTATGTCAGTAATTGTTGCTATCACTTTTGCAGATATAATTAACAAAGGGTTTATCTTTATTGCAACATCAATTAAAATACGACACAAAAAAGGTGAAAAATAGTTTAAGATTATGGGTACCTAGTAGGACTAGATTTCTTTTATTATAGGTATTTAGGGATTACACTTTTGGCCGCTTTGTGTAATTTTTGTACATCATACGAGGCACTTCGTATTAAAAAATATTCCAAATAAAATTTTAATTTAGGTTCGTGATTAAGTTTAATTTGGTGTCCAAAAATAATAAGCTTATTGGAATAGATGTTCTAAATAAATAAAAGAATAAAGTTCATTCGCCTTCAGTTTTTACAGAATTTTGTTTTATTTTTACCTTCATAAACTAGTCTAGGGTTATCCCTAGACTAGTTTTATGCACAAATTAAAATCATAACATTAAGATTATTCTTAATGTTATGATTTTAATTTTGATAGAAATTCTAATAAATGGTTCATAGATACTTATTATGCTCAAACCAAAATAAATACAATTTCCTAACAATGTTAGTCAGTTTATATTGAGGATCCAACTTCTGCCTTTAAATAAATACAAGACATTTTTTTAGAAAAAGTCTTACTGTCACAGCTCAAACTTATATATTAATTATGTTTCATTTGAGATTTTTTCATAAATTCTACTTTTGTAAAATAAGGCAGAAAACTATTATCATAAATCAATACATGAAATTTTTGTAGCGAAGAAAACTAGATACAAAAACATTCAAATATTAATAATTTTCTAAAGAAAACTGTGAAAGCAATGACGCAACGTCGGCAACGCGCGTTTTAGAGAAAGTGTACACCGAAGAACATTGCAACGTCATGGAGTATTCATCCATTAATCAGCGTAGAAAGTTTATTGATAGTAGATCGGTATACTTGATCCGGACATGTCCATCTCAATAAACTCCCAAAACAATAATTAATTAATTTACCTTTATTAACACTGACAGATCTTACAAATCCTCTGGACACCAAACTCCAGAAGAAAAAACAACACAAATCCAATTTTGTGCACAAACCACAAACAATCACATAAAAACTTCACAAAAGTTTAACAAAATTCACGTTCGGAATTCGAAATTCCAAGATGGCGTCGAAAGCGGCGTGCGCGCACCGGACCTCGCGGCTGACTGGACTCACGCACAGTTCACAGCAATGACATCAAACCCCACTACTTTGCGTCACCTTATCAAATTAAGACTCTATTGTGAAAGGCTAAACGTGGGAAATTGCGTAGCACGAGGATGTTTTGGCTAATGAATTAACAAGTGGCAGGTTACCACGGAAAACACAAGTCCACAAGTTGAAACGAGATCATGATCGAGATCGAAGACAATGCTTATTACTTAAGCATAACCAAATAATATGTTCATGAATTTTATTGTGAGAGCAAATTTATAGGTATCTAGAAACAATGGTCTCATAATTATTATGTTACTCACTTTTTGAACGCAGCCTCGTTTGCATTAATATAGAATTTGACAAATCGATTTTGGTGGCATGCGGCACATTATCATAAGAACGTTAGTTATTGCTGTTTTCCTAAGAAACAGTACTTTTATCCGTAAAGGATGGTGCCCATTGTCGTTTTCTGTACACCTGACAACGTATAAAGCCTCCTACAGACACACGCGATTAATCGCGCTGCGACAACGAGCCAAGCTAATTTCCACTCTAAAAATACTGCGAATGGACCGCGACATGCCGCCCCGCGCGATTAATCGCGTGTGTCTGCAGGAGGCTTAATACGCATACAGGATAATAGATTAAAGCCTCCTGCAGACACACGCGATTAATCGCGCGGGGCGGCATGTCGCGGTCCATTCGCAGTATTTTTAGAGTAGAAATTAGCTTGGCTCGTTGTCGCAGCGCGATTAATGGCGTGTGTCTGCAGGAGGGTTTAGTGGCTAAGACGGGAAAAGGTAACAAATCGACAAACAAACTTACTTTCGCATTTGTAATATTACTTGGGAAGTTAGGATGCAGATTTAGCTGGGAGAGGCATAATGCATAGTTATGTACCAAGTATACAGTATTTCGATGCCGTAAGGCGAAAATCATTGCATACCTATGAAAGAAACATACCTACAAATAAATGCACAAAAATAATGGAAGGCAAAAATTTGATAACTTAAAAGATACTCGTATTTTCGAACCCATTAGACATTCGCTCTAAGCTTATTGGAAACTTCGTCCCGTTAAAGATTCCACGATTCATACAAATTCTAAATATAGCTCCTTCAACTTTGAGTTTTGTGTTAGATGAACTGAACTGCTCCATCTCGAGATTGACAAGCAACCTGTTGCTTCAAAATGAACTTGACTTTTAGCAACTGCCAGACGATGGCCTAAATATAACTGAAGTGTTAATTTTTTTACACTTTCAGTGTGTAGGACATGAACATTATCTAAATCTTACTTTTTACTGTCTAATTTTTAATAACTGCTAAACGGATTTAGATGAAAGGGGTTTAAACGTTTTAGCCCTGTCGGTCGCCCATCCTTTTTTTTTTTTTTCAGAATCGCGCTGCACAACGATACCTAGTTTCCTATATTTATTTAGATAGAGAACACTTCGACAAATTAAAACTAAAACGGACATAATTTCCTAAAGCGTTAAGTTTCAGAGATATCTCTGAAACTTAAGAGAGAAGCATTTTTTTAAATACCCGTGTAAACTATGTTTTAAACCAGTATTTTTTTATTCACAAATTGTAACTGTTATTTTAATTACTATAAGCCCTTGAGGCTTAATAATTGTTACCAATAATAATTTAATAATTAATTGGTTAATTGATCTCTTTGATACAAAGATGCTTCGTTCAATTTTTCCAATATCTTTGATTACAAAAGGGCTCGGTATAATCTATTTAGCTAAAGAATTTTCATATTGCTCATATTGCTATGTTATTTTGGCAATTAATTACGTCTATAGCCCTATATAGTCTAAAACTTAATCGTACTTCGAGTGGCGGTGGCGTCAAGAAACTATTAAAAGTACGAGGGCCAATGACAGATCTACCTGACCAATTTCCTCTCAAGAAAAAATTGGTCGACTACATGAAGGAGTTTTATCATAAAGATTCAAATTCAAAAAATTCAAATTCAAAATCATTTATTGCAAATATGGGTAGTTTTACAGGTGGGTTTATGAACAGGAAAGTTGTGGTTCCACCATATTCTGCTCTTGGCATGCAACATTTAGTTCGGAACGTGGTTAGTCCCTAAATTTAAATTTAAATACCTACATCAAAGTTCTTAATAATTACATGTTAATGAAATGAAATAAAATTGTCAATTATGTCAGAGTAAATTATGTCAAAGTTAATCCATTAAGCTAAATGTCAAGAATTAGTAATTGTAAAATCCATAATTTATGTCAACTTAATTATTAAGCATTATTTAGAGTTTTGTCACACAAATATTCATAAACACTATAATAATATTTTAATTAACTTAATTTTAATTCCTGGAAGTCAGCTGTGGTTCCGACGTACTCTACTAATTATTATCGGTTGAGAGGAAATCAGTTGCAAAATTTTTACGTGACCCTCGTACTATAACTTTTTTTTTACATAAAATATTATTTTACATACATTTGGCGGGTACTTAGCCCGTGTAATTTGTATGTCAAAATTAAAAAAAAATACTTAGCACTAACTAATAATATTATTTTCATACGATTATTGCTTGTATAAGAGCGTGAATGCATAAACAAACCATGCTAGTCAGAATATAGCGGCGACGTCCTATTCTCAAGTAAAGTCTAAAATATGTTCGATTATGCCAATAGCTAGAACATCCAAGCAGATTTTAAAATTTCTGATTTGACAAAAACTTCAAACAGTAGATTTTGGGTGTGTGTCCTCATGTACCTACTTTTTGGAGAAAAAAAGAAAAATGGCGTACATAATAATAACATATTCACTCAGCTAGTGTTAGATAAGTAAGTACTTAGAAAGGAATATCTCAGCTTCATCTTTTTCGAAGAAACCCCAATAATTATTTGTTCTTTATGCCAAAATTAATACCGAAGAAAAGCACTTGATAAACGATAGCACGCGATATTCTCAAGGACAACGTTTCAAGACATTAATATTAATAGCGTGAACAATATTCTGAAACACCCCCCCAAGTCATATTATTATCGACAGCTGCCAAAGTGAAACCACTCGTGATGCCACTGTTCTTTATAGCGCTTTCAAGAAAATAATATTGAAGTAAATAGAAAAAGCAATACTTATGTCATTAATTTTCGTTAATGGACAGCCTTTCTTCGTATCGCTGAGTGACTGCGATTAATCAAATCAAAACTCATTTAATGAAATTAGGATGAGTAATTGAGTATCAGAAGTTTTTCCTAAAATACATCAATTTATTTATTTAGATACATGTTCTTTTGACTGTAGTCAAGGTCAGAGGTGACAAAAATAAAGTCGTCGATGAATAGCGTACCAAAAAGAAGCCTAATATTGAAGAGATTAGGGTTGTATGCGTTCGGAAACACAAACGCAGGTAAACGATCCTTTGCTGTCCACAATCATTATGAAAGACGTCTGGAAACGCTTAGTGCGAATTGTTGGAATAGCCTCAAGGCACAGACGATACCTTGCAGAGCGTCTTATATCTTCGGATGAGGTCGTAGAGGTTTTAGGCAAACTCAGCGAAGTACAATCTGTATAAGACTGACAAACACACAACTTTAAAGCTATGAGTCAAGCTGTCAAGCTTGGCATTCATCAGTTTTACGTCGTAATGTTTCACCATCCTTAGCCACTTCCTCATTTAGCGGGGAATATGGATTTGTGGCTTAAACTTCCCCACAGGATATCTCTCTGAAGAGGAAAGAAAGAAATAAGTACCTTGTACTTATAATTCTACATCCTACTTTCGCATGATCTGTTTCCTTTTGCAGCTAAAGGTTCTTCAAACATGCGTTCATTTGCCACGGATTTTTTAGAGGGCATACCGAAACTTTTTTTCGGTAATTATAGTACCTTATTTTTATTTTTCACTTAACACTTACAAAGTGTAGCTACAGTCCGATAAAGAAATACATTAATCTTAGCACGTTGCCAAAGAATTGAAAAACCAGAATAAATACTTTTACCAGGTTTCTTTTTTGCTTGTGTAGGCCGTTTTAGGGACTCTGGGGAGTAGGTATATATCATGTATTGACCTTCAAAAAGAGCTGTTTATTTTAAGACTGTTTTGAATATTATATGACATCAGCTTCAGCTTTCTGTGGGAGTGATTTCGCGAAATGTAACAGAAGTTCAACAGGATTAAAATCAAATATCGCACGAACTTGGTTTTGATCAATGAGCAAGAGGTGGCAGGGCAGTAGCAAGTCTTCCGAAAACTGTCTTTGGATCATCACCATCAACTTTGGCATAGGACGTCCACTGCTGAACATAGGCCTCCTCTTTAGATCTCCACATATACCGGTTGGAAGCGACTGCCTGCATCCAGCATCTTCCGGCGACCTTTATAAGATCGTCCGTTCATCTCGTTGGTGGACGTCCTACGCTGCGCTTACTAGTCCGCGGTCTCCACTCTAGCACTTTTCGACCCCATCGGCCATCTGCTCTGCGAGCAATATGGCCTGCCCATTGCCATTTCAGCTTGCTAATCCGGTGGGCTATATCGTGGTCTTTGGATGGGTGTAACAATTCACTAAAATAAAGCAACTCTTGACGTGGTCTGCCTATGTGTTTGAAAGTCGAAGTCAAAGCATAAGTCAATGTCGAAGTAGAAATCAAAGTCATCTGCTTATTACCAAGGTGAGATATTACACATCTTAATTATGCAACCCGTTCACTCGTTCGTTTAATGTCACACACGTTACGTATTTTTAATTATTAAATTTATTCTCCCTATCTATAATGTTGCCGACAAGAATGACGTCGATTAGAGAATTTAATATTCACCATGTTATTATTATCTGAATATTTTATCTTACAAACGAGCAGTTGGCGGTCATACGTAGAATTTTGAAAATAGATTTCTAAGTTTCCAATTAATACAATCTAATATTTCTTGGAAAATTCAAAGTTCTATCAGTTGTTGTCGATGTGTTGTTGAAAATTATCGCACGCGTAGGTACGTATTATCGGGTTAAGCGGTATTCTATCTATTATTCCAGAGTATAATTAATCATAGAACCAAATCCATCCATCCAAATATCAAAACTTTGGCATTAATTATAGTTAATGCAAAAGTTTACACATTAGCTACAGTTCACATACCCCTGAAAAAGTCCTAAATGGGCTAACAAACTATTAAGTGTAAAATAATTATCATAGAATTGTGATACCATTCAATCAAAGTATGGTAAAGGAAGATAAGAAAGAAAGAAATAACATTATTTGATAAGGTGGACAGACTGGATGCAAGCCGCTTCCAACCGGTCTTGTTGGAAATCTATGGGGGAGGCCTATGTTCAGCAGTGGACATTATACGGCTGATATGATGATGGTGGTGGAAAGGAATGAAAAAAAAAAAATTATTAGAACTTAATAATATCAACATAAGTTATTAAATTATAGTATTTCTTATTTCTATATTTATGTCTGATGTTGCCTCACCACGCAGGATTTCCAGCTCTTTATGGATACGCTCAATCCATCCTAAATCTGGGTTATATTAAGTAAATGAATACAGCTGACTAAGTAACCACTTATCTAGGTTTTATTCATCTTCGATCAGCTCTCAACACAAGTGATTTTTTTCAAAGATATCTCCAATTTAAATATAACCTTTACAGTTGAAAAAAATATTATTTTACCAACCAGATAATTCCAGAAATCTCGACTAACTAATTTTCCATTAACTTTTCCTAGAAATTTGCCTAAACAAACTTAGCCTTAATAAGATACATCATAATATAATTCATTATTCCAAGAAGCATTTACAAAAATATGTACATCAGTGATGCCTTTATCTTTATCGGTCTACAATTTAACATCAGCGGAATATTTAGTGACTTATCAGCACAAATAATTATCTAATTTTGCGGTTCTAGAAATCTATACTCTAACTTGTCATTACCATCGTGTCACATAACTGCAACATGGTAATACAAATGTAATGACTTCATCACAAAATCTTCACAATTAACAACATCAATATTGTTCTTCGTCTTCCTGCCCTTATCCCATTCTACTTGGCGTCGGCGCAACACGTTTTCTTCTTCCATTCTCCCCTATCAGACGTCACAGTATCATTTACTCCTTTTTCTTTCATATCATTCCTTAGACAATCCATCCATCTTTTCTTTGGCCTTCCTCTAGTGTAACAATATCAATATTGTTACACTAGAAAATACCAGAAGATGTTTCGGGAGGGTTCCAAAATATTCTAAGAAATTCGTAAAAGCCCCAAACTGTTTCTAGAAGTTTTTAGATGAAATAGAGATGCTGAGATTGTTTTGTGCTATCTGTCGTCACTACCAGACGCAGCTATTTAGTGGGACTGGATTAGCGAGCTGGACGCATCACAAAATAAATTTCACATTCATGGTCACAAATATTATGTGTGATAATCATCATCATATTCATCAGCCAGAAGACGTCCACTGCTGAACATAGGCCTCCCCCTTAGACCGTCACGTCGAACGACAATTCACCACTTGCATCCATCGGTTGCCCGCGACTCTCAGTATGTCGTCGGTCCACCTAGTGGGAGGCCTGCCTACGCTGCGTCTTTCGGTCCGTGGTCGCCATTCGAGAATTTTTCTTCCCCATCGGTTGTCAGTTATACGTGCGATGTGGCCTGCCCATTGCCACTTCAATTTGCAAATTTTAAGAGCTGTGTCGATGACCCTGGTTCTTCGCAATATCCATGTTCCGGATTTTACCCCGTAAAGAAACTATATTGTGATAATACGAGATGCTTAATTAAATTCCAAAGCCAGGCTAAGTTTTTCCACTTATTAATTTCTCAGTAGCTGCCAAAACCTCGAGGTATATCGTATGACTGATATCAAAAGGTTCGCGCCGTTTTACATGGTAGGTATAGGTAATAGGTATGGTACATCCGCAACTAACACTTAATAGTTTTATCCCTATGAATGTTTTTTTTTCTTTTTGGCTAATTTTACATATTTTTGGAACGAAGTTCCTTATCGCGCATTGCGAAAGGGGGCTGGACGGAAAAAATTGGGGTGGGGTGGGGTGGGGTCGAGTAGAGTGGGGTGAAGGGTCGGAAATCGCTTGAACCTTTTTTTTTAACTTGCTATCGTTAAGCAAGTTAAAAAAAAAACAGGTTAAAGTTAAGCAAGTTAAGGTCGAAAATCGCTTGAAGGTCGGAAAACATTTGCTTAACGATAGCAGGTTAAAACAGGTGCAAGCGATTTTCGACCTTATTGACATTTATGCAAACACCGGATTTTAATGAAGGAGCAATGATTCCTACCAGTAGGATAAATCGGTAAAAAAACAAGACAACCATTTTAATTCGGTCGCATTGAACAGTGTGGTGTGGCCATGTCGCGACGATTATTTTTATTGAGTGTTCCTATACAGTAACTTCGTTCCATCCGGGTGTCCCTTGATACCTCTCAAGTTATTTATTCTTCATTTAGGTACAGTTTATAACTAGGTATATTCAAAAATGTCAATACACATTTTAAAAAATCCTCTCTAATCAATTCCTCTACCCATTTCTCGCAGCACGGTAAGTCAGATCCCAGTAACCATTTCCAAAAATGGCTGCACTAGTGATGTGTACTGGCATGACGCTACCGTTATCTAAAGTCAGTGACCAGCCGCACGTGCTTGCGCGTACCAACTAGCTCAGACTTCGATTATGAACCGATACCAGTATGTTAATGAGACGGTAATTGTTTTTATTGTTTGAGCACTGCATTCTTTATGATATTATGATGGTATGTTGGGGAAATTTATTGAGGAGTGTGTTTAAAACATTTAGATTTTTCGCAAAAAACGCGCTTAAGTACAAAACCTTGAGTGCGTTTTTCGAGTAAGCAGCAAAATCGAGTTTTTGTATTTTACGTTATTATAAAAGGCATGATAGTAGGAATTTTCGTTTAATACATTATTAAAAAATGTTCAGTTTATAGAACGTTCTCTACAAAATCCTTAATCGATGCTCTACAATACTTTTGTTAGTTTAGTTTTATTTTATATTAGTATTTTATATTTCTATATACCTAGATAATTTTGTTTTAAGTAAGTATGTAATAAAAACAAATCCATATTATTTAGTCTCCAGTCTTAATTTTTTATTATTTTCGGGAAATTTAACACAATCTTTGATATAAAATAAAAAAAAATGTATTTATTTACATTTTTATTTATTTTTACTGCTTAACTATAGTGGCTACTTAATACTAACTACCTTGATACTAAAATTATAACCGTGAAGTCCTTGATGTAGTCCTAAATATCTGCCTAGCCTTTTCCCAACTACAAGTATATTGGAGTTGGCTTCCAGTCAATCCGGATGCAGCTGAATATCAGTATTTCACATGGAGCGACTGTCTATCGGACCTCCACAACCCAGTAACTGGGTAATACGATACCCCATGGTAAGACTGGTTGTCAGACTTTAGAGCTTCTGACTAATGGTGGACGCACACTTATCAGAATCCGAACGCGCCGAACGCGCCGAAGGAATAGAAGAGGCCCCGCCCCTCAGAATCGACCGCGCCGAATTCTGTATAAGAAATCTAAAAATCCTTTCGTTCGATTCGGACGATTCGGCGCGGATGAGTGTGCGAGGTTTCATGAGATTTCATAATACAAGATTCTAAAATTCTTTTCGTTCGACTCCTTCGGCGCGTTCGGCTTGGATAAGTTTGCGTCCACCTTATTAATAACGACTGTCAAAGATCTATAAATGACATCCGGGACCAACGTCTTTACGTGCTTTTCGAGGTACGGAGGAAACCCGCTATGACAGATAGTCACCCATCCACAGACCAACCTCAGCAAGCGCAGCTTAACTGTCTGGGCGGCTGTATATACACCGTGTTCTTCACGTTATCCATAAACTTTAGCAAATACTTCTATGGCTTTTACAAATCAAATCCAACAAAGGAAGTAGTACTTAAAAAGGCTTCGTTACAAAGATATTTGTAATTTCATTTAATGAAATTTAATTGAGCTATGCAGTGAGAAAGTATCTTAATTTGAAATCTATCAAATACTATTTGCATTTCATTTGTTTCAGCCCGCCAAATGTTATGAATGACGTTGCCAATTCGGATAAAGAGGCATGCATATCGGGTTATTTACGTCTAGGTATTTAGTTTGTATGAAAATTAACAAAAAATAAAAAATAAGAATTTATTAATGTGTCCATAATGAAAAATGCTTACTTCCGTGGTTTGAACATCTGGTCGAAGTTTATGTATATCGTCCGGAACACGGTGTATAGCCACGAGCTCCTATTCCTACAAAAGAAAATACTGCTAAGATGAGAGTCCAAACAAAAATAAAAGTGTATCGGACATTCAATGATTGCGTCATCAAATACAAGTTATAACACCCGAAAATAGGGAAACTGGTTCTTCTAGTGTTCATTATGAAACGGACAGGCCTACAACTCGTGCGTTATCTTTTCTTATTAATGGTCTTTATTTATAAAATATCTACGTCAGTATTAGTGGTCTTATGTTTGGACGAAAGACAAAAAATATTGTACCTAAATATTCTATGAATAAATGAGAAAATCAATATGTTGGACAAGGTCGATTATTACTAAAAATCTCTAAAGGACATTGCGATAGATCCCGATGTCCTTTCTTTTGCCAATATTTTTATGAATAATTAGGTATTTGAATTTAGATTTTTTTTTTATTTAATTAGTAAGTCCACCACTAATAAGAACATTTATAGAAGATAAAAAATGTTAATTCTTTTTTGATAATTAATTATGACCATTTTAAAAGTGCAGCGTAGACAGGCCTCCCACTAGGTGGACCGATGACATCGTGAGGGTCGCGGGCAACCGATGGATGCAAGTGGCGAATTGTCGTTCGGCGTGGCGGTCTAAGGGGGAGGCCTATGTTCAGCAGTGGACGTCTTCCGGCTGATGATGATGATGATGATTTTAAAAGTGAAAAAAATTGAACGAAATCGACGTGAACACAAACGTGCCCCAATTGCTCGCCTCGGTTGTGACGTCACTATGACAAAGAATTTTCTTAGCACTGTGTCAACTGGGGTGCTAAGACAGGAAACCTCCACGTGCGCCCGTGGACTGGAGTTCCCTCTCGGATACGTCCGGGGGGAAGACCAGTTTTTCGGGCCGGTGCGCCCTGGGATGCGGGCAAAAACTCTCCTTAGGCACTGTGTGCCTAAGGGGTTTCTTTGCCCGTATGCAAATAGCCTGTCGGGTGGACGCTCCAACGCGTGTCCCTCTGAACAGCAGAGGGCACAGCGGCGGAGCGGGCTTGCGGACGGTGAGTAATGGGTATGCTCGCCGTCCGACCAAGGACCAAGCCCGGGTCGGTGGCGCGTCGTGTTTCACGCGTCACCGACGGGGCCCCTTATGGGGCCAAATGCCTGCCGGGGTCGCGGATTTTTCTTAATCCAGGATACCGTGGCCCCGGAACGTAAAGGGCATCCGACGGAACACGGGTGGATTTTAGTCAGTAAGAGTCTGACAGTCCCTCCCGCCCCACCCAGGGCGGGAGGACTCATTTGATGATTTTGCCACCCTAAAAAAAAAAAAAAAAAAAAAGCACTGTGTCAACTGGCTTCTGCAATAACAATTTCAAAGTTGGAACACGTACCTACTATCGATGTATAGAAATTGTCATAATGACGTCACACCACCCAGTCGGGCACTGTCGACGTGTTTTCGGCTCGGAGTTCAACTAATAATTTTGAATTTAATATAACTTCTTAATTAGAGCAAATAAAAAACACTAAAAACAGTTTGTTAGGAAATAAATATAATAATATGATCTTTCCATTAAAGACAAAAAAAAAAAATCATTGAAAGGACCAATTGTGAAATTTCGAAATACATTCGTCAAGCTTACATATAAAGTAACGGAAAGAAAAAATCCACTGAGAGCTTTACTCGAACCTGTGTTTTTCTGGATAAGTAGGTACTCCAGAACGTTTCACCAACTAGTCGGTCTAGTACTTTAATGTTATAGTCCTATAAACTTAAAGTAGTTAAGAATTTGACAATCAATTTAAACTCATAGTTAAACAACAAATCAATCGATTATATTTCTCAAATCATCATCTAGTCAGTGAATAAGTTATACCTCACATTAACCGTCATTAGCGATGATAAAATCGATTTAGAAAGAGTGCGTTCAACTCGAATACTAAACGAGTTACTCGTTAGCGGCGGCGGATAGAAATTATGATTCGTATTAAACTAGAAATTATACTTCGTAATTATAGCAATTTATTGCATAACTTGTGCTCGGTTGCTTCCATTCTTGAAAATTATTTGCGACTTTAGTACTTAATTCTTGTTCACACAGCAGCACGGTTTTTCACGTTTTTTATGACGTAAAGTAAACGTGAACTGTCACGTTAATTTGATGGAAAAAATAGTACCACGTTTGTACACTAGAGACCATTGTTAAATTTTCCAAACAATTAACACAGTAAATACTTCAAATACTTAAATAAATAAAATACAGAAATCTTGTGATAAATTGATGAAATTCCCGTCGGGTGCGTTCTGTCAATGCGGTGTAAATATCACCTCCAGCAGCGACAAATTCGTTAAAAACGAATACGGATACTGTGTGTACGAGCCCTAAGTCATATATTTTAAACTTACTCAACCGACTTAGTACCTACCTGCTCAGTCATGAGTACTTTAATGAATGTGCTTGAATAAAATAATTTTAAAAAGGCATTTGTATTTCGAGGGTCTAGAATTCTAGATAGAGTGACATTTTGGAAGCAATAACGATAATGGAAGAGTAAAAATAAATGTTTTGAGTGTCTAGAATTCTAGATAGAGTGGCAATCAGTAAGCAATAAAGCTATTGGAAAAGTGAATAAAAAGTGAATTGACTAGATTGGATATTTCATCAGTACCTATCTGTAATCTCTCTGTAGATTTTCGTTTTATTTTTTTAGCTTGGTAAAATCATCAAATGAGTCCTCCCCCCAGGGTGAGACGGGAGGGATTGTCAGACTTGTACTGACTGAAATCCACGATGAACCTTCAATAGCCCGTAGCCAGGGTCATTTTATAAGATAGTTCCGAGACGGAGATAAATTAAAATAAAACGAATTTGGTAAAAAAATAAATTTAATGGCCAACACATAATTTTGGAACAGGAAACAAGCTATAAACTTCATAATACACTTCCGACGGAAGATATTAAATTAATGAGGTCAAACAGTATTTTTGTCAAAGCAGTAATTATTTCGTATTGAGTCTTAGCGTTCCCTTATGCCAGTCCAGTACAGTCTGGACTCGGCTTAAGATGTTATTTATTTTGCGGAAACAAAATGACGTGCCTAGAAGACGTTTAATCATAGAAAATAATTATTTCTATACGATAAGGTGGTTCTCATACGAGACCGATCTTTGTACATTCTTAAAAAAAAAAACGTTGCTCTCATAAACACCGAGACCCGGAAAAAGTACTTTAGATCATACCAACATTTGTTCCGTGCGGGAATCGCACCTGTGACACTCATCGCAGCTGTCAATTGCTCTAAAGAACTAATGGCAGAGCATCATGCTATCAGGCTGTGTTTGTATAAGAAGTAAGCATCAAAATTTACTAAGCGGTCCACCCCGGGCAACAGCACCTCAGACTACCACCTACAGTGTCGGCTAAGCAATCGCAATGGCGGTGGCCTTAGCAGGGCCGTCTGAATCGCAACCTGTGTTCCGTCGGTGGTTCTGGATGAGTTCACTCCATCTCAGGCCTCATATTTGACTCTATGAAGATATAATCTATTGTAAATAAATACAATTAAAAATACACCGCAAGAGAAGCCAAGAGCAAATCCATTTTAAATATAAAAAAAGAACCGCCCAACCGCGCGGTCTAACGGTCTCGTGTGTGACTGGCCTTAGATCCTTTGATAGACAAAATATTATATAATATTGGTTTACTGAGAAAATGATTTAGGTCAGTAGATTTAAAGGACCTTTTTCTGTAATACTCATATCGTATTGGAGTCAGTGACACTGGTTGCTAACTGTAATTTCACCAACCAATAATTTCTCCTAGAGGGTAAAAGTTGTAGGTTTTACAAGTTGAAATCTAAATAAATAACACTTCTAAGCGGGTATTATCAGCTGAAAGACGTCTTCTGCTGAATTTTCAGATATACTCCTATGGTTGGATCTATTTTTGAGTAACGTGGGAGTTAGTAATAACGAATAAAATGTAAGTTGTTAATAAATTGCTTAAATATTTTCTCAGCGAACTTGGGTAAATTGCCATAAAAGTTTTAAGCTTCTTCCCGAATGAAAAACCAAATGATGATTTTTTATGTTATTGTTTTCGGGTAACATATAGCTAGGCAGTCATAACAGTTGCGAAAAAATTAACGAGCGCAAGCGTGCTTGACCGTCGACCACATTATCTCTTACCATCAGCTATGTAGATAGTTGCCAAACGCGAACCTACGCGTTGTAATACGTGTGGCACTCAGGGACTGCCGCGGTAAAGCTAATGCATAGCATTAAAAAAAACATTTATTTAAAATTTTTGTGGTGCACTACTGTAATAAAGAAAAATTAATTTTAAGATGAATGAAGATATAAGTGGGTCGTTTATATACAGGATTCCCAGGTCTCACTTCCAAACTGGGTCAAAATGTTCAACAGGTTATGGGCCCAGCACGCTTCCACTGCGCCACTTTGCTTTGTTGTAGGAGAATTTTATAAGTAGGTTTCATTGTGCAAACCTCCTTTTGAAGCTGGCCGTTTAGAATCAGTAAGAAAGAGTAGATTGTATTTATGACGGATGTTTTTATGAATGCCGAAGTCTCCCGAACTGAAACGACGTTAGACGATGCGGGGTGTTAGGTTTTTTTGTTAGGGATTTTTTTGATTCGGTCACCGCCCTCAGAGCTCGCGATGAAAGCTATGCAATAGTTTAAAAACTCAATTACAATTTCAACATCAGGTTCTGTTCCGAAGTTTGATATATTCGGAATTGGCAAAAATACATCTCATGCAGACCAGGTGAAGCTATTGCTTTCTCTAACTTTTTAGGCTTTATATTATACGCCTCTCCTATCTTTGTTCCTCTAACATCGCCAACAAGCAGTCACTAGTCGTGACCATAAACATTTATCATTTCATTCCGACCATCCATTTCGTGGAATTGGTAACGAATTGAACCATCAGACTTGTACCGACACCTTGTATTAAGATGATTCTTTCACTGCTTATCTCGGGTCACGAAAAGTCGTGACTTTCAAAATAGAAAATAGGGACGCTACTATCACGGAACACTACAGAAGTTTGACTTCATTCCAGGGGTAAAAAACATTATGACGAGGGCAGGCGTACGCGCACACGTTTATTTAAATGTATATTACTTTTACTAGCTGTTCCCCGCGTATTCACCCGCTGCTCAGCTATTATTAATTGTAGCGTGATTTTAAATAGCCTATTACTCGGTAAATTAACTATCCGACACAATTTTTTTTTTAATTCGAACCAGAGAGAGTCGCAAACGATAATCGTAAACGCTCGGTACTCCCCAATAGATTTTCAACTTTATACCCTAAAGCCTTAAGTTGAAAATCTATTTAAGATTTCTGAGCGTTAGCGACGGGAACGAAAGACATTCCATTTACCTAATACCAACCCATTACAAAAATTATACCCAAGTACCTAAATTTAAAAATCTGTTAAAGCCTACTCAGCGTTTGCGTTAGAGATGGGTAACTAGCCGAAATTTCAATAGCTTAGCTAACCGGCTATTTGTGGTGTAATAGCCAGCTAGCTAGCCAGCTATTTGGCTACTTGGCTATTGAACAATAGCGTTTAGTAACTAGCGGCGCCGGTGTAGCTAGGTAGGACTTGAATAAAGCAACATCAACTGCCCGATCTGAATTCGATCCTAAATCAAAAAGAAATAATTTCCTCTCTGAGGTCACAATAACCAAAATACTAACTATCAAATTTTTATTTATTTTTAAACCTGACGGTAACTAACCAGCTTTCTAATCATCGTATTTCATAAGTTCGTTCATTAAACGAACGAAATTACTAAGTATAATGCTCTTTCTTTGTTTAACCTTCAAGTACCGACGTGAGGCTTTAGTTACATAAGTACCGACGTGACGTCTGACAGACCACCGTAGCTTAACTGACCAAAAATTTTATGTTTCTGGTTTATTTAGAAAAGTAAATGTTAATATATATTTTTGACGTATCTAGTTATCGTACGAGTAAAATAGAATATAAAAGTTTTCACATTTATTACTAAATAAAAACATTTATCTGTCAGTTTCAACTTTTTTGTATGAAAAATCAACTTTTTACTTAGTAATTAATATTTATAAAGTAAACAATTATTTTTTCTTCCCAACATTTTTTTCTTAAAGTTTAATAACTAAGCAAATAAGAAAAATTAAAAAGAAACAAAAAATAAAGTGATTTCTTGGAAATCGCAATGCACAAAATATTCGAAACAATAAAATTTTACAAACAGTCTTTGCTGCATTGTAAGCACACATGTTTCATGCAAGTGTCACATTTATAAGCAGTCTTGCGCTTGATGAACGATTATCACTCTCCATATGAACAAAATTTGGATCGATGTCATCACAGTCAGACTCCGAGCTCTCATTTAGCCCTTCCTCTATGTAATGTCCGCATGGTCTTTATTTTGAGGCCTTGTAAGGTATTTTTTATGTTACGTTTTACTCCTGAAGTGCTTGTTTGATCCATTTCCGTATCTGACTGAAAATATTAGAAAAAAAGCTAAATGCTCAAACAAGTCTCATTCAAAAAAAATACACAAGTACAGACGAGTGGTCTGGTAGACCACTCGCGATCTTATAAAAGCCAAAACTCACCGGAATCGCACGCGCCAACACAATCACTCTCCACAAACGCTGCCGAGCATTTTAAGATGATATTCATGAATCATGAATAAACTTTCAAAGTAATTTTATATTGATACCATTTGGGTATCAAAAGTTTTACAAACATCAAATATTATTAAAGGCCGAACAATCCAATAAACTGTTTGATCTTGTTATTAGCTCTGAGATAAATTAAATACCTAAAGCAAAAAAGTGTTGGAATTAATGTTAACATTTGTGAAGCTTAATTTGATTGTTTTATTTGTTTGTAACATGAATATTGGAAATTGAGAGTTTTGATCAACGATAAAGCCTCCTACAGACACACGCGATTAATCGCGCGGGGCGACATGTCGCGGTCCATTCGCAGTATTTTTAGAGTGGAAATTAGCTTGGCTCGTTGTCGCAGCGCGATTAATCGCGTGTGTCTGCTGGAGGCTTTAAGTCTTTTTTTTTGTTAATAATAAAAACATTGCCTTAGTCTCTAGGAAACTTAGCCACACCACACAATATGGTACAATTCCTCTGTATCCTCGGTGCGTTTAGGAACTTTTAAAATCACATACACAGACAGCCATGTCCGTCATTGTCCGTCTCTGTATACTTAACAATCAATGTACAAAGGATGATTGGTTCAGTAGTTTGGGCGAAAAGGGTAGACAAACAAACTTACGAGTATATTCTGCATTGCTGAGTGATTGGATTGCTGCGCAGCGTGTCGTGGGTTCGATTCCCGCAAGGATTAAATATTTGTATGACCTACAAGTATTTGTTCTAGGTCTAGTTGTTTGTGTATGTAAGTTTCTCTATGTTTGTATACGCACCCACGACACAGGAAAAATTCCTAGTGGGGCGCAGTGATTTATTTTTTTTAATAAAGAAAAAAAGAGGATGATTGGTTTAGTGACTTAGGCGTGAAAGCTTAACAAACAAACTTACATTCGCAATTTAATATTAGTTAAAATAAGTATTAATGAAAACCTCTCTGTTAAAATGCAGCTCGATCCTAGCACAAAAAACCCATTGGTTTTTACACCGTATAAAAACTACTCTACTATTTTAAACGCAGCGAACGTATCGAACACTAGCCAGGACGTAAGTTTTACAACAGATACACCTTATTCCGTATTCCGTCTTGCTCTGAACAGTCTCGACGTTGCAAATTGTCATCAACGACTGGCGATGGTTATGAAATCGGTTTTTACCCGGATCCGTACTTCTTTACTGAGAAATGCAGGAATGAGGCCAACTAGGTAAAGAGTTTACCTTCGGTCGGTTGAGAAATATATGCTAATATTATAAAGGAGTATGTTAATTTGTTTGTTTGTTTGGATGTAAGGAAAATCTCTTGATCGAACGATCCAATCCTAATTTTGTTTCTTGTATAAAATCTTGGTTCCTCTAACCGTACAGACAGATGTGTTGCTAGGGAGTTTGTTCGGCCACTTCTTCCCAGCCAAAACGCTAGGAAGTGTCGAAGGGCGCTTTGGGTGAATGTCTTATGTAAAAACTTACCTTCAAAAAGTGCTATCATAAATCAGCCTATTTTAAATAAATGACTTCATTTTGATTTCAGTTGATAGCTCAATTCTTGAGGCTACTACTGACCCACCTTGGCCTCGCCTAATCAATACATAAATAACGCCTATGTCACTGGAGAATAAGGTAGCTTTCTACTGGTGAACGAATTTTCAATGTCGTTATTACTTCCAGATATTACTCCCTACAAACAAATTCCCTACAACTTACAAACTACCTATTTAGATATATAAATCATACATAAATCTAACATCACGCTACCATCTTTAGAAGATGAGACAGAGCTAGCTATGAGAAAACACTGTCAAGGTAATAAGTTTGGGCCGACGACAATGTGATGCGATGCGTTGGAACAGGCAGTGACCAAAACTTCACGCGAACGAAGTCACGGGCAGCAAGTTAGCTTATAATTTTTGAAGCAGACATTTATTTCGTCCTTTGTTGGTTTTGTAATCAGCTTTATTGTCACAGGATAATCAGCTTAAAATAATTCCCACTACTAGGTACTTAGCTAGGACACAGTTTTCTGTAAAAGGGTATAGGACAAAATCCACAAAACAGACCCTATGGGCCTAGGACTTAATCCACCTAGTTTAGGGTTGACCACATTCTCACACAAAATCTAGTGTGTATTTAACAAAATAAAAAAACGGAAAATATTCTGTTATAAGGTAGGCGCGTTTTAATATTTCATTAGGTACAGTTAGTAGCTTCAGCTTCATCGTTATTTTTCTCTGAATGTTCCGTACCTAATTTCTACATTTTATTTGTGGATACCTACAAATAAAATGTTGAAATTAGGTACGGAAGTCAATAAATACATCACTATTTTCACTTTAAACTCCAAGTCAAGTTGGCGCATTGCTACAGACAGAGCAATCATTTCATCACTATTTGGTTTATGCTGCCATTGACGTCAAACGCCGCAAATTGGATTTCGCGAGTCGGCACCCGCGCTCTTACGAAATCAAGATTTTTATTTAACCGGATCCATTTTTACTTTTGTTTTATTTAACGTAACAAAAAGCAATTAAGAAGTCGTCAGTGTCAGCCACTGTTTATCTAAAGTGGTTTTGTGATAGAACGATAATTTTGTGACAGAATGAAATGGTAATCTTAAATGAATTTTGATTAGTTTTTATTTCAGTGTCTCTAAAAGGTTATCAGGTAATTTTGGACACCGACTGTTCAATTTTTTTGGTCAGCTTTCACTTCAATTCGTTAAACGAGTTTAAATGCTAAACAGACTTATCACCATCTAAATGAGTTTGTTTTATTTAGTAACTTTTTAATTCACCTGCATAATGGCATAAAAAGGTAAATACGTTAAATTATACATACGTGAGACCGTGACATCGTGGATTTTAGTCAGTACAAGTCTGATAGTCCCTCCTGCCCTGCCCTGGGTGGGAGGACTCATTTGATGATTTTACCACGCTATATTATTCAATATAGATATTATTAATTAGATATTTGAACGTAGATGAAGGGACTGGGACATTTGGCGCTCTTTGGGAGGCTTACGTTCAGCAGTGGACGGGAATTGGTCGATAATAATTATACTAGGTAATTTATTTTATTGCTCTTCCATTTAGTTGCAAGTAGAGTACGATTCAAACTTAATGGCGGCTCGGAACATCGTGCGTTCCGTTGCGCAAAACACAATTTTGGGTATCAGCGGGGTGTAGACGGGCGGGGTACATCCCGCGCACCCTCTGTCTCACTCGCACTCGCGCGACGCGGTGTATATGTTTGTTGTCAACTTGACTGTACCTGCGCGCAACTGCACTCGCAGTTAACTTCCGAACCGCCATTAAGTTTGAATCGAACTGTACCATTCATGCTCATACTCATCGAAAATCCCACAGTGTCTCAAGACAAGGGTGTTTAACCAGTGTGTGTTGCCAGTGATGACATATGGCTCTGAAACGTGGTCTCTAACTGCTGGCCTTTTAGAGAGACTAAGAGTCACTCAACGAGCGATGGAAAGAGCTATGCTCGGAGTTTCTTTGCGGGATAAAATCCGGAACATGGATATCCGGCGAAGAACCAAAGTCACCGACATAGCTCATAAAGTTTGCAAGTTGAAGTGGCAATGGGCAGGCCACATCGCTCGTAGAACTGACAACCGATGGGGAAGAAAAGTTCTCGAGTGGCGACCACGGACCGGAAGACGCAGCGTAGGTAGGCCTCCCACTAGGTGGACCGACGACATCGTGAGGGTCGCGGGCAACCGATGGATGCAAGTGGCGAATTGTCGTTCGGCGTGGCGGTCTAAGGGGGAGGCCTATGTTCAGCAGTGGACGTTTTCCGGCTGATGATGATGATGGTACCATTCATGATTACGGATGAACTGTGGCGATAATACACTGAAAAGAAAAGACTTGATAGATAGGTATCCCGTTCTATGTTCTAATAACCATTTCATTTCAAAAACTTATACCTTTTCGTGAAACTTAAATATATTTAGGTATAATTATATATCTAGTCAACATTTATCTTTTACCGTCACATTATCATGAACTGAAGTTTTTGTAACTGTTAATTTGTTTCAAAAACCAACCAATAGGTTTGTTGGTGACTAATGGAGGCCATATACCTACGTTAGGGATTGCATGATGGTTTTAATCTTGCATGCATAACCGACAGGCAAGCACTTGCGTGTATGTGTTAAAACTGTACAGTTATCGGTACATGTATCGGTTATGCGTGTGGTTGGTTATGTGTGCAAGTTTAAAACCATCATGCAAACCCTACGTGTCTACACACCGCCCGCCGGCAAAACCCGGCCGGTCAAGGCTAGCGCGGGCGGCGCCGGCGACCATGACGGCTGGCGGCCTGATTTTGACGATTTTGCATTGTCCAATCAGGCCCAGCCTTGCCCGCCGGGTTGTGCTGGCGTGCCGGCCGGCGGCATCGGTGTGTAGACAGCATAGGCCTTCATTACACATTTAGTTCTCTTTTACGTTTTAGGGCCTCGGTAAACTTATACGACAGTCCCACGGCTCCGACAGGCACTTGGCCTTACTAAGCTCCGTCAGTTCGCTGGCAGTTTCTTGTGGCGCGCCGTCAACTCGTACCTAGCCCTTGATCAGACGGCGAGTTACCCATTACTAGCCGTACGAAAGCTCGTTTTTATAATTGACCAACAAACATTAACGACCAAACATTTTGTTTACTCCGTGTTTACCGATAAATATATTATTGAGATAATATTTTCGGATAAACAAACTATTTGTAGATACTTATGTATATAGGACACGTCAAATGAAACCAATATCCAGTCCGTGTATATTATTTCCCAGCGGATATAAAAGGTTACTTTAGCAATATCATTATAGTTTCATCATAAATTATGAATCATAAATACAAATCATAAAATGGGTCCTAAATTTTATTGAAAATCCTATAATTATTCATTTTTTGACAGCTTTGTAAAGGGATTGGTAAATTAGTCCACAAAATACACAGACATAGAGCATATAGGCTGGCTCTTTTGTAAGAGCGAAAATCAATTGTAGGACTTCTTTCTTTTTCCTGTACCATAATAAATTACAGACGTTGTATTTGAAAGAGACAGGTGGCCCTACGAATGTGTTGTCTCTTTCTAGACAGTATGAGAATTATAAGCAGCTTTAGTTCAGTAGGTACATGCTGTAAGAATTAACATTAATCGAATACAATTCTGCTTGTTCGTTTAACTGTTTTACAAAAATATAAGAAGAAATGCCCATTTTGTTGCTGGAATTTAGCTGGCATTTAGAAGAATTGCTTAATGTGGCCGTTTTATACCCGTTAGATGGTCCTGATTACTGTCAATATTTAGGCCACGTCCTTAGGGGTTCTCGAGAACCGATCTCATTTCGAAAACTTTCCTTTACTCAATTGTGTTTATTATTCACATGGGTAATTATATTACCTTTTATTTATATTGGTAAGTAGGTACAGACGCCAGCGAGCACATCGAGTTCCCCAATGTGTCAACGTTCTTTCATATAATGTTCCAGTCTATCGTAACAGTAGGGGGTTTATGTTTGAGATTTCACAGATTGGGGTCGGTTGTTGTACTGTCGTCTGCACGTCTGACCACCATTCGATACCTACATTAGAAATGGATTGATGAAATCGGTGCAGTAGACAGGAACCTTGGTGGCTCGGTTGGAAAGAGCGTCGGAAGTACTCAATCCGGTGGTTCAAATCCCGCTCACGGTTCGAATTTTTCTCACCTTAGAAAATCTTTGGAATTCGTGACGCAATAGTTAATGCGTATAATATTTATAAAATAAAATATAAAGTTACAGAATTAAATTAAATTGCAATCAAACATGGGGGTGAGATAAAACCACGAATAAAAGCTAGCTAGCTGGTATGTTATAAATAATTTTGTATAAAATTCAGAATTTGCACAACACGTGTAATGTTATCAAAAACACCTATTACTATGGAGATATGACGTATTAACACGTAGAAAATATGTCATTGACAGTCTCACTAAATTATATTTTCCTTAGATAACATAAGCATTTATTTTTCACGAGTATTTTCTAATAATACATTTTCTTTGATGGTAATGACTATCTAATTAGTGTCAATCTATTTTATTAATTGGGTACCTTATTAACTTTCAGAAGATGTGTCGGACAGTCTTTCCGCAATCCGGACACTAAGCAAAATAATTATTAGTTATCTTACCTATTTATTTTTTAAGCGAAAATTATCGAAAATCCCCGATATCGCGTTTGATCTGCACGTTGTAGTAATTTCAGTTTAGACTTCTGTCTAAACTGAAATTACTACAACGTGCTTAAAACATTGACACGCTTAAACATGTTAAAAATCTTTGTAAACGAGCAAAGAGCAATAAACATAATTAATAGAAAACAATTGAGAATTGCATTTCAATTAGTGAAAGTACGCATCGTCGCGTCCGCGTCGTGTTGGTCAGAATTTCACGTTGGTGGATTTATGAAAAACGGTCTCGACAGGTAGATGGACCACGAATTAAACCATGAAAATGTTTTAAAAACGCAAGGGCTGCAAATAAAAAAAAAACCGGCCAAGTGCGAGTTGGACTCGCCCATGAAGGGTTCCGTAGTAGCAAGCATAGATTAGGTATTGAGATTAGTAAGTAATGTATACAAACAATAAAAATAACTTTGTTTTTCATAGTTTTTGTATGAATGGCAAAGTTATATTTGCGGTTTTTGAAAATGTACTACATCTCAAAAACTGCTAACTGTATCTCATCCAAACCAATTTTCGTTGGAAGTTTTTGTTGAGGTCTGCGTTATAATTATATTTTTTTAGTTTTATCATTCTCTTATTTTAGAAGTTACAGGGTCAAATGTGTGTCCCCACATTTTACCACTTTGGAAGTATCTCTCGTGCAAACTGTTCAGTTTAGAAAAAAATTATATTAGAAACCTCAATATAATTTTTAAAGACCTACCCATAGATACCCCACACGTATGGGTTTGGTGAAAAAAAAAATTGAGTTTCAATTCTAAGTATTTTGGGGGGCACCCCCATTTGTTTTGTTTTTATTTTTGTGTGAAAATCCTAATGCGGTTCACATAATACATCTACCTACCAAGTTTCAACAGGATAGCTCTTATACTTTCGACAAAAAGTGACTGTGACATACGGACGGACAGACAGACAGATAGATAGATAGATAGACATGACGAATCTATAAGGGTTCCGTTTTTGCCATTTGGCTACGGAACCCTAAAAAAGAGTAATAAATGCTATCACTGCCAAATACAACCAACAGATGCATAAATTACGATTAGTGAAAGTATACAATCATGTCGGTGTGGGTATATATCAATGGGTGTGGGTCAAGTCGTGCCAACACCCAAGCAAGGTTAAGTAACACTCATGCATGCAGGCCTGTAATTGGATGGGTGGTCAGCATGAATGAAAGTGACCTTTGATGTTAATGTGCGCTCATCATGACTGATTGCTTGACGTTATGAGAATCGTTAAGGTACTTGTATTGATCATGAAGAAAATTTTAGCTGATTGTACATTATGTGCGTGCCTTTCTTTCATTAAAATTTTTCGTATACGCTATGTGCACCTCTCGCGCCCGGCATTGGTCGAGGCCATGCTGCGGGGCGAGACGGAGTGGGAAGAGGTCGCCTCCTTCTGCGAAGCAGTCATGCTCGCGAAGGAGGAGGCGGGCCGCGTGAGAGAGAGGATAGCGTCCTCCTTCCACCCCACCCGCAGTGGTAGACACCTACGGCGTCGGAAGTCGGCAGACGATATCCGGCCACCGTAGGAGCGGGCATGCGAGCGGCGAGTAATGGGCGACTCGCTGTCCGACCGTGGACCATGCCCGGGTCGACACCCCGGAACATAAAGGGCTATTGTGATGGACACTGTTGATTTTAGTCAGTACGTGTCTGACAGTCCCTCCCGCCCTGTCCTGGGTGGGAGGACTCATTTGATGATTTTAACATGCTAAAAAAAAATACGCTATGGGCAAAATCGGTGGTGGGGACTATCAAATAGACCGCAGCGTATGATGTGGGGTCGCGAGACTGTCTCATCAGGTAACCGTGGCCCTCGAATGTAAAGGGCTATTGAAGGATCATCATTAGTCAGTACAAGTCTGTCAGTTCCTCCCATCCCGCCCTGGGTTCAGGACTCAGTGGATGATAAAAAAGCGTACGATGTGAAATAGCTATGATAGTCGCTAATATAGTCGTAATGATTTTTTATCGTTTTACGACTGTCGTGCTAGCCGTTTGTCACTGCAAAACATGTTGTAGACGAAAGTAAGTCGTGTCGTTATATTTATGTGAACACCTCCATTTAAATACATAAGCCACGACACTTAAAACTACACGATTATCTGTCGTCACGACATAGTGGGAACGCGCCTTACTGATTGACTACTGCGCTGCGTGTCGCGATTTCAATGCCTGCAAGGAATACACATTTTAGTAGTTTTATTCAAAGTATTGTTACGTCGTTTGTGGTTTTGACTACGATCGAGGAAACTCGAAGTGAACTGGAAGCGATCTCTAAGTGACTTTTACGTGTGATTAAGTGAGTTTTTAAGGGTTTAATTGTTGAGTAGTGTTAAGCGTTTGTTTTAATTAGTGATTCGTGTGCCAATAAAGTTTATTTGGTTTTAATTATTCATTCGCTCCCGCTCTGTCGTACCTATCGGTTCAGTGTCAACGTTTTATTTATTTGTGCGGTAACTACCCCCTACTGTAACCAAAATGACCAAATGTGCTAATTGCAATAAAGGAATAACCAGCAGATCGCCAGGACTGGAATGCAGCTCATGTGCTAAGACCGTACATGCTAATAAAGCCTGCTCAGGTCTAACCGCAAAACAACTGTCTGCACTTCGTAATGCGGACAGTCTGGACTGGGTATGTGAGGAATGCAACAACAACTCGCCTAACAGGAAATCATCGTTCTTTATTCCGGACGAGGAAGATGAAGAAGAAGAAGAAGAAGTTGCGACCTCCAGCAGAAACATACCTGGTACCTGCAACATAGATAGCGACAAATTTCTGAGGGATATTACAGCTGAACTGAAGAAAGTCTTAAAGAAGGAGTTACAACCAATAGAACTATCAGTAAGCCTCTGCAGCAAAAAAGTTGAGGAACTGACTAAAACGGTGGAAAACCAAAATAAACATATACAGGAGTTGGAGAAAAAGTACACGAATCTTAGCAACGAAAAAACTCATCTTGAACTAGAAGTCAGCTCACTTAAACAATATATGCGTAATCTAGAACAACAGCGGCTGGATAACGTGCTAGAAGTGACAGGAATTCCGAAAACTCCAAATGAAGACCTTAGTACGATATCTACCAAACTGGCTGAAACTCTTAAGGTAGATAAATCACAAATACTTTATGTTAAACGTGTGGAAGATCGAAGGGAACGTGAAGGAAACATCCTGGTGGAGGTGAAACAGGCAGAACATGCACAGTCGTGGGTACGGGCATCACGAAAAGAAGAAGTTTTGCTGGAACAAATTATCTCGGAAGTCCCTGTAGCAATGTCCGAGTCAAAAGTGATCGTCCGTCGTGCCCTTACTAAGTCTAACAAGTCCCTACTGTGGCTAGCACAACAAAAACTGCGCCCGGCATATAAGTATGTCTGGTTCCAAGATGGAAAGGTGCTGCTACGTAGACAAGATAAAGACAAGCCTACAGTTGTTAGGAGCGAGAGGGACATAGATCTGCTTTCGACCACAACACAGGAGGGACAACACAATCTGTATCGGTAATAGTGTTAAAATAAGTTTTCCCGGATATCTCTCACGATCACCAAGAACTATTAGACTGTGCAAACATTAATGTTTTTAGTAACCTAATACCTTCTATTCGTAAAATTAATCTGAACATTGTTCACATAAACATTAGATCCATAACTAAAAATTTTGTCTATGTAACACAATTAATTAGCTCGTCCAATATAACTGTAGATGTCTTAATATTAACAGAAGTCAATATAAATGAAAACACTGTTCATATGTACAACATTGATGGCTATGAAATGCACAGTAAATTGCGTAAAAACAGAAAAGGAGGTGGAATAATTATTTATGCCAGAGATGGCTATGTATTCACACCGATGAATCACTTTTTAATACACTGTGAATGTATCATTGGCCAAATCACCACACCTTACAATTACAACGCAAATATCTGTGCAGTTTATAGACCACCGAGCGAAAGTAAACATCTATTCGTAAAGGAAATAAGCAGTATCTTATCTAATTCTTCTATAAAATCAAACGACATTTATATGCTGGGAGACATAAATATAGACCTAAAGACACACGACAACATTCGAGAATACTACGTAAATAGTATGTCCGAGTGTGGTCTAACGAGCGCGATATCTGACTACACAAGAATTGAAAGACGCGGAAATAACACTACTCGTAGTTGTATAGATCACATTTTTATAAGAACGCGCTCGTTAGATCAGCTGTACTCGGCCGCACTCGGAACTGTAATGGCTGATCATCGCATGTTAATACTGTCTTGTGGAGGGTCTGACAAAACACAAATACAGGCTGTTACAAAAACAACACAACTTATTGATAATGTTAAAATGACATCCTTACTTAATAACTTAGATTGGAGCGAAATTGTTGATATCGAGTGCCCTAACACAATTTACGATTGCATAAAAAAACAATTTGATGAATGTTACGAGAAATCAAAATATTTTAGAAAACTTAATTTAAACAGTAAAAGAAACAAACAACCTTGGATAAATAATAAAATTAATAATATGTGTAAAAAAAAGGACCTATTATTTATAAAATGGAAAAATGACTCAACAAATAAAATATTGCGACTAGAATATAATAAAATCAGAAATAAAACTCGTAAAATTATAGAAAAATCAAGAAATAAATATTATTTACAAGAAATTAATAATAATAAAATGAACCCTAGAAAGTTATGGCAAATATTAAATAAGTTGTCTGGTCGCAACAAAAAGTCGGTTGACGAATCCATCTTACGAGCCTTTAAAAATAATAAAGTGGAGATAAAAACAATAGCCAATAATTTTGCCACAGAATTTAAAAATAGTGTTAAGAAAATTTTGCCTAAATGTAACCATCGTCTATTGAACGAATCGGAATATATGTTTCCCCATGACACATCAATGAACTTTAGAAAGGCCACTAATACCAGTGTTAGCAAATTAATTAGAAACCTCAACACAAGTAAAGCTCCAGGCGTAGATAACATAAGATGTGTTGACATAAAATCCATCTGTAACAAGATGACAGGTGTTATAGTCAAACTAATAAATTCTAGTATCAAACACGGAAAATACCCGGAAGTACTAAAAACTGGAATAGTGCGCCCAATACATAAAAAAGGCAGCTATGCCGATTATGGAAACTATAGGCCGATCACTATTTTACCCGTTATTGACAAAATAGTCGAAAAATATGTTTGTAATGAAATACAAGACTTTTATTTAAAAAATGACGTGTTGTCTAGCACACAATATGGCTTTCAACCCAATAAGTCTACCTCGCAACTTTTATCAAAATTCACGGATGAGGTCAATGAATCTCTTAATGATAAAAATAATGTTATATTACTATTTATTGATTTTAGCAAGGCGTTCGACACGCTTAGACATGATACGTTGCTGACGAAATTAGATAACTCTGGAGTTCGAGGACCAATACTCAAATGGTTTGAGGACTACCTCACAAACCGAAAATACAATGTCAAAATATGTAACGAAACCAGTGACGACATCGAAGTCACCGAAGGAACAGCCCAAGGCTCAGTACTTGGACCCTTACACTATCTTACATATGTAAACGATATGGAACATGTGGTTAATCACTGTTCCGTCTATCAATATGCAGACGACACATGCCTTGTAGCTTCCCACAGAGACGTAAAAGTAGCAGCTCAATGGTTACAGGCAGATTTTACCCAGGTTTCCAAATGGGCACATGATGCTGGACTCGTTCTTAACGCAAGTAAGACCAAAATCATCCATGTCCACTCTAGTCATATAAAGCACATTACAGCGTTTGAGATAATCGCTCATAGTCACAGTTGTCTTCACTCCACTCAGGCAGGTACATGTCGATGTGAGGCAATCGATCAAGTAACACACCACACTTACCTTGGATTAATTGTAGACAATCGTTTTAACTGGATATTTCATGTGGACTCAGTCTGTGACAAGTTGCGAGCTGTGCTGGCGAAGTTTTACATTTTGAAACCAAAAGTTCCATTCAAAATCCTGCTCAATATGTACATTGCCCTAGCGGAATCAATTATAGCATACGGAATCACTAGTTATGGGCGAACATTTAAATCATATATTGAAAGAATCTCCAGACTTCAAGTAAGATTTTTAAAACTAATCGTACCCACAAAAATAAAACACCAATATAAGGATAATGTCATTGAACTGTTTAAATTTTGTAAAATTTTGCCAATATAGACTAGACTCAAAATGACCCTCTTGATTGAACAATTTAATAACAAAAGCATTCAAATACCAATATCACATAAAATAATCACAAGAAGTGTCACCAATAAAAAACTAGTAGTACCTCAAGTTACAAATTATTACGGCAGGCGAACACTAAAATTTTTAATACCCACAATAAATAATGAATTACCAAAAACTATAATAGACGAAATAAACCATAAAAACTATAAACAAAAATACAAAAAATACTATTACAACTACTTACTTAACCGAGTTTAATGGAAATAATAAAAGAAAAACAATGAAATAGACAAAAGCGAAGCAACCTGTATAGGGATGTGTTTACGTTGGTTAGAACCAATGAACGGCCCAGTCGCAGGTAGCCTAAAGTTTCAAAGCAGTACAAATGTGACTCACTTACGTAATAGATGTTTACAATCTAATTAGCTACGTGTACCTACATTATTTTACTTAAAGACGAATAGTGTGGGTATACAATAAGTATACATGTTACATATTTATGTAAGTTTTGATTCGACGTATGTTTGGCACTGATTAAAGAGTATTCTTGTAGCGAATGTGAGTACCAATACAAACCATACCTGGTTTAATGGTACAATATTAATGTAATTCTGTACTTAAATTGTATTTGTAAATAAATAAAAAAAAAAAAAAAAAAAAAAAAATTGGTGTTAGTTAAATTATCCCAATACCCACCTCGTAACAGTATTTTGGTCTAGTAAAACTTAGTACTCTTATTTAAAGTATTTCGATCTGACGGCATGATAAAATATGATTCTCGCAAACGTGTCGAATATTATTTTCAAATGTGCAGATTTATTATTCGGTTTTCGTGCGTTTGTATCTTTTATATTAGATGATCCAGCGGTGAGCCTCTAAACAAATCGTATTAACATAATGTATCTCAGAAGACCAATTATGATATAAATCTAATACATTATGATCAGCCCGAAAAAGTAATTTATTTGTCTGGACTTTAAAAGTGAATTTGACCTCTGAACTTTCTTTTCAGAGTTATTGACTAGGGAAATCTGACCACATTTTAACGTGTAAAATAACAGGCTTTTAAAATAAATGTTCGGATTGAGGTATAGGGCGCTTTTACAGCGTACGGTAATGGGGGTCTACTTTCTAATTCCGTGAACAAAGACGCGGTAACGGATACGGATTTACGAATGTAATTAATGTCAAAATCAAATTTGTTGACGGATAATATCGCGACGACTGAAGTCCTTTTGATGCGGCGCTAATTACATCAATTGTGTGGACTCTAAGGAGTTATCTGTCCATTCATAATATCATTTCTTCCTAGTTCGGGGTCGATGTCACGAGTTTAAAAACGTAACTAACGCCGAAACCACGGGTTTCGTACTTAGAGATTAGACCTCCTGGTAACGACACGTCTCGACACTTGAATTACAATAGATGAATGTTTGTTACTCTCTCACACATAAACTACTGAACGGATTTGGACAAAATTTGGTACACAGATAGTTCAAAATCTGAATTAAATCAGGGGATATTTTTATCCCGATATGAAGTTTCCGTCGGATGATTAACGAGTAACAAGCGGGCAACAGCCACTAACTTTTTTTTTTTTTTTTTTTTTTAGGGTGGCAAAATCATCAAATGAGTCCTCCCGCCCTGGGTGGGGCGGGAGGGACTGTCAGACTCTTACTGACTAAAATCCACCCGTGTTCCGTCGGATGCCCTTTAATACGTTCCGGGGCCACGGTATCCTGGATTAAGAAAAATCCGCGACCCCGGCAGGCATTTGGCCCCATAAGGGGCCCCGTCGGTGACGCGTGAAACACGACGCGCCACCGACCCGGGCTTGGTCCTTGGTCGGACGGCGAGCATACCCATTACTCACCGTCCGCAAGCCCGCTCCGCCGCTGTGCCCTCTGCTGTTCAGAGGGACACGCGTTGGAGCGTCCACCCGACAGGCTATTTGCATACGGGCAAAGAAGCCCCTTAGGCACAAGTGCCTAAGGAGAGTCTTTGCCCGCATCCCAGGGCGCACCGGCCCGAAAAACTGGTCTTCCCCCCGGACGTATCCGAGAGGGAACTCCAGTCCACGGGCGCACGTGGAGGTTTCCTGTCTTAGCACCCCAACAGCCACTAACTTACATAAATCAAACACAGCAATTGTAGTTTTACCATTAGCTTGCATATTTCTGTAAGAACAGGACGTTATAAGAATGTCTTCGAAGCATTTTGAGATGTATGTCTAATTTAATAGCTAGAAAGTTGTGAGCACAAGTGCCATCGGTCGGCATTGGGCTACTGACCTGTCCTTGCATTACCTGGTCAATAACAACTGAGAATGTACGAGTACGTGTATTGTACGTTTCCCGCACATATAGACGTCGTTGTAAGTACATATAAATTGCACCACGGAACCGGCTAATATAACTTTTTTTTTTGCAGAACGTAAAATTCTTAAGAGGAAATGCGGGTGACATTTTCTACATACAAAAGCTCTTGACTGTTTTCTTTCTTGATGTTGATTGTAAATCAATAGTTTTTTACAGAATAATAAACAATAACTTCTTATATGTCTTTATGTTTTCCTTTTTGATGATACGTTACTTTCATAAGCACTAAACCCCTCAAAAAATATAATTTTTGCCTTTAAAGTTCGATATCAACAGAGGCTTCGTGTTTGACTACTAAGGTAATGAAAAAAGATAAACATGAGGACACATCGCAGTTTATCCTTCATATTCAGTGTATAAAATTTCTTTTAAATGGGGATGGCAACTCAAAGCTATTCGTAGATGTCGCTGCGATCGTTGTCCCATATGTCAGATTACTGTATAGCTTGTACAAAAAACAAACACGTATTTTGTTATGAAAATTGAGTTTATTTTAAAAAACATATATGGAAAATTATTCGTCACTGCAAGTGCATACACTAAAACATGAACTAAGACGCCGCGGTGCATCTACAAGAGGAAAAAAAGTGATTTAGTTGAGAGGCTAGAAATTTGATTCTACTACATTAAACACACATTTACTTGTAGTTAGGATTTAAAATTGTATTTTTTAAGTAGGTATTACATGTGCTAGCCTCTACAAAGAATATAGTACTGCTTCTGACATTCTATATTGAGAAAAATGTCATCAAGTTTTGTGTTTGTCTTCTTCATCTAATTTTACAACTACACACATCAAAAGTGTCTAGGGATCAAGCATTTTTATGCGGATTTCTTGAGATTGATATGTGGCTTTGTAATAAATTTATGATTTTATAAATTTATATGGATCCTTTTTGGTGCATTTCATAATTTGAATCAGGAACTGTGAATCAAATTCGAGTAAAAGATGAAAATCAGCTGTCAATATTTTCCCTATAAAAACATACAACGCATTGAAGACATTATTAGTGCTACTGTTTCCCTACTACTGATTAAAACCAACGTTATTATGGAGCGGCGACGTCATTTAAGCAGGGAAGAAATGCTCAGAGCCGTGGGAATGATAGAAGCTGGTTCCCGGCAACGTACTGTGGCTTTAGCTCTGAATACAAGTCAGAGTGTTATCAGTCGACTTTGGACACGTTACCGAAGCACTGGTACCGTGGCTGAGCGCCATGGAGGACGGTATCGCTGCACCACACGGAGACAAGACCGATACATTCAAATCTTAACTCGAAGAGCTCCAACAATAACCGCCATGATGTTAGCCGTGAGGCTTCATCACTCTTCAGGGAACTTAATTAGCGACCAAACAGTCAGAAACCGCTTGCATGAAGTGAACCTTCATTCCCGAAGACCGCTACGGGTACCACCTATAGCAATGCACAATCGTAGGATTCGATATCAATGGGCTCTTGAACACAGAAATTGGGCAGAACAACAATGGCGTTTCGTGTGCTTTTCTGATGAGTCTCGTTTCGGTATGAGACCGGATACAAGACGTATACGACACTGGAGAACCCCTGGACGCCAACAGCGATTAAAATCCTGCCAGGAAGTCCATCCTTATAGTGGTGGAACCATCATGGTATGGGCGGGTATTTGGATCGGCGGAAGAACTGAGTTGATTTGGATCAGAGGCAACCTCAACGCTCAAATTTATGCTGAGACGATTGTATCAGACGTCATCGTTCCTCTACAAGTGCAAATCGGTCCCTTATTTCAGTTAATGCATGATAATGCACGACCGCACACCGCAAGAGTTGTAAGACAGACTCTCGCCGCAGCTAACATCAATGTCCTGCCCTGGCCTGCTCAGTCGCCAGACTTGAATCCGATTGAGCATGCATGGGATATGCTACAGAGAAGAGCTCTGCCGAATATGGAGGGTATCCAGTCGCAAGAAGACCTTTTTTTGTTGTTGCAACGAACATGGGCGGCCATTCCACAGCGTGATTTGGATGAACTCATTTTGAGTATGCCAAACCGATGTTCTTGTGTTGTTAGTATTCGCGGTAGAAACACGGATTATTAATTGTTTAAGTTACCCAATAAAATTTTAAAGAAAACTGTTATTTCAGTCTTTTTTTCGAACTTTTGTGTTAGTGGTTCAAATGTCAAAAATCCCTTTATTAGGAAAATGGCAAATTTCTTTATTAATGCAAAGGTGACTTGGTTTATCGTTACTGTGACAAACGAAAACACTTTATTTGATGAATCCTTAAAGAAAATTTTAATTAATATCAATCAGGAGAAAAGTTATTGCAAAAATATATGTTGATCCCTAGACACTTTTGATGTGTGTATTTTATAGATTGGAGCAATATGATAAAAATTTTAACTTTCTAACACCACAACTATCACAAATCTCGGTCCCGGTGATAATTCTTCCACCAGAAGAACCATTTCATGATATAAAGAGCGATGCAATACTTAACCTCCAATAGAAAAGTAGATATTATTTTCAAAGGTGTATTTGATTGTTTAGTTATGGTATAATCATAGAATTTCATTAATAAATTCAACTAACGGCCTATCCCTGCTTCGCAAGGGTAGATTTTTGTTTATTGTATAGCTTTTCCTTAGTGATAATACAATTTTTGTTCTCACAGCAGTCTCAGCAGCTACCCATTATTTCTTGATAGTGTGAATTGTCGGAAATTTGTATGTTCCATCATTATTACAGCCTTTTACACAACATCTAGTCATTTTACATCAATAAAACGCTTTTTACCCGACTGCGCGACGCAAAGGAGGGTAATGTGTTTATCAGTCTATGTATGTATGTATGTATGTATGTATGTATGTATGTTTGTTTCTATGTGGCGTTCTAGAGACCAAACGCGTAGGCCGATTTTGATAATTCTTACGTCAATCGATTCGTCTTAACCTTGCGAGTGTCACTAAAGACATGACCGTAATCAAAATTCACCACAGCGACAACCAGACGCCATATTGTCAAAAAGAAAAAAATAAAAGTCGATGAAATATGTCAAGTGGGGTATCGTTGAATAGGTATTTTAAAATCATCTTTGGGTTTCTTTTATCATTTTTCATTTTAAGTAATAGTTTAGGATATATAACGATTTAAAGTTTTTTAACAAAACAATCATTCTCGCTAATTTTCTTACTTATTGATTTAAGTTTTTATTTCAAGTATAAACGATATACAAACAAAACAAACAGTGACAATGAATCGTAACTAAAAAGTGTAAAATAAAAAAAAATAATTTAAAGAAAAACAAAAAACCCGACTGCGTAAAAACTGATTTTGAAAAATACGTGAAAAGTTAACATAAATAAAAACTAAAAAGAAAGAAACAAGCCCAACAGAACAGCAGGAAGAAGCAGAACAGAACGACTAACAGTCGGGGCCCATTCAAGTTTTACCAATCAAATCTTCCCAAGGGGCCCCGACTGTGAGTCGTTCTGTTCTGCTTCTTCCTGCTGTTCTGTTGGGCTTGTTTCTTTCTTTTTAGTTTTTATTTATGTTAACTTTTCACGTATTTTTCAAAATCAGTTTTTACGCAGTCGGGTTTTTTGTTTTTCTTTAAATTATTTTTTTTTCAGAAAATTCCTTTGATTTGACAGTTCTTTTGGGACACAAATGTCACTTTTCACTTTGACACTTGCCTTCCCCATTGGTCCAACAATAGAGGAGGAAATAGGCGAGAGGGAAAGCTCAAAATATGACATTTTACTTAGGCTATTCAGACGGATCTTTTGATGCCCTTATCGCTTGATTATAAAGCCGAGCGCTGGCAGAGCGACAACGATAGTTTCTGTAATTTTCAAAAATTTCTACATCTGCTTTTCCTCTTAAGATTTAAACAACATTATCGCACTACCGACAAACATTTTACGCAATAACAAACCACTAAAATATTCGCTATAAATTATACAGTGATGCAGAAGCGACAAATGAAAATGACTTCCTGTTAAACTCATTTGGTTGCGAAGCCACAATGGTAGTGCACTCGAGGTACAGGTAAATGTATTTATCTCCTCTTTGCATTAAAACACAGCGTTTGGTGGCTTTAGTGTGTTAATTTGAACGGAATTCACAGTTCATTCGTTGAATAATTATGGAGCTTTTAACACTTAATAAGGAACCGCAGAGTTAAGGTATGATTCAGATCTCGGGAGGCAACAGGGCTCGCGTGCATTCGGATAGCGAGTAATGGGTGACTCACCGTCCGATCATGGACCATGCCCGGGTTGACGTCGCGTCGTCTTCCACGCGCGCCTCAGAGCTGTCAGCAATCTGACAGGGCCCCCTTAGAGGGCCAAAGCTTGCTGTGTTCGCGGACCCTGGACCGTAAAGGGTTATTGAAGGGTCACCGTGGATTTTAGTCAGTAGAAGACTGACAGCTACGTTACTGCCTGTATGGTGCTGCGCCGCATTGCTGCCTGCCTCGTTGTTTCCGTGCAAGCGACTTCTGCCGACTGTCTAACCAGTTACCGCTGCTCTGAATTGCAAGGGGAAAATAAAGGAACAACAAGGTAATTTTTAGACAGTACGAGACTTTTAGTCCCTTACGCTAGAAGCGTAAAAGTCTCGTACTGTCTAGACCTTCATTTGGTGAAATTAAAAGACAACAAACAAAAGTAGGCCGTTTGGTCTCGTGGTTAGGGATATAAACAGTTAAGCCTCCTGCAGACACACGCGATTAATCGCGCGGGGCGACACGTCGCGGTCCATTCGCTGTATTTTTAGAGTGTAAATTAGCTTGGCTCGTTGTCGCAGCGCGATTAATCGCGTGTGTCTGCAGGAAGCTTTAAGTATTAAGGATTTAGTATAATCACCCTATAGTGTTCTCACTGCTGAAACACAAGTCTTCTCCTTTCAGAGGAAGAGGGCTGTCATTCACCACACTGGCCCAGTGTGGGTTGGTGGATGTTACAGCTCGGCTAACATTGCTTTAAAATTGATTTATATGAATACAATTAAATTACATATTTATGAATACTGGAATTTGAAAATATGGTAATACCTTATACATATTTCATTAAAGTAGATTATGCTAAAAATTCTTTTGCTAGAGATTTTATTCTATTTTAAAAAGCACAGAAATGATGCGTTTGTAGAATTCAATGTAATACCACATAAAGCTCGTTTGAAGTTGATATGAATAGAGAAGACTTCATTCAGAATCGCAATATCACACTCAATAGCAATGATAAAGTTTTGTGTAAAAAATGTAACGTTATGATTTCCTCAGAAACGGCAATTCATTCGTAGAAGCCATTACTGTACGGTACGCTTTAAAATGGCCAATGAAATATGAACACACGATTTTATTCAGCATTTTAATTCACAACAGTTATATGGTAGATCTTTTGAAGTGGATATTGACAGTAGCTATGGTTTACTTTGTAATGAACGATGCTTAGGTACTGTGTTATGGTGCCGGCGCGGACTATACGATTGGCTGCAACAAAATATTAGTCCACTAGAATATCAATTATTTTTTTGGCTTAGTGTGCATTAGTTTTTTTTTAATGTCGCTGCTGCACATGGCACAGCACATGGGCTGATATAGGGGGAGGGTTAGAAAGAATTTTCATCGATTTTCGTCATCAATCGTCATCGAGTTTCTAAATGACTCGTTAGGTAACATATTATCACAATGACTGGTTAGTTATTTACAGACAATCGCCAACTTATTAATTTTAAGTCAAGTCTTTTTACCCGACTGCGCCAGAAGGAGGGTTATGTTTTTCGAGTGTATGTATGTATGTGGGTATATTTCTTTGGCACGCTCTGCAGCCTAAACGGCTTGATGGATTTTAACTTGAGAGGTGTCGTTAGACTCGTCTTAAACGTGAGAGTGTCACTGGGTACACAAAACTGGCCAAGTGCGAGTCGAACTCGCGTGCAAAGGGTTCCGAATTAAATTTTTTTTTTTTAAATCTCTCAAATTCTATCAAGTGGGATATCAAAATAAAGGATTTTAAAAATGGTTTACCAAAATATATATAACTTATATGTTTCAATTTAATTTGGACTGATAAATGCTAAAAACAACAAAATATTAGTACTAAAATAACTACACAATTTAAATAGTTTTATAATCGATACACACATAATAACAAATCATAAATTCTCTCGAATGAATCGTAACTAAAAAGTATAAAATAAAAAAAATAATTTTAAGAAAAACAAAAAACCCGACTGCGTAAAAACTAAATAAATACTAAAAAGAAAGAAACAAGCCCAACAGAACAGCAGGAAGAAGCAGAACAGAACGACTCACAGTCGTTCTGCTTCTTCCTGCTGTTCTGTTGGGCTTGTTTCTTTCTTTTTAGTATTTATTTAGTTTTCACGCAGTCGGGTTTTTTGTTTTTCTTAATTTTTTCATGTCGTTGAAAATAGTATTTTGATGATTGCTAGCGTGTGAGTTCGATTGTGACTTCTTGTGATCTTATTTGCGACCACCAACAAAGGCATGCATTATCTCTTCTATTTAAAAAGATAATTAACCATCAACAACTGTCATTATCACGTTGTGATAAACATGAACTATTCACAACGCCGGATAAATTCTCTCATGTAACTCTATGGCGCTTAAATCATTGCTATGGTCTATTCATTGTGATTAGGGGATAATCACTAAATTATTACACAGAGGATTTATTATTAATGGGTGACCTTTGAATAATGATTAACTGGGCGTGAGTTAAGTACCCAGTAACGGAACAATGAACGGAACTGGTATTTCCCATTAATGTTTAATAGATATCCGGCATTCCGAATAAGTACCGCTTGTAGAAATTAGTAAGACAAGTATATTGTGCAAAATAACTATTATTTTTAATGTAACCGACTTCGAAAATAAACAGAAAAAGTGTAAAATAACTTTTCTTTCGGTAGTCGGTGACTTTTTTTTATTTCATTGACTTTTTAGCTGGCCTCATCCTTTGTGAAGTCAGTTAAAAACATAAAGGATATTCCCAAATAATGCAGCTCTACAGAAATGCACAGATTGCTGATCTACGTCATAAATATCCGTTGAAATTGCGTAACAGAGTAACAAACACTAATTTATAAACCCCACAAACTATCTTAATAATTTTAAATCTAATATAATAATCCTAAATATAAATAAAATCGTAGAGCTGTCATTCCTGTACATTAAATATTTTTTAGGGCGGGATGAACTAGGACTCATAATTAAAGGATTGGTCTACAATCGCACATGATCGCGAAAGGTGGAGAGAAGGAAACGAAGCCATTGCCCTGCTATGGAACAACACAAGCTCATAATAATAAGGGGTAGCAGTTTTTTTACCGACGTATGCGGTGATTTTCTTGGTTCATTTTACAGCACACTGTGTTGCTATGCGCCATTAAACGGAAATCATTGTTATCATAAACGTTTGCCAAACCAATTGTGATATTAATAAGTTTCAAGACAACATTCTAAATGATCAAACTAAAGACTAAAGTTTCTGTTGATGTTCATTATGAATTTGAATTGCGTAGTGGTGGCCCAGTGGTATCGGCCTCGACTTACGAGTTGTAGGTCGTGGGTTCGAACCCCGTATTACTTTGTGTAATGTATTTCAACACCACTGCTCTCAAAACGGTGAAGGAAAACATCGTGAGGAAACCGGCATGTCGTAGAACCAAAAATTTGAAGACACATGTGACATCTACCAATCCGCACAGGGCCCGCGTGGTAGATTACGGCTCACTCCCTCTCACAGAGATGTGGCCTGTGTCCCAGCAGCGGGAACATTTATAGGCTGATGATGATGATGATGATTGACTGCATAAGGAAATTACAATTTGAAAATTAAGTGTAATTTTCTGAGGCCAAGGCCTTAGAGCCTAAGGCCGCAGTACTCATTTGCTAATTTATCAGGAATGATATTTAAGGCAGAGTTTTGTTATTTTATGCTATGGGCATTCGCCCATGATGCCCCTTCTAGCTTCGGCCCTGGAAACAGGTATCACCTAGTTAGCTTATTTAAATTTGGTATACTATAATAATATGTCAAACTTAGCATTTTGAAACTATCAAGATAATATTATTATTCTCGAGTAACTCTTGGGTTAAAAATAACAACCGCAAAGGTTCCTGCTTTGCCGCGCTTAACGATGACGATAATTATGAGTTGCCTAGACGCAAGGGACGGACGTGTAAGATTCTTACTGAGTAAATATTGACAAATGTTCCGCCGGTAGCTCTTTTCGTATAGGGCTATGGTATTCAGGCCCTGTAGCCATGTTACAAACGATAAACGCAAACGCTGAGTAGGCTTTAATAGATTTTCAACTTTATGTGCTTGGGTATAACATTGAAGGCCTAGTGAAGATTGCTTATCGTTTTCGATCTTTCCTGTCGCTAACGCTTAGAAATCTTAAATAGATGTTCAACTTTAGGCGCTAGGTTATAAAGTTGAATATCTATTTGAGGAGTACCGAGCGTTTACGATTATCGTTTGCGACTTGTTTTGACTTGGCTAGGGGGGCTGTTTAGATAGTCCTGTTGGCGGAGGCCCAGTCAGAAGTCGATCCCTGAAAGAAATAATCATAGCAGTAACGAAGTTGCGCGATAACGTGGGTAGCGTCGCAATGGTAAACTTTCGCAGGAGCGTTCATCATGCTTTAATGAATTTCGCAATTATGATTTTGACATTCCGACATCAATTTTGGCTCTCTTAGACTTAAAAAAAAACAGTAAACCTTCTTTGATAAACTAACAGTTACGTAACCCTTTCCTCCAATTGCAAATTAACACGTTTAAATAATTATTCAGTTATTTTGCCGCATTCTGCAAAAAGTAGCAAAGACACTTTAAATATAGTGTAAAACTTGTATGCAAACAACTGTTTGTGTAGTAATTGTGTGAAATTCCACACAAATGTCTTCGTTTTTTCTTTAACAAAGTTGCTACCATTGATGGGAAATATCGTGAGAATACGGAGCTCCGTTATTAGGCCTAGTGTATTGTGAGTCATCGGGTCAGGAGATAATACATTCATCGAGGTTTTGCATTCTTGTGTTGATACTTGCACTTACACGCGCTTGTGGGAGAAATTATGGCAAGAGAGATGTGATGAAGACAAAACGTATATCTAAGATTTTTGCTAAACTTGTGAATGTTTCTTCAACAATTTTCATATAATAACATTAATTCTTGAAGAACTATTTTCCTGATAATTAATTCTCAAACTTTACAGATTTTCTCATATTTGAGCTGACTGTATGCTAACTAGATTCTTGGTATCAAAGCATAAATTAAGTTCTTAAATGTAACTTCGATCCAGGATGAAATAGTAGAAGATACAAGCAAAAAAAAAAACCTTAGGTAATGTCTCCAAAATGAACACGATAAAAAACATTTAGTAGAAGTAATTAAGTACTTCAGCTTGTGTCTATTGACTTGGTATACAGTCAAGATCATAAATTATAGTTGACCTCCTCAAAGAATTATAATATCATCATCATCAGCCTATAAATGTTCCCACTGTTGGGACACAGGCCTCCTCTCTGTGAGAGGGTGTGGGCTATAATCCAATACGCGGGCCCAGTGCGTGTTGGTAGATGTCACATGTCTTCGAATTTTTGGTTCTAAGACATGCCGGTTTCCTCACGATGTTTTCCTTCACCGTTTTGAGAGAAAGAAAGAAAGAAAATAAGTTTATTTGGCACACAGTTTTGACCGAATAATACAATAGAAATAAAAAATAATCACAAAAAGTAGGTACCGTGCCAAATAGGTAGGAGAGCAGTGGTGATGAAATAAATTACACAAAGTAGGTAATGCGCCTGGCTGAATTCGAACCCACGACCTACAAACTCGTAAGTCGAGGCCGATGCCACTGGGCCACCACTGCTCTCATCATTGCAATATGAAGTGTTTGAAAATCAATACGTTATAATATTTCGAGCCTTTTGTCCTAAAAAAACTCAAAAAAAAAAAATGTAACCGACTTCCCAAAAAAAAAGTTCAAAATAACCTACAAAAAAACTTTTGTTTTGAAAGTCGGTGACTTTCTTTTTATTTCATTGACTTTTTGTCACCGACTTTCGAAAGAAAAGTTTTTTTGTAGGTTATTTTGAACTTTTTTGTGGGAAGTCGGTTACATTATTTTTTTTGAAAAAGTTTTTTATTTTATCCTTTTTGGTTTCAATATTCAACCAAAATTATTGTCAAATACATAATTTTCTTACATGTACACTAAAATATTGTAATCCGTAGCACCGGTCATAACATCGTCCATGTATGTACCTACTCTTACACAATGAGCTAAAAATGAAAACTACTGCACCAAACTAAATAAAAATTTTATGGGACCTAATGGCAGATATAGTGTATCGAAGAAAAAAAGAATCATCGAAATCGGACCAAAAACCTCGGAGTAATCGGTGTAGACAATGTTGAAAACTTTTTTGGTTTTAGTTGATTTTTGTTGATTTTTCAAACAGTGCTGGTCCGATTTCGATAAAATTTTAATGGGACCATTCAGGAAGTATACCATTTCCAACAAAAAAAGAATTTTTCAAATCGGTTGGTAAACGACGGAGTTATGCCCGAACAAACATTAAAAAAAAATATATAAACATCCGAATTGAGAACCTCCTCCTTTTGGAAGTCGGTTAAAAATTGTTTTGAACAAGTAAAGGTCCCTTCATAACATGACAGCAACGAAACTAAATACCCACGAACAATAGTTTGGGCCAAGTAGGTATGCGTCCCCTTCGGGTCTAATCACTTAGCCGGCTTGTCAGCTAGCACACTTAGTGAGTCACTTCTGTATCAGCACTTTCCCTAAAATCAACTTTATAGCCCCAACTGACCTACAACGTGAATAACTTGGTCAAGGCGAGAACAATAAATGTCCTTGTCACGATTTAAAGGCAGAATAATATTCTGAAAGAGAATTGCGTGAAACAGCAAGATTCAGTGTGTCTGAGAAATTGAATACGATGTTTTTTTTTATTATAGGGACACCAAGAAAATGCCGAGAAATCGCTCTTGCACAGGCTCTAGTATAGAGCGAAGGAGCATGGAAACCAGTCATTTACCTCTGCGAAACAGTACTAATGCAAGCGAAGGAAGAGTACTAGCACGTGAGGTAGAGGCCAGCCTCCTTTTCATACCCCAGCTGCCATGGGAGAGGTAGTTCACCGTCCGATGATGGATCGGACACTTGCCCGGGTCGACAATTCGTCATGTTCCACACGCGCTTCAAGGCGCTGTCAGCAAACTTTGGGACTCCAAAGTTAATCAGTCAAGTCTGTCAGTCACAGGAACCGGGATAAACTGTTTACTATGTGTTGTTCACGACTATAACCTCATCAAGATCCGTTACCTATTTTGACATGTTTGAGTAACAATCCATCCGTTTATCCAGGCAAACGTCCAAACTTTCGGTTTTAAAATATTTTTTATACCTTTATTGTACGCACAGCTAAGGAGTGGAATTCCCTGCCAGGTCTGTATTTCCTGATAGCTACAACCTCGGAGACTTCAAGTCAAGTGGACTATAAGGATAATGAGGTAGACGTCAAAGAAATATCGCTAAATAAAAAATATTAAGTTACGAGTAGAATAGTTAGTCTACTACAATCTTCGCTATGTCGAATGTCGATTCGCAAACGAAAATCAATCCTGTTACTATCGCTTCTAAGGATAATTTTTGATATCCAAGACAAAAGCCGCCAACATATTCTACAGTAACAATAAAGTAATAATCGTTACGTAAATAAGGCTTGAACGCCAGGCGTGCAGATTATAGTCTTAATTTGGGCACAGAACTGAATATATTACATTAAAAAAGCGTTTATCTTGAAGTGCTTACTCAGATCGTTAGATACTAGCTGTACACTCACGAGCAATAAAATGTAAACACTTTTTTTTTATCGTGGTAAAATCATCAAATGAGTCCTCCCACCCCGGGCAGGGCGGGAGGGACTGTCAGACTTATACTGACTAAAATCCACGGTGTCCTTCAGTAGCCCTTTATGTTCCGGGGTCACGGTAATGAGATAAGTCCCGCGACCCCGGCAGGCTTTGGCCCTCTAGAGAGGGGGCCCCGTCATTATGCTGACGCTCTTTGAGGCGCGCGTGGAACACAACGCGCCGTCGACCCGGGCATGGTCCATGGTCGGGCAGCGAGTTGCCCTTTACTCGCCGCCCGCATGCCCGCGCCTACGGTGGCCGGAGATCGTCTTGCGACGTCCGTTGCCGTGGGCGTCCACCACCGCGGGTGGGGCGGAGGGAGGACATTGTCCTCTCTCTCACGCGGCCCGCCTCCTCCTTCGCGAGCATTACTGCTTCGCAGAAGGAGGCGACCGCTTCCCACTCCGTCTCGCCCCGCAGCATGGCCGCAACCAATGCCGGGCGCGAGAGGTCTCCGCCTATCGCCGCCGTCGGTGCTCTGCCCAAGCGGGGCAGTCTTGCACCGTATGCTCTACTGTGTCCTCCGGGCGATCTTCGTAGTGGTGACACCCAGGCGTTTCCTCCTTTCTCCTTAGACACAAGTACCTCCCGAAACTTCCGTGTCCGGTGAGGACCTGCGTCATGCGGTAGGTCAGGACGCCGTGACTCCTATCCAGCCACTCCTCAAAGAGGGGTCTTACCGCCGCGATTGCGGCGTGCCCGGCCGTCGGTAGCGACAGTCATCCCCTCCATACTGCCCTGAGATCGCGCCGGAGCTCTTCCCGCCGCGCCTCGACTTCTCGAGGCAAAAATGTATACACTTAACAAATTTCACACGCAGAGAAATGTCTGGCTACCTATACGAGAACTTCTGGTTCCAAACGTGACAGCAAGTAGTTGACTTTACAACATTTCTAGTAATAAATACTAAGTAAGTACCTAGTAGAGATAACAAGGACTTAGTATTTATTACTAGAAATGTTGTAAAGTCACTTAGTGAGTCTTGGTGTCACGGTTGCAACCAGTAGTTCTCGTAGACATTTCTCTGCGTGCAAACGCGATTTTCTCGTGAAGTACTGATTTCTTCTTTAAAGTAAGATCTATTTCGTAATACGAGTACCATGTCTTCCAAAAAAGAAGGTTCATCAAAACCCAAAAGGTAAATCAATATGGTAGGAGAAAATCGGTTTTGAATTCTGCTAAGTGTATACATGTTATTGCTCGCGACTGTACCCATAATGTATCCTTAGGTAATGTTAGGTAATATTTTACCCCGATAGTCTTGATCTTTTTTTAAACTGTCACGTTTTATATGTGACTTTACTATCCGATGAATGTTATCGTTAAACCTCATTTTTTTGGATTTTAAATGTGCCTCTCAAGCACTTTAATGTCGCTCACAAGGTTTCGAATTCTAGGTCTACTATCTGGGAATGTTTGAGTTATTACGGCCCTGCAACGCAAAGGGCCATCGAAAGAACAGGGTGGGTTTTTGTTAGTACATACGAGTCTGATACTCCCTTTTGCTTCAGCAAAATCTAAACAATGGACTAATGTCGAACATGAGGTAATTTTTTCCAAATTTCAGGTCTGTAGCTGATTTCAGACTTCGCTATACTATTGCGCTATAAAGTATAGCAAAGAAGGACCTAATGCTATACTATATAGCATGACGTTCACATACGCGATATTATCGCAAGCTCAGTCGACCGCGATCTTTGAAGAGCATGCACAGTTGAACAGCACACATCACGATCGACACAATGGATTTAATACTGGATAGTCTTGAAAGCTCATCAAGGGTTGATGACAAGAGCGGCGCGCGATATAGCATAGTATGAACTCTACGCATCGCACCAATTTATAGCGTATAGCAAGACAATAATATAAAGTGCAGCACAATGTGAACGTGTCCATAACAATGTATGGAACGCGATATTGTTGTGCTATGAGCTATAAATACTATATGCTATTTTATTATAGCGTAGTCTGAAATCAACTTTATGGCTTTTCCAATAAGGAATTTTTATTATCTATCCCATTCCTCACGGGTACGTTTACAAATGTGATACACAGCCAGAACTGGAACATTTACGTGTAGGTATACGCCCGGAACATCCAACTGCAGGTGTAGACCTACAGATAGATATTCCGGGATAGGCTGTCAAGAAATATTTTGCTCCATGAAAGAATCAAACCCACCATAAGTAAGAGCAACAATCAATATTGTCCATGATGTGTGTAATGTATTGGTATTATAAGTTACTAGCAGTTCGCCCGCGACTTCGTCTGCGCGTATTTCGAACTTTTTATCTGTGAATTTCTACACCCGGCCACCCTCCTTATGGGATACTTTTGGAAAATCTAAATCAATATCTAACAAAAATTCTATCAACCCAAAAACAACTCAGGGGTTCAAATTTCGCAAAATCCCGCCTGAGGTAGCACCTACGTCCTAAAACAAACCCATAAGAAAAATTTGAGACTCCTAACTATCAAGAACGAAGTCGCGTCTTAGTGAGCATCTTTTTTTAGCGTGTTTAATTTATCAATGAGTCCTCTCACCCAGGGCAGGGTAGGAGGGACTGTCAGACTTGTACTGACTAAAAGCCACGGTGTCCTTCAATAGCCCTTTACGTTCCAGGATCACGGTATTCGTTAGTCCCGCGACCCCGGCAGGCTTTGGCCCTCTAAGGGGAGGCCCCGTCATTGTGCTGACAATCTGTGAGGCGCGCGTGGAACATAACGCGCCGTCAACCCGGGCATGGTCCATGGTCAGACAGTGAGTCGCCAATTACTCGCCGTCCACATGCCGGCGCCTACGGTGGCCGGAGATCGTCTTGCGACGTCCGTTGCAGTGTGCGTCTACCAATGCGGCTGGGCTGTAAGGTGGACGCTGTCCTCTCCCTCACGCGTCCCGCCTCCTCCTTTGCTAGCATGCCCGCCGTGATTGCGGCATGCCCGAAAGTGTGCGATGGGCGCGTCCTAAAAATCTCTATGCATATTTTGAGACTCCCAGCATTTGTAATAACGAAGTTTCATGCAAACTATCAACCCCAAAAACATCCTCTTAGGGATAGAATTTCAGAAAATCCCGTCATAGGCAGCATCTACGTCCTAAATAGAATCCCTATGCAAAATTTGAAACTTCTACCTCTCAACCCCAAAACAACCCTTTGGGGTTGGATTTCGTAAAATCCCATCTTAGTGAGCATTAAAGTCCTAAACATAACTCCCATGCAAAATTTGAAACTCCTAGTGCTTGTAGTAACAAAGTTTCATACAAACTCCAAGCCCAAACACAACCCCTTAGGGGTCGAATTTCACAAATTCCGCTTTAGTGAGTAGGTAATTACTTCCTAAAAAGAAACCATTATGCAAAATTTGAGACTCCTAACTATCAACCCTAAAAACAACCCCTTAGGTGTTGAATTTCCAAACATCCCGTCTTAAGTATCTCCTACGCCCTAAAAAGAATCCTCATGTAACATTTGAAACTCTTAGTACTTGTATTAACAAAATTTCATACAAATTATCCATGCCGAAAAACAACCCCTTAGGGGTCGAATTTCACAACATCCCGTCTTAATGAGCATCATTGTCCTTAAAAGAATTCCCACGCATAATTTGAGACCTCTATCTATCAACACCAAAAATAACCCCTTAGGGGTCGAATTTCCCAACTTCCCGTCAAAATGAGCATCTACCTCCTAAAAACATTCCCCATGCAAAATTTGAGACTCCTAGCACTTATAATAACGAAGTTTCAAAGAAACTATCAACACCAAAAACAACCCCTTAGGGGTCGAATTTCAAGAAACCCCTTTCATAAGTAGTACCTACTTCCTAAAAAGAACCCGCATGCAAAATTTGAAATTCCTAGTACTTGTAGTAACAAAGTTTCATACAAACTATCAACCTCAAAAACAACCCCTTAGGGGTGGAATATCGCAAAATCCCGTCAAAGTGAGCATCTACCTCCTAAAAATATTCCCCATACAAAATTTGAGACTCCTAGCACTTATAATAATGAAGTTTTAAACAAACTATCAACACCAAAAACAACCCCATAGGGGTCGAATTTCAAGAAACCCCTTTCGTAAGTAGTACCTACTTCCTAAAAAGAACCCGCATGCAAAATTTGAAATTCCTAGTACTTGCAGTAACAAAGTTTCATACAAACTATCAACCCCAAAAACAACCCCTTAGGGGTGGAATTTCGCAAAATCCCGTCTTAGCGAGCGCCTACGTCCTAAAAAGAACCTCTATGCAAAATTTTAAACCCCTAGCCTTGGTAGTTTCTGAGATTTCGTGTCCTATGAGTGAGTGACCTTTCGCTTTTATATATATAGATTTTATACCTACAGAGTGTCGCATTTATTTGCATTGGCGAAATAACTTTTTGAATAAAGATTAAAGAAAAGTATGAAAACAAGTGAGAATCGATTTTAAATTGCGAGAATGCAAGTTTGATTAGAAGGCATTAGTCATGGACCGCGTAACACCTGTGAGATTTAATCGAAGCGAATCGTAAACGATAAGATTTCTCGAGAGTTTCCATTATAATGTATTGGTGATGAATATTAATGAGGATAATTTGAAAAAGTCTACCTCATATTAAAAAGAACCATCTTTAACCACCTCAGCTTAGCCATAGCCGCGGTTTTAAACGTCTAGTATATCATACTAGGTATTTAAGAAAATTAACCCGCGAATATTGGAATAAATTGGGCGTTTTTCCATTAGCGACACGGCACCGGCACCGGCGACGGCGGCACCGGGCGGCGCCGTGCCGTTGCCGGGAACCGGGCAAAAATGTATGAAATTGTATTGCTCGCTTTTGCACTTACCGGCGCCACCGCCACCGGCCCGGCGTTCATACATTTTTGCTTCCCCGCACCGGCACTACGCCGTCGCCGTCGCCGGTGCCGGTGCCGTGCCGGCTAATGGAAAAACGCTCATTCAATGTTCTAACTGTCACCACTATTTATTGACACTGTAGGAAACAAATGTCTTCAATCTCCAGCAGTCTTTTGAAAAAACTTTTGCAAACGTTGCCCAGCCTTTCTTTAAGAGCTAAGAAGAAGCTAAGAGCTGTAACTTCGACAAGGAAGCTAACAAGAGTTAGCTTCCTTGTCGAAGTTACAGCTCTTGTGAGAAAGAGTCTGCCGAGTTGGATACGGTGGATACCGTACTTCAGAGATACGTTATCCTACATAACAATAAAGAATAAGGTCCTTATTTATCCAAAAAATAGACTGATGCTTCGGGAATAAAACATCATCATCATCATTCCAGGATAGAATGAATTTCTACTTCGCTTAGGCCTCTACCTTTTGCTACATCTTCCGGTTCTGTGCGTTTATTATTCCCGCAGGAAACACCTGGATTGAACAATTTTGTAAAAAATACAAAATAATTTAAAAGTAGCACATAAATAAAAAATATTATTTTTTTATGGAAATAGAACAACCGATAAAAAGTGCCTGACCTACATAAGAATACAGCTTATTTCCAAATGGATTATTGGAGCTCTAAATGTTCATTTCACGTAAATCCATTATATTTCCTGGAAGAAAATAATAAAATAAACGAACAACGTAGAATTTCAAAGCACGTACGTTACAATTAAAGAAGATTAAAAGAACTAAAATGGGCAATTTATTATTCGTAGAACCGCGCTGAAAATTAGATGTTCCGTTAATTCAATTTTATTTTATTTGCTTATTTGTAGACTAATTTTAAATTTAGCAAAATTAGACCTTGTTAGAGAGATTCTTCATAAAAGTCGGGTTCGTAGTACTCGAAACCAGCGTGTTTCTATGACCAGATGTGTAAAGAATCTACGTCCTTAAGCACTTTTTCAACAGGTGGTAATATAATATAATATTCCACAACTTTCACACAACGCCATCTAGTCCCAAGCTAAGCAGATCTTGTGTTATGGGTACTAGACAACTGATAAACATACTTATATATTTCTAAATACATACATATTATGGATAAATTACACCCAGACACGGAACAAATGATCGTGCTCATCACACAAACATTTCTCCTGGTGGGAATCGAACCCACGACCTCCGGCATAGCAGTCATGGTCACTAACCACTAGACCAACAGCACTCCAACCAATAGCACCTTTGGAGCGGAGCTGTTGTCGATGGAGGCAAGTCGCTTGAAAGGGTTCAGTGTCCACAATTCTCAGTAATGAGGGTCCGTAATATTATTATCCGTATTTATTGGTAAGTTTCTTCGGAATGGTCGGGTGCGTAGTACTCGCTACCACATTGTTTGTATGACCATGTGGCCATGACGTCTTAAAGTGTGAGTCTTTAGGCTGTGGGAAAGAGACAGAGCTATACAAGTCGTCTAGCGCCATCTCGTTCCTGTACGTCATGGTACGTCAGCTGATGTATGAACATGGACGACGCGAAAGGAGTCTGTACAGATCGTAGCATTCTGTGGTTTCTTTCTAGCCCCATCGGAAATTATTTCCGAATTTAAACTAGATAGACGCAAAAATATATTGTTAAGTAGCTATGATCTATACTAATATTATAAAGAGGTAAAATTAGTCTGTATGTAGGGGGTAATCTCCGGAAGGAATGATCCGATTTTGAAAATAGTTTCACTGGTTTATTCGTGAGTGAAAAGGCTAAGGCTATAAATCATAAAGATATCATGCATATTTTTCGCCCAACGAAGTGGGCACGGGTCAGCTAGTATATTGTAAACTATTTGAAACCTGTACACAGTTATTTCAAATGTCAAAAGGTTAGAAAAATTGCTGAAATGTCATAGCTAAATGAAGAATTCAATATATTTGACCCTGAAATAGCTGGAACAGCTATCTTTCAGTGAATTTATATTTCTTGTCACGGTCAGCATGTCTTCGAATAAAGCCGTAAATCATATTCCTAGCAACAGGGTTCCGTAACATTCTCGTTCTAACAAAGTCTGAATTGAAAATATATTCAACATAGCCGATATTTTTGACCTGTTTTAGGCCATATCATAATTTTGTAACAGAGAAATGAAAACGTTTCAAAGCCAAATTGAATTTTCTTTTGATAGAGTGAAATACTTAGCCGCAACGCCGTTTTTGGACTTATAAGACTTATATCTTTCAAAAAGTGCCCAGCAATTTATTGTTATCCTACATAAATGTGGTCGCCGGACTTATCTCATTACTGTGACCCTGGAACGTAAACGGCTATTGAAGGACACCGTGGATTTTAGTCAGTACGATTCTGACAGTCCCTCCCGCCCTGCCTGGGGGGGAGGAATCATTTGATGATTTTAACACAATAAAAAATACATGTGGCACTCGGAGACTGCCGCGTTGAAGCTATTGCATAACTTTTTTTTATTTTAAAAGAATAAAATCGCCTACCGCGTATATTTAACGAGAATTTAATTTATTAAAATGTTTGTGGTGCACTACTGTAATAAAGAACTTCTTTGTTGTAGGAGAATTTTATAAGTAGGTTTCATTGTGAAAACTCCTTTTGTAGCTGGCCGTTTAGAATGTAAGAAAAAATAAACTGTTTTTATGACGCTCAGATGTAGGATAACAATAAATTGCTGGACACTTTAAAGTGATGAGATAAATCTCATCACTTTACGTCTCCCAACTACATATTTATTAAGTTCTCAGTGCAGTACAAAGCGTCGTTTACCGTGTACCAGTCCCTTCCCTACATTATCGTACTCAGGGCTATGCATCAAGCTAAACAAAACCAGTTTTTTTGTGATCTCGCTTTGTATGATCTTTCCGCATATTCAACGGTCAGCTGATATTGGTCTTTGGTCATTTTGAATGGAACAAAAAGTTGGTGTTTTAATGCAGGTTTTTCTGGGTCATTGTAGTGACATGTTCCTGACTGACTTGTACTTGAAAAATGTTAAAATAAAGAATTTTTTTTTGTCAATATTATCTATATAAAAAAGGTGTCTGAAATAAAAAGGTCCCATAGTATAAATCAACTCTCCGGTAAAATGTTTATTATTTTTGCAAAATTTCTTGCTAACTAGTTCCAGAAAATCTGTATTTTAACAAGAAAACAAATTTAAATCCAATTAATGTTACTATGTCGTTTTCTTCGATCAAAAACGTTGGCCTCTAGAAAACACTAAGAACGTTAAATTGCTAATTATCAAAAGTCAACGAAATGATTTCTCAATTAAACATTAATTCTTTATTTCCTTCTTCGTTCCCTTCATCAAAAGATCCGTCAGAAATCTAATTAACATAACAGTACCTACCATCTTCAAACATAATTTACCATTTCATTCTCGGCAGAATGATTTCAACCGTAACATCTCAGTTGGTAAATTAAACATTAAGCCATCGAACCATGTCTGTAACAAGTCCATAAACTGTGTAAATAAGTTTTTATTGAGAAAGATCTGCGTTCTATGACCATGATTTATGAACGTAAAGTAACGGCCAAGTCAACTAGGTGTCTTAATTATCTCTGACACCAGAAGGTGGCCACACATCTTCATTCCTCACACAAAAAAAAAATCAGAAAAAACAATTAAAATAAGAAATGAAGGTCATTCGGGTTTCTCCGGGACGGGAGCCACGGGAACAGGCCACTTAGAGAATAGGCACGTCCACACAGAGCGAGTAATCTCGCGAGGCATTTCCCGCGCGAAGTAGCTCAGCTCGGCCAAGCTGCCAAGGCAAGCGCGCGCGCTGCCGCGGGCGAGCGACCGTGCGCCCGAGCCATCCAGTGTCGGCTTTTTGTTTTGCTCACGGATATTGTTTCGTGCCTCGGTCGAGAAACAATAGGCGCGTCCACACAGAGCAAGCAGCCTCGCGAGGCAGTTTCCTAGTGCGGCAAATGCCTTGCGAGGCTGCACGCTCTTTGTGGACGTACCTAATAACCATATTATGACTGTATAGTTACGACCAAGCTAATTTCTGTCAGTACGGCACAAGTAGGCGGCTTTATTATTTCTGTCATGAGAGGTTGACCACATCCTCACAAGAAAAAGAAAAAATAACGAAAAATTATTAATAAAACTACGACCACGACTTTCTAGCCAATTCATGTCTTAAAATTTAAATTATCTTAATATTATTTACTCTTTAATTAAGTACATATACCTAAACATACAGTTTTTCTGTCTCTTTAAAAGATAAATAATTTTTTGAGAAAGTCACTTTTATTTATTTGCGATTAGGCCTACGTAATCGGAAATCTCGTGTCAACGTAATTGTGTCAGCTTTAATGAAATGTCTACTAAATATATAAACTTACTCAAGTTCTGCAAAATAATTTTATCAAATAACGCTGTCTCAATCCAAGAGACTGTTTTTTGTTATAATTATAGGTAGTTATTCAATTTTCAAGACTGAAGTAAAATTATTTGTTGGTACATGCCCCACGATGGCCGCGATTTATAATTTATTTAAGTCTACTCTTTACCTACAAAAAACTACGCACGATAACGTACGATACGTTTGTGAGTAATACGATGTCATAAACTAAAACGCTAGAGGATAATCGCAGTCAAAGCGTTTCGTAAGTCTATGAAGACTTTCATCAGTTCTGCCTTGCTTTTGAATCTAACAAGTATTTTAAAATTTGGACTTTTAGTCACAACGGCTGAATGGATATTGATTAAGAGCTATTATAGAAATAATACATACCTGAGATACCGTTTATTCCGGTTTTACGTTTCAGTAAGTTATTACTATTCGATACCACGCCGGGGCTGAGGCTCTGGCTTCAGCTAGTCTACACTAATATTATAAAGAGGAAAACTTTGTATTTTTGTTTGTTTGTTTGTAATGGATAAACTCAAAAACTACTGGTCCGATTTCAAAAAATCTTTCACCAGTTGAAAGCTGCTTTGGTCCTGAGTGACATAGACAATAGAGGGGGAGGGGGGGGGGCGAGCGAAGCCGCTGGGAAAGGCTAGTAGTTTATATTATTATAAACTACTAGCTGAAGCTAGCGTGAAGCTAGCGGTTTGACGTACTTAATTAAATTATAAACTTTATTATTTATTTAAGTACGTCAAACTATTATGATTTGTTTGTGATATCGCTGCTATCGTTGACAGAATTTCACTTTGTCAAAATTTTTGGACGAATCTCTTTGTTTAAACACAATCTTTAAAAGAGTGTGAGTGCGACACTTGTCGATTTTTCCTTCAAATTCTCCCTTTCCCTTTAAAGTTTTCCAAGAATTTTAACATAAAGCTATAAAAACCACTTCCAAAGCGGGGCTTAATGCCAGACGCATAACTCTTCGAAGTTATTTTTAGCTTCCAGACGTGGCTTACCTTATTTTCCGCAATATCAATAATTTAAACCTCGCGAGCATACTTACCTGTATACGTATTCGAGGAAGCTTTGAAAACCGATATTCTTTCCTCTTGAGGGTTACCTCAAAAAAAATATCAATAGAGGCGTATCGTGTGTTCCATAAATCATTGAAAAAAATACGGTTGTACCCTGAGGTTGTACCAAAATCTCAAATGCCTGTTTTTAATTTTTTATAGCTTGGTTAAATAATCAAATGAGTCCTCCCACTCAGCGCAGGGCAGGAGGGACTGTCAGTCTTGTACTGACTAAAATCCACGATGCTCTTCAATAGCCCTTTACGCAGCTCTTGTGCCGGGGTCACGGTAGCTTGTTAATCCTGTGACCCCGGCAGGCTTTGACCCTTTATAGGGGTCCCATCATGAAGCTGACAGCTTTTTGAGGTGCGCGTGGAAAACGACGCGCCGTCGACTCGGGAGTAGTAAGTACTTTTTTTTAGCGTGGTAATATAATCAAATGAGTGCTCCCACCCCGGGCAGGGCGGGAGGGACTGTTAAACTCGTACTGACTAAAATCCACGGTGTCCTTCAATAGCCCTTTACGTTCCAGGGTCACGGTAATGAGATAAGTCCCGCGACCCCGGCAGGCTTTGGCTCTCTAGAGGGCCAGTCATCGAGTATATTTTTGATAGCACTGTGTGTCATGAGATGTGGTTGTACCAATATCACGAATGCATGTTATGTTAAAATTCTACTTAAAGGGGGGCGAGCCTATTGCCTTGAACCTGACACGAATCTAAATCTAGACTTTAGGTTGTTAATGAGGTTTTTTTTCTGAAAAACCCGATAACACTACATGATCTGAAAGTTAAACCTAAAATAGTATGAAGCGTGCGAGTTAATTTATTTATTTCCTGAAAATTATAATTTAATTTTTATTCATTAATGAAATGATTACCGGTCAGTAATTTTTAAGTTATTATTAGCTATTGGAAATACTGTGTGGGTTGGTTTTCCCGTGGTACCGTTAGCAACAATTACTTTATTCGTTTATTTTTGGTACGTTGGAATGTATAATTAAAAGGCTTCATTATTTTGGAAGAAAATAAAGTTAGATCATTCCAGAATGATTTTAATTTGTATTTGTATAATTATGACCTACAGGTTGTACCCTTTCTGGCTTGTGTGTGCGAGTTTAAATGTTTGTAAACGAACGCTTTTTTGTTATTTTCTTAATTTTTTTCAAAAAATCCACATGTCTGGGGCGGACAGCTGGTAAAAAAAAATGTAAGCACAATGGAATGTAATTGTTTATCGCTTTTTGTGCAGAAATTAAAAAATAAAAATGTTCAACCTCTTTTGAGAAAACAGATATTATTAAATTAATTAAAGAAGAAATTAAAAGGGTTTAAATGCCTTTGTGATACAATAAAAGGTTTTTCGTGAACACACTATCATCAAAAACTTTTTAATAGCCCTGTTAAAAGAATCTAATTACGCTTTTCAGTACATTCAAAGTTTTTTGTTTATTTTCTAACTTGATTTTAGTATTTATTTTATTAAAACCTACTTGCAAATATTTACGTTTTGTTAACCTATCCAATAAATTCTTTTTTTTTTTAATCTATAGTGCCTCTTATTCAACGGCTTTGTGGTAGTTATCCAAGGTCTGACTGGCTGGCGACCACACTAGAGAGAGAGAGCGTCAAGTAGCTTGCCTACGGACGCGGGTGACGCAGTCCTTCTTGAAGGGCCATTGTGCTGGGAAGGTAAATGTTGTTTTATTAATTTTCATCAAATTAAAAATGCATACGGCTTGGCGTGCCATCGGACTATGAGAGTGAACGAACAGAGAGTGCACCTGCGCCTGCACAGACACTCTTGTGCACACAAAATGTCCCGCGTAGATGGCTGATCTCCGCTGAGATTGATCGCCGTGGCAGATATCAGTCAGAAGGACTTTTATAATGTGAATAGGTTACTCCGCATTTGTCTTTTTTTGTCTTTTGACAATTCAAAAGTGCCTGTAACTGGCCTACTTTAAATAAATGCTTTGTTTTTGATCGTGTTCCCTTCAATCTGGATGTCTTGTTGTGAAGGACCAAATGGGTCCTTGAGAGAATACAAGGCTTAACCTACTAATCAGAGAGCATCTCCAAAAACTAAACCTGCTTGACAAGGTGCGTCTAAACGGGCAATATAAAGTATTCATCGATCGGAAACAGGAATGTCGTACAGATAATCACAGCGGAATCTTGTTCACCTTCCGTTACCCACGTAGACTAGACACTACGGCGAATTTGTCGGCATTGACAGACTATTTATCATTTTTATTATTTATATATTACCTATTATTTTAATATTATGGCTTGTTTAGAAAATCCGACTGATAATTACTCAGTGATTTAAAATATTACATAAATAATTAATTTAACTTTACTATTTGGTAAGTTATGGATATCAGGGCACAATCAGCACAATGTTATGAATTTACGAAAATACGGAGGAATGAGTCAGTAGGAAACGAAGAAAGTAATCAATATTTCTGTAGTTTACATACATACTTAACTATATATTTAAATACTACAATTAAATTAAAAAAAAAATACAAAAAGGACTAAACTAAAACTAAAATTCTTTACAGGGCGTCAAAAAATTCATCCACATCGCTGTCATTAGGTGTGTGGACCCACTTAATGGACAACTGCCCAGTAAGCTGGCAGCATTGTTACACGTTGGATGATAATATTGATCCTTTAATTTATTTTTAACCGACTTCAAAAAGGAGGAGGTTATTATTTCTGTAGTTGCGTTTTTGTTGTAAAGTGTGTGTGTGTTAACAAACATTTAAACAAACATTCGAACACAGCCAGACCTGCATCAACTAAGTTTAGATCATATTCCTGTACACCCGTGACACTTAGCGCAACTCAATTCTTTTACAACCTAATCTAGCTAACCATGCTTGTTGTAATCAGTTGACGAACTCTACATGAAGCAAAACACTACCAATTTCCTTGAAAACCTTGATTCTCATCAATGTTGACAAATTCCGTTAATTTGTGCACATGAGTAAACAATTTCCAATACCTTTATTAAGTATACTAATAACGGGTCAGAGCCCATTCGTCCCCTAAAATTCGTACCCCAGCATAAAAGTTGTGGATTCGGCCCCTATATAGGTGCCCATTGGTCTCCTGGTAGGGGACCAATTAATATTTTAATAAAAAATATTATTTGTAAGGTACCCATTCGTCCCCTCTAATATATATACAATATAAGTTAAAGATTCGGCACCTGTTCAGGTGCCTATTGGTCTCCTGAGATAAAATTAGCTATATTTTACATAAGAAACGGTTAACATAGTACACTTGTGAACAGTTTATTAACGGAATTAATTTAATAAATCATAACAGATCATTGAAAAAAGAGCCGAATGATAATTCGTCATGATAATAATATAACCTGTCGATAGGCTTACGATGTAAAATTGTCTCTCTACGAATGGCTTGTTAAAAAAAGGGGTTACAAAAATAATAGATAAGGTGTTTTGTTTTTATGTTATGGCTGCCTATTGGTGGTGGTGGTGGTGACATATGGGTTCTTGAAAGTGACTGCGAATACGAGACTGTTCAATGTGTCTTGGGTCTTTTATGAAATGAAGTTCGCCTAACGAAATAAACAATACTGTTAATATTATAATAATAATAATTTTGACATATAATTGAATCGAATTATCTCATTTGAATCCTGGAATATGATTAGTATTATTATTGATGGTAATTCACTTTATGGTTCACACTTTTATATATTTTTTTCAGAATTAACGATATTGTATTACCTATATATAATTATAATAAAAAAGAACCTATATATATACTACTACTATACTACATTTAAAAACTAAAATTAAAAGTAAAACATTTACAAAAATGACTACATTAAAAATTTATGGTGGAATACTACAGTCATATTTTGACTAAAAAGTCAAAACTAAATTATTTACTCCTGAATATGTATAGCAATTTTTTATCCGCAATTATTATTTTATCATATTAATGGATGTTATTATGTTCTTGTATTCTAAGTGTTTCGTTTTAGCTCAATGTGGAGTCGTTGTCACCCTTTTTAACCGACTTCAAAATGTAAAAGTAGGTTCTCAGTTCGACCTGTATGTTTGTATGTATGTTTGTTTGGCTGTACGGATTTGTTGCGGTTTTCAGCAAAGTGTTCATTACATTCTGGAGAAGGTTTTAGTATATAACACTAATAGATATCCCTTGACGTTGCCCGCGTGGATTCGTTTTTGCTTACTTGGATTGTAGATTTTCAGTGACCATTGCATGTTTTTCCGCGATTATCTCGCGTTTGGCTAAACCGATTTTGATGCAGTTTTCAGAAAAGTGTTCGTTACATTCTGGGGAAGGTTTTAATATATAACAATAATGGATACCTCGTGAAATTGCTCGCATAGATCCGTTTTTATTGCTTACTAGGATTGTAGATTTTCAAAGTCGACGATTATAAGAAGATTTTTGTTGAATATCTAAACTAAAAAGGGAAAAATAAAAAAAAATAAAAAAAAGGGAACCGACTTCAAAACCAAACACAAAGAAACTGTAAAATAACTTTTCTTTCGGAAGTCGGTGGCCATAGTCAATGAAATAAAAAACAAAGCCACCGACTTCCGAAAGAAAAGTTATTTTACAGTTTTTGTTTGATTTTTAAGTCGGTTCCCTTTTTTTCAAAAAGTTTTTTAATGTACAAAAATAATGAACGTTCTAACATTAATTCTGTTTTGCTAACATTAATTTTTTATTTTACCCTTTTCTGCGCGACTGTACCAGGACTACCAAGCTGCAGTATACACATGTACATGTACTTATATTAGAAGAATGAATAAAAATAAATATTCTTCAGGGGACGAATGGGCCCCTCAAAAGTTCCAGGGGACGAGTGGGCACAGGGTGCGAATGTCAGTGGACGAATGGGCTCTGAGGGTCAGAGCCCATTCGTCCCCTAAAATTCGTACCCCAGCATAAAAGTTGTGGATTCGGCCCCTATATAGGTGCCCATTGGTCTCCTGGTAGGGGACCAATTAATATTTTAATAAAAAATATTATTTGTAAGGTACCCATTCGTCCCCTCTAATATATATACAATATAAGTTAAAGATTCGGCACCTGTTCAGGTGCCTATTGGTCTCCTGAGATAAAATTAGCTATATTTTACATAAGAAACGGTTAACATAGTACACTTGTGAACAGTTTATTAACGGAATTAATTTAATAAATCATAACAGATCATTGAAAAAAGAGCCGAATGATAATTCGTCATGATAATAATATAACCTGTCGATAGGCTTACGATGTAAAATTGTCTCTCTACGAATGGCTTGTTAAAAAAAGGGGTTACAAAAATAATAGATAAGGTGTTTTGTTTTTATGTTATGGCTGCCTATTGGTGGTGGTGGTGGTGACATATGGGTTCTTGAAAGTGACTGCGAATACGAGACTGTTCAATGTGTCTTGGGTCTTTTATGAAATGAAGTTCGCCTAACGAAATAAACAATACTGTTAATATTATAATAATAATAATTTTGACATATAATTGAATCGAATTATCTCATTTGAATCCTGGAATATGATTAGTATTATTATTGATGGTAATTCACTTTATGGTTCACACTTTTATATATTTTTTTCAGAATTAACGATATTGTATTACCTATATATAATTATAATAAAAAAGAACCTATATATATACTACTACTATACTACATTTAAAAACTAAAATTAAAAGTAAAACATTTACAAAAATGACTACATTAAAAATTTATGGTGGAATACTACAGTCATATTTTGACTAAAAAGTCAAAACTAAATTATTTACTCCTGAATATGTATAGCAATTTTTTATCCGCAATTATTATTTTATCATATTAATGGATGTTATTATGTTCTTGTATTCTAAGTGTTTCGTTTTAGCTCAATGTGGAGTCGTTGTCACCCTTTTTAACCGACTTCAAAATGTAAAAGTAGGTTCTCAGTTCGACCTGTATGTTTGTATGTATGTTTGTTTGGCTGTACGGATTTGTTGCGGTTTTCAGCAAAGTGTTCATTACATTCTGGAGAAGGTTTTAGTATATAACACTAATAGATATCCCTTGACGTTGCCCGCGTGGATTCGTTTTTGCTTACTTGGATTGTAGATTTTCAGTGACCATTGCATGTTTTTCCGCGATTATCTCGCGTTTGGCTAAACCGATTTTGATGCAGTTTTCAGAAAAGTGTTCGTTACATTCTGGGGAAGGTTTTAATATATAACAATAATGGATACCTCGTGAAATTGCTCGCATAGATCCGTTTTTATTGCTTACTAGGATTGTAGATTTTCAAAGTCGACGATTATAAGAAGATTTTTGTTGAATATCTAAACTAAAAAGGGAAAAATAAAAAAAAATAAAAAAAAGGGAACCGACTTCAAAACCAAACACAAAGAAACTGTAAAATAACTTTTCTTTCGGAAGTCGGTGGCCATAGTCAATGAAATAAAAAACAAAGCCACCGACTTCCGAAAGAAAAGTTATTTTACAGTTTTTGTTTGATTTTTAAGTCGGTTCCCTTTTTTTCAAAAAGTTTTTTAATGTACAAAAATAATGAACGTTCTAACATTAATTCTGTTTTGCTAACATTAATTTTTTATTTTATCCTTTTCTGCGCGACTGTACCAGGACTACCAAGCTGCAGTATACACATGTACATGTACTTATATTAGAAGAATGAATAAAAATAAATATTCTTCAGGGGACGAATGGGCCCCTCAAAAGTTCCAGGGGACGAGTGGGCACAGGGTGCGAATGTCAGTGGACGAATGGGCTCTGACCCCTAATAACATTTATAGCGGAAAATCCCGGTTCGCAGATTACTCTCAGAGTAATTAACCGTCAACATTTGTTATTGGAGATACCTGGTTAACAATGTTGGTACATTTTGTTGGTGCTTGTTAGCCAATGTTGGGGCCAAGGAAATCCACTAAACAAGCGTTAGGACCGTATGGTGGAAGCGGTCGCGTCCTTCTGCAAAGCAGTCATGCTAGCGAAGGAGGAGGAAAGGACATCGTTCACCTCATGACCCAGCCTGTCCCCAGTTTCGGACATAGCATAATAATTACCACCGATTTCGGACATAGCATAATAATTATATAATAGTAGATAGCATATAGGTGAAAGAATTAAATGTGTGTAAAAAGTAAATTCGGTTTATTATGTGCTGTAATGTCTATTTTACCGCTATTTATATAATTATTTATTACTCTATTATAACATTTTATACTTGTCTCGTATTAAGTACCTGTATCTGTTCGTCCTTTCAAATTTTGCTTGCGGCCGCTAGTTTGAACGACCTTCACTTACAAAAGTTGTACTATGAGTATAATCCCTTCTACACGGATTTAACCTTCACGTTAAACACGGAAGATAGTAACAATGAAATACATTTTGGTTTTATCTTAAAGTATCATAGTATTCATATTATTTTTAATGTAGAGTTCGATTTTTTTTTCTTTTGGATAGTATTCCATGAATCTTGCTGGTCTCTTTCTATAGGTATGTTTTTTTTTTAACCTGATGTAGCCGGAGCTGGTGAAAACCTTTGTTTGAAGCAATAGACTCGCACCAGTATAATATACCTACTATATTATAACATAATGACACCAGACCAGAGCCCTTATCACGAGTTTTCACTATTTTACTTTCCAGTATTTACAGCGTTTCTTCTAAGGAAAAATGGAACATCGCCTCTGGTGTATGAAGAAGAAACTAGTTTACTTTACGTCAAAATAAGTGAAAACCCATGATAAGGGCCCAGAGTATCTTTGTCTTACTGCTTAGAGAAAAACAAGTGTGTTATGTTATGTCGGAGTTTCGAAGATACCTACTTGCAGAATCTTTACAATTTTCCTATCAATTTGGATCACACATGAGGTGCCATCTGTTATCATATAAACGTTATTGTTGTTTGTTTGAGGCACAGTATTTTTTTTGAGGTATTCCACGAAGCACACCCAAAAGAAGCACACCCAGACGAAGCCCACCTAAAGTATTCCACTTAGCCCACCCGTAGGTGGGCTTCTAAATAAAAATTTAAATTAATTAATTTCCTATTCCACGAAGCACACCTACGAATATCGCATCGCATAGTGCGGGGACTAAGAAATAAAAATGTCGATAGGAGAAAATATTTATTATTTAAATGACTAGCATCTTTCAGTTTCATCTTGCGAATCGGAATCTTCCAATCTTGCGATTGGAAATCACAGATGGTTTCATAATAATATTTCCAAAAAAAAAAAACAATAAAAGAAAAAAAAACTATTTTTCTATTATGTTCCTTTTTTACCGACTTCAAAAAAAGGAGGTTATCAATTCGACCCGTATGTATGTAATATAACCAGAACTGCCCAGTTTTCATATATGTTCGACTACATCAGCGTCTGAAAAATGTGCCAAATTTCAAAAGTGTATGTATGTTTTTATGTTTGTGTTCGCATATCTCTGGAACTACAAGTCCGATTTAATTATTTCCTTTTTTATTGTACTAGGTATTGTCCAACTTAGGGTACACTGCAAGTTTCATCAAAACCAGTTCAGTAGTTTTTGAGATAGGGATTTTTTTGTCTACTTGGGTTGTAGATTTTCAAAGTTGATTGTATGTTTGGTCGCGATTATCTCGCGTTTGGCTGAACCGATTTTGATGTGGTTTTCACAAAATTATTTGTTAAATTCTGAGGAAAGTTTTAATATATAACAATAATGGATATCTTGTGTAGTTGCCCGCATAGATCCGTTTTTGTTGGTCACATGCATTATAGATTTCTAAAGACGGCCGATTATACGAAGATTCTTGTTGAATAAATAAATAAAATAAAATAAAAAAATAAATAAAAAAGCCTTTTATTCCTTGCAGTTTACAATTTTAAAAATCAAGTTCTTAGAAGTAAGTGTTAGTGGGTTAGTTTCTTATGTAAATTATATATATTTTGTTAGCTGTGTTAGTTTTTATCTTCTGCAAGGACCCCAGATTGGGTAAAGGCCTCCTCCAAAGATCCCCATAAGTCTCTGTCTTTTGCTATTTGGCTCCAGTTTTCGCCGGCGGTTCTTTTGATCTCGTCCTCCCATCGTGTTATTGGTCTACCTCTTTTTCTTTTTCCTTGTGGGCCCTTCCATAGAGTTGCTCTTAAGGTCCATCGTTGATCTGTAAGTCTTGCAACGTGGCCTGCCCACTTCCATTTAAGCTTCTGTGCATAGGTCAAAGCATTTTTAGATTTTGTGATAGATCTTATTTTTGTGTGACGTATTTTGTCTATTTTCTTTACCTTGAGCATACTTCGTTCCATTCCCCGTTGACAGGTGATAATTTTGTGTTTGGCTTTTCCAGTGAATTTCCAAGTCTGGCACCCGTATGTCAAATACGGCAAGAGGTTCGAATCCATGATTCTGGTTTTTAGACTTATGGGAAAGTTACTCTTAAAAATTTCCTTGAGACTCCAATATTTATTCCATGTTTGTTGTACTCTCCTGTCTATTTCTATTTCGTTGTTTTTTCTTCCAAAGCTAATTGTTTTTCCCAAGTATATGTATTTGTCCGTGTATTCTATTGGATTTCCATTTACTTGTATTGATATTTTGCTACTATTTGTCATTGTCATGGTCTTCGTAAGATTAATTTCTAGTCCTACATTTGTACTAGCTATCTGTAAGGACTTAATCATACTCTGCAGCTGTGAGCTTGATTCCGATAGTATCACAATGTCGTCTGCAAATCTTAAATGACTTAAGAAGACACCATCCACATAAATCCCCTGTTTACTCCAGTTAAGTTTCTTGATTATTACTTCCAGTATGGCTATGAATATTTTTGGGGACAGCGGGTCTCCTTGTCTTACGCCTCTGTTTATGGGGAAGCTTGGACCAAGGGATTCTAGCTTTATTCTTCCCATATTATTCTTGTATATGCTCTTGATGACCTCTATATACACTTCATGAACCCCTTGTTCCTTCAGACTTTCCCAAATGCTTGCATGTGTTACGGTGTCAAAAGCCTTTTGGTAGTCGATAAATGCAAGGTATAGAGGTCTTTGCTGTTCTTGGTATTTCTCTATAATCAACTCAAGGGTGTGGATGTGGTCTAGCGTAGAGAATCCCTTCCTAAATCCTGCTTGTTCCACTGGTTGTCTGTCTTCGATTTCAGGACTGATTCTTGCGTTAATAATGGCAGAGAATAGCTTGTAGAGGCACGGTAGTAAACTTATTGGTCTATAGTTTCCAATGTTTTTTGGATCTCCTTTCTTATAAATTAGGATAATATTGGATTCGGACCATTGTTTAGGTGTTTCTGATTTTTGTAATATCATATTGAAAAGTTCTGCTAGTGGTGTGGCCAGAATTTCTTGTGCTGTCTTCAAAGCTTCGTTTGTAATGTTATCTGATCCGGGAGATTTTTCTAGTTTTAGCCTTTTAATTGCGTCGATAACTTCTATTTCGTCGATTACTTTAATGTTTTCTGTACTACAATGCCTAATAGTGTTCATTTGGATTGTGGGTTTTTAAGTATTGTCACTGTAAAGTTTTCTATAAAAAATCAGTTGCAGTAGTGACAATATCCATACGTTTATTCAGGTCCTTGTCTCCCTTTTTTAGTCCTTCTATCCAAGTTTTGTTTGTTCTAAGATCTTTGTAGGCCCTTGCTGTGCTTCCTGTCAACTTTAAATGTTTTTCTATGGTTTTTTGCCTATATTTTGCATAATCGTTTTTAATGTATTTATTGACTAGCTTGTAGAGTGCGGAAAGTTCGCTTTTCATAGCTCTGGTTTTGTGATTTGTTCTCTGTAGTTCTATCCTCCTTTGTAATAAAGCTGTTGTTCTTGCAGACAGAATCTTATGGTGTTTTTGTCCTTCCTCAGTCGATCTGGCTTTTTTTAAACTACAGGTGATAGCGTTTATTATGATGTCGTAGTAAGTTTGGACTGTAGAGTTCTACTGACGAATTGATAATTGTGGAAGCAGTTTTGTTAAGTTAGCTTTGAAGTTCAATATCTCTTCTTCGTCATTAAGTTGGTTTGTTGGTTTATTTGTAAATTTTACTCTACTTTTCTTATAATGTATTAAATTCGCTGTTGCTCTGATTAGCCTGTGGTCCGACGGGTAGTTAAGATTCATAGTACCAATGTCTTGAAACATTTTTGGTTGGTTAGACAAAATAAAGTCTATTTCGTTTTTGTATTCGCCATTTGGAGATCTCCATGTCCATCTTTTGTTTTGCTTCTTTTTGTAACATGTATTTATAATCGTTAGTTTGTGTTGTAAGGCGAAATCAACAAGCCTCTGACCTCTGTTGTTTCTCTTACCATAGCCGAATTCCTTCATAATCAAGTGTTCTTCCTTCATGGGTACTCCAATTTTCGCGTTAAAGTCACCCATCAGTATAACGGTCTCGTGTGTGTCTTCTAGTGCTCTGTCAACTGTTTTGTAGAACTCGTCCAAATCGCTCTCGCTTGCGGCTTCTGTCGGTGCGTATACTTGAATTATGGTAATCATATAGCCTTGGATATTCATATTTAATATAGCCACTCGTTCAGATAAGCCATTGAAGCTCTCTATGCTATTTTTATGGATATAATTGATTATAAATCCGACTCCGTATTTTCCTGGGGTGCTGCCGACGTAGCATAGTATGAAGTTCTCATGTTCTTCTATTTTGGTACCTAATCGTCTCATTTCTGAGATTCCTATTACGTCATACTTAATTTCTTTTATTGCTTCTTCCAGTTCTAATAAGCGTTCGTATGACGATAAGGATCGAACATTATACGTTGCGATCTTTATTATAATGATTTTTATTGCGTATGTTGAATCTTGTTGAATATCTGAACTAAAAAGGGTAAAATAAAAACTTTTCTAAAAAAAAGAACCGAGTTCAAATCAAACACAAAAAAGTATAAAATAACTTTTCTTTCGGAAGTCGGTGGCTTTGTTTTTTATTTCATTGACTATTGTTAAGTGTAAGTTTATATTGTAATTATGAAACAATCTGTGATTTTTATGTTAAAGTAGGGTATTTTTATTATTCACGAAACAGTACCCTGAGCACGAGTTTTCAGTATTTGAGACGTAAAGTAAACTGGAACTTTGGCAACTTCAAATTGACAATTTTCAATGAAAAAATTAGTTCCTTCTTCGCACATCAGAGGCGCTGTTCCAGTTTTTCATACAAGAAACGCTGTAAATACTGGAAAGACGCTGTAAAGTAAAAGAGTGAAAACTCGTGCTCAGGGTACTGGTAGCTATAAGAAAACTTCAACATAGATCTCTATGGAAAACTATATTTACAATGTTTTTTGATATTTCTCCAAGTTTTTATTGTAATTATGAAACAATCTGTGATGTTTTATGTTAAAGTAGAGTATTTTAATTACTCACTAAACATGTAGCTCTAAGAAAACTTCAACATAGATCTCCATGGAAAACTATAGTTACAAAGTTTTTGATATTTTTCCAAGTTTTTATTGCGTAAGTATGAAACAATCTGTGACTTTATTAAGAACAAAAAAAGAACCTAATAGAAAAATAGTTTTTTTTTTTTGGAAATATAATTATGAAATAATCTGTGATTTCCAATCGTAAGATTACAAAAACGACAAATATTGTATCACATTATTATAATGAAACTGAAAGATGCTACGTCTTTTCTATACATATAATAAATCTGTAGAAGGGTCAATTCTGTACATTGAAAATATTGAAAAAATAAATAGCGGGGGGTGTTGCTGGATCGATACCAAACCCAAATATGTGATTAAAAAATTTTTTGTCTGTCTGTCTGTCTGTCTGTCTGTCTGTCTGTCTGTATATGCAGGCATCACGTGAAAACCAACGGTTCGATTTCAATGAAACTTGGTATAATTATACCTTACTATCCTGGGCATAAAATAGGATACTTTTTATCCTGGAAAAATACGTAGAAAAAAATCTGTACAAACCCTATTATGGAACCACTGGCGACACCTATTATCAAGTAAAACATTACGCCACGCCTGCCTCCATTGATTTCTAAAAAGGTTCCACCACTCACCACTAGATGGCGTTGTGCCTATGACGCGCATTTCTGAATCGCGGTGTTAAGATTCTCCGATAGTTAATGACTACCGCGACTTTATTATTTTTCCGTGTGATTTAACTAGCAGTGCACTTGCGGGCTACGTCCTAATTGGAATAGCTACACAAGACTCAGCTACTAAGTTTTATCATAAAGTTAAACAGTAATTCGATTCTGTTATTTTTGGTTTAGAGGATCAAAAACCCGTGCTTTTCAGCGCGACCTTTTTGTTTACTGTTCCGATCAGTTATTTGTAAATACAAGGTCGGAATTACTATGAAAAAAATACTTACTACAGAACGCGAGCTCAACAGCAGTAGCTCAATAGATCTCCTTAATTATTATAGGCTTAGCCGTATTTGGGTCCAATAGATATTTATAACATGTCATTGTCAGAGTTACTCAAAATGGAGAAATAAAACATCCACGCGAAGACCGACATCCGCGCGGACGGAGTCGCGGGCGGAAGCTAGTATATAATAATTATTGTCTCCTATCGACACTTTTATTTCTTAGTCCCCGCACTACGCGATGCGACATTCGTAGGTGTGCTTCGTGGAATAGGACATTAATTAATTTAATTTTTTATTTAGAAGCCCACCAATGGGTGGGCTAAGTGGAATACTTTAGGTGGGCTTCGTCTGGGTGTGCTTCTTTTGGGTGTGCTTAGTGGAATACCTCTTTTTTTTTGGAGTAAATTTAATTCCGTCTCTATACTATAATTACTATATCTACACCTGAAAACGTGTATGCAAAAACAAACTTGCCATCGCATTTTAAATATTACTTATGATTTTCTACCACATTAAAGTGCGTAAATAATGTATGTATGTACTTTACCAACTTAAGCAGTTCTGACGCACGCTATTATCGTCACCACCTATGTAATGTTAGCTCATAAAATTAATGTTATTTGATTTAGAATTGCACTTCGTTTGTCACTGTAACTATGCGCATGAAGTTTATGTCAAAGTCAAAGATCTTGTGAGACAGCGGTTTAAAAAGTTGTTCTAGAGGTTGTTGTGCTCTTGCACTGCTCCACCATGTTAGGTATACAAAAATTGTGACAAAATTATTAATTGTTGTTAATTGCTAAATTATCAATTACATTAAATTAAAAATTATTAATTACATTATAAAGTTGTTCTATAGGTTGTTGTGCTCTTGCACTGCTCCACCATGTTAGGCATACAATAATTGTGACAAAATTATTAATTGTTGTTAATTACTAAAATGATCAATTATATTACATTAAAAATTATTTATTACATTAAATTAACAATTACTTACATTAAATTAAAAATTATCAATTACTTACATTAAATTTAAAAAAAATATTAATTAAGTATATTTTTTATGCTTTGCATCAAAACTATTTATTATAAGGTGAATAGTTGAGAAAAATGTGGTTGTTATTTTTATCTACATTCTAGGAATAGAGACATAACTACAAGAAAATGGTTTAAATGACAAAAATAAATAAACGAAATAATGAAATTTTCTCGCCCAACGAACATACATAGTTTGGTGTCCCCATTTTAATGATAACGAAATTAATGTTGTCTGTAAGTACTTACATCTTTATTTATCGGTTAAATATCCATTTTTTTTTTTGAATTTTGGTACAAAAAATTAGGTACTGATAACATTTTATATATTATTTTTCGATGACTGAACTATAAAATTTTACAGATAATTTATAATATCCACGAGGACAAAAAATACATAAATGAAAGAAACTTTCGTTTATGTATTTTTTGTCCTCGTGGACTAAATAAAATTCTTCCAAATTAATCAAAAATGTTATTAAATTCATTCACACTCTTAGGGGCAAACGACAAGCAATGTAGTATATTGTATACTTACGTACGAATACCTAATTAAAAATGTATGCACGTGCATAAATAATAAAAAAAAGATTAAAAAAAACTGGCTGTCAAACTGACACCACTAATTTTAATGCAATTTACACTTAATTAATGAAGGCAGAACGATGATCCCGGATCGGCAATCAATTTGCTGACAATTACACAACGCAATAGCGGACTTTACTAGTGCTAAGTGTCCATGAACATTGTCGTTTTGGAAACGTACTTTATTAAGGAACTTGTCTGAGAAGTCTTTCATATTCCAATATCATTTATGGTCATTCATTTGCATTAATAAACAAAATGTAATGGTATTCATTTCTTTCACGACCGCCTTTAAAAAAATACAGCAGTACATCAGTAAGTTAGAGTATTGACAAATATGGAATCATTTTTTTCTTTTTAACCGATTTAAAAAAAAAAGGAGTTTCTTAAATTGTCAGGTTTAATTTATTTTTTAATTTTAATGCGGCCGCTAACAACAGCTAGTTTCTCAGAAGTAGCCTAGAGAATCCTTTCGTACCCGACCGCGGGATACGGGCTCGCTTCCTGGAATCAATATTCAAGGGGTTAAAATACCTAATAAAAAACAAAAGTGGGTGTACTTTAGCTACACCTCTGACTAACCCTTAGGGCATTACAAAGGTGATGTTTTGTTTTCAAAAGTCGTAAGGTTTATAAACTAAATAACTTGTCGTGTTTTGATTTAAGCCTGCAGATTGCAAACTCTATCGTTTAGTACCTGGGGGGCCTAAAAATACTATATTACAGGTCCTACCAGGACACGGATACTTCGGGAGGTTTCCGTGACGGATTGGGCGGGAAGAAACGCCCAGGTGTCAACACTGTGCGTATACGTTGAAGATTTGCCTCGATTGAGCAAAGCACCGCCGTGTCCTCACGGAGGCGATAGGCGACGGTGACCTTTTGCGCCCGGCTTTGGTTGAGGTCATGCTGTAGGACGAGGAGCAATGGGAAACGCCCGAGTATTATTACATGTAGATGCTGAATATATTGTTGAACCTACTTTTGTCTGTTGGATTTATCGTTAAAAACACCACAAATATGATAAATAAAGAAATAACTCGAAATTTCAATTTGATCGAAAAAACTTTCAAAGTCACACAAAGTCATTTTACGCGCACAACTGAATTAAAATATCTGTCATTTTCAATGCATCGACTTTACTTTGACATTGTATTGAATACTGTTCAACTAAACATAATTATTGTTTTTTGAAGAAGTTAATTCAATGGTACCTAATACTTTACATAACGGTATTTAGTTTATCTGTTGATCTAAGCACGAAACCCATAATTTTGGCTGAAGTTTCGTGCATTTTCTACTCCATAATAATTATGATCTATGGACATAAATTTAGTTAGCGGTACGAACTAAAAATATGTGACAAGACGATTGGACAATTGCATACTCCTTCTACTCCCGATGTGTTCTCCTAACTAACGCATTCAAAAATAAGAGGGAGTAGGATTCACACAAAAGCTTCGAGTTTATTTTACTTAGAAAGTAGACACCATGACCCCGAAAGCGTGTATCAACACCTCAGAATTTTCAAAGATATCTTCACTTGTGATTAGTCATAAAATGCACGGTCGAATGCACAATGTCAATGAATGCCTTTCGATATTCGTCAATACATGAGTGATATCATAACTTCGAAAACTGGTTTCCTTAAGTAAAGGTTGCACATGACAGACGGTAGAAGGTAAAACCGACCAGTCATCGTCAATTTTGGTGAATGAGAGGAAAGGTAGTAAATTTTTGAAACAAAATAATGTAAATTTATATTAATACAATTTTACCTAAACTATGCGGCTTTTTCTCAAGCGTTAACTGCATTTTGATTTAAATCAGGCATCTCATAATCTACTGGATAATTAGTACTAGAGCTTGAAATAATCTTTTCCCGTTTTTATAAAAACCTCATTTAAATTCACATGATGAAGTTGGGTTTATCTGACTCTAGTGAAAATAGTTTTCAAATTCATCAAGTAAAATATTTACCGTAGTTAAAGTACCTATAGAGTTCCAAAGAATCTAAATAATAAGAAGTTGAAAGGGTATAGTTAGTAGTCTAGATTAATATTTCTAGTATGTTATAATTTTCATACCGAAATTAATTGGAAAAGTTTAAGCTAAATTTCTCTGAAACTTGTGTGATGTTTCTCAAGCAACAGTTTGTCCGAAATATCATTTAACTTGCTAAATCAAAAAAGTTACACACTTTACTTAACCTATGTGGTATGATTCAATACCTAATTATAAAATCACTATAACTTTGTTTTTTTACTTAAAAATATAATTATATTTACTATACTTTGAAAAAAAAAAAAGCCAGCCAATTTGCCTTTCGTCGTCCTTGCTTTAATCTTTAATTAGGCGCGTCTTAAAACTAACGTACTTATTTGATGGCGTATGGCGTTATTTTATGTATGGCGTTGGTATAAAATGAATAAATCTATAGAAAATTACGAATTAAGTAAATCCTTGGTCATAGGGACTTTTGTTTTGTCAAATACCCAGACCTGGAGCAACTACCTGCAGGCCTGCAGGTAGTTGCTCCAGGTCTGGGTATTTGTTCGATTGTTTGTTCGTAGTGGTTCGATCCCCGCACGGAAAAAATACTTGTATGGCCATACAAGTATTTTTTCCGTGCGGGGATCGAACCCGCGACACGCTGCGTAGCAGTCGATCACTCAACCACTGCGCTAACCGTGTCGTCGTCGTTTGTTATTCTTCTTTACGAATTTAGATAACACACACACATTTTACCCATGGGACAAATATTGTTACCATACTTCGTACGGGCAAAACCTCGGGCACTAGTTAGTACCTATTTCATTTTAATGCAGAAACATACGTAAGTGTCTTTCAATATTAGTTCTAAGTCTTGGCTTAGCCAAACGCTTTTTGTTTGACTATTCATTAATTCCAAAGAACATTCATTATACTGGGGGTTTTAGGCTGGAGGGTTAACGAATAACAGACAGGTTTAAAAGGTTGCAGACTGAGTGGTTTTCTGTCATTGACTCATCCAAATGTTTGAAAAAATCATCGAAAATTCAAAGCAAAACATAGACGACAGAAACGTCAACCGTATCCCAAATACGGAGATATCAAATTAGCATGTACATGTTCACCATAATTTACAAAGTACGACGTACAGTTGACCAGTATCGCAAACCAACATTCCTACAATAATCAACGTGAAAAAAATCACTTGAGTTGACGAACGACGTTTTCTCTCCGCGAATGTAGGTACATAAAAAGATAGTTGTAGGGAACCACTTGACCTACCGTAGCGTCATCCGATGCTGTGCTCGATCACTATGCTAACTTGTTAATCGATTTTGGTTATCACACTTTTCTAATCGATTGTACACTTAACACTGCACGGGATCACAACATTCATGCACTTTCACTTAGAAGCAGTTCTGTATCGATTTCGCGTAGTTTGCAAATCGTTAAAACTGCTCGGGCGTACCGCGCCGGCACTCGCGTCACACTGGCTGCGCTGGCGCAAGAGCCTCATTTCCCCCTCTTAGAAATCACAACAAAACACCTCCACAGAAAAACAAACCGTACCACTTAACCGTAGAGTGTCTTTTCCATTGAAAGGGAACTAAGTAAGTGACTTGTATTTTGACCGTAATGTTTTTGTACATGCATGTCTTGGTCTATTGGATTCTCTTCCTCATTGGCTGGACTTTCTGTGGGTTATGTAAGCTTTATAAGTTTCTAGAATTCATGTAGTCTGATAGTTTTGTTAGCATCTAGGTTTCATAAAATTGAGTCAAAGAGCTTGCTGCGAGACACTGGAAAGCTGCTGCCACTAACTTGTGATCTTGTTGACTCACAAAGAACTGAGACTTTAATTCTCACGAATCTTACTATTTAATCCAACTTCTTTTTAATATTTTAAATGCATAAGTAGGTAAGTTTTTGAGGATAGATGGATGTTTGTTTGTCTTTCAAACAAAAACTACTAAACAAATTTGAAAGAATGAAAGAAAAAACATTTATTGGCACACGCCAGAGGCCTTATCATGAGTTTTCAGTTAGGTATTGTGACGTAAACTTATTTTCCAAATTTCAAGGAAAAAATTAGTTCCTTCTTCGTACACCAGAGGCGCTGTTCCTTTTTTCCATAGAAGGAAACGCTGTAAATACTGGAAAGACGCTATAAAATTAAATAGTGAAAACTCTTGATTAGGGCTCAGAAGTGCACACAGTATCACAGAAAACACAAAGAACTTATAACTAAACAAGTAAAATTACATCTAAGCCAAACAATACGTACGGTGTCGCCAGATATATCAAGTAAAATCCCTCAGCTCCGCTTGACATGTCGCCGATACATGCATTTGGGCATTAGGGTGTCAAAACCACGGCGAAGTTGACTGTAGGTACCTATCGAGTTATGCTAAACGCTACAGACGTCAGTTGAGTGGCAATAAATTGATTAGTCTCTCGAATTGAAATGCAGACAGGAATCTCCCTTGTTCTGTAGCTTTCAATGGTCCTTCATTGAATTTAAGCTTTTTGGAAACGTGGAAAAAAGTTGAACAATGACTTAATTTTAAGACAACACTCTGTAGTTATTTGTGGCAAGCTTTTTATCAGACTATACTTTCATCATAATTTATAATCTATTCTAACAAATATTATACATGTTAGTATTAATGAAACGACTGATCTGTTGCTCTTGATGGAATTTGATTCAGATGTCATCTGGAACATAATATTCCAATATTAGGTATGTTTCGGACGGCCTATCAAACTCGTATCGTACCTAAACACCCAACCTGTTCCTTCAATAGCCCATTGCGTTTCAGGGCCCAAGGTAACCACTTTAGATGCCCTTTTTTTAGCGTGGTAAAATCTTCAAATGAGTCCTCCCACCCAGGGCAGAGCGGGAGGGACTGTCAGACTTGTAACAAAATAAAATCCACGGTGTCCTTCAATAGCCCTTTACGTTCCGGGGTGACGGTAATTCGTGAGTCCCGCGACCCCGGCAGGCTTTGGCCCTCTAAAGGCCCAGTCATAATACTTACTGACACTCTTTGAGGCGCGCGTGGAACACAACCCGCCGCGACCCGGATATGGTCCATGGTCGGACAGCGAGTCGCCTATTACTCGCCGCCCGCATGCCCGCGTCTACGACCGGAGATCGCCTGACGACGTCTATCGCCGTAGGCGTCTACCACTGCGACTTTAGACCCGAGGAAAATCCGTCCCTATCTTTTTCGTGGAATACCTACTTCAAATGTGGACTACCTACTAATTTAAATAAAAAACCGGCCAAGTGCGAGTTGGACTCGCCCATGAAGGGTTCCGTAGTAGCAAGCATAGATTAGGGATATAATTATATTGAGATTAGAAGTAATATACACAAACAATAAAAATAACTTTGTTTTTCATAGTGTTTGTATGAATGGCAAAGTTATATTTGCGGTTTTTGAAAATGTACTATACCTATCTCAAAAACTGCTATCTCATCCAAACCAATTTTCGTTGGAAGTTTTTTTTGAGGTCTACATTATATTTATTTTTTTAGTTTTATCATTCTCTTATTTTAGAAGTTACAGAGGGGACACACACACACACACATTTTACCACTTTGGAAGTGTCTCTCGTGCAAAAAGTTCAGTTTAGAAAAAAATGATATCAGTAATCTCAATATAATTTTTAAAGACCTATCCATAGATACCCCACACGTATGGGTTTGGTGAAAAAAAAAATTGAGTTTCAATTCTAAGTATGGGGGGCACCCCCAAAATTTGTTTTGTTTTAATTTTTGTGTGAAAATCCTAATGCGGTTCACATAATACATCTACCTACCAAGTTTCAACTGGATAGCTCTTATACTTTCGACAAAAAGTGGCTGTGACATACGGACGGTCAGACAGACAGACAGACAATGACGAATCTATAAGGGTTCCGTTTTTGCCATTTGGCTACGGAACCCTAAAAAGCGTTTAGCTCATTTCAACTAACAATAGCTACTTATATCAATATTAATTTATAGAATAATCTGGTTCGATGAGGTATTCCTCGAAGCGCTCCCGTTTTGAAACGCTCCCATCTAACCGCTCCCGTTTTGTTCCTCCAAGCGCTCCCAAAAGGAGCGCTTCGAGGAACGATTAAAAATATTAAAATGTATGTCCTCGAAGCACTCCCATGATTAACTTTCGGATAGAGATGGGACTATACTAACTGAAATTATCGATAATAACTAGGTAATAAGTAGAACACATTGTTATAATATACAACTAGCGGCCCGTCCCGGCTTCGCATGGGTTTGGTATTTTTTTTTTGTTTTATTGTAAATCCTTTAGTCCACCAAATAGATGAATATAATCTGCCGACATTTTTTTTTAATAATAATTATACTCCACAACTATCAATCAACGCCATCTAGTCCCAAGCTAAGCAGAGTTTGTGTTATGTTATGTTAACTGATAAACATACTTATGTATTTCTAAATACATACATATTATAGATAAATTACACCCAGACACAGAACAAATGATTGTGCTCATGACACAAACATTTGTCCTGGGTGGGAATCGAACCCATGACCTCCGGCATAGCAGTCAGGGTCACTAACCACTAGACCAACAGGCCTGTCAAATATGTACTAGTCCGGTCAATATAGACATTTTAAATAACAAAAATTCCCGGAAAGCTAAATATTGGTGGAGAGCTAGGGTTTACCATTACAAATAAAGTTTTAAAAGTTCCCATCGATCCCATGTGTGCTTCAAAAGTTATTCGGGGTCAAAGGTCAAAATTCGATGTCGATGATGCACACAATCATGAGTTTTTAAAAATTATCGATATAATTCAGTACGTTTATTTCATGCTTTTCCCTATTTTTAAACGTGGGAGCGCTTCGAGGAAATAAATTTTAATATTTTTAAAACGGGAGCGCTTAGATGGAAGCGTTTCAAAACGGGAGCGCTTCGAGGAATATCTCGGTTCGATTGGTAAAAGACAATGTTACTGGTAAGTCTTTAGATAAATATTACCCAAGTGCCTTCTGCGAAAAAATAATTATTTTCCTAACAACCTATCGTTTGTGTTGATATGCTCCGTTTATTGTTTCGAGAAAATACTTAAGGCGCGGTCTTATCTCATATTCCCAAAAATTGGTTTCTTAGAACGTCGAGTATGACGTAATGTAATAAAAATAAGCAACGCGAAAAATACAGTGAACAGAGAAGGGTATAAAGAAAAATTTAAACCGAACAGAATAATAAATAAGAGTTTGATATTCCCAATAAAAATTGGGAAGTTGTAGCACAAAAATAAATTTTGACGTCGAAGATCTCTGTATTTCCAGCGATAACAACAGTTTTTTTTTTTAAGAATTTAGTAGGTTTTCCATTTTTTTAAAACTTTAACCGAACCATTATTTAATTTTATGTCTATATTTTAAATAATCTAAAGAAAAGCAGTAAAATAAATGCCCATTCGCAGCTTACGTCACATTTCAACACAAATGTCATTTTTTCAATTTTCAATCTTATTGACGCTCCATAGTGGTGACAATGGTTTACGCGGTCATAAGCGATTAAAATCGTAGTCAGTCCGCGTCTTAACATCAATTTATTTGGCATTATACCTACAACTTTGAACAACAATATACCTAACAATATTAATTTGGCGTTGTAACAAAAGAATAAGTATGAATCTACTTTATTTGTCTGTCGACTATTCTTCTGAAGTTTTCTCGCAGACATTCGATTTTTACCTTCTCTGTGGGTATTTCTCATGCAGTAGGGTTCTTCGGCAGATGTTACGAGACGTAAGCAGCCCGACAGTTTGACGACCTGCAGTACTACTAAAAGATATCTTGATAACCAGTAATTGGATTTTGAAGGTATGAGGGGATCAAAATGTAAATACTTTCAATAAAATGAAAAAACCTAGGCAGGCAAACATGCTCAGCGACCCCTTATCTTAAACATCTTTGAAATAATATACACTAAGTATTTTTTTATTTGCGGTCTTTGCGGAATGTGATCTTTTTTACAGTATCGTAAGCAATATTATTGAATGTCAAAATGTTAGATCTGCCCTCAGGCATATAAGGCGATTGTCACACGATACACGACAGTCGGCTCCCTAGTTTTTTCTTTAGTCTTGAACTCCTGCGAACACACACTGGAACACAGTAAGATCTGTTTGTCAACGAACTCCAAAAGGATGGTGGTCACTTGCTAGGTAACCCTGGTGTGGCGTAGCACCGTCGGGCAAGGCAAGTGGTATCACTCAGCCGCTACCACAGGTTTTAAGTAGCCTGTGGTCCCGTGTTGCTTGATGTAGACCGGTAGTAGGTGGATCCCACCCACATCAAACAGCTAAAATAAAATTAGGCGGAGGCGGCAAACCTAAATAGGTTCTTGCGGTGTGTCATGCAGCGAGATGGTAAGCGCTGCTAACCGGTATAATCGGGGGGTATACCTGTTTTCAGGTAGTATAAAAAAACAGTTTATACATACACGGAAATGAATCAGCATCAAACTCATGCTGTCAGCTATCAAACTGCTTCAGGAACAGGTGATACTGACTGCTGGAGCGGCTAGCAACGGCAGCTTCAAACAGTCTTGACTACACAAACAGTCCGTTTGGGACAGCTTAAAAATAGGTACTTTCAAAAGTATGCCTTCTATTGGAAGCAAGTATGAAGACTTTTACTATGTTTTATTGCCGAATATTGCCCGAATCTAATTACATTTTTTAGAGAGGGACCAACCGCTGCCTTCGAAAAAAAAAGCGAAGCAATACTTGAAAGTATTGTCACGATTTTGTTCTGAATGTGTTACAACTATCGAAGGACTTGGGTAGTTAAGTATGAATTCACTTTCACTTGTAAAATAGGTACGTTTCACTTAATTGGAAAACTGGGTTTTGTAATGATTTTTACTTTCATTTTACAATTATGAATGCATGATCCTGTGTTATGAAAATCAAGGAACGCAATCTAAAGGTACAAGTTGGTAGCTGACGACATGAAGCTGCAGCAAACGGCGTGTCGCAGTGACACTACTGGTTTCTACGTATTTCTATGAAATTCCCTCCGTAGTTAGCGACATGTCGTCTGCTGCTGCTGCGTGCAGTCGGCACCAACTTGTCCCTTCAATTAAATTAATTCATGTTTATTAAACAACTCGCAAATACTTATTTTTGGTTTGGGAAATCATTAAAATGATTTCTCCCTCTGGGTGTGGAAGAAGGTGTGACTAATTTGTACTGATTTCCCACTCTGACCCTCCTTTCTTTACAGTTTTTTTTTTTTTTTTTAATTAGACGTCGTCCCACACCGTGGTAGACGGGACCAAAGCGTAGTCTTAGCCACTTCAGTATGGCCACGAGCGGCGATTTCATATATGTTTGATATTTCCGCACCCGCCGCCGCGCGCCGCCACCGCTCTAGGCTCGCAGTGTGTTCGAGCTGTGAAACAAACACATCAAAGGCTCATTAACTTATTTCATCTCCATTTTCTAATCTATTGACATGATATCGTGATTTTCAAGATAATTATTGGTACGATTTCCCTTAATTTTTTTTAGAACGGTAGGTACCTTACTTGAATATCCCTATGAATTGTTTTATGGGTGCTTTACAAACATTTGACGGCACGGTTGACGCAGTAGCGATTGACTACTGCTAAACTGAGTGTCGCGTGATCGTTTTTCGCACGGAACAAATATTTGTATGATCTATAAGTTAAAGTCTCAGCTCTGGGTGCTTGTGTATGTAAGTACAAAGTGTTTGTAAAAGCGGCCACGATACAGGAAAAATTCTTAGTGCGGGGTGAATTTTTTTTTAAACTTCTCTAGCAAACTGCAAGAACCGTAGCCTGTAGCCTGTAGGCAATACTTTAAGGCATACTACATTATATTACTTTGTGTAATATGTTTCATCAACACAACGGTGAAGGAAAACATCGTGAGGAAAACAGCATAATTAGCCTAGAACTGAAAATTTGAAGACCAACGTTGTGGAATACAGCCCACTCCTTCTCACAGAGAGGAAGCCTGTGTCCCAGCAGTGGGAACATTACAGGCTGAAATCACAGGATTTTTTCATAAAATGGAACTAGTAAAAAAATAATTATGGTGCTACAGTCCCAGTCACAAGACATAAATTAACTATAAAAGTACTAGTGGCCCGTCCCAGCTTAGCACGAGTACATTAACCGCTTGGTCGCTTCTCGCAACCACAGTTGCAAAGAAAAAGTCGTCAACTTTGCTTCGTGCAACCGTGGTTGCAAAGCGACAAAGTTTTTTTAATTCAATTTAGTCTCTATATCAAACGCATAGAATCGTAGTAGTGTGTATTTAATCCATAGACAGATAAATTTCTAATAGACGTGTGCCGCTAATACCAACATCACGGTAGAAAAATAACGAAATATCGTCAGTTGTGTTAACGTGAGTGAAGTGACGCCACAGTGTTTTGAAGGAGGTTATAAAATATGTCGTAAGTTTGTTATTTTACTGATTTCTGCTGATGTTTGTATACTAAATGAATCTCTAACCTGTGTGTTTTTATATTAAAGTAATATTTTTAGGAACATTGTAAGACAACATTTAAAAAACCGTCATTTAAAAACATACTCGCAGGGTCGTAGTTCTAAACTTGATTTTGTACTGCTATATTATCGTTAATACGATATTTTTCTAAAACATACAATATTATTAATGATTCTTGACTATATTTATTCAATTTAAGGTATTAAGTTGTGTAAATTGTTCTTCAGATTGTAACAGATTGCGAAAATTAAACCACCCGGTAAGTTTTTACCTACTCAATTTGATATTGCCGCTTTGGTTGCACGAAGCAATATACGTTTTAGGGTTGGCAGTCGGTGTTTTTTATTGACTTAACCTACCACACACCCTACATTTTACAAATAAACACAACTCATACAAACAATGTGTAACAGATAAAACGTAACACCTTAAAATTTTACTATTCATTACGACAATTTTATTTTTTCCATAAATTCATAACCTTCATTTTTCGAAATTGGTTAAAAACTATTTAAAATGTTTGCAAAAATAAATAACATAAATAAAATTTGATTTTAAGGAAAAAAAATCATATATTTACACAATGTTGTTCTATTAATTTAAGCAGTAAGTCGTAGTAGTTGACAACCCTAGCTAAGAATGGCCGCCATCTTTGCGGTTCGGGGGTCAAGTGCTTGATCTCAAGTCCCAAGCTATAGCCGATTTTACTTAATTTTTTATTAATGCTAATAATACTTTATTTTTGAGATTAATGACGCTTTCGAAACGTCAGGATTTGGCCTATTTATTGTATGAGTAAATATGATTGCTTGGCGGTCTACATTTACAAATTTAAAGATTTAGGTAGGCAATGCAAATTGGCAAAAATATGTGCCGCTTAATTTAATTCATTAATTTGACAAACATTAAGGAATAACCCATTTAAACTATTATATTCATCTAAGAGTGAAGAAAATTACCTTTATAGAGATGGTAATATTTTTGTTCTATGTACTTTAGTTTTAATGTAAAGTGGCCTAAATTATACCTAAAAAAAGTTACGAGCTTTTACGCATCCGCGAATTCTACACCTGGTTTTACATAATTTTTTTACTACATTCTTATATGTAAATTGTTTTCAAATACTGTTAAATATGTATAGTAATAAACCTAGTTTAAGAATAAAATAAATAACTACATACTTATTGATTTTAGTTTCTTAAAACCCCTATGTTTTACAAAATGTCGCTAAAATGGGTGCTACTCTTAATTTAAACACTTGTAAAATATTAGTGTAACCATATTTTTAAAATAAAGCGATCACACATTATTTCTTATCTCATGGGCTACTCATAACAGTAAAAACATTTGAAGTACTCCACTCAAGCAAGTCATAAATTAAGTTTTAGTAACAGCGGGCAGAACGCGCAGTAGCGGTCCAAAGTAACTAGCAAAGTAAGGTACCCATTTTTTTTCGCGCAAGCAATCGAGCGGAGAAACGCTCGTCCGATTTTGTGCAAACTTCACATAAAACATCTACTAAATAGGTAGTTGGAACAAAGCCTAAACATTTGGTTTGGATAAGTGAGCCCGTTCTTGAGTTATAACATTACAACGAAAAGTGGCATTGATTTTTATATATTAGACTATAATAGGCGCCCAGAGCGTAGATCTAAGTATATGGAGAAGATTTGGCAAGAAATTTCATGGGCTCTTTTTCAATCGCCTTAATTGTTATAGAACCTTTGTTACATCATTATACAATAAAGTAGATATGCCCCAAATAGAAAAGTCTCGTAATTTATTAAACAAAAAAAAAGTAATTTACTTTTACACAATTTACTTGTCTAATCTATCTCTGATGATTGTTTCTATTATTATTATTTATTTTTAATGCTGTTTTCCACGCGAGATTGTCTATAAAAAATCCCGGGAAGATCCATATTAACATCAACCTTTCGATGCAAGTACCTACTAAAATAGCTCTACTTAAGGCCGCATAACCAGAAAGTTGGCAACGTCGCAAATGGCTGTCAAATATTTACAAGTTTTCATTAATTTGGCAAATTAACTGTTTGTAAATAAGAAATATTGCTCTGTAGTGCACTAAAACATTGATTAGGGAATGCAATAATTAATATCGAAACACCGAATATATAGTTTTAGATGTAAAAAACGTATTTGGAAACCTTCCAAATGCTTTTTTTATACCTGAAACGGTTACAACATCAAATTCAGTGTCTTAATTGCATTCCTATAACAATGTTTTAGTGCACTACAGAGCCATAATTATTTCTTATTTCTATACAGTAACATTGCTAAATTAATTAAATAAAATAAAACTTGTTAATATTTGACAACTATTTGCGACGTTGCCAACTTTCAGAATATGCGCTCTTAATTCCGACCTCTGGTTATAAATAGCAGTCTTGACAATATTAACTACAACCTAACACTTACCTAGCCCGTTTCCCCTACCATGAAGGCTTTAGTCTCAAATTAGATGTTCTACAAATAGGGCAGCCTCTAATAAACACAATGCAAACGTGCTAATTGTATTGAATGGCTTCTCGCATTCGTGTAAGCGTAGCCTTTGACGGAAACAGTGCGTGACTGTGCCCTGGATTTCTTTTTTAACGTGGTCAAGTCATCAAATGAGTCCACCCAGGGCAGGGCGGGAGGGACTGTCAAACTTGTACTGACTAAAATCCACGGTGTCCTTCATTAGCCCTTTACGTTCCAGGGTCACGGTAATGATAAAAGTCTCGCGACCCCGGCAGGCTTTGGCCCTCTAGAGTGGGGGGGCCCGGTAAATTACTGACGCTCTTTGAGGCACGCGTGGAACACAACGCGCAGTCGACCCGGGCATGGTCCATGGTCGGGCGGCGAGTTGCCCATTACTCGCCGCCCGCTTGCCCGCGCCTACGGTGGCCGGAGATCGTCTTGCGACGTCCGTCGCCGTGGGCGTCTACCACTGCGGTTGGGGCGGAGGGAGGACGCCGTTCTCTCCCTCGCGCGGCCCGCCTCCATCAGTCACGTCACGTCTTAAAGCGAGAGTAGTTCCACTGTGGGAAAGAGATAGAGCTTTACAAGCTGTCTAGCGCCACTTTGTTCCCACACTGGAATTAATCTCGCTTTAAGACGTCATGGCCGGCCACCTGGTCTGGTCATTTCTGCGCCACTCCGAAGTCTGTGCACTGTGCCTGGTTCATCATCATCAGCCTATAAATGTTCCCACTGCTGGGACACAGGCCTCCTCTCTGTGGAAGGGAGTGGGCCGTAATCTACCACGCGGGCCCAGTGCGGATTGGCAGATGTCACATGTCTTCGAATTTTTAGTTCTACGACATGCCGGTTTCTTCACGATGTTTTCCTTCACCGTTTTGAGTGCTGTTGAAATAAATTACACAAAGTGATGCGCCTGACGGGGTTCGAACCCACGACCGTAAGTCGAGGCCGATACCACTGGGCCACCACTGCTCAATATCATTTATATCCCTTCCTAAATTAATGAAATGGTTGTTCCAATATTACTTGGATGTTTTTACAAATTATTGAGATATTTTGTTGTCGGTAGATAAGTAATGAGTTTTTGATTACTTTCGGTTTTCTCAGAATTGTATGTGCCCGTTGACTTCTATCAATTTGTTTTAGTATTAAGGCTCGTTCACACAGAGCATCCGTATTCATTTATTAACAGATCCGTCGCCACTGGAGACTACTTTGACACCGCATTTACAGTACCGTTTTTATCTTACCCTTCAGAACAGTAAATTAAAAAAAAAAGAACAATAATAATAATTACATTCATTTACGGTATATTATACAATAAGGTGGTTACAGAAGTGTTGAAAAATCCTTGTACAATCATTTTGCATGCAAATAATATTGAAAAAGCTAAAGAGTTGGTATCAGCTAGAAACTCCGATATCGAGTAGTAACACTTATTAAATAAAAGTCCAGTTAGTTTCTTTTTGAAACTTTTTACAGGTTCCTCTTTTATAGAATCAGGAAAGTGCGATTCCAAAAACATTTTTCCTCAACAAAGCAGTCCTAGATATTATCTTCCAGTGTGTAACAAGTTTCGGTATTGAGAACGCAAAGTTACACCTCGGTATCTGTTTTCCGATAATTTTAATAGGTATTGTTATGTGTGAATTCGGTCATACAATTACATACGGTATTGCCAATTAAAAAAATATACCATAAAGTGGACCTGTAAAAGAAACCTCTGTGTGAACAAACACTTAGGTTATATTGATTAGGTATATTATGTTTTCTGTAATGTCTTAAACCCGTCATCTAGGCACAGCTAGTAATGAATATTTATTAGTTTTGCGAGTAGAAAATACCAATGAATGAAAACCTTTAGATTTTAATAAAATAACCATTTTCCTTACTTACAAAATGTATCTCATGTTGCGTTGGTACAACATTGCTGAGAAATTTCCCGTAGGAGTTAACTAGAAGATTTGTTATTTACCTATACCTCGTGCCCGAACAACAGCTGTTACCCTTAATAAGAATTATTAATATTCGAATTCAAATTCATCCAATTATTAATATTCAAAATTTCATGCCTATTTAATTTTAACCATTATTTGTTGCCAGCGGCTTCGTCCGCAAGTATCTCGAAAATTATCACTTTAATATGATAGTTTAACAAAGTGGCGTTTTTAGGGTTAGCCAAATGGCAAAAACGGAACCCTTATAGATTCGTCATGTCTGTCTGTCTGTCCGTCCGTATGTCACAGCCACTTTTTGTCAAAAGTATAACAGCTATCCTATTGAAACTTGGTAGGTAGATGTATTATGTGAACCGCATTAGGATTTTCACACAAAAATAAAAACAAAACAGATTTTGGGGGTGCCCCCCATACTTAGAATTGAAACTCAATTTTTTTTTCACCAAAGCCATACGTATGGGGTATCTATGGATAGCTCATATCATTTTTTTCTAAACTGAACAGTTTTCGCGAGAGACACTTCCAAAGTGGTAAAATGTGTGTGTCCCTGTAACTTCTAAAATAAGAGAATGATAAAACTAAAAAAAATGTATAATGTAGACCTCAAAAAAAAAACTTCCAACGAAAATTGGTTTGGATGAGATACAGTTAGCAGTTTTTCGAGATATGGTACATTTTCAAAAACCGCAAATATAACTTTGCCATTCATACAAACACTATGAAAAACAAAGTTATTTTTATTGTTTGTGTATATTACTTACTAATCTCAATATAATTATATTCCTAATCTATGGCCGGTTTTTTTAATAGATTGAGTTATTCAAGAGGAGGATTTAAATCACTACGTAGTATTAAATAAAGTCACTTCCCGTTGTCTGTCTGCCCTATGTAGGCTTAGATCCTTAAAACCACGCAACGGACTATGATGCGGTTTTTTAATAGATTAAGTGATTCACGGGTTCGAACCCCGTCAGGCGCATTACTTTGTGTAATTTATTTCAACACCACTGCTCTCAAAACGGTGAAGGAAAACATCGTGAGGAAACCGGCATGTCCTAGAACCAAAAATTCGAAGACATTGTGACATCTACCAATTCGCACTGGGCCCGCGTGGTAGATTACGGCCCACTCCCTCTCACAGAGAGCTGGCCTGTGTCCCAGCAGTGGGAACATTTATAGGCTGATGATGATGATGAAGTGATTCAAGAGGAAGGTTTATACACTAGAAAGTTCTTTTTTTGAACGTAAAAGGCTATTGAAGGACATCGTGTCAGTACAAGTCTAACAGTCCCTCCATCCTGCCCTGGATGGGAGGACTCATTTGATTATTTTACCACGTAAAAAAAATAAAAAAGGGTTACTATTCATGCTATAAACTATCTGTATGTCAGATCTTAACCAAATTCGTTATCCACAGCCATCCTCGTATATTTTTATGTAGTAGGTAGGTATAAACAAGATAGTTGTAGGTAAAATATATATTTGATGTAGTAAAAGTTACTACCTACATCAAATCGTTAATTCCACACAGTATTCTAGCAAAATAAAACTTTTTTTCGACTTGACTCTGTAACTTCTTACGTTATAACCTTTTTCTTTTAACCTTATAAAAAAAAGTGACGGTCGCTTTCCTTACACGAGATAAAAGGGTCCTTGAATTCTATTGCCGCCATTAAATTCACTTCCCATTGGCGTTGTAACAATGTACTCTGAAGGAAGAATACATAAAAATTTACTGCTACCAATAACTAGGTGGCATAAAAGAAAATTTTATTTAACTCCTGTTGTTAGAATGTGAAAATGTAAACCTGTACTTATTTTTAGGGATCCTTACCCAAAGGGTAAGTTAAGGGTTGTCTGTCTGTCTGTCCCCAGGCTTTATCTCATAAACCGTGAGAGGTTACATTAAGAACCGTGATAGGAGACAGTTGAAATATTTACAGCGGCTTTAAAACGGTCACTTCAAGCAATACTGCCTCTTTAGGCAAAAGAGGCACATCTGCGCAAAAAAAATGCAAAGTTAAATGAGCCTTACTAACTAAAAAAGGCGTATCTATTAAGGCTTATTTTTCCCTATTCCCTTTTCTCCAGTTGTACCTTTTTTACTTAAGGCGGCAGAATATTCCTCATGATTGGACTTCGTCAATTTCCAGCAACGTCATTGTCCTATTATTAATTGACGAAGTGAATCGTAGGGAATATTGCTAAGTGGCTGTTATAGATCTGTAGATGTTGTATTTCTGTTCCCGATTTAACAATAAATACCGCTAAAAAATACGAGTAGTATTCACTAAACTCCTGAGAGCTACGTGTCGCGACACTTTCCCAGGGCTATGTATCGACGATCAGCTCGTCGTAGCGTACAGCCTAGAAATATTTTCTTTTATAGAATTTAATAGAAAACTTGTAAAGCCAGCTACAGCTATAGCTGGCTATATTATTACGTGCCACTTATAGTGGGAGCACAGGCACTAGTATAGCATGAAATCTACGTATTCTGCCGAATTACGAACTTAGTATAAAGAAGTATTATGAGGTAAACTGTATGGAAAATGAAATGAAAAAGCACCTCTAATGTACGAAAGAGGAATCATTTAATCCATCAAATTAACGTCAAAAATGTGAAAATTCGTGCTAGAGCCTTGTTGGTAATTTTCCATTTATTTTGTTTTTACATTATCGTCATTTAAATGTCAAGGTTGACAAAATTATCCTAGCCTAAAAAAATATAAATCAAATACCTACTTTAATTTGTTAGAAAAAAAAATACGAAAACATTGGAGACACATTTAATTAAACAACAATCAATTTTAGAACCCAGTGGCTTGGCACGCGACGATGGGAAGAGACCAGATGGGATGACTATAATGCCTTGGAAGTTGGGTAGACCTTTGGTGTGGGATGCAACATGTGTCGACACCCTTGCGCCATCCCATCTTCCTGGTACTACATGCTGTGCTGGTGCGGCTGCTGCAAGTGCCGAAAACCTCAAACGGCGCAAATACAATGGCTTGACTTCTAGCTATGTGTTTGAGCCGTTTGGGGTTGAAACACTAGGGCCATGGGGTCCGAGTGCCCACCGAGTCTTCAAAGACATCGCCAAGCGTATAGTCGACGCCTCTCGTGACCAGAGGGCTGGCCTATTTCTCGGTCAAAGGATCAGCATTGCCATTCAACGCGGCAATGCTGCCAGCGTTCTGGGCACTTTCCCCATTGACAGCGATGTGGATGAATTTTTTGACGCCATGTAAATTTTTAATTTTAGTTTTAATTTAGTTATTTTTGTAAATATTTTAGTTTTATTTTTAGTTTTTAAAGGTAGTTTATTTAGTGTATTAATTTAATTAATGTACCCAAACATTTGCCTAATACTACTCGTAACAATCAATTTCAGAACTGAAATTAATAATAAAATATAAAATTCAAAGGTTGAATTCTAAAAATGAATTTGATATTTATTAAAATTTCTGCTATCATGTTGTGATTAGGAATATGATCAAATAAAAAATAAACTTCAAAGGAAAAACTGAAATAATTTCATGTAATTACAGGAGACATTGAATTCGGCATTCGGCATCGAAAACCGGCTCCACGTGGTTTTGTCTACCCTACTCCTAGAGTGCTATTTAAGCCAGCGTAGGCTCCGTCTATCTACCTTGGTAGGTGGTAACCAGCAATTGGACTAAGGATGCGCGAGCGAGCGAAGCGAGCTCGGGACTTATGGGGCTCCCCGACTCGGACTCGGAGGTTAGGTTCGAAGGAGATGGCGGGGTCTTTCAGACAGTTGGGTTACTTTAAACCTTTCAAACAGAAATAGGAGCCCCGTGAAGCGGGGCTCCGTCGATCTACCTTGGCAGGTGGTAATCAGCAATTTGAATAAGGATGCAAGAGCGAGCGAAGCGAGCTCGGGACTTGGGGCACCCCTACTCGGACAGGTTAAGTTCGAAGGGGATCGCGGGGTCTGACCCCGGCATACCCTTCGTGTTAGTTTACTTTATACATTGTAAACAGAACTACGAGCTACCTTGCTAGGTGGTAATCAGCAATTTTATTAGACTAAGGATGCAAGAGTGAGCGAAATTAAATTTTCGGAATTCTAATTAATCGGTATTTTAATAATCGGATCATCGAATAAAAATTGCATTAAAAAAATGAAGTACCACAAAGCGGTATCAAGGTTTTGGCCCTATCGGTCCCCCGCCATATTTTTTTGTTTCAGCGGTGCGATACTCAATACTCAATACTCAATACTTTTATTGCTTCCACAAGTTTACTTAGATGGTAGGTTTTACAAAGTTATGATCATTGTGGACCCTGTCGGGCACTGCAATAGTAGGAGAGAGGAAGAGGGCTTTTATTTACTATATATTAGAATAATCATAAATGTTTGAATGTATTATTTATAAAGCAATCTAATTATCTATTATAATATGTATTTATCTAATTTAAAATTTATCATTAAAGTATTCATTGAGATCATAATAGCATTTCATTAATAGGAATTGTTTTAATTTATTTATGAATATATTGTTCTTTTATGTCTTTAATTTTATCGGGTAATTTATTATATATTTTGATGGACATCACAAGGGCACTCGCTGAGTGCATTTTTAGCTTAGAGCCCGGTAAGTTTAACCTATTTTTATGGCGCAGTGTAAATTTCGACTGTATGTCCTCCCTTGTCGTATAGAGGTGTGGGTGATTTCGCACGAATTTACATATCTCCAAAATATATAGGCAGGGGAGGGTCAATATTTTTTGATTTAGGAAATGGGGTCTGCAGCTGTCAGTGTCGTCTATGTTTACTAATATTCTTATAAGTTTTTTCTGAAGTGTGAACAGTCTTGGTGCCTCCGTGCTGTTTCCCCATAAAATCACGCCGTAACTGAGCCACGCATGTGCATAGGCATAATAGGTGACTAGTGCGGTTTTAAGGTTAGTGGTCTTTTTCACTTCACGAAGGGCGTACGCAAATTTAGACAGTTTTGATTTTAACTTTTGGATGTGCGATTTCCAGTTAATGTTCGTGTCTATGGACAGGCCAAGTAGGGTAAACTCATGAACGACTTCTATTGATGTGCCATTATAAGTGAAGTTGATGTCTAGTGGGGTTTTTTGACGGGGGTGGAAGGGCATTATTCTAGTTTTGGAGAAATTTATTTCGAGATTATGGTCTTTCATCCAAGTTATTGATTTATTTAATGTTTCTGTTAGGTCCTCGTTCAATCCAACATTGTCCTTACATGAAGTAAGAAAAGAAATGTCATCAGCAAACAAGACGCATGGTCCTGCTATGGTGCTCGGAAGGTCGTTGATGTAGATAACAAAGAGGAGGCATCCAATTACAGTTCCTTGGGGAATAGAGGCGTTAATTGTTTTGTTGTTAGATCGAATGTTTTGAATCTCTTTTGTATTTTCATTATAAAATTCTATTTCAACTTGTTGTTCTCTATTTGTTAGATAAGATTTAAACCAATCGTGAGCCTTCCCGCGGATCCCTATACCTTGTAATTTATTAAGTAAAATGTTATATTGTACCTTGTCGTAAGCTTTGGACATGTCTAACAGTAAGCCTACAGCGTATTTCTTATTATTTATTATATTCAGCACTTCCTGTATGTATTTAAAGACTGCTAGTACAGTGGAACGGTTTCTGCGAAATCCGTTTTGACATTCGTTGAATACTTTATATTTTTCGCAAAAGGAGTAAACACGATTGTGCATTGCCTTCTCAAAAACTTTGGAGGCCGTGGGTAGGAGAGCTATTGGACGGTAATTACTTGGATCCGTTTTCGCGTTTTTTTTGTGGATAGGTTTTATTATAGCTTTTTTTAGGTAGTCTGGGAAAGTGGCTTCGTCAAAAGATTGATTTACAAGTAAGAAGAATGGTAACGTAAGTTCGTTTGCACATTGTCGTATTAACATTGGTGGCAACTCATCTATTCCATGACTTGTTTTGCTTTTCAGGTTTTTTAATATTGAGTTGATTTCACCGGGGTCCACCGGGCTGAGGAACATGGTGTTTTCAGTGGGACAAAGCACTGGGGTGCCTCGCGGCTCATTGCCAGGTGTTTTGTTGCTATCCTCCCCGATAGACGCAAAGAAGTCATTAAAATGGTTAGCTATCAGTTTAGGTTCAGTGACATTTATACCATTTATATGTAATTTAATATTATTTTTATCTCTTTTTATTTTCTTATTTGTTCTTTCATTTATAATACTCCACATGGTTTTAATTTTGTTATTTGATTTTTTAATTTTGTTAATATATTGTAATTTTTTTGCTGTTATAATTGTTTTCTTTAGTATTTTTTCATATTTCTTATAGTTTTGTTTAATTAATGGATTATTAGTTTTCAGAGTAAGTATCTTTTCAAGCCTTTTATTTTTACATGAAACTTTGATTCCCGGAGTTAGCCAATACTTTCTATAGTTTGTTTTTAGGTTAATTTTTAATTTAGGTATACATTGGTTTAAAATGTTTGTCAATGTTTTATTAAATATGTCATAGTTTTCATTTATGTTCTTATTTTTTTGTAATATCTCGTTCCAATTTAATTCCTTTAATTTAGATTTAAATAGTTGGATGTTTTTATTATTGTATAACCTTTTTTTGACATACCAGGTAGTTTGCTGAGTTTTTTGGGGCATAGCCATGTGTATAATAGTACCACTATGGTCTGAGAAACCTAACTCTTCCACTGTTGTATGAAAATTGTTATAGAAATTTGTAAAAATTAAGTCTAAGCATGTTGATGATGTTTGTGTAATTCGTGTTGGTGATTTTATTTGTTGTGTGAACTTATATTCTAGCATGAGATCTAAAAATTGGTTTGTTTTTAAATTATTTTCTAAGATATTTATATTAAAGTCACCTCCTATTATTATATTATGTCTAAAATATTTTTTGTTTATATATGTCAGAATCTCTTTTAATTGTTTATAAAATCTATCTTCCTCTCTTCTATTCCAATAAATAACTATCAATAACAGTCTTTCTTTTATAAATTCAGTCGCACATACTTCAATAACATGTTCAATTGAAAAATCTGATATATCACTTATTTCTATACATTCAATATGGTCTTGTAAAAGGATGCAAACTCCGCCACCTGCGTGAGTTTTCCGGCAGAAAGATGATGCAATTCTATATCCGTCAAATTGTATTGTGTCTATTTTTTCTTGTGACAACCACGATTCTGATAAGCATATAGCTGAATACTTAGGTGTTTGTTCTATAAAGGCTTCCAATATATGTTGTTTGTTATAGAGGCTCTGGATATTTTGAAATAAAATTTTAAATTGTTGGTCTTTGTTTCCGAAATGGTTTGTCGTTGTAGTCTGTATGATTGTAGCTGCGAAAGTTGTCATCATCTTGAGAATTTATTTGGTCCTCCTTAGGTGTGTTTAAGGTGAATTCGCTTTTGGTCGTTCTGTCTTCTACGTTTATTATTCTTCCTTCTATCATCAATTGATTGTTACGAATTACTGCGTGTAATCCTTTGTTTCTTGCTTTCATCATTTCTTCGCGCATTTGTTTCCTTTTTCTTCGCGCATTATTATCTAGAAATTCAGATAAATACAATCCGGTGCCCTGGAAGAGGTGTCTGTTTTCCTTGACATACGTAGTCATTCTCTTACTCAATAGCTCAATCACTAGTGGTCGATTTTTTGTGTTATATCTGCCTATTCTGTAAGTATCTTCTATGTAACCCATAAGATCAACATTCATAATTTCTCGAAACAAATCAATTAGTCTCATGTGTAGGTTGTTGACTGGTTCCTTATAGTATTCCTCAAGACCGTATAAAACAATTTTTTTGGAATGACTTTCATTGCAATTGTTTTGGTTAGGCTCATGGTTCACAATTTTTATTTTTGTTTTTAAATCTTCTATTTCAAGTTTTAGTTTCTCGTTTTCTGATTTTAGGTTTTCTATCGCAGCATTTGTTTCTTGTATGTCCATTATTCTTTGTTCATTTTGTCTCAGTAGGGTATTTGTTTTATGTTCAACGTCTTCTCTTAGTTTTAAAATAGCTTTGTTTATTTCAATCTGAATGGTATCTTTTAATTCTGTGATAATTGATTTGTTATTTTCCTGTAGGCGTAACATTATCATTTCACTTAAGGTGTTTAAAGTTATTTCTGTTTGGGTGTTAGATTGAGGCGCTTTTGCTTCGCCTTGTGTCGTGATTGTATCGCCCAACAGACTGAGGTCAACAGAGCCTGTGGTGTCGTTCAATAAGTTGCTTGTAATTTTTCTAATCGTGACGTTATTTATTTCTGGTGATGTAGCTATCGGTTGGGGATCACGTTCTCGCGGACGAATAGGGGTTTCTATATTCCCTTTTTTAGGTATTTTGCATAAACATGCTTGACATTTCCAAGTTTTAGTGCCCTTAAAGGCCGTTAAGGTTTTGAAACGGTCAGCCGAGATACAGGCACATTCTAAATCGTATGTGCCTTTGCATAGTGTACATGTTACGTTTTTATCTTTCTTTAGATCTTGTTTACAACCTGCGCATACTAATAATGACATTGTGAGATTTGGGTACTAGTAGCGTCCTCTAGTGGTTCCGATGTCACTTTCGATCTATAGATCGGATGTTCCGTAAACCGTATGTTGTGGCTGTCAATGTCGCAGTTGGTGGTTTTGGCTATAGCCGATAGATGGCGCTTTCTTCAATAATGATGTGTTATTATTTGTATTTTGAATTTGGTCATAATGGGATTATTATGTTGATAATAACAGAAATGGGTCTTTAACGTACCTTCTATGGTGTTAGTAGCTACCACAGGTATTTTCTGACGGCAAACGATCGGGCGAAACACATTGAATCCAAATGTTTTGTTTTGCACTGATTTGAAAATTTGTCGTTGCTCCGTGCAAATTTTGGATTTCTTGAGTTTTCACGCACTTAACTTTTGTTCTTCAACTCGAACCTCTGAAGGTCCTTTAACTTTAACACTTTTTTGGCTTTTTATCGCTTATTTTTTACTTTAACTATTTAAATCGATTTTTATGTACGCAGCTGATCGTTATTGACGCACTGCAGCGCCCTCTCTATCTACAACGACCGACTGTTATACAGGGTGTCCGGACACGAGTTAGCGATACTTGAAGGGGATATTATAGATTCATTTTCATCGACAAAACTGCTTTTAAAAAAATTCTTACTCCAACACCTCGCGAATGGCGGCCATTTTAGTTTTTTGATTTGTCGAACTGGGGTATGCACAATAAAATGCAAATATCTTTGAATTCAAGAGACCTACATACATGCAAATGACTTTATTGCAAAGTTAAATGTTAAGGCTTTTCAAAAACTTGCGAAAGTTTTCTAAATAATATGTAAAAAGAACCAAAAAACGTGGGTAAACACGAAATTGTACACAAAAATTACTGAATATTTTCACATTTTATACTCTAGCACGAAAAGTACCCCTGTATTTTGCTTAGGTGTTTGTATTAAATTAAAAGTATTTGAGTTAGGCTATAAAATAGTATCAAAATTATTTCTCTACGTCAAGTACTTTAGGAGTTATTCTTACTTGAACATAACCCTTCCTTAGCGAATGTACCCCAATATTACAGGTGTCGCATTCTTTGGGCGAGCTAAATTGTTTCAGTGTAAATTTATGAGCTGGCATTATTAATCACCATGTAAATGATCCCAACGAATCACCCATAAACTGAAATGGCCCATTTTTTGAATTTATTCAAAGAATTTTTTTCATAAAGTAAACAAAAAATGTATTATTTCAGTTTAATGGTGATTCGTTGGGATCATTTACATGGTGGTTAATAATGCCAGCTCATAAATTCACGTTGAAACGGTTTAGCTCGCCCAAAGAATGCAGCTTCTGTAACATGGTGGTACATGCGCTAAGGAAGGGTTATATTCAAGTGAGAATAACTCCTATAATACTTAACGTAGAGTGATAATTTTGATATAATTTTATAGCCTGACTCAAATACTTTTAATTTGATGCAAAAACTTAAGCAAAATACAGGGGTACTTTTCGAGCTAAAGTATAAAATGTGAAAAAATTCAGTAATTTTTGTGTACAAGTTCATGTTTGCCCACGTTTTTTGGTAATTTCTACATATTATTTCGAAAACATTTGCAAGTTTTTGAAAAGCCTTAACATTTAACTTTGCAATAAAGTCATTTGCATGTAAGTAGGTCTCTTGGATTCAAAGATATTTGCATTTTATTGTGCATACCCCAGTTCGACAAATCAAAAAACTAAAATGGCCGCCATTCGCGAGGTGTTTGAGTAAGAATTTTTTTAAAAGCAGTTTTGTCGATGAAAATGAGTCTATAATATTCCCTTCAAGTATCGCTAACTCGTGTCCGGACACACTGTATATTTAGATAGAGGACACTTAGACAAACATAAACTACTATACATAATTCTCCCTGCGGGTATTACATGATGTAATTATGTCGTCATATTTCAATATGTTATTATATGTATTCATTCATAATTCGGGTTCTTTGTAAAAGGTCTGTCACTGAGGTCGAAACCACGGGTATCGTGCTTAGAGATTAGACCCCCAGACCTTCACTTAAATAACCATGAAAGGTTTCCACGGGACCTACTTTGAGATAAAGTGAATAGCGGAACGAGCAAGATGAGTGCATTTACTGCTCTTCTACAATACCAACACCGTCTAAATGGATTCTCTTTGTGTGGAGGAAAGTTGTTACCTCTAGACACACTTGCACTTAGGTATCTGTAACAGAGACTCAATTGGGCATTTTGTATCTCTTTAATATCTAATAATAGTCTCTGAACTAGTTTAGTATTGTATTGAATATAAAAATTATACTTTATTGTACGCCAAAATTAATAGACTGAGTTTTACAATATTGTTAATCTAAAGGGAACAACGGCAGTCTTATCGCTGAGCGATATCTTCAAGACTACCTCTGAATGGAATGGAATAACTTTTTCAAAAAAAAATGTAACCGCCTTCAAAAACAACCACAAAAAGGGTAAAATAACCTACAAAGTAACTTTTCTTTCAGAAGTCGGTGCCTTTATTTGTTTTCCTTTCATTGTCTTTTTTGCCACCGACTTCTGAAAGAAAAGTTATTTTGTAGGTTATTTTACTCTTTTTTGTGGTTGTTTTTGAAGGCGATTACATTTTTTTTTTTAAAGTTTTTTATTTTACTCTTTTTAGTTTAAATGTGCACTAAAATTTTATAATCCGTAGCACCGGTAACAACATCGCTCAAGTGCACAATAAGCTAATAAAATTCCCTATCTCAAAAACTACTGAACCGATTTTGATGAAACTTGCAGTATTCCGTAAGTTAAACAATACTTAGTACAACAACAAAAGAATTACTTAAATCGGACTTGTAGTTCCGGAGATATGCGAACACAAACTAAATCAGTCGTTGCCTACTCCAAGCCGTTGAGGAGTTGTACCTTCCATCATCAGCTCATCCACCTGAAATGATGATTATCAGATGCAAATACTTGAACAGCTTTAGAAAATATATGAAAATGGTACTATGTGCCTATAAAATTTGAAGGTTGCCCTCGATTTCCCTGGGATCCCATCATCAGATCCTAACCTGAAGATCATGGGACCACTTGGAAAGTAAACCCTTTCAAACAAAAGAAAAATTTTCAAAATCGGTCCAGGCGTCTTCGAGAAATCGGGGAACATACATAAAAAAAATAAAAAAAAAGATTCCGACGAATTGAGAACCTCCTCCTTTTTTTGAAGTCGTTTAATAACTTAAATAAATTAATAAAAACAAAGACATAAAAAGAGAGTAGTTAGTAGTGTACAGCAAATAAATGTACAATCTCATCGCAATTCTATTATCAACATTGCTAAAGTGACAGTTTTAGATCCTCATATAATACTTAGTACCAAACATTGGTTTTGAACTATCTTTCCACTTATTTGATTAAATAGTAACTTCCGACAACAATGTCCCTTGTCAGTCTAACTTCGTTAGGTTAACCTCAAAATCTTGTTGGGAGACCCCTTCCTTTGAGTATCAGATGTTTAACTCTTCGCTTGGAAATCTGGAATAGAAATTGAATAGTTATAAGTATTTAGTTCAGTGTCTATTCTAATACTATTTACATATTATACATAGTTTATGTTATTTCATTTGTTCAGCCCGCTCCCTCTCGTTAGAAGGAGTCAACACTGAAATTGTTTTAATATTTAATGAGGAGATAAAATTAAACAAAAACACACTACATCTACGCGTTTTAGTTCTAGGAATAGTCCCGTTTGTTTTTCTTCATTTTTCTGAAAGTATTTGTTCAGTAGACTCCACAAATACTGTTTTAGAACTAAACTAGATATCCGATCCGTTTAATTATATTTCATTTTCTATTGAATAGGTTTTTTTTTTCCAGTTTATACTTCCGCTGCCCTTTGTAAGTTTATCTTTCGCCAGCACTAGACTATTTGTTTGTCTTTATTCGCCTTTCTGCACCACTTAGTGTGTTTAGACCGCGATCTTTAAACACTAACACGTGTGTTGACTTAGGTCTCATCTATATCTTTCTCCTTAGGTAACGTTCATTTATAAAGACGTAAGTTTCTTGACCTCATGACGTGATAAATCACGAGGAATACCGAGAAAGGTTATTTACGGAATTGTTTATGTGTGCCGTATTTTAAGATATATCTTTATTATAATCAACCTTACAAATATAAATTTATGTTAAATCTACCAAACTCAACCCAAAAAAAAAGTTGACAACCTTGCTCATGAATTGCGTCGATTGACGCCAAAGAAAATGTATGGCAATACATGAAACTACAAATCTGTTATCGTTATCATCTAAAGTGAAAGCGCCCGGTATTAGAAAACTGTATAGTTTAAATTTTACAAGAATTTGCGTGTTTAAAATTATCAAATGAGTCTTCTCGCCCAAGGTTAAGAGCGAAAGGGACTGTCAGACTCGTACTGACTAAAATCCACCGTGTTCCTTCAATAGCCCTTTACGTTCCAGGGTCACGGTTAACTGTTTAGACAGTCCCGCAACTCGAAAGAGACTCGTGGCCCATGAGGCGATCGAGCCCGCGACTTTTGCGTTAGCACCTCGCTCTAATCAATTAAATGCACATAAGTTTTAGATTAACGTGGACATTTTAACTACAATTGAAGCAAAAGTTTGCCCACCCTCATTTGCTCTATTGAAAATTAAACGAGTTGAACTGTTCCTTTTAGTTTCCTATTGTTCAAGTTTGATTGCAGTTTAATCTATAATGTTCATAATTATTATGTATGTAGTGAGACTTACTCCGTCTTACCACAAAAAAGTTAAACATCTTTTGAACACGTCCAAATAACTGTCAACTTCAAAACGACATTTCACATTAATATAAAGGTAATTTTGCAGTTACACTTTTTTAGATAAGTGTTCAACACAATGTTAATTTTTTTGTGGTAAGATGGACTTAGTTTCGGATGGATGGAATCCATCTCCTAACGGTCCACCCCGGGCAATGGAGGTTCATGGAGTTTTGCATAATTATTATTCTCTTATTATTTGTTTTATGTTATGAATTATTTATCTATTATTATTTAGAAATCCACATCAATCAATTTTTTGACACAACATGAATCGTGCCGAATCTTGTCATATCCCTTTCTTTAATAGATTTTCAATCTTACCACAATTAAATAGTGAAAGGTTAATGTTCGATTGGTAAAATTTGACAGATTCGAGTAGGTTGACCTGCTGACGTCTGCACATAATTATGTAAAAGTTAAATCAAAGCATTAAAATAAATAAAAGAGCCTAGATTAACCCAAAGTGGTTCAACATAACTTTGACTTAGTGAACCATATCTTTTCTAATACCATGTTAAAAAGTAGTGATAAATCTCGTCAGAGATTAGCCATTCAACTTGTAAAATTGTAACTACTGTCTACGTAATAAGCATCGTCAAAATTCATAACTTCAAAGCGAGCATAGAAGCCAGCAAGTATAGGAAAACTAATCAGAAAACTATATGCCCAATCCTTCATACCTCCCTCACATACTGACGGGACCACAGGGTAATTAGTTGTGAAACTATGCCATCATTAAAGTCTCTTCATTAGTTGTCCGAGAGCAAAATTCAGGTTCATTCGAGATTATAAAGTCCACTACACACAGTCACACCAAAGTCGGCTTTGCCGGATTAGACACGGCTTATGCTGTGAGAAATTTGCCACCGCGCGGGTTGCTTCCACGTGCGGTTTTCCACCTGCGCCGCCGCGCCGGTGGCTCGTTTCGTTTACTCGATTACTGACAGGTGTCTTATCAAAGTAAAGAAAAATTTTGGTCGTATAACGTATTCACGTATTTGACCATGATTCGTATTTGAAGTAAGTGGAATGAAAAAATGTATGGAAAATGAAAAAGCGTCTCTAGTATAGGATATTTATTATTAAAGTTTACATCACAAAAAACGCGATTAATCGCGCGGGGCGACATGTCGCGGTCCATTCGCAGTATTTTTAGAGTGGAAATTAGCTTCGCTCGTTGTCGTAGCGCGATTAATCGCGTGTGTCTGCAGGAGGCTTAACTTTGCGGCGGAGGCGGCGCGGCGGCGCGGGCGGCGGGCGGGTGGCCGATTTTGGTGTGTAAAGGCCTTAAACCACATGTATCTGCAAAATGAAAAGGAATTTAATTTACTATTGACAGTTTACTATTAAATCGACGACTTCAAAGGCAGTAGCTTTGTTCCATTGATGTTTAACACCATGTAGTGTCGATTTCAATCGAATAACGTAATATGACACACATAATTTATGTAAATCTTCGCCCTTTTCCCATGGGAAAGGGCACGGTTGACGCAGTGACTGAGCGATCGACTGCTGCGCAGTGCGTCACGGGTTCGATTCCCATACATAACAAATATTTGTATGATCTGCAAGTAGTTCTTCCGGTTCTGGGTGTTTGTGTATGTGAGTATCTATGTTTGTAAACGCATCCAAGATACAGGTGAAATTCTTAGTGTGGGGCAATGTATTTTTAAAAAATAAAATAAATAACTAACCACCAAACGCCACCTGCTAAAATCCTGACATACTCCTTTCACCTCATCCACGTTCATACAATCGCGTCGGTTATAAGTATAAGGTACCTTTTTCAAAAACCTAACCAATTAGGTCACTGTAGGTATATTTCTAGGGTGTACCCTCCCGGCGGCGGCATCGTCACTCATTATCTGCCATATGATTCCTTTTGTGTGTTGCATTTCACTCATCCTTCTTTTTTGACGTGACAACGTTTTATAATTCGATGGAGCCGGCTGCACTACGAAAAAACATGACGTCATGCGGCGTTACCTCGCTCTGAGGCGTTCCAATTTTCAATTGTTTATAGCAACGTAAGTGCAGTATTTTCTTATGACAATGTCGTGATAGTTGAACGTGTTCAACTATCATCATTAATCCGACTTTACAGACAACCGATTTTTTTCGCTCCATCGTAGGCTTTGTTTCAGTTCACCTTTTTCCTGGGCTAGAGTCAACAGCAAACCCATCTTAAATTAAAAAAAAAATCCTTTCAACATGACTGAATAAATTCTACTGAAAAAACAAAAATCGTTTCAACTCAAAAAAATTATATTTAAGCACTTTTGGGAACACCTGTATAATTCATCATCATCATCATCATCAGCCGGAAAACGTCCACTGCTGAACATAGGCCTCCCCCTTAGACCGCCACGCCGAACGACAATTCGCCACTTGCATCCATCGGTTGCCCGCGACCCTCACGATGTCGTCGGTCCACCTAGTGGGAGGCCTACCTACGCTGCGTCTTCCGGTCCGTGGTCGCCACTCGAGAACTTTTCTTCCCCATCGGTTGTCAGTTCTACGAGCGATGTGGCCTGCCCATTGCCACTTCAACTTGCAAACTTTATGCGCTATGTCGGTGACTTTGGTTCTTCGCCGGATATCCATGTTCCGGATTATATCCCGTAAAGAAACTCCGAGCATAGCTCTTTCCATCGCTCGTTGAGTGACTCTTAGTCTCTCTAAAAGGCCAGCAGTTAGAGACCACGTTTCAGAGCCATATGTCATCACTGGCAACACACACTGGTTAAACACCCTTGTCTTGAGACACTGTGGGATTTTCGATGAGAAGATATCACGTAGCTTCCCAAACGCTGCCCATCCGAGTTGGATTCTTCGGGCGACCTCTTTCTCGAAGTTGGACCTACCTAACTGAACAATCTGTCCAAGGTAAGTGTAATGGTCTACAACTTCGAGAGTATCATTCCCAACAACAACCGGTACGGGTGCCACATGGACATTCGACATGACTTTCGTCTTGTCCATGTTCATTTTAAGGCCGACCCGTTGGGATACGATACTGAGGTCGCTGAGCATAGCATTGAGGTGCTCCAACGATTCTGCCATGATGACCATATCATCGGCAAAACGAAGGTGAGTGATGTATTCGCCATTGATGTTGATGCCGAATCCGTTCCATTCCAAGAGCTTGAAAACGTCCTCCAAAGCGTTCGTGAACAGTTTCGGAGAAATAACGTCTCCCTGTCTCACGCCTTTCTGCAATTGGATTGGTTTCGTGCTCTCTTCCTGAAGTCGGATGGACATGGTGGCGTTTCTATACAAACACTTCAACACCTCGATATACCTATAGTCGATATGACATCGTTGGAGGGACTGCAATACTGCCCAGGTTTCGATTGAATCGAAGGCCTTTTCATAGTCCACAAACGCTAAACATAATGGCCGACTATACTCCTCTGTCTTCTGTATAATCTGGCGGAGCGTGTGTATGTGGTCTACAGTACTAAAACCTTTTCGGAAACCGGCTTGTTCGGCCTGTATAATTAACACGTTAAAAATACCTGGAAATTGTAAAATTTGCCTAATTTTCACGTCCTTTATTTTAATAAGGTCTAAAAACAACGAGTTCACATTCATATTTTATGCCAGCCATTTAAAAAGAATTTCTTTAAAAATGTTAATTTAAATTAAACCTCAATGTGGTTCTGCATTAATTAACTTTTTATTCGTACGTGATAAGTAAAGGTAGAGAGAAATGTTTGAAGCCAAAGAAAAATAATGCATAGATTTTAACTTTGTTGTGAAATTGATAAAGAAAAAAATAATAGTGCAAGTGAGAAAAAGCGTACGTAGTACGAGCCGCTGACGTCTTCGTCGCAGTATGGTGCCTTATAGAACACAATGTATATTCGTACGCGCGACCGACGTACACGACAGACATCAGCGTAACAGAAATTCAAGACTAAAAAAAACACATTGTAAGCGAACCGACATGTCGATCCAACAAAGCGAATACATTGTGTCATCTGCCGGGTTGTAGCACTGGACAAGCGTGGTGGAAGGCTGATTATGAAATTCAAGCGTACTTAATAAATTGAGGTACCTATTTCAATTTCTCTTTTACGCAGCAAAAAAAACTAAAAATTTCGAGCAATAACCGATTATGTTTCTTTTTCCATTGGAAAAAGTGGTTAAAAAGACCTATTTCATTTGATTGATACGTCCAGGGACATCTGTATAATTATCTAAACGAAGATCTTAAGTACTCGATTGGCTCTAGGCGCTGAACAAGCCATGTCAGTCAGTGTGTACGTATCCTAAACATGCAAACTAGACTCTATTTAAGTTAGCAAATTGACCTTTGTTAGTTAAGGCCCAATCGTAGCTTTTGTAGACAAATTATATCAAAATAGATTGAGTATAAACACTATGCCCTAAATCAAAATAACCTTAATATTAATATTTTCGCCTAAGTAATTTACTAGAGCATAAATAACATGATTTACATAGGTGAGCCTTGATGTTGACATGTCTATCACTAAGAAACGAATATGTAGACATTTGAATTAGGTTCACGTGAATGACACCAATTTTGTTATTCTGTTTTTCTTTGACATAATATACCAGTTTTGTGCCTCGCTTATTTTAGATTAGACTTCGTTTTAATAAATTAAATACCTACCTGTTACACAATATTTCATGCTCGAGATATTTTTAGGCTAACCGTAATGTTGTCTATATTAAATTATTCTCTTTGCTGATTTTGAAATGATAAGGCTCTTTTGAATAAAATTTATCTTTCATTTCCAACATCAGTTTTTATTTCCTTTGACGTTTCTTTCAGACCTGTACCCTTAGTACGAGTTTTCACTATTTTACTTTACAGCGTCTTTTCAGTATTTACAGCATTTCTTGTATGAAAAAATGGAATAGCGCCTCTGGTGTGCGAAGAAGGAACTAATTTTTTCCTTGAAAAAAGTGTCAATTTGAAATTTTCAAAGTTCCAGTTTACTTTACGTCTCAAATACTGAAAACTCGTGCTAAGGGTACTGTACTGACAGATTTACTGGATCAAAAGTTTTGTTAGCTTACCACATATTATGAGACAACAAAGCCTTAATAAGATGACAGATTCCAAAGAAGGGTTGACCCATCCCTATGTTCAAATCGATCATCTTTTATACGCTACACTGTACCTACGTAAATTGAATTTCATCAAAAGTTTTACGAACTTTTCTATTTTGTAATTTACTTTATTGTTAACCTTTAATGTTTCGAAATGTGTGTTATTATCATAATATTGCAGTGGAGCAGTGGTGGCCCAGTGGTATCGGCCTCGACTTACGAGTTGTAGGTCGTGGGTTCGAACCCAGTCAGGAGCATTACTTTGTGTAATTTATTTCAACACCACTGCTCTCAAAACAGTGAAGGAAAACATCGTGAGGAAACCGGCATGACCTAAAACCAAATATTCGAAGACATGTGACATCTAATCTGACATCTAATCCAACCCACACTGGGCCCGCGTGGTAGATTACGGCCTGCTCCCTGTCACAGAGAGGAGGCCTGTGTCCCAGCAGTGGGAACATTTAAAGGCTGATGATGATCATAATATTGATTTAAAGTTACATTTATGACTCTAATGGTCATAAAGTATGTTTCTACGATGCATAAAACATAGCCCAAAATGATAAGTTTGCAGGGTATCAAAGTAAAAAGTACTATAAAACAACTTAAAATAGAAATTAAATAAACCATTCCTTTAACAGATCCATAGTACCAAATTCTTAGGAATTATAATAGACGAACACCTAACGTGGAAAGAACACACAGATAGCATTTGCAAAAAAAATAATAAATTTGTATTTGCCCTAAAGAAGGTCAGAGAAACGACTTCAAAAGAAACCGCACTATTGGTGTATCATGCGTATGTATGTTCCATTATTCGGTATGGTATAGTTGTATGGGGATACACAGCTGAGCTTTCACGTATTTGAATAGCCCAAAAGAAATGCTTGCGTGCAATTTTTAATATGCAATGGTCTGACTCCTGTCGACCAATTTTTAAGTCAGAAAACTTAATGACTGCCCCTAGCATTATACATCTATGAAACAGCAAAATTTGTGAAATCCAATGCGAATCTTTTTAAAAACAAAAATAATTTAAATAAACGTAAAGTCACTCATTCAAATTTAGAATTACCGGTACCCAGAATTGAAATGTTTAGACATAGTTGCGTGTATATGGCTCCACTAATTTATAACTCGCTACCTAAAAAAATTGTTGACTTACCCTATCGCAAATTTTGTTTTGCTTTACAGGAATGGTTAATTAAAGAAAGTTTTTACACCATAAACGAGTTCCTAAAAAAATACTCATCGCATTCCTATCATTTTAAAAATGCATTGTAAGATTTTGTTATTTAATGTAAAATTTTATTGTTATTTCTTTGTTTATAAAAGTTTATTTTATTTCAAATTGTTTGGTTATTTTGTTTGAAAATTTTATGTATGATAATGGTGTCCGTTTTTTTTTTTTTATTTTTTTTTTACTATAGTTTCACTTAATGTTAGTTTAATTTAATTTCGTTAAATGTTTTTTGATGTCTGTATGTTTTTATACCTATGTATTTCAGTACTATTGTTTTGTTTGTTTCGTGGTTTAGATTTACGAGTACGTGTCTTTGTTTCTGAATTAGTATGAGTTTTAGTAATGTTTTCTTCTATTCTCTGTAACTTGTTTGTTACACATTTGTGTTAGATCTTTGTTATAAATTTGCATGCCATTGTTATGGCAGAATGTGTCCTGCCCTAAAATATGATATAACACCTTTTGTATACCACATTTTATGCAAATAAAGAATACTTACTTACTTACTTACTAACATTCTTTTCTTTTGCTTTACTTTTACGTGGCTTTTTCCTTTGTTTGATCTATTCACGAAAAGACGGTCAGACATCTGTGATAATAATAAGCAACGGAGCTTGAGATTTTTTTTTAATAAAATTGAAGTAAAGTATAGTACTTTACTTACGGTATAGGTTATAATTTATTAAGTATTAAGTATATAAAGGTTTTAATTTGACCTCAATCTAGCCCATAGGCTAAAATAAAAAGAATCAGTTACACAAACATATTTATCAAGCTTTACAGGTCTAATAAAGTTATATTATAATCTGTTAACTTGTGAATACCTCTCATTACTTCTAGCACAGAAGGCTCCCCGTATTTTTATAAACCAGTATCAGTGGGCCTCTTATCCCATTAAAACTCTCTACTTAGCTGGGTCAGCTTAAAAACAAAGTGTTGCCAACTGAACCTAAAACAATTCTGACGAAAATGTAAGTAGTCATTCAGTTTTAGGGTCCACCTACCATTAGGGATATGTAACTAAACCGTAATAATTAATTTGTCCATCCTTTTAGTCGCTCATAAAATGAAATGTCTTCATGTTTTTTTTAAGAGATAACCAAATATCTTTCGAAAAGATCTTACCTTTGTGAACATTTGTCTATACTATACTAATGATGGTCCATTTACAAAAACTCTTTCACCTTGGTCCTGAGTGACATAGGCAATAAGGGGGGGGGGGGGGGGAGCGAGCGAAGCCGCTGGGAAAAGCTAGTGTTAGATAAACATAAACCGTCTTACTACAAAAAGTTAAACATCTGTTGAATACTTGTATAAAAAAGTGTAACTGCAAAATCACCCCTATATCCAAGTCAAATGCCGTTTTGCTGTTGACAATTATTTTAGACAGGTCTTTAACTGTTTTTTTAGCAAGGCGGTTTCTATCTAACTAAGTGACATAAAAGGCTTTTCATATTGGGTTAATTTTGTTTGTGACCCACATAAGTATTATTATGTTGGTATAAATTGAGAATAATAGGTGAAATTAAAAGTCTGTGTCACTCTCTATTTAAAACTTTGCAAGCTTGTTGCGAATCCCTTAGGACACAGTAGAGCATACGGTGCAAGACTGCCCCGCTTGGGCAGAGCACCGACGTATCCTCACGGCGGCGATAGGCGGAGACTGCTCGCGCCCGTCATTGGTCGAGGCCATGCTGCGGGGCGAGACGGAGTGGGAAGCGGTCGCCTCCTTCTGCGAAGCAGTCATGCTCGCGAAGGAGGAGGCGGGCCGCGTGAGAGAGAGGACAATGTCCTCCCTCCGCCCCGCCCGCGGTGGTGGACACACAGAGCAGCAGTCAATTGCTTAACCACTGCGCCAATGCGCCAGAAAGACACGTTATGCTTTATTCATAGCCGAGGTACAAAGTTTATAAATAGCAGTTCCGTTTACAAAATCAGAAATAGTCTGACCACTTCAAAGTTTCTCATGATGTCTCAATTCTACTGTGCAACACAAAACTTTGTGACTACACCTAACTGTGTAGAATTTAAATGCGCTGTAAAATCTGAGGTCCCCCAAGATTAGTCTTTTACGAGGTGCTTTTGAGATAAGCAAGCAGTTTACAATAAAGTAACAAACTGCTCGTATTGTACTGTTGGAATTCTCTGAAGATTGTTGAGGTAAACAAACAAGGTTGTGTCTAGGATTCTGGGTCGACGTTTTGTTTTGGCTTTTCTCAAATTAACGACCGTTCACGTCCTTGTCGCTCGAGCGGTCACTTAAGCTATTGTCAAACAGACAGGTGAAGCGAATGCGAAGCGAAGCGTTTTTGTTTGTAATGTATGGAATTGTTTGAAGCCTGTCACATAGACTATCGGACCGCTTTTGCTTTTCTATATGACAGGATTCGGATCGCATTTACTTCGCGTTCGCTTCGCCTGTCTGTTTGACAATAGCTTTAGCGCGGGACGGCGAGTGGTAACATCAAATGTATAGAAATGTTTGTAACACGCCATGAGACGCCGCTAGTGGCGAAAGCCGCCCGCCGCAAGATGGCACCAAAGTCGCAAAATGGCCAGGTACAGCTAAATGCCAGTATCATAAATGGGTAAAGAAAGAAAAAGAAAGAACAATGTTTATTGACACTCGCCATAAATACACACAACATAAAAAGAAACCAAATATTTACAAAAAACTTACAACTAAACCATAAATATTGTGTGACTTACGGCTGCTCCAAATAGACCCAGTTCAGCAAATGCCGGACAACTAGTGCCCGACGCTGATTTTCAACTGAGCCTACTAGGTACTAGGGTACTAGTTGTCCTTACCTTACTTGTTTTCCCAGTAAGATTTTCTGTCAAGTTGCGCCATATGCAAGCCGCGTATAGGTCCTATTGGAAATCTATAGGGGTGGCCTATGTTCAGCAGTGGATGATGACGGTTGACTATGACTATGATGATGATAAATACGTGATGTGTTTCTGACAAGAGTCACTGGAGTGAAAGGGACTCAGCTTATTCCCTTCATTATGACCACGCCTTCTGATGCACGCTGAATAAATATTGTATTGTATTGTGTAGGTAACTACAATAATATTTTTAGATCCCTAATGTTTTGTATACTTGCACAATATATTATTTATTATGCCCATTCATAATACAAACTTAAAAGCCCCGAAGACTTTTACATTTATTTTATTTTTTTAAAATGACTCATAAAAAATACCAAAAATACCTTTCTCCTTTTTAGAAGTCGATTAAAAATAATAAACAAAGGCGCAAGTGTTTATTTCCCAAAATTTATCGTACCAAGAGTCGACGCTTTCTTTATGGCCTCTTACATTTCTATGACTTCCTATCTGTAGTTTAGACGAAGCCAATAAAAGTCTCTTGAGTTTAAGTTTTTCTCATTTTCTGTTAGTGTAGACTTACATAGCTAGGATTCTTAGAATAGTTTAACTTAAAATTTATTTTCAAGACTATTTTCTAAGGTTACTATACTATTCTCTAAGGTAACTATTTTGTAAGGTTTTTAAGTCGGAATAGCGTTATTATCTTGTATTAGGTTATTATGGGGCTGGCGTGGTCGTACTGTGACCAAAAGCCCCTAGAGTAGATATTAAAAAAAAAAAAAAAATTTTTTTTTTTTTTTAGAGTAAGATGCTGAAATCTCTCATCTCAATCTCGCATGAGTCTTCCCAGACTCTCGCATGACTGCTCACAATATCAAGTTCCCAATTTATATTCAGATGGTAACTCGACTTCCTTATTCGCATTTTACAACAGAAAATATTCACCCAAAGCTCACATATTTAATTTATCAAAGATCGTTGCAATTACTGTGAGAGCACATCGCAGCACCTCTATCGTGTGAAACTATTATATTTAGAGGCAGAAAACAAAGGGCCGCTACATTTTACGACTGGCCCACACTTACAAGGATCCTGGCTCACGCCCAAGGCAACGTTAAATATTTTATATCCTTCCGACTGATACTCCAATATATTCGACGGTAAGAGTATTTTCACTAACAAACCAGTTCGATAACTGCGTAGAAAACGATCCATGCCTTTCAGAATAGTTATTGAAGTAGTTGGTTGGACTAAAGGTCATAGCACACTTAAACGACTCTGCTCCAACACCGCTCCCACCCAACACCGCCCTAAACTAAGACGACTGCTCGCAGTCCACGCGGTGACAGCTAGCAGGCACCCAGCAGTCCACGCGGCGACAGCTAGCAGACGGCCAGCTGTCCAACCGCCGACCGCTCTCGCTTTTCGCGATAAACACAGTGACTGAGCGACGACGGCGCGGCGACTGCTAGCAGTGAGCGCGCGGACACCGCACCGACCGCTCGTCTACGACGTGCGGCCAGCGAGGCGTCAACTACCAAGCAGTCTGACGGCGCACTATGGAACGCGCTAGTACATGACCTGATTAAAAATATATTTCCGAAGTGTCAAAAATTGACCATGTTTTTGGTTTTATTTTATTGTTAAGAAGTTGTTCTTATATAAACACTTCGTTTTTTATATTTTTACTACATATAACATAGAGAAAATGACGTTAGATTTCGAACTTTTTTTTTTTTTTTAACGTGGTAAAATCATCAAATGAGTCCTCCCACCCCGGGCAGGGCGGGAGGGACTGTCAGACTTGTACTGACTAAAATCCACGGTGTCCTTCAATAGCCCTTTATGTTCCGGGGTCACGGTAATGAGATAAGTCCCGCGACCCCGGCAGGCTTTGGCCCTCTACAGAGGGGGCCCCGTCATTATGCTGACGCTCTTTGAGGCGCGCGTGGAACACAACGCGCCGTCGACCCGGGCATGGTTCATGGTCGGGCAGCGAGTTGCCCTTTACTCGCCGCCCGGATGCCCGCGCCTACGGTGGCCGGAGATCGTCTTGCGACGTCCGTCGCCGTGGGCGTCCACCACCGCGGGTGGGGCGGAGGGAGGACACTGTCCTCTCTCTCACGCGGCCCGCCTCCTCCTTCGCGAGCATGACTGCTTCGCAGAAGGAGGCGACCGCTTCCCACTCCGTCTCGCCCCGCAGCATGGCCGCGACCAATGCCGGGCGCGAGAGGTCTCCGCCTATCGCCGCCGTGAGGACACGTCGGTGCTCTGCCCAAGCGGGGCAGTCTTGCACCGTATGCTCTACTGTGTCCTCCGGGCGATCTTCGCAGTGGTGACACCCAGGTAGATTTCGAACTTATGGAAATTTTGTGATTTTGTTTCTGGCGGTTCTGAACTTTCAGAGTAAGATTTGGAGCATTTCTTCCAAGAAAAGTTATATTGTGTGATACTGATTTAAAAAGTATATGGCTTGCAGATTTGAGAACAGTTTTTAAAATTATATTTTGATGTAATATACTGCTGCTATAAATTTTATAAAAAACTTCATAAAAAATATCCTTTTGTACAACTTTGACGAGACTTTTGACACTTAGCTTAGTTTGCCTACCACGTAAATTTGCCTTTGAATTATGCGTACACCATCTGTCTATTATATATGTAGAAATCAGCTGCAAATATGTACAACCACAGAAGTTATGAGCTATCATGTGGCGAGGCGTCCAAAATGCATTATCGTGGGATCTTAAGAAATAAGGGTATTTTTGCGGTTTTGTAATAGTTTTATCAACTTTGTCTATCATTATGGGTAGATACTGATAATGTTTTGCACTTAAGTAGCAAATGAGAGTATGTACATTTATATTTTGTATACTACCCTCATTTATTGTATTCATCTATAAAGCTTACTCATAAGAATGTTCTATCATTTTCAATGATTATTTTTGGGTGATAAATAATATAATATCAATTATAATGAGTTCTTCTAACCATTGAAGACGTAAATTGTTACTTTGTCATATTTTAAACGGTAAAAGTGTTTCAGCACTGTCAACGTTTCAACGTAAGTAGAAACGTTCTGAAGATAACATCGAAATAATGACTGTGATAATTATTCAAAGAAGTTATTGACGAATATTCTGCTGTTTTTTAAATTGGGTAACTCTCGGCAGATAATCAAGAGTATCAAAAAAATCTACTACTCTTTACTACATCATGCAAGAAAATGTTTAAGAAAAGAGAGAAGGGCAACAAATGATGATGTGTTATGTTACTGTACACATCAACTCCACACAAAAATATATTATTATCAATAGTTTATGAAAAAATATCAAAGAACTTGACGAAGTTACTTTGCACCTCTTCAAAGTTAATCAACTCAAGATCCTGAGTCCAGATTAGTTCGGAGACACCAATATTTGTGTACCCAAATATTGCTAAACCGTATATTTTACAATAACATACTATTACGTAGTATTATTATTTTGTTTTTTTTTTACTTCTATTCGACAAATTAGCTTTTAAGATGAAAACGTGTACCTACAACTTTTTATTTATTTTCTTTTGGTAAAACGCCTAAAAAAAATTAATAAATGTGTTTTTAACAATGTAAAAGTTTAAATTAACGTTTCCTACATTATAATTGAGGATAGAGAAATGATTTATCCGCGAAACTCAAATAATGTAAAGCTTTTGGACGAAATTAAAAATTCAAACGCGAGTAAAGTCGCGTGAGAAACATAGTTTTCGAAAAATTTATGACTGTTTAAATTTCTTATATAATATTCTATGCTTGTGCAAAATTTCAACTTTATATCTTAAGAAACAAAAAAGTTATAGATTTTTAATCAGAAAATGACCATTTCGTCCCATAGTGCGGCGGTAAGCTCGCTGACAGCGAGCTGTCTGCTAATTTATGATAGGTACTAATGGAAAAAATATCTTAAGAGCAATATTTAAAGCCCATATTTAAATTATATTCTTTTTGCCGTGTGGGAGCAGAGTCGTGTAAGTGGGCTATGACCTTTAGTCCTCCTGACCAATTTCGACAACGGCGGCCAATCTCAACGGAGATTAGCCATATGCGCGGGACATATTATAGTGCACAAGTGTGTGCGCAGGCACACGTGCACTCTCTGTTCCTTTACTCTCATAGTTCGATGGGAAGGCAATCCGACACGACCGGAGAGAGATCAGGCGCAGGACCGCCAGCTTAACGTGCTTTCCGAGGCACGGGTGTGTCATACTGCCAACTTCCAAACTCCGGGCTACTAGTTACTGAGAAATTCTTATTGAAAAACCCAATAGCACTTTTTGCCCGACCCGGGATTCGATCCCAGGATCCCACGCCAGGTTGGTTAGACAATGTTATCAACTGTTGCTAGCGACTTCGTCCGTGTGTATGTCAAAAATAACCTCACGGGAACGTTAGATCGTGATAAACGGTATTCTAAAAATCAGTATACACAGCGCGATGCAAATCTCTAATACCTTACGACTTTGGTATTTATTGACGCGTGCCTATGTACAAACCTCTATGGATTTGTATTGCGATAGTCACCTGGATACCAAAGTCGTACGGTATCGGAGACTTGCGTCGCCTTATGTACGAAGGAGCTTAGTGTTAGTCCAGACTATAGTCTGGACTTACTGGACACTGAAAGTATCCTGATTTTTGGCTCAGAGATAGGTTATAACCTATCTCTGAGCCAAAAATCAGGATACTTTCAGTTCTGTAACAAACATCCATCCATCTAAAAATACTTACTCATTTCGGTATGTGATATGGAAAGCATGAGACCGTAATCGCATGTGGACTGACAACTTTACTCTTAAAAAAAAATTGACGTGGAAATATAAGGGTGTGTATTTGCAGAATTCATTTAGCAGTGGTTGCTCACATCTGCTGCCAGAAAGTGGTTGCGTTCAGGAACTGTACAGAAGCGCGGTTGAATGGTTTTATTTTCAACTCCGCACGATTTGTATTTTCTCCAGTGTGAATTTTCTGCATTAAATTCTAAACAAATCCGAATACTTTAAGAGATTGTACCCGTCGGTTGGAGTTCCAGTAATGAAAATCTTTTATACCCACTAAATATTTCAGTAAAATTCACGAACAAAAGCGTGAAAGCAAAAAAAATATGTTAATCACGTTAGCCATTTTGTGTCTATTATTATATTCAAGGCTTTTTCGTCCTTCACGTCAGCTTCAGGCCATTAGGTCAAGAAAACATCCCCATTTCCACAAAACGGTAATAAAAATCATTTAAGACGTGACATAAATGTTTCACAAACTGTTGTGGTGTACTAAATTATGGCGGGAAATTAGTCAACCTCATAAATAAAGATGGCGAACTCGATTACGCAAAAGTAGAAAATAATAAAGCGTCAAACGTGTTCTGAATCGCGTGGGAGGGGCTACTAGTTGACTTGTTTATTACTTGAAGAAGAACCTGGAGGTCGAAACGTGGATTAAAGATGGCTGTCCGGAAAAAATATATGTGGTCCCACGTCGGGCGCCAGTAAGAATTTGCTGTGGAATTGAAAACTTTGTAGCTGGCCGTAGTTTTGAGAAAGAGTTTTTTTTTATTAAGACAGGAAATGAATTCAGCTCATGTTCTCGTTAAAGTTTTTTGCTATTGGTGCTGTTTTCACTTTTTTACTGATGTTGTAACATGAATAGAAATTTATCGTAAAGATCTAAAACTCCAGACTTAAATACATCTGTGTCATAGAAAACGAACTTTATTCAGTTCAAGGTCCAGGTGTAAACTTAGTTAATACAATTTAGAATATTTAGACAGGACTCGTGTATCAGGTTATGGTTTAGAATTTGGGCAAATCCCTACCTGTGCGACTTCTTCAACAAGGTGGTTTACTGCAAAAATAAATAGAAAATCTGTTTAGTACGTCAATTAGAGTATTGAAAAAGAATGTACACGTATTTTTTTCTTTTTTTAATCAATCTATATTGACAAAGATAAAACGCTTCGAAATTTGGGAGTGGGGTCTTGTGACGTCATAACGCCTGTTAAATTACACCGACCGAGTGACGATTTCTGATTTTTAGTTATCGCATATAAATACAATATTTGCTATCTCATTTTCAATTTTTGTTAGGATTATAATATGTTATAGTCAGAACAGTTAGGACTAGGATTAACAGTGAAACTACTACAATATATTGGGATTACAAGAACATTCCACAAACCTAAATAAGTACTTCTAACTCTGCCAAATATACCAAAGCAAATACGAAATACATGTTAACACGTTAGACTGATCCTAATGTTTATCAACAAACATACTTTAGGGATACGCAACATAATACACAGGAGAAACTTTACTTTTACCGAGAGCCGTGGGTGCGTTGACACATCTCGGATCTACAACTATTTGATAGGATCAAATATATCTGTCCCAGTAAGTTTGCTCCGGTTCAGTTTGTTCGGAAATCTACGTATTTTAGTTTTTATGGGTACAACATTACTATTTATCGATAAAAGATATAGTCCTAACATTACGTCTGTAATAATTATTTAAAAGCTTAGGTCAGGTAACCTCGACCCTGGAACGTAAATGGCTATTGAAAGATCACCGTTGAATTTAGTCAGTACGAGTCTTACAGTACACGGTCCAACTTCGAGAAAGAGGTCAACCACCGAATCCAACTCGGTTGGGCAGCGTTCGGGAAGGTACGCCATGTCTTTTCAAGACGAAAGTCTTCAACCAATGTGTGTTACCAGTGATGACTTACGGCACCGAAACGTGGTCTTTCACTATCGGCCTCATCTCAAAGCTCAAAGTCGCTCAGCGAGCTATGGAGAGGTCACCGATATAGCCCACCGGATTAGCAAGCTAAAATGGCAATGGGCAGGCCATATTGCTCGCAGAGCAGATGGCCAATGGGGTCGAAAAGTGCTAGAGTGGAGACCGCGGACTAGCAAGCGCAGCGTAAGACGTCCACCAACGAGGTGGACAGACGACCTTTTAAAGGTCGCCGGAAGACGCTGGATGCAGGTCACTTCCAACCGGTATATGTGGAGATCTAAAGGGGAGGCCTATGTTGCAGTGGCAACATAGGCCTCCCCTTTAGCAGTGGACGTCCTATGGCTGAGATGATGATGATGATGAGTCTTGTAGTCCGTCCTGTCCTGCCCTGGGCGGGAGGACTTATTTTTGATGATTTTACCACGATAAGAAAGGTCTATTTCATAGGCCACCTATTCAGCTAGGTTAACACGTTGAATGGAATGAGTTAAGCTCCTGAGTGACCGAAATAGCTCTTTAAATTTGCAAATTGATGTGTTAATTGGCAGGACACATCGCTCGTAAAACTAATAACCTATGGAAAAGAAAAGTTCTCGAGTGACGACCATGAACCGCAAGACACAGCATAGGCAGGCCTCCCACTAAATGGATTGATGAACATCGTGAGAGTAGCTGGCAGCCAATGAATGCAAGTGGTGGATTGTCGTTCGGCTTGGTTGTTTAAGGGGGCCTTTGTTCAGCAGTGAACTTCTTCTGGCTGATGACGATGAAGATGATGAACACGTTGAATGAGACAAAAGACAGACTACTGGTTGGATGAAAAATAAGTCATCGATTCAAGAAGAAGAAATTTTATTAAGTCCTCTCCCAAGGTACTTCTGACTACCAGCCTAGCACTCTACTGTTCCGGATGATGTAAGCCCAATTTTACTAAGTGGGCTACCTCATCGGAATAGCAACGAGGTATGAAAGTGGATTTGTGTCGCTAACTTCAACTATTCTTCACCTCGTATCTCGCCTTCTTAGCGCGGCCACCGACAATGCTGTGGAAGTAAAAAATAATTCAACGATGAAACTGCACAGAATGTATGAACGTCACAATAATGGCAAAAATACTGTTTTTACTTGTATTGCACGTTTATTTGTCGAACAGGAAAATAATGAAACGGATGTAGACAATTGTTTTACTTGTTGACAAAGGACTATAATCACCGAATCTGAAACTTTCTATTTCATTTGTTTTCTGCGTATTACGAATAGTGTTTGTTGTTGAACTTTCGCACGTTTAAATATTGAAACAAATTGTTAGCCCGTTTCTCCTGTTTTCAATTTTGTAAAGGTTTAACTTTGCACGCAGAAAAACGCTTGTCAGCAGGTCTACTCTCTTAATCAGTAAATATCAGCTAAGCTGAGTTTTGTTTTCTAACCTGCAAAAACTGTTAATTCGAGTATTAGCCGTCCCTTTCTTTGATATTTGTTGGTACAGCACCTTTAACCTTTAATAAAAAGTTTGGTATGGACTTAGTAAGTTTAAGCGTATCTCCGTACATGAAAACGTACAACGTAATTTTACTTAGTAACTGGGATTGGAAACGTATAAAAAGTCTAGTGCCAGAAGTAGTATTACACCAACTTTTTGCACGTTTTATTGCCCTAACCGCCTAATTTCACGGTTCAATTTAAAGTTTTCGTACCTATTTGTTGTTTTATGGCAGTTTGAACAATGTTCAGGCTTTCAGACTTCTTGAAATGAATACGGCTTCAGGAATTGTTTTTTGTTACTGTGGAAACAAGTAGGAAGAGAACAATACTGGTACGTAGTTTTAAAACAAACTCCACAATTTGAGGAATTCTTATAAGAAGTGAAAGTTGAACGTGGTTTTTACTTTTCTTCCTATTGGAATTTCTTGTTAAAAAGATTTGTTTCTGGAAATTCGTTAAAAATACTTTTTATGGAAGCGTTAACTAACTTTGTTCAAAAGTGATTTATTATGTTTCACTATGTCGTTTATGTCGGTTCTCGAATGGAGACCACGCACCGTCAAACGTAGCGTGTGACGTCCACCAACAAGGTGGACAGACAATCTGATAAGATCACGGGATCACGCTGGATGCAAGCCTGGATTTCAACGGGTCCTATTGCAAATCTATGGGAAAGGCCTATGTTGAGCAGTGGATAATAATATGATGATGATGATGATGATTTCTCTTAAAAATCATGGCGTTTCCATGATTTATTTCCATCGAAAATGCTCTCATGTTAAGCCTCCTGCAGAAACACGCGATTAATCACGCGGGGCGACATGTCGCGGTCCATTCGCAGTATTTTTAGAGTGGAAATTAGCTTGGCTGGTTGTCGCAGCGCGATTAATCGCGTGTGTCTGCGGGAGGCTTTATACTTGCTATTTTTCTGTTAAGCCTCCTGCAGACTGGTGGACGCCCACGGCGACGGATGTCGCAAGACGAACTCCGGCCACCATAGGCGCGGGCATGCGGGCGGCGAGTAAAGGGCAACTCGCAGCCCGACCATGGACCATGCCCGGGTCGACGGCGCGTTGTGTTCCACGCGCGCCTCAAAGAGCGTCAGCATAATGACGGGGCCCCCCTCTCTAGAGGGCCAAAGCCTGCCGGGGTCGCGGGACTTATCTCATTACCGTGACCCCGGAACATAAAAGGCTATTGAAGGACACCGTGGATTTTAGTCAGTACAAGTCTGACAGTCCCTCCCGCCCTGCCCGGGGTGGGAGGACTCATTTGATAATTTTACCACGATAAAAAAAAGCCTCCTGCAGACACACGCGATTAATCGCGCTGCGACAACGAGCCAAGCTAATTTCCACTCTAAATGTACTGCGAATGGACAGCGACATGTCGCCCCGCGCGATTAATCGCGTGTGTCTGCAGGAGGCTTTATGTTTTAACTGCTATGTTTACATTTCCTTCCTTTCAAAAAATAAATGCTAAGTATGTTTGTTTTGATTAAATTCAGGACAAAACAACTGATTTTATGAAATCCAATCTCGAATAACGACATTTGATGGGCGACCGAATTGTTTTGGACCATCGTTTCCAATTGACTAAAATCAATTTAATAAGGTCCTCATCCAGTAAAATGATATCCATTTTGAATATATATTTTTTACTGAAAAATCGACTGTTTTATCTCAAACGTACACTTCAGTTTACTTCGAAGATTTTATTAAATGCTGTAAAATATAAACGGCTAATAAAAATTCAGTTTCAATTGGACTTCAGTTTTTCAATCAATTGTAGAAAGAACTTTGTCAAAGGTAAGTTAAACAGGGTGATTCTATTAAATAACGGAAAAGTTTTTTAGGATTTAGCTCTTTTTTTCGAAAACTATTTTGGCACTCTAAAGTTTTTTGTCTAGTGTAAGTTGTAACAAACTTGAAACTCTTGAATTTTTATATGATTATTTCGTAATAGGAGAATAAAATTCGGGAGAGTGGAAGTTTGCTAATTATTAAGAAGAATTTTCCATTTCATTTGTATTGATAAAACATGCCCCTATATAATTGTTCATTTTTTAACATTATTTCTCTTTTTTAATCTACCAGGATTCAAATACCCCACTTAATTGCTATTATTACTGCCACTTTTAAAAGTTACTCAACATTGGATTAGCTTTTCATTCAGTTGGTTTGTTTTATTAAAAGTTTTTTCAGTAATAAAATGTGTTGCTGATGGCCCTCTGGTTGGAATTTAATTAACAAATTGAAATGAACTCTGACTTTTACACTTCAAGACATATTTTACGTTGTACATGATCATGTACAAAGTTTCAGGACGTGTTCTGTCTGAGTTTAGTGTTAGTTCGCTGAAACTAAACCAGATTCATGTTTTATATTTAATTTATGAAGCACTGCGATACATGCAAAATACCGCTATGTGGGTTCCAATGTTGTTCAACGTACAGTTTCGAATGCAAAGCTTTGGTTTAAATAACATTTTAGAATATGGTAAAAGTTTTTGTACAAGCAACAGTAGGTAATTATTTTATGATTTCATTTTTATTAAATGTATTTAAAAAAAAATTCAGGTTAATTGAACCGAATTCGCCTTCAGGGGGCTTAAATAACAATTTTTTTCTATATATTTTGGATATTAATTTAAATTTCTTTAAGGTTATTTAAAAAGGTTTTTTTTTTTGGGTGGCAAAATCATCAAATGAGTCCTCCCGCCCTGGGAGGCGGCAGGGACTGTCAGACTTTTACTGACTAAAATCCACCCGTGTTCCTTCAGATGCCCTTTACGTTCCGGGGCCACGGTATCCTGGATTAAGAAAAATCCGCGACCCCAGCAGGCATTTGGCCCCATAAGGGGCCCCGTCGGTGCCCCTTATGGCGGGCTTGGTCCTTGGTCGGACGGCGAGCATACCCATTACTCACCGTCCGCAAGCCCGCTCCGCCGCTGTGCCCTCTGCTATTCAGAGGGACACACGTTGGAGCGTCCACCCGACAGGCTATTGGCATACGGGCAAAGAGACCCCTTAGGCACAGTGCCTAGGGAAGAGTTTTTGCCCGCATCCTAGGGTGCACCGGCCCGAAAAACTGGTCTTCCCCCCGGACGTATCCGAGAGGGAACTCCAATCCACGGGCGCACGTGGAGGTTTCCTGTCTTAGCACCCCAAGGTTATTTAAAAAGGTTGGAGTATTTTTTACATTAATTATTGTATTTCAATAATACAGATATTTTAATATCTTTTTAAGCCAATGTATTGTTCCTTTAGATGAAACAAATATATTTCAGAACTAAACGATCCCTGTTTAATATAAAAATATATCTTTCAATTTCTCATATTTCAATAAACACTATAGTTGGTGCCAGTTAAGATGTCAATAGCGGACATTGACCTTTACCTCATAAGTCCTCATATAATGACGTAAGATCAAAATTAGCATTTTTCTGTGATATGATAGTGTTTACTTGTGAGTCTTAAAAGATAAAAATAATATAAAATCTTAGGTATAGGTGAAATATATTTACCATTTTGATATCTTATGAATACTTAGATACTTATATCCTTACAATATACTTACTAATTTATTCGGTATTTTATAAACATGCTAATTCTGATCTTATGTCATTATACGAGGACTTATTAGGTAGGGGTCAATGTCCGCTATTGACATCTCAACTGGCACCAACTATAGTATTATTTTAAATCAAGGAATCGTGAACAACTTAGTTAATCGAAATGTTATTTCTGACAAAATGCATTTTATCGCACGAATGGAAATGTACTTTGAAATTGAATAATACTTTTCGATTTTGTTCAATTTGATACGGGTCCTGAATCTATTCAATCTAACCGGAGACAAGCACACAATTCTTTCAGTTATTAACGTTTTATTGCTGTCTGGGAATTCAAGTCCAGAATGATTATGACGACTATGTCTAGACGAAAGAGTTCTTTAAAATTTATAATAATAGAAAACTAAATCAAATACAAACTACAATCTGATTCTCAGTGTAGTCAAGCATGAATTTGTGGAATAAATGTGACGTAAAATCCAATGATTTAAAAAGGCAATGACCGAAACGGTGTCTTTTTTGGGGGCCATTTATAAAAGTTTTAGTTTTATTTATGTAGGACAAAATAACGTATTAAACGAATTTAAATGTACTTTTTTCTAGCATGATAATTATTTACTTAGGACTAAATTAGTTTCTCTTCGGGTGTGAAAACTGTAATTGTTACCAATTCAGATAAGAATCGAATATGATTGAGCATTTTTTTTTTTTTTTTGCGTGGTAAAATCATTAAATGAGTCCTCCCACCCCGGGCAGGGCGAGAGGGACTGTCAGACTTGTACTGACTAAAATCCACGGTGTCCTTCAATAGCCCTTTATGTTCCGGGGTCACGGTAATGAGATAAGTCCCGCGACCCCGGCAGGCTTTGGCCCTCTAGAGAGGGGGCCCCGTCATTATGCTGACGCTCTTTGAGGCGCGCGTGGAACACAACGCGCCGTCGACCCGGGCATGGTCCATGGTCGGGCTGCGAGTTGCCCTTTACTCGCCGCCCGCATGCCCGCGCCTACGGTGGCCGGAGATCGTCTTGCGACGTCCGTCGCCGTGGGCGTCCACCACTGCGGGTGGGGCGGAGGGAGGACACTGTCCTCTCTCTCACGCGGCCCGCCTCCTCCTTCGCGAGCATGACTGCTTCGCAGAAGGAGGCGACCGCTTCCCACTCCGTCTCACCCCGCAGCATGGCCGCGCCCAATGCCGGGCGCGAGAGGTCTCCGCCTATCGCCGCCGTGAGGACACGTCTGTGCTCTGCCCAAGCGGGGCAGTCTTGCACCGTATGCTCTACTGTGTCCTCCGGGCGATCTTCGCAGTGGTGACACCCAGGCGTTTCCTCCTTTCTCCTCAGACACAGGTACCTCCCGAAACTTCCGTGTCCGGTGAGGACCTGCGTCATGCGGTAGGTTAGGACGCCGTGACTCCTATCCAGCCACTCCTCAAAGAGGGGTCTTACCGCCGCGATTGCGGCGTGCCCGTATATGATTGAGCTTAGTGCAAAATAAAAAAGGTTTAGAATTGATAGATTTTTTACGATTCACTTAAGAAATCAGTATTTTCAGTCCATTTTGAGATGTAAAAACTGATTTAAACTTGACTGAAAAACTTACAAATACTATTAACATACACAAAAAATCTCTCAAAAGAAGAAACTTTGTTGATTGTTTAGGTCTGAGCAGAATTTGATTTTGATGTAATCCAGGACAAACAAAAAGTACATTATGAATTGAAACACAAATATTTGTTTTTGCCTGGGTTTGAACTCGGAACCTCGATAAGCGAGGTGCTAAGCCTTTGCGCCATACATAGGTAGTTTAGGTAGGTAATAAACTGAGTTCACAAATTAACGGAAAGATAAAAATAGTTCCATTTGTTTCGTGTAGATCACGTAAATAAATAATTAACTATAAGGAATCTTTCAGGCGTTTATTTGATTTGGCCTTTCGTTTATTTAGTTAATTTTGTAGTGTTTCATGTTGATCAAAGGTTAGGGAGAGACCAAAATAAGTTCGTTCTGTATTAAAAGATACCACTAATAAACGTAGATAAGTTTGCTAAGATGATTTGGTTGTGTTGAGAAAAACAATGAAAGATATGTAACAAAATATATTTACCAGGAATTCTCAAAGACTTTTTGACAACTTACATTGAAAGGCGAGAAGTTTTGACTAAATAATAGTAGTAAGACTGGATCTTGAGAGTAAAGCAGCCTTTACGAAGGTCCGTCCGTCGATGGATAACCACCAACTCTTTTTTTAAACTTAGCCCCGCACTAGGAATTTCTTCTACACACATCAAAAGTGTCTAGGGATCAACATATATTTTTGCAATAACTTTTCTCCTGATTAATTAAAATTTTCTTTAAGGATTCATCAAATAAAGTGTTTTCGTTTGTCACAGTAACGAGAAAACCAAGTCACCTTTGCATTAATAAAGAAATTTGCCATTTTCCTAATAAAGGGATTTTTGACATTTGAACCACTAACACAAAAGTTCGAAAAAAAGACTGAAATAACAGTTTTCTTTAAAATTTTATTGGGTAACTTAAACAATTAATTATCCGTGTTTCTACCGCGAACACTAACAACACAAGAACGTCGGTTTGGCATACTCAAAATGAGTTCATCCAAATCACGCTGTGGAATGGCCGCCCATGTTCGTTGCAACAACAAAAAAAGGTCTTCTTGCGACTGGATACCCTCCATATTCGGCAGAGCTCTTCTCTGTAGCATATCCCATGCATGCTCAATCGGATTCAAGTCTGGCGACTGAGCAGGCCAGGGCAGGACATTGATGTTAGCTGCGGCGAGAGTCTGTCTTACAACTCTTGCGGTGTGCGGTCGTGCATTATCATGCATTAACTGAAATAAGGGACCGATTTGCACTTGTAGAGGAACGATGACGTCTGATACAATCGTCTCAGCATAAATTTGAGCGTTGAGGTTGCCTCTGATCCAAATCAACTCAGTTCTTCCGCCGATCCAAATACCCGCCCATACCATGATGGTTCCACAACTATAAGGATGGACTTCCTGGCAGGATTTTAATCGCTGTTGGCGTCCAGGGGTTCTCCAGTGTCGTATACGTCTTGTATCCGGTCTCATACCGAAACGAGACTCATCAGAAAAGCACACGAAACGCCATTGTTCTTCTGCCAAATTTCTGTGTTCAAGAGCCCATTGATATCGAATCCTACGACTGGGCATTGCTATAGGTGGTACCCGTAGCGGTCTTCGGGAATGAAGGTTCACTTCATGCAAGCGGTTTCTGACTGTTTGGTCGCTAATTAAGTTCCCTGAAGAGTGATGAAGCCTCACGGCTAACATCATGGCGGTTATTGTTGGAGCTCTTCGAGTTAAGATTTGAATGTATCGGTCTTGTCTCCGTGTGGTGCAGCGATACCGTCCTCCATGGCGCTCAGCCACGGTACCAGTGCTTCGGTAACGTGTCCAAAGTCGACTGATAACACTCTGACTTGTATTCAGAGCTAAAGCCACAGTACGTTGCCGGGAACCAGCTTCTATCATTCCCACGGCTCTGAGCATTTCTTCCCTGCTTAAATGACGTCGCCGCTCCATAATAACGTTGGTTTTAACCAGTAGTAGGGAAACAGTAGCACTAATAATGTCTTCAATGCGTTGTATGTTTTTATAGGGAAAATATTGACAGCTGATTTTCATCTTTTACTCGAATTTGATTCACAGTTCCTGATTCAAATTATGAAATGCACCAAAAAGGATCCATATAAATTTATAAAATCATAAATTTATTACAAAGCCACATCTCAATCTCAAGAAATCCGCATAAAAATGCTTGATCCCTAGACACTTTTGATGTGTGTATTTCGTGGGGCGTTTATAAACATTTTAATTTACATATAAAAGCAACCAGAACAAGAACCACATTTTTTTTTAATAACTTCCGCGCAACAGGAATTTCTTCTCCTTAATCCTTCTTCTTGTTAATCTTCTTCTTTCAGGTGTTGTTATAAATACCTATTTTAATTCATACAGACAATCAGGCAAACCCAGAACCATTAGCATAAACAATAATAACTATCTTCAAAATCTATTTTGGAACGTACAAAGTTTGTTCTTGATACTAATAAATGATAACTGATATTTTGTTATAATATTGGCAGTTCACAAGTTTATTATATTGTAGCATCAACTGATAAATCCAATTACAACTCTGAGGTCTAAATATGGAACAAAGCTACAATATTCTAAGCATTTCCAATAATAAAGCTTAGAATTACACCTTCAAAGTAATGGATAATTAAATTAAATTTTCAGGAAAGACTGTAAAACTTGAAGTTATGAAACACAAAGTTTCGGTACCAATTTTATCATGTTATTAGATTTCAGTCGCTATTGTAGTAGAAACTAGCTTTTACCAGCGGTTTTGTCTACGTGGTATAGTTTTCCGCCAGATAAATGTGGAATAAAATTCGTTGACCCCCGTGTACCAATGTATTCCAATATTTCAGAAACATTCGAAAAAATGAAAGAAAATGTCGTGACACGATCAAAACAAACGTATCGTGGTTAGAGGCGACCTTGACCTTATACATAATTATTTTATTTTGAAATTCGAACGAGGGTATTAAGAAATTCAAAGGATCATTATTAGGATCAATGACCTTTATTCCAGACTTATTTGGCGGTGACTATAGTCGAAAGTCATCCCATAGAACGTAAAATAGGGTTAAATATGCCTATGTATTATTCATGGTGGGACTATGTTAATAGCACGTTCACGACTCTGGTCTTAGCGGTGAGCGGTGCAACGGGTGGTGTGAATAAGGGAGCTTCCCCATGACGAGATTAGCAGATACGATTGCAATTTCTACTGACTGAAAATGAAAATCGTCCTTGCTACTGCGATTATAATAATGCAATTCGATTGACTTTGACGTCGTCCTGGCGAGTGTGTTTTGTTTTTCAGGTACCTGTAGACAACCGCACGTTTTATGTCATATCTATTCAAACTGTTTTGCCTCTAAAGACTAAAATTTCTCTAGCGCAGACTCTTATTCCAGCAGCAGACTCTTAGAGAGCAGTGGTGGCCCAGTGGTATCGGCCTCGACTTACGAGTTGTAGGTCGTGGGTTCGAACCCCGTCAGGCACATAAATTTGTGTAATTTATTTCAACACCACTACTCTCAAAACGGTGAAGGAAAACATCGTGAGGAAACCGGCATGTTCTAAAACCAAAAATTCGAAGACATGTGACATCTACCAATCCGCACTGGGCCAGCGTGGTAGATTACGACCCACTCCCTCTCACAGAGAGGAGGCCTGTGTCCCAGCAGTGGGAACATTTATAGACTGATGATGAGACTCTTATTCAGCCGATTATTGATTATGCCGATGCCTGCTACCTGGATGCTACTGAGGAGCTAATAAACAAACTTGAGCGTTTGCAAAATCTGTGTGTTCGATTTGTTTTCGGTCTCCGTCAATATGACCAAGTAAATCATGAAACCTTGCTCTTAAAACTTGAGCATTATGGCCTAAGTAAACTCGCACTTAATTTAGTGAGATCTTATTTAAATGATAGACAACAACAAGTACAAATAAATGGTGTCACTTCAAATGGTTTACGGGTAGAAATGGGCGTACCACAAGGTTCAATATTGGGTCCTTTTCTCTTTTTAGTTTATATCAACGATTTGCCCCATTTATTCAAAAATCAACCTGAAATGGTATTGTTTGCTGACGATACTTCTTTGATATTTAAGATAAATAGACGCGCCACACACCTTGACGACGTAAATAGCGCTCTACTGCAGTTGCAAAAGTGGTTCACCGCTAATAATTTAGTATTAAATGGGAAGAAAACTAAGTGCATAAGATTTTCTCTACCGAATGTCAAAAGTGATGATAGTGACATTGTATTGAATCAAGAGAAACTAGAATTCGTCGATAAAACGGTTTTCCTAGGAATCACCCTCGACTCAAGGCTACAATGGAGTCCTCATTTAACATCTCTTGCAGGACGGTTAAGTTCAGCAGTATACGCTGTTAGAAAAATCCGCCAACTTACTGATATAGATACCGCGAGGCTAGTCTATTTTAGTTATTTTCATAGTATTATGTCATACGGTATTTTGCTATGGGGACGGGCTGCAGACATCGAGTCCATATTTATTCTGCAGAAAAGAGCCATCAGAGCCATATATAATCTATGCAGGCGCGATTCTCTACGGGAATTGTTTAAGGATATCAACATCATGACAGTACCTTGCCAATACATATATGAAAACATCATGTACGTTAGAAAAAATCTGCATCTATTCAGTAAAAGAGGTGACAGACACAACTATAATACTAGAAATAGGGACCAATTAGTTCAGCCAGGTTTCAGGCTAGCTAAAGTTGACACATCTTTCATGGGGTACTGTCTAAAATGTTACAATAAAATACCTCCTCACATAATAGAACTGAATGAAACAAAATTCAAATCATGTATAAAACGCACACTATGTAGGCAAGCATATTACAAGTTGCAGGATTATATTAATGATAAAAATGCTTGGCTCAATGCTGGTCCTGCTCCACAACAATAGGGTTATTAATTAGGTAGCACGCATAATTATTGAGGAAGCTGCAGAAGACTAATATTATATTTGCATTGTATCGATTCAAATTCTTAGTATTATATAATTTTATTGCACATGTGTGAGTACTATGTACTATTTATTAATTATTATTGACTCGATTTTGCTCTGGTGGTTGAATGTCATGCTCACTCAAATGTCTCGCTGATGGTGGCACGTGTGTCGGATCATTTAGCTCCCTTCAAAATGGTTGAGCTGATTGGTGCTGATACGTGTGTCATGTTCGTGAACGGGCGCTGTCAGTTGGGACTGGTCATCTCTTAGCTGCCTCGGTTTTTATTTTAATTATTGATTCTTTTATTTCTGAATTGTCTTTTTTTTTGTAATTTTTACTGTGACACTTTTAACTTGCTACATCGTTCTCACATAATGTACTATCTTAAAATGAATGATGTAACAAAGGTTTTGTAATAATTTTGGCGATCTAAAAAGAGTGTCCATGGAGTTTCTTGCCCGTTCTTCTCCATAGAGATCTACTTCTTGGAATGGGCATCTACGGTACTTTCACAGTTTTTATGTCTTGTGACTGGGACTGTAGGACCATAACTTTTTAGTATTTAATTATATTTTTTATGTCTTTGACAATTCAAAAGTGCCTGTAATTGGTCTACTTGAAATAAATGCTTTTGATTGATTTGATTTGATTTGACCATGTCTCTCAACTTCGCAAGGATCTCAAGTGACTCCCAATCCGTATTCGCAGGAACACTCGTATCCTTTGCCTCCTGTTCAACATCCTCCACAATCTTTCCTATCCATCTTACCTTCGTGAGCGTTTTTTTACGCCCGTCCTAGCGACGCACCCTGTAGATCGCACCTTAGATCCCTACTTAAATCCAATCCTCATAAATCCAGCTACTATTCCTACTCCTTCTCAGTTCATGCTGTAAGATTGTGGAACTCACATCCGCCTAGCATTCGTGATCTAAAAACTACTACTAAAACTATTTCTTTATTTAAATTCAGACTAAAAGAGCACTACTTTTCCTCTCTTCCGTGATATTGTATTTATTTATATGTATTTTGTTTATGTATTATAGTATTTGGTATGTATTTGTATATGTATTAATATTGCTATATAATATGAATTTAGGATATGTTATTCACACAGACATTTCTCTTCTTTTTCTTATACACTATCGTCTACATTTCTTTTTCATTTCTCCTTTAGAGGGTCTGCTGGCAGAAATTTCAAAAGGAATAAGCAGTACATTTGCACATCAGTATTAAACATGTATTTTCCTTTACTTTTCTTGTGTGTACATAAATAGTTAAATAAATAAATAAATGTATGGTAAGGATGATTTTCCCTTGAAGTTAGAATCGGTCAAATTGCGTCGCATCGCGACACGGGGAAGCTCCCTGAGCCTTTAATTACTTGGAAGTATGCGAATCCAACAATAATTATTGTGCCCGCGTGGTAGATTACGGCACACTCCCTCTCTCAGAGAGGAGGCCTGTGTCCCCGTAGTGGGAACATTTATAGGCTGATGATGATGATGCGGTTCCGCCACTGGCGGCACTTCGTTGCGTCTTTCAAACATTTCTATATATTTTTGATCTTACCGTTCGCAGTGGCTAGGTCAAGCACGAGCTGAGCACAAGCCCAGCGGCTCTGATCGCGATGTCAAGTGTGGACGTACAACGAACCTACAGCAATCACTCTCCTCGAACGCATTGCAAATCCCTTTGAGTTCGTTAAGAAACCGACAATAGGCGGAGCACAGTTGAGCACGAACCGAATATTCGAAGCCCGCTCATACGAAGATTGTTAGTTGGTTCACAATACACTTTATGCTCGGCTTTATGTAGAACCACCTTTATAGTCTATAATTTATGTATGTGCCTTTCATCCAGCTCCATTCGGATGTTCTGGCGTAATTAAGAAAAATGAAAAAATTTCATCATCCCATTGCTAGATAAAGGCGTAGTAATATTTTTCAAGTTAGTGATTGTCCCGCCTTCTATATAAAGTACTTCTTCAATAAAATTAAAATATATTATTTTTTCACTCCATCCAGACTTCCAACTAGTTCAACCTTTGAGACGAACCCAGGACTACAAGAACACAGCAGCCATGCTTGCGAAAACTAGACCAAAGGGGCAATTTCAGTTAATGAATTTATTTTAATAATTCATTACTTTGTTTTGATTCACACCTGTTTATGGCGTAGTGTGAATTTTGTTTTTAGTTCAGAACTTACTCTCACAAGTAAGTTACTTAATCATTCACACTAATCCGTCAAGACAATTCGTGTTTTTTGACGAATCTTAATTTTTCACGAATCGTTATTTTGATTTGTATGGGCGGCTATACATTTTAATTGCCCGTGTTCACACTATTACGGAATCGTGAAAAATGTAGGATACGTCTTAAATGACGTTTCGTTTTTTTTCAAAAACCTTCAGTTTTAAATCACGAATCGTTATGACAGATCGGTCGGGACGACTCTATGCCTGAATCACGAAATCAGTGTGAACATATTCGGATATTTTGACGAACCGTCATGAAGGACGAAGTGTGATTGAGCCGTAAGGAGGACAAATAAAAGACTTATTTTGGAATTCGGATTTTAATTGGTCGAAAAATACCATTTATTTGACATTAAAGCGAACAATACTTACATTTAGAGTTCCTTAATGTATTTACAAAAATATTTAAAAATATCGAAGAATAGCATGTGCAACAGAGGACCCTCCAAACTTGAGATAACAGCTGGGTACTTAAAAACAACTTTAAAAGTTGTTACTGAAGAATGATTTTGCCGGGTACATATTTGAATGCCGAAAATTAAAATACTTACAGGTAGGTACAAACATTAACATCAATGTTTGAACTTCGAATGACCATAAATAAAATCGCTGGTATTTTAATTTTCAGAGTTCTATATAAAATGTACCCATTACCCTTAAAATTAATATAATTATTATTATTTAGGTCCCATGTTGCCTACGCCATTCTTTACGAATACCGTTCTCATTATTTTCAACTCTTCAATATTTTTAGGTTATGTTCAGATCACAGGGGTTGTCGCATCGACTCTTGTATTCGCTAAAATGTACATTAAACATCAGAAAGTTTGGTTTTGTGAAGTTGAAGGATGCTCATTTAGACCATTTTTAATAGTCTAAAAGAGATGTAGATAAGCGATTGTCTGAACTAAGCCTTATGCACAATGTCAATCTGCAGACATTTTTCAAATTAGGGTTATAGAAAATTGACTTGCGTTTCCCACTTTCGCCTCATTCACAAAAGTTATAAAAAGTTACACCAAGTAAATTAGGTTTTATAACCCTTAAAATAAGGTGGACATAGTGCATCACTCATATAATTCTGATGTTGTCCTCCTCATCTGTTCTCCGTGGTTTTATTAGTCGTAGCGTGATGCTATACCTATAGCCTTCCTCGATAGATGGACTACAAACAGAATTTTTTGGAACACAAAAAGAATTGTTCAATATAATTTAAAGCGATTCTGCAACCATTCACCGACGATCGGTTCATCATTGGACTCATTGGACATCGATTCATTTATGGCCGTTTCACCGATAGACTCTTTCACCTTTGGACTTTTCGCCGAAAGGACGATTCATTTATGTCCGGTTCATCGATAGAACTCATCCTGTCGGCGAAACGTCCAATGATGGGTGTGGTCGTCGGTGAATGGTTGCAGAATCATTAAAAGCAGTAGTTTCAGAGATCAGCGGGTTCAATCAAACAAACTCTAAACTTAACCTTAATCAATTGAGATCAAAATTATAAAGGTAGATTTATACTTAAACATTAGTGAGCAAAGTTAATTTTACTTTTTTATTCAATTTTATAACACAAACATTTAAAAGTATTTTCCCATCAAGAAGTATTACCAGCCCTTTTAATTTAGACGGTTCACTCTGGCTAAGTAAATACAGTTTATGCTCAGAATCGCACATTTTATGTCCATGTATCATGGTCATGATAATTTATTACATTATTTAGGTACATGTAGCTCTGACTGCTTTTAATCAAATGATACTTTCACAGTTTTTATGTCTTGTGACTGGGTCTGTTGCACCATATTTTAGTAGTATTTTTGTTTTTTGACTTTGACAACGCAAAAGCGCCTTCACTGGCCAACTTGAAGTAAATGCTTTAATAGGCTATTTGACTAAAAAATTCTAATTAATCCGTCAGTTAGATTATCAAATAATATTTGACCCGTATTTTTTCTTTTTGAAACCAAAATTGACGGAGATAATGATGCATTCAAAATTGCCAATACGTCACAATTTAGTAATTTTTTTACTGAATTCTGACGTCACAAGCCCCCACTCTCAAGTCTTGATGTGTTATATCCTGGTAAATATTCATTGATTTTACATAAGAAAAAATATGTATCCGTTATTATTCAAAACTCTAAAGAACGGACTTATTAGATTTATATAATTTATTGATACTGTCAAATAGCCTATTGTCTTAAGACAGTACGAGGGAGCAAGTCGTAGAAATTCTTATATCTGTATTTCCATAGGTGCACTGGTTTCTCGGATATACCATATTATACATAAGCAAACGGATTACTTACTCCGGGTAATATTATTATTATTAATATTAGGAAACATACCTACGTTTCCTTATATTACCCGGAGTAATCCGTTAGCTTATGTTAGCAGTACTCGTTTCAAATTTTCCTTTGAGCATCATACAAAAATATGAGTGACGATGTAGAAATTGGCTTTGATGACATGAATGCCAAAGGAGGAGGAAGAGGGCTGGTATAAATATTTAAAATCAAAATTTCCATTTTCATACAAAGGGAAATAACATTCAATCCATATTTAACTTTGTAAATATTATAATAATTTTATTCGTAGGCCTTATCAATAAATACTTACAATATCATATAATAATACTTAATAATTGGACATTAAAAAACTTTAATACTGAGCTCATTATTTTTATAGTAATCAACACAATTATATATTTTAAAAATATGATATATTTTATTACTATCTAATTTATTGATATTTATGATGTTTATTTTTTTAATCCTTGAATTTTTAGATCAACATTAAGAATTGAAAGAGACAGTTTAAACACGACATCAATATTTTTAAATAAAATACAGGTGAAGTAAAGGTCATTCTGTACCCTGAGCACGAGTTTTCACTCTTTTACTTTACAGCGTCTTTTCAGTATTTACAGCGTTTCTTGTATGGAAAAATGGAACAGCGCCTCTGGTGTGCGAAGAAGGAACTAATTTTTTCCTTGAAAATTGTCAATTTGAAATTGTCAAAGTTCCAGTTTACTTTACGTCTCAAATACTGAAAACTCGTGCTCAGGGTACTGTAAAGATTCATGTTTTCTGAATCTACATTATGTGTTATGGATAGAGAATTATATATAACTTTACGTAATACGTACCTAAACATAACCAATAAAACATTAAATCTATGTCTGGGATTGTAATTGTTATTAATTATTTTAAACATTTGCATTGTGTTATGAATGACCATCAGCACGCATAGCATGACTATAGAAGAATAGAAGAGTAACTCTTCTAAAAAAACATTTCAGATGTTTTTTTTTTATTGTTTGAATAGGGCTCGACTTACGACGGAATAGTCGACCGTATTTTAGTTTTTAAAAATCGCCAACATTTGACATGCTTGAAGCGATATAAATTATTTTACGTTCTGTCATTCCGACTATTCTACCGACGGCGACGCGTCGGTGACTTCCATCTTGTCTATTGTGCCATGCTACGGGTGCAGGAGTGATTACGGTAGAAGACCTTAAAATAAAATTTGAATGTACTCCATTTAATTTCAATAATACAAAAAAAAAAAACTTTTGAAACATGAATGCATTACCAATCTACCTATCTACCTAAAATATAATGTTACACGTGCAAAATATACACAACAAGTGTCAATATTAATCTAAATCGTTGATTAACATTCGATTCTTCCTTTAATTACTTCGCAAGTGATTACAAACATACGGAACCGTATTTTGTTTTCATTGTTGATGTAAAGATGGAAATTCTTGTTAAGGGTCTCCCACATATACGTACATGTGTAAGCGGTAACTCAGGCTCGGAAATCGTGACGTTAAATCACGTGACATATATAAAATGTTTTTTATATAAAAAAACCCTGTCCGATCCTTATCGAGATAAGATTATTTTTTGAAAACAAAGATAAAATTTTGGGGAAATCATTGTAGTAATTTGGGAACTAAAATCATGTTTTCAATATTCACTAAAAAGTCAATGTATAAAAATGTTTTAGGTTTCCTATTTTTTCATGGAACTTTCAGATCGGATAGGTATTTTTTAACATTATTGTATTGAAAAAAAAACAAAGTCGCGTCTCGCCTATGTGGTCTCTGCCTTAAATCTTACAAAAACAATAATTATGATAAACTATTTTGTTTTCGTTCTAATAATTTAACAAAAACAGGCCACGCCAGTGTGTCCTCTGCCTTAAATCTTATAAACACACATGTGATGTAATATTTTGTTTTTGCTCTAATGATGAAACGAAATGAATTTATCTATTATTAAATAGGGATGTATACCAAAGTTTCGTCGTTCCTGAATGATAAATAATGTTTTGTTTTTGTTTGTTATTCTAAGGGCTGATTTTTCAATAGTCAGATAACTTTTATCGGGCGGAGGAATTAAAATAGCGATTTGACATATTTTCTATAGATAAGCTGTCAAACCGCCATTTTTACTCTTCAGTTATATTATAAGTTATCTGACTATTGAAAAATCATCCCTTAAATAGGTAGTTATTGAGAAATGTATATCGATAACTCAATATTATTTTTAAGCTACGAGTTTGTGGATTAAAAATTGTCACTTACACAAAAAAAAACTATACAATTATACTTGTATTGTAAATTAAAATATAATTATTATTTTGACACAGGACAAAACCTTTGCCTAAGATTTTAATGAGAACATTCTTTTACTAAGAATGTTATGTATAAAGTGGGAAGATAAGTGAACTATTCAGTATTTCCATAATTTCACGGGTAAAAAACTAAAACTGCAACCACTGTTTCCGAATGACAATCATTTCGTTTTTAGGGTTCCGTAGCCAAATGGCAAAAACGGAACCCTTATAGATTCGTCATGTCTGTCTGTCTGTCTGTCTGTCTGTCCGTGTATGTCACAGCCACTTTTTGTCGAAAGTATAAGAGCTATCCTGTTGAAACTTGGTAGAAAGATGTATTATGTGAACCGCATTAGGATTTTCACACAAAAATCAAAACAAAACAAATTTTGGGGGTGCCCCCCATACTTAGAATTGAAACTCAAAAAAAAAATTTTCACCAAACCCATACGTGTGGGATATCTATGAATAGGTCTTTAAAAATGATATTGAGGTTACTAACATCATTTTTTTCTAAACTGAACAGTTTGCGCGAGAGACACTTCCAAAGTGGTAAAAAGTGTGTCCCCCCCCCCCGTAACTTCTAAAATAAGAGAATGATAAAACTAAAAAAAATATATAATGTAGACCTCAACCAAAACTACCAACGAAAATTGGTTTGGATGAGATACAGTTAGCAGTTTTTGAGATATAGTACATTTTCAAAAACCGCAAATATAACTTTGCCATTCATACAAATACTATGAAAAACAAAGTTATTTTTATTTTATTTTTATTTATTTATTTTATTAGGCAAACCAACTAAATACACGCTAATACATTATTAGAAAATTTCATTTGCAAATTCAGTAGCATTGCATGCATCTAAATTAAAGGTAAGCACAGCATTTTGTTAACATCTCACTTTACAATAATAATAATATTACATAAAAAGATAAAATTGGTTACATAAAATTAAAATTAAATAATGTTCATGCATTCCTTCACTCATAGCTGTAATAATACAATTGATCATCAGAATAAATTAAATTAAAATGAAATGAATTTATTGTTTGTGTATATTATTTACTAATCTCAATATAATTATATCTCTAATCTATGCTAGCTGCTACGGAACCCTTCATGGGCGAGTCGAACTCGCACTTGGCCGGTTTTTGGTATTTAGTATGAATGATTATATTCCGACTTTGCTCCATTCACATGTAAGTCTAAAAAAGATGAATTCTAATATGTGTGTGCAGATGGTATATCCAAAAAAATATATATACAAATAATAAATAGTGATGACATAACAGTCACTCACACCTTGTGCTATATAGATTTATGAGTTGCCTTTTCATACACATTTTTAGTACCTATTATAAGATGTAGGTTGTCAGTAATGAAGTCTACCAACGTTCGTAACATGACGTTGAACGAGAAAATGACAAGGGAATTTTTGAAATTCAATTTTCTCAAGTATAATTTACGCTTTAGACTTTATTTGCTGAAATAATCACGAAGAAAAATGGAATCGGTGGTAACTTTCATATAAGAATTTTTACTTGAATTTAAATAAGTGTATCGACAAAAGAAAGATATTGTGTGTACAAAAGTGTGTGCTCAAATGTGTGCGCAGGCAGGCACACTTTGTTCCCCACTCTGATATCCGATGGCACCCGAGAGAAGTCAAGAGGAAAACCAATGATCTATGGTGTTTTTCCAATACACGGGAGTGTCAGACCGTCAACTTCGAAAGGACTGTACGTTTTTGTGTATTTTTGCTAGTAACAGAACAGAAAATAAAGAAAATATTCAGTCTGAATATTTATTAATTCAGTCCGTCTGGATATAATAACTAGGTTGCTCACTAACAAACTAGACAAAGTTATTTTCTTTTGAAGTAAAATTATGTTTTTATCATAGAAAATGATAAAATTGTATCATAAATATATCTGAAAGAAAAATATAACATTTATGTATACAAAGTAATTCTTATAAAGTACGTTTTTTTTCTTTTATTGTATGTCAGTAATAGAACACATTTCCATATAAATTTTCCTGTTTTTTTTTTATATAATCAAAATGTGTCCTCCCGCCCTAGGTGGTTTCTTCAATTGCTCTTTGCTTAGGAAACGCGGTGGCCTTTATAAAATAGTCTAGCGAATCCTGCAGGCAACACGTGGCAGGCGCTACTGGGGTAACAAGTATTATGTGTCGCCACCGCGTGACCATAAATTCTGGTTCAAATAATCATTTTTTTAAGCGATAACTTTTGTATTTCTTATTAAACAAAGAAATACCTGTTTATTCATTTTCGTTAATGTATGATGACACATTAAAAATTTTAGAAAGAAATGTTTTAAAGCTGTTAGTTTGACCTTTTATCGAAATCGGGCAAAACTAATTTATTGACGCCATTGTAATAGTGCTTGTCTTTCAAAAATAGCGCCCTATTCAAATTTAAAACGAAAAACGAGAAGTGTTGATGGATACCTAATATCGATAAAAACATCGTTAACGCTGAATAAATACCACTGTACTAATATACTTGTACCTATGCTGAACAAAAAGTAAAGAGTTGTGGTGATTAACCCTCGTGTTTCCATTGTAGAAATAAATCTGTACTTTAAAAGGATTCATTCAAAGTTCATCATTATAGCTAGAGAACATAAGGTCGGCGTTTGCACTTTTATTGAGCCATAATCAGCCACATATTTCACTACTGGGCTTTCAATCTGTGATCGAAAGAAAAGTGTGACATTTCGGCCTACGTTTATCGATAATGTATCATGTCTACGGTTGCCGACATTGTCTACGATGTGTTTAAATTCTAGAGTTTTATGTTTGTCTGAGGGGATTCTCACTCGAGGCAGAGAAGCAGTTTTTTTGTCAGTGCTCCGCGCGTAGATGCGGTGAGCACCGCTCAAACAAAGCGGGCGAGATTTTTTATGCGATTGCCACTTTAATCGCTTCTTAGGCATGTGGAGACTATCAATAAGTTGCAAAATTAATTCACGTATTTTTTATTTTGCTAAATCAACGCATATTTAGAAAGATTATAATTATAACGCATAAAAATTCGAGAGTGGGAAAATTCATGACGTCAAAAGCAAGTGAAAATTGTGCGTGCTTATGACATAAATATTGGCAATTTTGAAAGTATCGTATTTTCTAACTATTTAAATTTTTAGTCAATTACCGTATTCTCACACAAAATCGTACATCAGCGCGGGCGGGAGGGGAAAGGAATCCCTTCTGAAGATTTTTATGAAATCCCGCAACTTTGGTAGTACTTGCTTCTATTGTGTTTTGCCATAATTATGTTTGGTATCAAATTTGACACAATGTGTTTTTTTTAAACTAACACTGACTCATAGATCTTGTAAATTATTGGTCTGTTAAGTCAATTAGTTTCATAATCTCTTATCTTATTACAAAAAAAAAGAAAAAATTGTAATAGAGAATTTCCGCAGCGAGTGCTTGGTTTGAGACGATTAACCTCGAGTTATCCAATAACTTGAGAGAATCACGTAAAATGAGCAAGAAATTCTGTGAATGGAGCAAAGTTCAGTTTGTTTAGGTAGAAAACGGATGCTGGCGTGAACTTTGTTAAACTAACCATAAGTTTAACAAAGTTCATTCCAGCATCCGTTTTCTATTTCGCATTTCGCATTTGGAAGACTATACAAAGCAAGTATTTTTCCTATCCTATTAAATGGTTTTGTCCTTCCGCACTTTTTTTTCTCACGCACTATTTGTCTACATTTCTTTTTTTCCCTCTTCATGTCACAGGCCTGCTGATAGAAATTTCTTATGAAATAAGCAGGGCCTTTGTTCTATTAAGCTTTGGTATGTCCTTATTTTTTAAATTGTGTTTAGGTACATAAATGATTAAATAAATGGGTATAGTTGCATTATACAGGGTGGAATTTTGTAATGCCATCTGGAGGGAAAGTACTCTTAATACTGCAGATAGAAAATTTTACTCAAAGGAAACATTCCTTTATTTTTTAATAGAAAGCAAACTGCATTCAAAGATTTTCTAAAATTCTCTTCTCCCACACCCGGGAATCGTAAATAACTCCTATATCCTTCCTTCTGGGTAAGCTCGCTTCATCTTTGCTTCTGAGCTAGACCGAGCCGAAGCTCTGGCCTAGAGCCACCCAGAGAAAAAAATGAGGTACACAGAATCCATTTTGTGCCAGTTATTTTAAACCTAACACTAGGTATACTTTATTAACAAAGGTGTTTAATCGACTAGTCTGGAAACTACTAATGAAAAATTTAAATTATAATTACTGAATTGGAGATTGAACCTCAAACCTCTAATTTCAAATCACACTTGCGTCCACAAACAGAGGTTCATGTAATAACACCTGTTTTATTACAATGTAAATATTTTACAGCCTTAAAAATACACACTTATTTTTACACAATACACCGAACTTCCATTAAAAAAGTACTTAAGTTTAATTAATATTATAGTAGTCCAGTCACCGGCACAAACCGTCACTTTACAAATATTGTCATTTAATTAATTAAATATTTACACCCTCCTTCCGTGAATGTAGGCTGAAACAAAGAATACATTCATTAATAAATCGCTTAATTTGATGATTGAAAGCAATTAAATCGTTTTGTTTGACCAATGATATTATTCAGCAGGCATTTATTGAAAAAGTTAAGATTAAATACTATTTATATCAATCGTAATTGTTGTTGTTCATTTAATGCTTTATTCATTAGTTTTACTAAGTATATTAAAAAAAAAAACAAAAAGAAAAAACATTTTAAAGTATAATAATAAAATAATTTGTTCATTTTATTATTAGAGATTGGAGATACTAATGGCAACCATGAATTCAGCATAATTATGCATCGAAACAGCCCAGAATCTTTCATGGGTCATTAAAAAATAATTAAAAAAAAAACCATTACAAAAATCTACCTACATTACATTATAAAATGTCAAACGCTAACCGATCGCTAAGTTAAAGAATTGAAAAAAGTGTGAAACGCTTAATCATTCGTTTTTAGAGAATCATCGAACAATTCACACTAGCCTATCTAGATTAATATGCTACTTCACGATAATCGCTTAAGTATTGATTTTCCTAACACTGTGTATATAAATAAACTAAAGATTTGTAAAGTTACGCGTCCACTTGCTCGCAACGAACGCACCGCACAAACGGCACACAAGTGCTTTCTCAGGCACGGAGAAAACTCGGATAGATTGTCACCCATCCATACACCAACCTCGGCAAGCGCGGCTTGACATGGAAGATCGACCTGTGCGGCTGTCATTATTTAAACCCGAGTTTCTCCTCCTCCTCTGCACCAAAATGTAATATGTTACGAAAAAAACATTATTTGGTTATATCTTAAACTGCCATAGTCAGAAGCCATATCTCAGAACGGACTAATATTTCAGACTTGGTGCCATAGTATTTTTTGTTCAGCTTAAAAATACCTATCCAACGACGTATCACATGTTGCTATTGGAGGGTGGGCCCAAAAATTGCATCATCCTTTAATTTACGGATAGCGGACGCAGCGCCATGTTAAAAAATACCATTTCAAGCACTTTTTCCATTCACAAAAACCAGTCAGATTCCACAAATACAATTTATTGCAAACCATTTCTACAAAGTTTTATTCTACTCCCTAATGTCTGTGCCATTTTCTTTAAAGACTTATCATTGAAATAGCGACTATCGCAATAAGAGTATATAAGACCTATCAAAAGACTTAAATAAAACTGCGAATGACTATATAAGTAGCGCTAGATTTTAAAGCTGCTTAAAAAACTTTATAGAATCTATTTCTAGCAATTCATACCACTTCAAGCACTATCTGTCATTCACAAAATCAGCCATACCATACAGTTAGAATGAAATGCGTTTCAAGAAAGAATATGATAACCTTCGCGCCATATTATGAGTCCATACACGCCTTCAAAAAATCTTTACTTTTACTTTATGAAGTAACGCGCCAGAATATTATGAAAGACGTGCGGCACATTTTTCGGCTTGTTTTAGTCTATACGTTACACAATAAGCAAAAGGTTCATTATGCTTTGTAAGCTTTGATATTAAAACTTGCTTCCATACCACTACGCGGCAATATAAATTGAGCCTAAAGCAAATAAAATTTAGTAAAGTTCAGAATTAAGTTTGTAGAATATTCTACTCTTCACAGTCGTAGCACGTAGCTCATAAACCGTAGCAGTCTTATTCGTTACTACGGCGTAGCTCTACAAACGAGGAGAAATTTTATTACTACAGGAATTATTTTAAGTATTACGCGGTGTCCTGCGTGAGCGACGAATACGACGCGACGCGACGCAATTCGAACTCGTTCAACTACCATTATAATATTATTAAAATATTTACTTCGTGTTGCGTCGCGTCGCGTCCTACTTGTACGCCAAGACGCGATGTAGCGCGACGGTACTGGAAATGTGAATCTTTTCATGTCGTAATTTGAGTAGCTATTTATTTATTTTTTATCGTAGTAAAATCATCAAATGAGTCCTCGACATGATTACGTGTGGTAAATAAATAAAGTTAAATTTTGACGCTTTGTCGCGTCTTGGTGTGTATTGCCCTTAGATGTAAATGTTTACATAAGAGCTTTAACCACAATGCTGATCTGTGAATAAAGACACAAGCGTTTCAAAAATCCTAAAATCCCTTTTCTCAAAAACAAAAACCTTTATTAAAACGCGGTGAAACAATGCAAACCCTGCTGTGTCTGTTCGTTTCACTGTCTGTCAAAGGATTTACGAGTATAACAAATAATAAAAATATTCAGGCTAGTATTTTTCTAGAATAAATCCAGAATCATTTATTAGCATCTTGAAGAAATACTATAACATAAATAAATAAATAAAAAGGCTAAATGTATGTCAGTAGCAACTGGCATGTAAACATTTTAATCAAAATATGCCGAGTTTTTTTTTTATTTGAATGAAGTTCCCTATCGCGCGTTAATTGCGAAAGGGGGCTAGACGGAAAAAAAATTAAGACGAAAAGCTGTAACGACACTTTTTGCTATCGCGCTATTTGATATTTTCGTTTCGTCTTTCTATTTCGTATTGAACAGTGTGGTGTCGCGACGATTATTTTATTGTACAGTGAATCAAAGTTGAATAGAGTCTCGCTTTTATGTTATGTTAAGATTTAATAAGTTAAAGTATTTTTTGTTCATAACAAATTTAACTAGTTTACCATTATCTTTGTCAAATTGTTGTACTGTTGAAAACATTATTTTCTAAAAAACATACCCACACAATGATTTTTTCCCGTATCTTGGGAAAACACATTATTTTAAACTCACACACAAACCCGAAACGACTTGTGGATCGTACAAATATTTGATCCCTGCAGGAATACGCAATGAATGAATGCCAACTGTGCCATCTAATACAGAGAAATAATTTTAAACTAAGGAGGACTGAAATAACAACACGGCACAAAGAGAGTTCAAGATTATTGAAATCGGTTTTGTGGATTAATTCATTGATCTTGAAAACATACAAACAAACGGACAAAACAACAAACTTGTAAGAAAATCCTTTCACATGAAACGGTATTTAAATAAAAGTAAGCTACAAAATAAACATAAGGAATAAACAATAACATTAAATTGCAAAGACAAGAATTTTTCAGATTGAAGAAAGACACAAAAAAAATATTAAATTCAAACTACTTCTTTATCGTATTATTCTATTGAAATTATCTAATTTCTCAGCCATTTTCTTTAGACTTCTCATTAAAATATCGTCTATCGCAATTTAAGAGCATTATAAGCTCTTCAAACCTTAAAAAGGGACCTAAAGAAAATTGCGAATAACAAATGACGATAGACGTAAACACTACTTCGTAAAACAAAAGAAAAACTATATTAATATATACCGCAAAAACTTTATAGAATTATTTTCTAAGTAGCGAGACAGATTATTTTATTGAGTGAGAATTTCGTGAAAACAATGTGTGAGGAATATTAAATGAAAATCTGGGGAATGAGACACTTTATAAGAGTGTTTTTATGTACGATAAATATTAATATAATAGCATAATCAGTTCTTTCAATCAATATTATCCTCTTCTTATCTTTTTTTTTAATTTAAAAAATCTTTTATTTTAAATTTCATAATAGGTTCGCGTTTGATCCTTATCTCGCCTGATGGTAAGTTCTCTCAGTATTCACTCTTGAATTGACGACCCCAAGTTTATAGCTGTCGGGAAATAAAGACCACGAATCCCAGTTACTTTTATAGTAGTTTATGAAACTGGTACATAATGAGGGGTATTATACACGAGTGTGAGTTTAAAAAACGAGCGAAGCGAGTTTTTTAAAAGTATCACACGAGTGTATAATACCTAGATAAGTACAGTTTCATACACTACTTTGTCTACTTTCATTGAACACGAATTTATCAAATAAAAGATAAAGATTGACACAGTATTATGGCGCCAAAATTCAAGTTATCACCGCGCATGGGCCACAGCGCGCGCAGCCACAGATAAAAAATCAAATGGATGTATCTATGATCTGTAATCTGTATCGTAATGAAAAAAAAAATTATTATAACATTATTTTGTTAGAGAAATAGTGCGACAGCATCGCGTCTGTATAGTTACACACGCGCGACAGCATCGCAACTGCATCGCTACAAAAAGTCGCCGAGGACGACGCCTCTTAGGCGCGGGCCACATAGAAAAGACGTAAAGGTGCCGGTTGGCGCGCGAGACCGCGACAGAAGACAGCGGCAGCGACAGGAGACCTTAAGTCGCAGACGGGGCGGAGATATATGTCTCTTCGGCGTCTCTTTCATACAAAATGTATAGGAGCGTCGCGGCGTAAAACACACGAAGAAACGGGGCGCGGGCGCGACTCTCATACATTTTCGCCCGTCCGCGACGCGACGCGTCCTCGTCTTACGTCTTTTCTATGTGGCCCGCGCCTTAGAACAACGGGATTTTGTTCATCAAATTAGTCTATGTAGTATTTATAAACTTTGGGATATTTATGGCCTTCATAAATCCAGAAATTTACTAGCCAGAAGGGAAGGAATTTTCATTAAACAGTTTGTTGGATTCTCATGGATTTTACATTTATTTTGTTTTTTAGTATCCCTTTAAATAAAATTTCTCAAAGAAGAAGTTTCTTCACACATATCTTAATTATTGACATTGAAACAAGAGTATCAGGATTTTAATTATGGATTAACTTAAGATGATAATATTTCGTTTAATATACAAAAATAAGTAGTAAAAGAATATAATAATTTCTTTAAAACAGTTAAGTTCCATATTATTATGATTGTGGATAATCCTGCGCCAAATAAATGATTTTCGCGTCGAGCTCGCTTTGATGTTAATTAACACGAGCAAGAGGAATTCGTGGAAACGTACATTCATTTTAATCTTTATGAAGCAAAATAATACCTACACAATTTATCGACATCATTTATTTTGAGGTGGAAGAGTGTGTAATTATATGCGAAATTTTGTGAAAATGAATACGAACACGATGCGAATTTTAACGTTTATTAAACAGGTACCTAGTTTAAAACTTGTATTGACACGAATTACATGGGAAAAATTATAGTTAATCTCCAGTAGTTGAGAAGTAGAAGCTAGTTGTTGTTAAGATGTAGAAGTTAGTTGTCAAAAATCTATAAGAATGACAGCAAGTACTAACTTTTTGGAGTGCTTCCAGAGGGGCTAAGGCCGCTATCCCACTGGCGTTTTACGAGAGTTGCTGTCAACGTCGCGTCGTCGCGTGGCAAGCATTAACGTCCGTTGAACGGACGAACGAACGTCTGCGCAACGTTAACGTCGCGTTCACCGGACGTTAACGCTTGCCAGACAGTGCTTCTGGCTGGTGATAAAATGTTTCATGGAGTAATAGTGTTACTCGGTGGAATTTAATTTGAAAAGGAAGGTACCTTCCGACCAGACACAACACCCGTCTGGTCGGAAGGTACCTTCCTTTTCACCGTGGTAGTGAGGAACTTTCCACACTGTTCCTCCTACCCCCAAAATACCAAGTAGTAACACTGTTACTCGATGATGAATATTTTTCCCAACCAGTAACAGAGTGACAGTAAGGGCGCTTGTATACGTCCGGTTTTTTCACCGGACAACGGAACATTTTTGCACTAGACTCGCGTTGGTGTATGGTTTTTAAATGAAAGTGTGTACATCACCGGATGTCTGTCAGGCGTAAAGGGGTTTGAACATTTTTGTATGGGCCGTGTACCAGATGCCATCCGCCATTTTGATTTAGATCACACCAACACAAATATAATAGGTATGTTAGAAGCAAAATCTCGTAAAGCGTCACGTTTCCGAGTTATGAGCTGTCAAACATGTGCAAATAGTGACACATTTTTTCTTATTTTTTTAAATATTTTGTTGTTTACTGATCAAAAAGGATACTTCCACAATAAAACTAATTGAATATTAGGTTTTCCAAGCATTTTAAATGCTGAAATTGCGTTAAACGAAATAATCCTACATATCTAAAAGCATTTGAAATGCGTGGAAAACCTAATATTCAATTAGTTTTATTGAGGAAGTATTCTTTTTGATCAGTAAACAACTTATAAATGGAATATGAGTGTGTTTAAACAAACTTAGATAAATATCACTTATTTATCCGATACTTATTTTCCTTGATAAAAAATTATGGTAGGTAATAATTTCCGAACCCTGATAAATAATCTACCGCCTGTGCCGATGCGAACAAGAAACAACACCCTCTAGATAAACTGACACAGCGTTTCCAATCAGAAACATAGTTACGTCTACCTAGATTTTCAACATAGATGCATTATTAATGACGTCGATAAATGTATTGAAAATCTTCAAAGGAGAAATCAATCAAAATGTATTTCTTTTGTCTGTCATTTTCAGTATGTAAATTGATATTATTTAGGTAGTAGATCGACTCTCTTTATATCATTTCGATTAAGTCTTCGTACGTCTTGAATTCGATGAAGTACCAAATTGCCAATATCATGAATGTTCAGGATTTCCAGACAAAAGAAAATGTAATAAAACTCATCTCATTATTGTTTTTTTTTTAAAGTAATTTAAACTAGACGATAAAAGAGGTCGTTTCAAGACGGATCGGTTTTTTTTTTAAGTAACCGCACAATTTCTATTAAATCAGCTGGCAATATTCCTCATTCAAGATATACATCGATATCTAAATATTTATTTGAGATATTTTTTTTTTGTACTTAAATGATTTTGATAATTATTTTTTCGTAAATTTTATGAAGTGACACTGATCTAAATTCGATAAAACAGTAATTATCATAACTAACGTTCTTAATTGTATAATATTTTCTTAATTATTTTGGTTCCAGTAAACCGTTTTTTTTTGGTTTCCTCATTTGGCAAGTTTCGCTTGCTAACTTAATTTTACCCTTCATTTTGAAAATAAATTGTAAACCAGACCTATAAGTATTAAAACCACATTTAAACATATTATGGGCACACCACTGCAACAAGCTAACATTCCATTTAATATAACGCTCGAAACTTGCGGCAATAATAATACATTTTCAACTCTAATCTTTCTCAGCTATCACGAAACATTAAACTCTAAATAAATGATGCAAAGGTTTATTTTGCTGAGGTTTATGTTTCACTATTCCATTATTATGATGACTTTTGTATGACAAATGGATTTCACAAGCTTTGATAAAACAGCTTTTGTTTTATTGCCCTCTTGTTTCGTAATTTGGACTTATTTTTTTTCACTTATTGGTTTTTATTTTCGTTTTGGTTGAATTTTATTGCATTTTTTCTTATAATTCACTACTTTCAAAACAATACTGGCTATTATCATGTCTGCTTCTTATCAATCTTTTCATGGGCCATGTTTGCAAGAGTCTTAGAATTTTAATAGCATTATTAAATAATAATATAATATAATAATTACTACAAGTCTATTACTACAACATTTAAGAGATTCCCATTGTGATTACCTATTTAAATTTTATTTTTTAATATTACACCAACTAATCTCTGCACCCATTTATCCATTACAAATACTGCAAAATACCACAACTTCCACGTTGAATCTAAAACCACGAAGTCCTGAAACAAACTCACAAAAGTTTTCTATTTGTGGAGCAACGCAACAATGGACAACAAAAAGTTATACCGAAAACCGCAACAGTTTTGCAAAGTTACAAACAGTTCTTGCGGCGTATATGTTACCAACCTTAATTTTAGAACAAGCTAGTTTACCTATGTCAAACCGCTTCACTGTTTTACCCTGTCAGGACACTGTTCGACCCTACTACGGCATCGCTCTACGCTCGCTCGGCTTGCGCATGTTTGATCTAAGTATTTTAGAACGCTTGCGCTATTTAGATAGATATATTATGCCAATCCCTGCGCAAATGCGGGTAATTAAATTAGGTTAGTGTTAGAACGATTGACAGCAGGGCGTCCAATTTCGGCACCGAACAATTTGTATGGCCTAAAGGTTGTTCGAAGTCTTTCTGATTGTAAATGTGAGTTGAAATGTTTGTAAACGCATTTGCAATTCAGGAGAAATTCTGCAAAAATCTGTTTCTTTTTGTTTGGTACGCTTTTGCGGTTAAACCGCTGGACCGATTTTGATGAATTTTAGTACAAACAAAGATGGGACCCAGTAGACGGTAACAGAAGAATATAGAAAAGAAGGGAGTGAGGAAAGCAGAAGCAGAGGGCAAAAGCTCGTAAAATAAAAGCTTGGGGTTCTTTTTGAGGGTTTCTAAACTAGTTTGCCCCGGGAAAAACTAGTAAGGCAGAAGAAATACTAGTTAGGAAGATAAAATGTATGCAGTAATTCCTCACCATCATAATAGATCCCATGTGGACACTTAGGGCAGCTAGCAAGCAAATGCGGTCTCTGCAACGGGTGGTCGGTGTACATCCGATACGACGAGCGCTGCCATTCGCTTACTGCACTTCCTCTTGAATTTCTGAGTTCCTCTATACCTGTAGAGACGAATACTTCAAGGGGATTATTGTAGAAGTTTCCATTACAAATTAAATTTTTGGTGGAAAATATGTATCTTTGAGTCTGAATTTGTAGGTACAATAAGGGTAATGGACGACATACTGCAGATGGAAAATGTTCACTATGTTAATGAAAAGTTCCTATCTGTTATTAAGTTGATTTGTAATTAATTTGTTGTTATTTCTCTCTATGCACGCTTTGATGTCAGGCACATAATTATGTCTTTTTTTTCTAACTTACTTCATTTTTTATTATTATTGTTTTACTTGTGGCGTGCACCTACCGTTTGTGTTTCAGTGTATTTTGTTGCTTCATACTCCTAACCAGTATGTTTTTCTACAAAACAATTCTGATTTTATTTATGGCTTTTGGCTCATTGCAAGTAATCATACCTTGCATCAATGTTCAGTAACAACTACGGTAGTGGAGAAATAACAATATTCTATAGCCGAATACGATCTAAACCAACTTTCAAAACGTCGACGTTTAATTTTATGTTTATTTCTATCTAAAGTAATTCTTACACAAACCCGCTCATCCGCGCGGTCGTGCATTGAGGCGGATCGAGCGCTGCATAGGCTTGTATAAAATCTATCGATGCCATTAGATACCCGCACAACGAAGCAAGTTGTCGATACAGACAGGTCTACAGACAGACTAGTCGGCGCAGGCAAAATAGATCCATGTTAACTTGCCCATAATAGACAGTTTGACTTGGCCTCAAAGAGCTGTCAGTAATCTGCCGGACCCCTTAGAGGTCCAGAGCCTACCAGGCTCGCAGAACTGTCTCATCAGGTAACCGTGACTCTGTAACGTAACAGTCCCTCCGGTACTGCCCTAGGCGGGAGGACTCGTTAGATGATTTTACCACGTCATAAAAAAACAAAGGTTGACTTGGCGGATTTTACGGTTTCTATACATACTTGTCACAAGTTTTACCAGCACTGCTCAGTACCGAACTGTCTGTATCGAAAATTTGCTTCGTTACTAAAGCACCGTAACACACGAACACTCTCTACGCGGCGTAACTCCAATACATTGACTCAGCCGCGTCCACCCGATCCTTCGTGTTGTGTGGAATCACCGAAACACATAATTGACTAACAGCTGTCAAAAATGCACACCCATTTAAAAATATTCCATTTAATTTGCAAAATAAATATGCATGCTGAAATTCTTAGTGCTATTTAATACCATCTCCAGTGTGCTCATTGTAAAACATGGTTGTAATCCTACATTCCGTCTGACTTTAACTAATTCAGCTTGGCTTGGAACCTTATTTAATTGCTGTTTGCCAACATTTATGCTCACTTCACACGACGCGTAATATAACGCGCCGCGCCTTCTGAAGGCAATGTGTGTGTCCACACTGGAAACCTAGCGCGACGGCGGCGGCGGGCGCGGTGGCGGGCGCAGCGGCGGGCGCGATCTGTGTCCACACTGCCGATCAAGCGTGTGTTTTTGTAGCGGCGAATTCAGGTGTTGCAAACCGGTGGTACAAAGTAGTTTTTATAAAATAATCTTGTTTAAAGAAATTAATTTTAAATGTTTTATAGGTTGTTTAGGATTGCATACAAGTAAATTATCAATCATTCTACCTTTTCGTACTCAAGTATGGTAAAAATAATTTAAATATGTACAAAAACATCCAACGGTAGTACTTTAGTGCATGTTCTGGTAACTAGATGGCGCTACTAAAACACCGAAAAGGTTTGATACACCTGCCACCCGCCCGTTGTATCGGTTGTTGCCTAGCAACGCCTAGGCTCGCAAATTCGCTTGTAGCGATCGCTCTAGGCCCCCGCCTTAGTCACTTCAGTATGGCCACGAGCGGCGATTTCATACATTCAATATTTCCGCGCCCGCCGCCGCCACCGCGCTAGGCTCGCAGTGTGTTTGAGCACAATGACTGTACTCTGTGCGGGCTAATGCGTTCGATTAGTTTTTATTATGTTAGATCAAGCTCGTGGAGGCGAAAGTTACACGCAGTGAGAAGCCAGCATTAAATATACTCAATATTAAAATAAACAAAATGTTTAGTATTCCGAAAGAAATATCGAAAGAAAATAAATTTTCTCGTTTCATTAGTTAGGAGCAATTTCAAGCGTCTTACAAAAATATTATTTATGTTGGTCGACTGCGTGCACAATTTATCTTAATCTTCTTAAACAACAAAAATCTTGAATTTTTTCTTTGTCCAATATTAAATTGTTTACTAAATAAAATAAGTGAGAGGAAACTGTCCTAAGACGTTGAATAGGTTTAAATTCTGTGAAGGCGACTTCTCAAAGAGGCGATGTCGTAAGTTTTTCATTTCTTCCATCCAGCATTTTATATCATAATTGTTGGCACATTTAAAATACATGCGAATTTCAGCTGTATTTGAGTGCTCACAGTGCTCAAATTGATATAATCATCATGGCATTATACTCTGCAAATGTATTTCGCTGTAAAATAAAACAAACAAAGAAATAAATAAAGTCCACTATCTGCCCCCTTTTTTGACCTGAGAAAAGTGGAAGGGACTGTCAGACACTGACCAAAAGTCCACCCTATTCTTTCGGTTACCTAATGCGCTTCAGGGCCTCGGTGTCCTTTTAAGACGGTCCCGCAACCTACTATTTGGCACATAGCAACAAAATCAAATTATTTCTAAACACGAGTAAAAAAAATATCTACTACAGATGAAACAGTAAAAAGACACTTTATTTGAATTATAACAAACGAGGTCTGTTAATTTTATTTTCCAAAACCGCTTACACACAGCAAAAGATCAAAAAAGGTCGAATATCATATTTAAAGCTGAAAATAAATCATGTACCTAAGTACAACCGGACGTATCCTGAGGGATCGAGGCTTTTTTATTATGGATCACATATCCCGCTGATGTAAGGCTATAAGTAGGCTATAAGTCTGTCTAACATTCATATTTCTTTCGGTAAATGTTTCACGATATTGAACAGCTAACATATTGGTATTCGTTTAAGAGCGTGTATGCCACGGACTTTCATACATTCTAAATCCTTATTTTGCAATATGGCTGAACAGATTTCATGACACTTCATATTACACCGACAAACAGAGTGTGATACATTACTTGGAAAAGTGAAGCACCGAATAACGCTTTTCCCAAAGTTTAATAATACGAAACACTTCACAACCAATGCACGATACCTGGAAAAAGTTGACGCCCCGCCGCCCGCCCCGTTACCACTAAAGGTGTTCACGCGCGAGACCGCGACTGGAGACAGCACCGCGGAGACCGCGACAGGAGGCCGCAACCGGAGATTTCTACCGTATCTGTCTCCTGTCGCTGTCTCGCTCGCGAACTGCCGCTCATACATTGCCTAATGTTTTTATACTGTGGTTAAGTAGTGTCGCGGTCTCCTGTTGCTGTCTTAATCCATGCGATCTCGCCGGAGCGGAGTCGCAGGCTGTCTAAATACGGTATGATAGCAAGCATTCATTATTTTATTGAATTCAAGCTATTTGTCATCAGCATGTATTAACAAAAAAAAATCAAAGCATTACTTTCAAGTAGGCCATAGTTACAGGCTCTTTTGAATTGACAAAATATGACATGGTGCTACAATTCCAATCGTAAGACATAATGATTACTGTGAAAGTGCTGTAAATGCCCATTCTAAGGCATAATAGATCTCTGTTGAAAAGAATGGGCAAGAAACTCCAATATGTGAGAAGTACCAGTTTACACGTTCAAAATGTAAACCGTGGCTGGTAAGAAACGACCAGTCCCAATTGGCACCGCCTGTTTACGAATATGACGCATGGAACATTAAACTCAATTATTTTGAAGGGAACTAAATGATCCGACCCACGCGCCACCATCAGAGAGACATTTGAGTCAGCATGAAATACTCTCAACTACCAGGGCACATACAAGTGAAAGCCAGTTCAAGACTCAGATATTTCGATAAGCACAGCGATTATAATTTGTACTTGATAAGAAGGCTATCACAACGAAACACTGTAGAATTAGCTATTATTGACATAGATATTGGCTGTCTTTTACGACACCTTTCTTCCCCGAATCGATAGATTGTCGGTTATTGCTCCGCTTGAAAGGTGAACGTTTTATAAATTATCAAGAGTACTCTGTAGATATTGCTTTCAATATTGAGAACCTCTAACAAAAAAGTCATTCAAATTATTTGACAACTTTTGTACCTTTCATGTCGTATCGGTCTCCAGATTGGTAATTGAGATTCGAATGAAAGGGAGGTCGAATAGGAGTTGATATTATAGAAACAAGTCTGATATATTCAGTCGCATCTGGGAAGGTTTGATTACTTTTCAGCCAACCGTATTTGGGGTGACTATAATATGGTTGGGTAAAAGGCTGCGTATTAGAATTTTGTGTTGCCTAGTGGCTACTGACGAACGAAGTAATTATCTTTGGTCACGTTCTCGCGGTAAAAAGTTGGGGTCATTCGATTAAAAACAAACTCAGTATGAAACTTACTGTCAACTGTAAAGCTGCGTTTTAATACTCGTACACACCGGATCGTCAGCGTCGTCTCGAAAGTATACTTTTTATCACGGTTCGTGATGATTTATACCTCTCATTTTATTAAACATAAATTAATTATCATTGTTTTTATATTAAAATGTAGATTTATTTCGAATATGATTCATGGCGATACGTGCGCGTAAAGCCTCCCGCAGACACACGCGATTAATCGCGCCACGACAACGAGCCAAGCTAATTTCCACTTTAAAAATACTGCGAATGGACCGCGACATGTCGCCCCGCGCGATTAATCGCGTGTGTCTGCAGGAGGCTTAAAAACCGGCCAAGTGCGAGTTGGACTCGCCCATGAAGGGTTCCGTAGCAGCAAGCATAGATTAGAGATATAATTATATTGAGATTAGTAAGTAATATACACAAACAATAAAAATAACTTTGTTTTTCATAGTATTTGTATGAATGGCAAAGTTATATTTGCGGTTTTTGAAAATGTACTATATCTCAAAAACTGCTAACTGTATCTCATCCAAACCAATTTTCGTTGGTAGTTTTGGTTGAGGTCTACATTATATATTTTTTTTAGTTTTATCATTCTCTTATTTTAGAAGTTACGGGGGGGGGACACACTTTTTACCACTTTGGAAGTGTCTCTCGCGCAAACTGTTCAGTTTAGAAAAAAATTATGTTAGTAACCTCAATATCATTTTTAAAGACCTATTCATAGATACCCCACACGTATGAGTTTGGTGAAAAAAAATTTTTTGATTTTCAATTCTAAGTATGGGGGGCACCCCCAAAATTTGTTTTGTTTTGATTTTTGTGTGAAAATCCTAATGCGGTTCACATAATACATCTTTCTACCAAGTTTCAACAGGATAGCTCTTATACTTTCGACAAAAAGTGGCTGTGACATACACGGACAGACAGACAGACAGACAGACAGACACGACGAATCTATAAGGGTTCCGTTTTTGCCATTTGGCTACGGAACCCTAAAAACGCGGGTGAGAGTCAAAAAGAAGTGATTTTGTTCACTTTTCTAAATTCGAATTTCATGAAAAATGTTATCATATAAACGTGAACGTTATGAACGTGATTGGCCATAAGGGTCAGCTCGCACTGAGACGCGACGCTGCGTGACGTGACGCAAAGTTTCTGCAAATGTGTATATTTTCGTGTAACAAACGAAGTTAGATTTTGAGTCACTATTAACACGCAAACGTTGCGAAATGTGTATCTTTTCGTGTAGTAAATGTACAAAAAATAAAAAGAAAAGAAAAACATTCAAAGGGCATCAAATAATTCGTCCACATCGCTGTCAACGGGAACAGTGCCCAGAACGCTGGCAGCATTGCCACGTTGTATGGCAATGCTGATTCGTTGGCCTAGAAATAGGCCAGCCCTCTGGTCACCTGAAGAGTCGACTGTAGTAAATAGAGTTAGATTTTGAGTTGCTCTATTGAAATGTGCGCGCAGCGTCGCGTATCGGTGTGACTGGACCCTAGGTGTGCAGACAAAAAAGGATTTACTGTGTTTATGATGATAGGCTAAAACCTGCTGAAATTGCGAGTAGGAAACTGTTCAACTGTTCTAACATAATATTTTGGTGAAGGACAATATAATATTTTAAATTCACTAGCATTTAAATAATTATTATATTGTCCTTCACTGATAGGAGATTAGAGAATGTAGTATAGATAATAGTAAAATATAATAACAACAAATAGCATAAAACCTACCAAAGTTTGGCGTTTTTAGTGCTCTAGCTAGAGTGACTGAACCCACAAAATGGATTATTATTTTGACATAATAACACGTTATATTTTTTGTACTATAGTGACTACAGCGCTATAAAAATGCTTTAACAAAATGTTGTAGCCCTAATAAAATATAATAATAATATGTTTAACATCGTATCATAAATATATTTTACAGCAAAGGGTGTCGCGTCCTTTCAATAGGATTACCTATTGAAAGGACGCGACACCCTTTGCTGTTTGTTTACATAAAAATGTAGTAGTCATATGTAAAACATTTTTTTTTTTCAGGATAACTTTGGATAACAATAGGATTGTAAAAAACACAAGAATGGAGCCTTGTCCATTCTATTTAGGACGTAGGTACCTACCTATTTTAGTTGGAAAAACTACTACACACATCAAAAGTGTCTAGGGATCAAGCATTTTTATGCGGATTTCTTGAGATTGAGATGTGGCTTTGTAATAAATTTATGATTTTATAAATTTATATGGATCCTTTTTGGTGCATTTCATAATTTGAATCAGGAACTGTGAATCAAATTCAAGTAAAAGATGAAAATCAGCTGTCAATATTTTCCCTATAAAAACATACAACGCATTGAAGACATTATTAGTGCTACTGTTTCCCTACTACTGATTAAAACCAACGTTATTATGGAGCGGCGACGTCATTTAAGCAGGGAAGAAATGCACAGAGCCGTGGGAATGATAGAAGCTGGTTCCCGGCAACGTACTGTGGCTTTAGCTCTGAATACAAGTCAGAGTGTTATCAGTCGACTTTGGACACGTTACCGAAGCACTGGTACCGTGGCTGAGCGCCATGGAGGACGGTATCGCTGCACCACACGGAGACAAGACCGATACATTCAAATCTTAACTCGAAGAGCTCCAACAATAACCGCCATGATGTTAGCCGTGAGGCTTCATCACTCTTCAGGGAACTTAATTAGCGACCAAACAGTCAGAAACCGCTTGCATGAAGTGAACCTTCATTCCCGAAGACCGCTACGGGTACCACCTATAGCAATGCACAATCGTAGGATTCGATATCAATGGGCTCTTGAACACAGAAATTGGGCAGAAGAACAATGGCGTTTCGTGTGCTTTTCTGATGAGTCTCGTTTCGGTATGAGACCGGATACAAGACGTATACGACACTGGAGAACCCCTGGACGCCAACAGCGATTAAAATCCTGCCAGGAAGTCCATCCTTATAGTGGTGGAACCATCATGGTATGGGCGGGTATTTGGATCGGCGGAAGAACTGAGTTGATTTGGATCAGAGGCAACCTCAACGCTCAAATTTATGCTGAGACGATTGTATCAGACGTCATCGTTCCTCTACAAGTGCAAATCGGTCCCTTATTTCAGTTAATGCATGATAATGCACGACCGCACACCGCAAGAGTTGTAAGACAGACTCTCGCCGCAGCTAACATCAATGTCCTGCCCTGGCCTGCTCAGTCGCCAGACTTGAATCCGATTGAGCATGCATGGGATATGCTACAGAGAAGAGCTCTGCCGAATATGGAGGGTATCCAGTCGCAAGAAGACCTTTTTTTGTTGTTGCAACGAACATGGGCGGCCATTCCACAGCGTGATTTGGATGAACTCATTTTGAGTATGCCAAACCGATGTTCTTGTGTTGTTAGTGTTCGCGGTAGAAACACGGATTATTAATTGTTTAAGTTAACCAATAAAATTTTAAAGAAAACTGTTATTTCAGTCTTTTTTTCGAACTTTTGTGTTAGTGGTTCAAATGTCAAAAATCCCTTTATTAGGAAAATGGCAAATTTCTTTATTAATGCAAAGGTGACTTGGTTTATCGTTACTGTGACAAACGAAAACACTTTATTTGATGAATCCTTAAAGAAAATTTTAATTAATATCAATCAGGAGAAAAGTTATTGCAAAAATATATGTTGATCCCTAGACACTTTTGATGTGTGTACTTTTTTTATGTGTGTATAGTTAATTTAACCACTTGTCAAACGGCCCTAAGTTTGATTATCAGTTTAACCCCGATAAGCAATTAAGTGGGTGACTGCAAGTAAGTACATAACATCATGCCTGTAATCCCCGAAGGTATAGGCAGGTGTATTTAATCGTAGTTTGTTGTTGCCAAGCGGAGTTTTTGCACCTCTCTCTATCCATGGCCCAATATTGGAATGGGACGGAATTTTCATCACTGCTGTTGTTGAAAAGGCTGTAGCTATGCGACAACGATAAAGGCGGCACATCAATGATCCTCCATCTCTCGTTTATTACTTGAAAATTACGTTTCAGCAAAAAAAAAACTGCAAATTCATTTTAAATAAATAATTGATTACCTACCTTGTCTTGTTAATATTTTTTTCATTACTGACTTTAGTAATTTTTGAAAGTTATTCTTTAAATTTTAAAATATTTTACAAAAAAAAATAGTAGCGTATAAATAATGTGAGAAAAGATGAGTTTTGAGAAAAAATAAATCATCTTTCCGATGCGTTTAAAAATAATTAATATCTGTGCGAATATCGTGCACGACGACAAAATATGGTACCGTCACAGCTTTACCCTTGTGTTGGTTGTACGTATACCTACCCAATAGTACACCTACAATCCTACATGTACCAGTTTTGTCTGACACCAGTGCAATAGAAACCGCACCTTATCATCAGTGAAATACTCTTTCGCTAATGTTGAAAACGGTTTGACAGAAAGACCCAATAATTCTTTAACTGAACCAGGAAATCGAACAAGCGACCCCATGCCCGAGTATTAAATCAACAAGGCACTTACATTAGGTATACTGTATTATTAAATTACTAAGAAAAACGGCCTTATCAATCATTTTGAAGTAGTGACGGAAACGTGAGATTGACAGCAAATCAATATGGCATTTGGGTCACGGATCCTTCGATTATAACTAGAAAATTGGTTTTTAGAAGAACAGCTTGTTTTCGCAGAACTTCGCTTTGAAAATTGCTGCTATTTTTAAACACAGAATTTTTCAGTCGAAATCGATGAACTTTTTTCAAGTAGGTATTACATTCTTTCTCAGATAATTAATTATAATGTTTTGATAAAACAGCAGTCCCAAAATTTATAAACCTATGTGTTTTTATTTTTATAGTGTTGTGTTATGCAATAGAGGCTTCCGGCGACTGGGACCGCAATATACTGACACCGCGGTCCCAGTTGCTGGATGCATTTAATTTAAATATTTGTATTTCGTCGACTGGGACCGATCCATAAATTGAACCAGAACGGTACCGTCAGACTAAAAATGTCTACGGAAATTGTCTTGTTCAATACAAACCAGGAAAAGTAATAGGCTAGCATAGGTTCAAAGTGGTCTGCATTTAAATAAGTCTTGGCAGGAATAGGTTACCTGAAATTGTCTTGTATCCATTCAGAAATATTTAAATAAATACCACTTTGAACTTATGCTAGCCTAGTACTTTTGCTGGTTAGTCAATGAAAAAGGCAAATTCAGGTAATCTCCTACTTACAATTATTTAAATACAGACTTATCCTGAACTCATGCTAGCCTAGTACTTTTTTCTTGGACAATAGGGATTTTTCTCCTAAAAAACTCCCCACTGGCGACAAACGGGAAAAAATTCCCTTTTGTCACCAGTGAGACAATTAGAAGCTAACAAAAAGTACTAGGCTAGCATGAGTTCAAGATGGGTCTGTGTTTAAATAATTCTAAGTAGAAAGTTTCCTGAAATTGTCTTTTTCATTGACCAGCAAAAGTACTAGGCTAGCATAAGTTCAAAGTGGTATTTATTTAAATATTTCTGAATCGATACAAGACAATTTCAGGTAACCTATTCCTGCCGAGACTTATTATTAATACAGACCACTTTGAACCTATGCTAGCCTATTACTTTTTACCTGGTTTGTATTGAACAAGACAATTCCCACAGACATTTTTCGTCTGCCTGTACCGTTCTGGTTCAATTTATGGATCGGTCCCAGTCGACGGAATACAAATATTTAAATTAAATGCATCCGGCAACTGGGACCGCGGTGTCACTTTATTGCGGTCCCAGTCGCCGGAAGCCTCTGCAATACTGGTCCAAAATAGCTCTAAATATAAAGAAAAATATTTGAGTGTTAAAACCATTAGTGGGGAATCTTAGTTAATTAACAATGATCGAAGTTTTTTGATAAACTCGCGACAAAATTATCGGAACTACACACTCGCTGTCGCGTTACTTGCTCTACCGCTAGTAAAACGCTAATCGCCGGTGGTGGGACAACTACCATAATTATTATGCTCTCCAAAATACCAGCTAATCAGGTCTCGACATAAGTAAAGTTGTAGCGCCAAACAGTTTCAACTGTGATCCGTCGGTGCACAGGAGTTCCAGTTCCTTCTAGGTAAGCTCGCTCCATCGCTCATCTTGGCATCTGAGCAAGATTAAGGAAAAGAATCCCATTGTAAACAAATAAAAAGGCTTACAAAAAAAATGTATCTCACGTCAAGGAATCATGACGTCATTTCCGGCACGCATTGAGCCAGTGGAAAGATAAATTTAAGACCCCACACATCCGCATCAGATAGACAAGCTTTCAACCTACGTGAAAAGATAAAAGAGGCCTTTTACATTACATTTCATTACTTAAGTTAATGTTGAAAGTAAGTCATCCGTGGTAGGGGTCAGGTTCAACCCTCATCATATATATATTTTATCGGGTATGATTTAAGCTATCACCAATTTAATTAGTTTTGCGTCTCCTAAAAAATAGAGTTTGTCCCCAAAATAGTAGATTTGTCACCAAATTGTAGTCACCAAACAATATAAAATCAATTCCATAATAAATCACCTGAAATCTTGAAGAAATAGGGTCTAGTACCAAATAATATTTCTGTATGTAATATAATAGGTTTGTCCTCATAATGGCTCGACGGAGCCCCGCTTCGCGGGGCTCCTATTTCTGCGTGCAAGGTTTAAAGTAACCTAACAGGAAGGGGATGGCGGGGTCTTTCAGACCCCGCCATCCCCTTCGAACCTAACCTGTCCGTGTCGGGGTGCCCCAAGTCCCGAGCTCGCTTCGCTCGCTCTTGCAGCCTAGGTCAAATAACTGATAACTCTCGTACCTGTCATGCTGTCATCATCGTTTCAACATTTTGTTTATTTTGTTACTAATTACCACCTTACAAGGAAAATAATTATAATTATATAATTTGGTAATTCATACCTGGGAACACTTTTTGTTTATCTGAGGGCGAAAATATTTCGTGGTGATAGATCTATTTATTAGGTGATACAACTTGGTGACAAATCTAAATTTTGGTGACAGAAAATATAGTTCCCTATTTTATCAACGCCTACCACATCTTCAACTGTATAAGAGTATTTCACACTATAAATAATCTTAAGAGATAATGCCATAACCATTATGACCAATCCGTGTTGATGTGAACACTTCCTTACTACTTTTTATCCCTTTTATTACTAAAGTTTGTTGTTGTCGGGCGGGATTTTCACGTGGTTGTTTTTTTTTGTGGCTCAATATTTGTATGGATCGGAGCTTGTTGACCTATAATTTTCGATTTATTCCCGTTGAATCCCACTTTTGCATCCCATTTTTTTTCCCGTTGAATTCCACGTCATGACAAAATGTGAACATAATATATCAGAAGAAAAGTGTTACCTACCTTTATTTGAAAGATTTATTCTCTGTTACTAATTTATGAATTTTATTTTAAAAAAAAGTTAAAAGCAACATTGTCGTTGAAAGTACTCGCATTCAGATTTTTTAAAGCATATGAGATCCAACGGAAATAGTTTTTCGGATTCAACGGGAATAAAACGTTTTTCTTTTGTTTTGGGATTCAACAGGAATAAATTTTAATTTTTTGTGGGATCCAACGAGAAAAATATTTAAAAGTGGGATCCAACGGGAATATTTAAGTGGGATTCAAAAGTGGGATCCAACGGGAATAATTCTAATTTTCTATTCGGGTTAAAAAGGTATTAAAATATGTAACTAGACATAGTGCATAGACGAAGTATTATCTGCCTAAAATTGTCGTACTTTTTTTTTACTTTCTATAAAGAAAGACACTATTTACATGACCATCTATCTCTTTGAAGGCAATTTAGAGCTAAATGGTCACACAATAAATTGTTTATCGCTCTTTCGAGAGAGTATGGCAATTTATTGGACATTTAGCTAGAAAGGGTTCGGTCCATGCTCTATATTACGTCTATGTTACTCGTAAAAACCTTAATTTTTTTAAGGAAATGATTTTTCTTGTACACATAATACGCGTTCGTTCCACAATATAAGTGGTTTTTAACAAATTGTCTTCAACTGGATGCGGGCTTTCTCACTCTTAGCTACTATAAACATAATTCATCTCAGGAGATAATGCCATGACGTTTATGAACACTCTGCGTTGATGTGAAAACTTCCTTACAATCTTTTTTGTATCTTTTATTGTTGTCGGGTAGAATTTTCGCGCTTTTCTTTTTTTTGTATCTCGGAATGCTAGCAAGGTTGGCCTTTACAAATCCGGGGTAAAGAAAAGTAGCGTGAAAAATTCTTCTATCCTTTCCTATCGATTTTTATTCCTTTCTGGCGTTGAAAAGGTTGAAATTATCTTATTTTAGGGCGTTGTTCTATGGATTAGTATTATTGGATTTGCAAATACGAAATTATCCTGTTATTTTCTGCCGTATTTTGGGATGAAAGAAGTGAATTTGAATTTCTTTCCACAATATTGCACAGAGATCGATGGTCAAAGTCTTGTTTCATAATACATATTATGTAATTAGTTTCCGATAGCAACTGTGGAGTTATGCCAGTTAATTTAATTTGACCTTAAACAAGGTGGAAGGGACTTCGATGCACAAACTGCTACCACACATATTCAGCTCATAATTCCGAACATGAAAATTCCTCATTGGTGTTTTTTTTTCTCATAAAGTGCAATATTTGAAATATCATTGTGCCCACAGATCGCCCACTGTGTAAATACATTTCACCGAAACAACTGTTCCATTAACTGTCAGAACAGGAGAGCTCGGTGAATTTATGCGAAAGTGCTCGAGGCACGCTGAAAACTTGCTCAATATTTCTTCAATTATCCCTAAACATCGAAATGCAGACCTGGCTAAGAGAAACCTTTAAATACGTCTGGCACTGAACAAAGCCAGACGTATTTAAAGATGCGATTTTTTTGTCCGAAAAAAGTGTTCATACCTTTAAAATTTAATATTTAAAGAGGGGGAAAATTAATGAGTCAGATTATTTAGTTCGTTTTTACACCTCGCTATATATGTATTCCACTCAGGCGCTACATTTTGCGCCTTCTACCTACTATATTGTTTTCCTTAAAAAGGGAGTGAAAACGTTGCAAGATGGTGACCAGTTACCACAAGGTGAGCCGTATGCTTGTTTGTCAGAATTATGTAATAAAAAAAAATACACGTTCAAAATGTTAGGAACATCAGTTGTTTTTGGAAACGTTTCTATTTTGGGATGCCTAAGAATCAAGCGCAGAATTGGTCGCATCAGAAATTTGTACATCAACGTCCCTTCCACGTTGCATAGACAAAAAAAAAATCGAACCTATCCACAAACATATCATTACCTACATTTCGTGCAAGCTACTTCTTAAATTAAAACCCATTTGACAAATGACTGCTGACGAAAATGAATGATACCAAAGATCACTTTTAATAATTACGTTAACGAGTAAAAACCTGATCGGGATCGACTGCCGGACTGCGAAATGCAATCCGGCGGGGATTCTGGAAGCGGCCGCTTGCGCCGGCGCAGGATATCTCGCCAGCGGCACAGGATTGCTGTGCGGAAGTATGTTCTAAACCTGTGGGAAGAAAAATGTTATTGAAAAACGTGAGTTGAAAAAATTTGGCTATAAAATAAAGTTCAATATTTATACAGGCTGTTCCTGGAAGTATCAAAAGGGATAAGAGCAGGGACGTGGTTATTTCCATTTTTTTTACATTTAAGTATGTCAGATTCCTTCGATCAATAATAGCTCTAGATTTAGGATCACGAACAAAACAGAGTAGCAAAAGTGGCCACAATTGCACAGACGTTAACATCTACATTTCTTAGAAAAATGTTCAATAGTATGAACAACCATCGATAACCACCTATAGTATGAACAAGTATCGATGTTTTATGCGTCACAGAACATTTCATGGCGGAAGGATATGAAAAAAATCTGAAATTAAACAATTATGATTTTGCTGCCTGTTTTAGTCGAGGGCAAACCAAAAGAGGTGGTTCATGTATACTCGTGAAGGCGGGTCATCAATGGAGAGAATTAACTCAAATAGCAAAGCTTGCCTCAACAGGGACTTTTGAATGTTGCGCCATTGAACTAATTGCCCATAAAATTGTATGTGTTTGCATCTATAGAGTACCAAATCCCAATAATTTTAACGAATTTATGGATAAATTGGAACGTTTAATAAACCTCTTGTTAAAAAAAGGTCACAAAAATATAGTTTTAGTTGGAGATTTTAATGTTGATGTACTTAAGCAAACTAAACAAAGCATAGAATTTGAAAATCTTTTACTAAGCTTTAACCTCAAACTGGCTCTTTACCAACCAACTCGTCTTAAGAGCCAAACATGCATTGACAATTTTGCGCATAACTTTCGTAAATCTTGGAAAGCCACAGTATTGGAATTAGCGTTGTCGGATCACACAGCACAGTTGCTTAAATGTCCAGTAAGAACACTGTGTACAATTAAACGGTGGACAACGACAAAAAGGGACTATAATAAGGGTAACATTATTAAATTTAAATCATATCTACGAAGTTTGACTTTCTCAGACGTATATGAAGCTACTGATCCAAGTGTAGCATACAAGGCGTTTGCTGATATTTTCATATTATTATATAATCAGTGCTTCCCCGAGACCCGTATAACGATAAATGTAAATAAAAGACAAAAATGGATATCACGTGGAATAAAAAAATGTAGTAAGAACAAACGGAAATTATTGTGGCAGTTCCGATTAAAACCTACCCAACAAAATAGAACCCGATTTAAAAAATACTCAAAATTATTTAAAAGAATTATTAATCTAACTCAAAGAGCACAAAATATACATAAAATCCAGACGTCAAAAAATAAATCTAAGACAACTTGGCAAATAATAAATGAAGCAAAATTAAATTTACCGAAGAATAATATTAATAAACTTAGAATTAATAATGAAATTATCTCGGATGCTAAACTAATTGCAAACGCATTTAATGATTATTTTATCGATAAAATTAAACCAATCCTTGATTCGGGAGACAGTGTCACGAAATATATTGTAAATAGAAAGGATTCCATGTTCATGGCGCCAAGCCTACCTCTTGATATATTCAAGATCACGTTAGCGCTTAAAAACACAAATAGTGTGGGTTACGACAATATCAGCACAAAAATTCTCAAAAGCGTAGCTGGTGAAGTATGCCAACCCTTAAGTCATATTATAAATCTGTGTATAAGCGAAGGTATTTTCCCAGACGCTCTAAAAAAATCAGTGATACAGCCATTATTTAAAAAACAGGATAGAGAGTTAATGGAATACTACAGGCCGATTGCACTAATACCAATTGTTTCTAAAATCATTGAAAAATACATATATAAAGAACTAAGTGCTTACTTAGAAGCTAATAAAATTCTCTGTAAAGAACAAAAGGGTTTTAGAAAACAAAAGACCATTAACATGGCTATTTATGACTTTTTACAGAATGTGATAATAAACATGGATAACAATAAACCAGTCTGTGCTATTTTTTGTGACATGACCCAGGCTTTTGATTATGTTCAACACAGTACTTTATTTAAAAAGCTAGATGCTTATGGAGTTAGGGGTAATGTACTTGATCTTTTAAAATCCTACTTACGTGACAGAATACAAGTAACAGAAATAAGGAGATTAAATGTTAATACTAAAAAAGAAGAGAAAACCCTATCTGAAGAACGTAAAGTTAGGTACGGAGTTCCACAAGGAAGTGTACTAGGACCACCATTTTTTACACTTTATATTAATGACCTTCCAATGGCAATAGAACATCCTATGATACTTTTTGCAGATGACAGTACTATAACTATACCTTGTAACCAAAGAGATCTGTATAAAGATGAAATAACGAATACTTTAATAAAAATAATAAAATGGTTGGAAAATAATAATTTAAAAATTAATTTGAATAAAACTGTTATAGTTCATTTTAGCAAGCGTACAATGACATTTCCGAATTTTGACATTACATATAATAATAATATTATTGACACTGTAAATACGACAACATTTTTGGGGCTAACTATCGATTGCAATTTAAATTGGAAGGCGCACATAGAGATTCTAAGTAAAAAAATTAGTAGTAATGCGTATGCTCTGAAGATTTTGGCGCGAACTGTTAATACTGAGGCGTTATTAATGTCCTACTACGGTCTGACGGAATCTATACTCCGATACGGCGTTATATTTTGGGGTAATTCAACAAATAAGGAGATAGCGTTTAAAGCTCAAAAGAGATGCATTAGAGCCATGTTTAGTTTAAAAACCACGGACAGTTGTAAACCCTATTTCAAACAACATAAAATATTGACACTACCTTCTCTTTACATCTTAGAGACTGTTGTATTTATTAGAAACAATCCAGAGTTATTTCCCCGCATGTCAGATCAATTTCCAAGAAATCGCCGTGATCAAAGTCAGATCTGCCTTCATGCAAGTCGGACAGCATTTATGCGCAATAGTGTTCTCTGCATGGCTCCAACTATTTATAATAAATTACCAAAAAGTTGGAGGGAGCTTACTAACATAGACTTAAAGACAAAATTAAAACTATTTTTGACGACCAAAGCTTATTATACAATTAATGAATTTATGGCTGAGTCATTTGCAGCAAGTTAATATTTGGATAAAATGTATTTGATATCATATTTAATTGACATAATGTTATTGTAATTTTGACAATTTATTGTATAGTTTGACATTGTAGCATTGCATAGTATTCTTATTTTATTTTAGTGACATTTTTAATTTTTTATTGTTAAGATGACATTTTTTTGTTTTATTTTATTTTTGTTATTATTATTTTTTAATTTGATTTTTCTGATGAATCTATGTATCCTTATGAATTATTTTATTTAGGTACTGAAAATGGTCATAGTCTTAGCGCAATAAAAGCAACATAATATATTTGCATGTCGCATATGTGGCAAACATGTCGAACATAATTTATAATAATATCTTGCATGCATAATGTCAACGTTCTGTATGCATACACATGTTTGAGCAAATAAAATAAAAAAAAAAAAAAAAAAAAAAAAAAAAAAAAAAAAAAAAAACCTCAATTTATTATAAACCTTAACACTCAAAAATAAAGTTTAATTACCATTGCAAAATGTGTTTATTTAAGTTCTTTCATCCGACAAAGGTTTAACGTTCACAATTTAAAAATGTTTCTTGAAGATAAAATGTCATCAGTACAAAAGTAGTCATACTTAAATTCTAAACAACAAGGATTCGAAATACCGTCACAAAACCGTTTGTGGCGGTATTTTTCGGGCCGTTTTTGAAGCTTTCATCAGGAACCTAGTGCTATTATTGATCGAAGTCAGATTCAGAGGTAAAAAGATTGGAAATGACCTGTCCCATGACATTTGATTTGATCCATTATTTCGGGGACATCCTATATACTCTTCAGCTTTATTTTATTATCTTAAAAATATAAATGTTAAATTTATACATTTATATTTTTAAGATAATAAAATAAAGCTGAAGAGTTTTTTGTTTTTTGTTTTTTTTTATAAACGATAATATCTGAAGCGACTAATTGGATTTGAAAAATGAATATGGTAGCCGCTTTCTTGAGGAAAGTTATGGGCTATTGAACTTAACGCTACCACCTTTAGAGGCTGAGCAGCAGGTGTTCAATAAAAATATTTTGTTCCGTGAGAAGATCTTTCCACGACAAATATTTGTATGACCTTCAAGTTGTTCCGGGTCTGGGTGTTTGTTTTTGTAAGTTTCTATGTTTGTAAGCGCAGCTACGATACAGAAGAAAATCCTGTGTGGGGTGACGTTTATTAAAAAAGAAAACTTTCAAACTAAATGAACCGAAATGAATACTTGTCGAACAGTCCAAAATCATGTTACAATTACTTAACTCTGAATGAAGGATTGCTTTAATTTATAAATGATTATTTTAACTCAAAGTGTCGTTTTCTAAAATAAATGTACCAGACACCTATTAAATCTGTAAAATTACGCTCAATCCGTATTTTAATTAATAAATCGCAGAAATAACGGCCGCCTTGAAAATTTAGTTTAGTTTAAATCAATTAGAATTCCCCAAGCAAATAAATTGGATTGAATCTACATAAACTGACACAAATAGGTTTTAGAGGTGATATAAATTGAAAGATTTAATGGTAATCTTTGTTATAAATTGTCAGGCTCAAACCTTTGTAATTAAGATAATTTTCTGATGAATAAATTGAACTTTGTCTTTTTTATTTCCCCGCTTTTAATTTACCTTTATCCGCATTATTTGCTTTTTATTTCAGTAATATTTTAAGTACTGCTATTTTCCTCATGATGTTTTTCCTTCACCATTTCAAGAGCAGTGGTGATGAAATAAATGACCTACACAAAGTAAAATGCGTCTTTCTGGGCTCGAACCCACGACCTGCAACTAGTTAGTCAGGCTATTAGGCAAGTCTTGCATTTAAGTATAACGCCACATCTGTATATAATAGAAGTTGCTTAAATTGAAATAAACCCAAAATGTAATACCTAATACTGTCTTGTAATTTGTATGCAGATTTGCATAGAAATTATAAGTTATTACATTTTGGGTTGCATACAATTTGTAAACAAATAACTTGTATAATAGAAACGCTGCCTTATGCTAGCCATACACCATACTGCCTATCGTCCAAACGGCATGACGATTCAGGCTTGATCAAATTGGCAGTTCGTCTTTATACACCATACACCATACTGCCTATCGTCCAATCGGCATGATGAACGTTTGATCAAACTTTCAAATCGGCAGCGACGTTCAGTTGAAGCCTTATGCTACTGAAATCAAATCGGCATGATCAAGCCAATCAAATTTAACTGTCATGCCAATTGCGTGGATTTCACGCCCACACGCGATCAATTCTAACTGATCCAATCGGTAGCATCATGCCGATTGGACGATAGGCAGTATGGTGTATGGCTAGCATTAGTCAACCATTGCTTGATCAATGTTTCATATTTGTTATTATAAAGGCTTCAATTTTTTTTTCCGTTCAATCATCGTTAACTCTGATGATATGTGGTAATCTGAGACACAAATCAACACGAAATTGTATTTTTTTGTTGAAGGATAAATGGTTCTACTAAAAAATCTTTATTGGCAGCTGTCACGAGACTTCTTATATTCAGAAATTGATGGATATAACGGAGCGACTGAAATCACTCGTAAAAAATATGTATTTGGTATCTATCATTTTCAACTTGATACCTCCATTCTTTTCTGATAAAAGGTCTCATGGCAGACTGACAGACAGACAGACGAACACAAAGTGAACCTATAACGGTTACTTTTGATTTCCGTCCGATTAGATCCTTTTGAGGTGCGGAACTCTAAAAATTTACGAACCAAACCCTCAATGTTTGTGTTTGATAGGCTTATGTTAGCACAGCCTGTATTTTAACTGAAGTTAAAAGATAATATGTATGCGGATATATTTTTACCGTAAACATTGTACAGAGTTTTTATATCGCCGATACTTATTTAGGCAGTCCACGAAGGTACACAGCTGGTCATCCGTTAAAGTTTGACATATTTTGAAAACGATAAATAATATAATATTGATGTGGCTTTCAATTTTAATTGAGGCTTTCAATTTATATCTACTTGGTATCAATAGAAAGGAGACAAAAAAATGCGAAAAAACATAAACCTTCTTCTGTCACACTCAGTTGACAACGTAAACAAAATTGGCTTCTACTTGCAAGAAGCAAGAGTAGGTACAGAGCCTTTATCACCGTTTTCTGGATTTTACAGCACAGCGTAGTTCAATATTTACGGCGTTTATTGTATTTAAAATAAAAAAGCGCCACTAGTGTAAGTAAGAGGAATTATTTTTCATTCAAATTAACGTCAACGCCAACGTGAAAAGTCAAGAGCCTCAGACGTGTTTAACGTACGGTAAACTTAAATCACGTTCGTAAAATAAATTATGGCGTCACATTTTATATCATGATTGTCAAATTATAAATTTACGTGAGGCCAGCCCCGAACAAAATCTAGTTTAACACAAAATTTTATAAACCTCCTACAAAATATATGTCTACGTAGAACAATTTGTTACGTCAAAAGAAAGAACAGTGTATAATTCTGTAATTTCATAAGTAAATTAGTGTTCCCTTGTTGTGTTCTCTTGTTTATTGTTACTGAAAATTCTGAACAAAACCGTCTAACTAAAAACTGTACTACCTAGTACTAAAATATTACCCAAGGGTCGCATTTGCCACACCAGCAAAGGTTTAGGTACATTTTGTAAAATTATAACAAATTCTACGAGTATAATTTTTCTGGTTTGTTAAACCCGTATGTAGTTTGTCAAAAGAAAAGAAAAACAAACCTCTACTGGTTGTTACAAAAAGAAATAATTTCATAAATAAATTATTATTAGTGTATCCTTGTTCGCTGTTGCTGAAAATTTTGAACAAAACTGTCTAACTAAAAAGTCGACAAGTAATATATTAACCGAGGCTCGCATTTACCACACCAGAGGTTTATATTATTTTAGTATAAATAAACGAGCTTTAAAAGACACCGACTGCGTAAAAACTGAACTTTAAATACTAAAATATAGCTGAAGAGTTTGTTGGTTGAATGGCGCTAATCATAAGAACTACTGGTTCTGATTAGCGCCATTCAATCAACGAAAATTTAATGAATTCAGTGTCAGTTCAAATTTAGTGTTAAGTATTTCATTTATCGAGATAGACTATTGGATGGCTTAGTCGGGAAATGCCCAATTCTTAAAATGCCTAACGTGCTTGATATATAGGCTGAATTTTTCAACTGGGCGTGGATGGCTATATCCGAAACTATGAGGAATATCGAAAAATGTTGAAAGAAGTCTCGAGGCCGATTTTGACGAAAACTAAAACTGCATCATTGGATATTAGAAAAATCAACAATCCTGGCCAGGAATCGAATCCGCTGATTTTGGAAAAAAAATCACATCCTGAATTATTACACCATTCGATAGTGTTGCTAATAAAGATCAAGTACTATCATGCTACGACCAATAAGAGCAGAGCAGCAGATAGGTGACAGCTAGTCATAAATTTATAAACTTTTGTGTAGCTCAAAACTAAAATCATCCTTTTAAAAAAATCTGTGTTTTATCTTTTCCGTTTTTCTTTGACAATCTATATACATACTCGTACCATTTCAAAGCTGAAAGAAGACTATTGAAATACAAGTATGTGTTTGAAAAGACTTTGAGTTAACTGAGCGTAGATTCCTTGAAAGTGGAGATTTCAAACCAGCTAAATATATTTACCGATTTTTATTTCTAACAGAATTCTTAGATAGCACTTTACGCCTAGACATTTTGTTTTGTTATCTCACAAAATTATCTTTTGTATGAAAACGACTCAGGCGGGATTGACGTACTTATTTATATCACGGTAAAATATACCAATCTTGTTGTTTGATAATAGGCCCGTACACACGGAGGTCCGTTTTACTGGTACGCTTTAACAAATACGTTTTTATTCAGCGACGATGTATGTTGTTGTATGAGCAAGTTCATAATGGCACTATTGAGGATCCGTAAAAACGGTACTGTATGACTAATCAGAGGTCGGAATTAGGAAGAGTTATTTTAGTACTTGCATCGAAATTTTGACATTAAAATGGATCTTCCCGGGATTTTTAATAGATTATCTCATGTGGAAAACAGTGTTACTAATAAATAATAATAATAATAAAAACACCAAAGATAGATTAGACAAATAAATTGTGTAAAATAACTTTTTTCATTGTAATAAATCACGGGATTTTTCTGCTCTTTAAAAGTAATCCCGGGGTTTGGGGCATATCCATTTTATTCTTTCGCTGTATGAAATCAGTTTAAGTACATGAATAACTTTACCTCATTCCGACATCTTCTTATGAATTTAGCAGATTACAAACTTTTAGCAACGCATCTTTTAGCATCGTGTTGGAATGAAGAATTAATAACGAAAGCCGTCTTGGGCCCCTAGTCCTTGACCAGTCGGCGAGCAGCAAACATAATTTGGAAAGCAAACATTTAATACGACATTGAGCAATGTCCAATAGTCTATATCGTACATTTCGCTACTTTATATTCTACGTTGACGAAGTCTAGATGCTATCAGCCATCGATTGCGGTCCACATGTTTGGGATGCTTGAAAAGAGCGATGGAGCGAAATCGTGCTCAATAATGGTTGTCCAATAAACTGGTTCAGTGCCTCGTTGTGTTAAATTACCCTTTAGTACCCATTTGGTTGGAAATTTAAGGTGTAAATGAAGTGTTCCGAGTATTTCTTTGTTCGGGTTTGAGACTTGATAGGATGGTAAAAGAAACATGTTTTTTTTTTGTTTTTTGGGTTCGTATCCCTTCTTTTTCATTCTGGGTGGAGTGAAAGGGAGTGTCAGACTCTTACTGTTCCTTCAATTGCAATTTGCGTTCCAGTCTTACAGTGCTCTTTTGAGACAGTTCCGTTAAAAATAAAGATGGCTGAAGAGTTTTTTTTTTAAACCAGGCCATTTAATTAAATTAATTTGGTTACGTGCTAAAAAAATCATGGTACTGGTAACGAAACATCTGAAGTTGTTTTTTTTTATATTAGTAATCAAATCAAACTGCCCTCGAAACCAGCGGCGCGGCAGCGGGGCAGGAGCGGGTTACGAGCGGTGCACTCCAATCGAGTGGTGACCCTGAGCGTCTGCATAGTGTACATCTTCTTTTGCACACAATAAATCGAGCTGTAGGAATAAAATTGAATCAAAAAAATGTTGTTGCAGTTATTCGCAAAAAAAGAAACTTATATCTCGACAACACAACACTCCGCGTGTCGCGATCTACCCGCTGGTTTCGAGAACAAGTCTGCGTTGCCTGCGTCACCGCCGCTGCCGTCCCGCAAAATTTAGAGCAGAGGCCTTAATGTCGTTCCCACATGCTCCTGCCATCATTTATAACGTGAGAACGTGGATGTTAGCCTTAGCACTCATGCACACGAGACGGTTTTGCGCCGGAGCTAAGCCCTGCATCAAACCGTCGTCAGTCGTGTATGAAACTCTATGAAGCTAACCACACGACGCCGGCGCTAGAACCGGCTCCGGGTCTCTTTTTGGGACAAACCCACCACACTATTCCCAAACCACTGCAACTCCTGAGAGCCAGAATCAACAGTGGCAACCTCCAGAAAAGCGCCAAGACAATGAAGCTCGACGTGTCCCGGAGAATGAATTTACCTGTCTTGGATCCTGCACGAAATTAATCAGAAAAGAATAGTGGAGGAGTAGGAAAAATAAGTTTCCACTTCCCTCCATGCAAGCAGGAGACAGAACAAAGCAAGGCCAATAGGCACAAAGGGACATTACAACTGGGAGAAGCCCAGTTGCCTTGCACCACGGGTAAAAATGACTACTAATATTAATGGGTCCTAAATTGTGAGCTGCTATATTTGATTCCAATAATAGGTATGGCAAAAACGCTTGAACGCACGGAAGTTTGTTCGAGTTTCCACAAGGTCCGTATAATAAATGACTCCAGATGTAGTCTGAACAGTATCCAACATAATATTGCGTTCGTTCTGCCAAAGAATACACTCCCAAAGAATTTGATGTGCTGATTGTTCATATTCACAGTCAGGTGACGAACATTGACAAAAAGGCGGGGGAACAAGCTTAAAGGAAAACAATTTACTTTTAAAGTTACCATGTCCCGTGAGAAATTGGGCAACACAGTGATCCACCTCCAACCACGTCCTAGCCAGCCGCTCACGAACGGATGGGAAGAACTGGTGGAGGTGCCGCCCCTTGGTAGAATTATCCCACCTATTTTGCCATTCGGATAAAAGTTCCTCCCAGACGTCGGCTCCGGGTCTGCGGGCGGTCGTCAGTCGTGTATGAAACTCTATGAAGTTAACCACACGACGCCGCCGGGCGCTAGAGCCGGCTCAAAAAACCCTGCCGGGATAAAACCGTCTCGTGGGCATGAGCCCTTAATGATTTTCCTGCTTATGCTGGCGGTATATAATTAAATTTATTTAACAATTTCTCATCTTTCACTTGTTTAATGAGCTAACTAGGACTGATTCAAACAATAAAATTGTCGCCGTTTTCGTTCATGGAAGATATCTAAAGCGCCCACACGTTGCCAAACATTGTTTAATATTATAATATTTGCCTACACTGATGTATACACTCGCGTACACATAACTCTAAGAGTATGTGTTGTATATGGACTAGTCACAAACTCACTAGACACAAAGTAACGTAGTACATGATGTATTTTTTAAAATTTTCTTAAACATTATTCAAACTACTTTTATTTTCAAATTATTTCGTGAATAACGATGCTGATGGCGTAATTAATTGTTATTGCGCAATTATTTGTTATAATAATTATCCTCAATAAACAAAATAGTCGGCGAACCCTCTTCCTTGGGTACTCAATTAATTTAACTTTAATTAAGAGAAAAATGATGAATCATTTAACAAAAATAACATTTAAAAATTCTGTATTGTGGTAGTTCAATGCGAGATGCGAAGATTTACATGAAAACGAGCAAGTTAAAAGAGGAGATAGTGACAAAATTTAAAAACAGTATGTTTAGATCATGTTGAGAGGATGATTGAACGGTGATTAACAAAAAGAAGGTGTGAGTGGTATGCACCCACACTGACCTTAGCCCTTATCACAAGTTTTCTATTTTGCTTTACATCGTCTTTTCAGTATTTACAGCGTTTCTTGTATGGAAAAATGGAACAGCTCCTCTGGTGTACGAAGAAGGAACGATTTTTTCCTTGAAATTAAATGTCGAAGTTCCAGTTTACTTCATGTCACAATAAGTGAGAACTCATGATAAGGCCTCTTATTGGCGAGGTGCTCCAGAAAGGTCGGTACGTAGTACTCACAAAAGGCGTGCTTGTATGATCAGATTTATGAATGTAGACGAGGTGATAGATACTTTTTAGTTCAAACATTTAAGCCTCCTGCAGACACACGCGATTAATCGCGCGGGGCGACATGTCGCGGTCCATTCGCAGTATTTTTAGAGTGGAAATTAGCTTGGCTCGTTGTCGCAGCGCGATTAATCGCGTGTGTCTGCAGGAGGCTTTAACCCAAATTCTTGTCAAATACGTAATCCGCAGTACCGGTAATAATATCGTCTACGTACACAATACGCAAAAAATGCAAATAAAATGAAAACTACTGAAACAAACTGAAAGAAATTTTTATGGGACTAATTTTTGGGGACAGACATTGCATCGAACAAAAAAAGAATCATCAAAATCTTTTCACCGCCAAATCGTCTTCTCAATTCGCCGGAATTTAGATTTTTTATTTTTGCAGTTGGCTTGTCAGACAAGGCTACTCTATTTACTCTTATTTGATTGGAACAAAATATTCCTATACAATATCCCGAAACAAATTGATGTTTGCAAACCCGCCTATATCATTTCAACTGATATTTGTTGTTAACTTTAAATTAACTGTCTGCGTGAATAGGTTCACACATGACTAGTTTTCAGAAACTATTCAAAGTCATAATGATATACGAGATTTCTATTGAAATGGGTTAGTTATTCATTGGTATATTGTTGTATTGATACAATACTATCTTTACACATCACTTGTCAATTTTGAATAATAACTTATTAGGCTTAAACGTGTAGGCACAATCGACAAAGTGGAATTATGACCCACCATAAGCTTATTTTCCTACAGACATTCAGATACAATTAGGTCCATAACCGCGTAAACATACATACCCATGGTATGACTTTGATCTTTGTCAATTTGACGGATTCAAACGATTATTGTCAAAATGGGTCATGATTCCACTTTGTCGATTGTACAGAGGAGCAGTAGTGAGTGGCCCATCATATCGGCCCCTACTTACGAGTTATACGAGTAGGTTGTGGGTTCGAACCCAGCCAGGCGCGTAGTGGGTTCGGTTCGTTGTGTAATTTATTTCATCACCACTACTCACAAAACAGTGAAGTAAAACATCGTCACGAAACCGGCATGTCTTTTTTTTTTATCGTGGTAAAATCATCAAATGAGTCCTCCCACCCCGGGCAGGGTGGGAGGGACTGTCAGACTTGTACTGACTAAAATCCACGGTGTCCTTAAATAGCCCTTTATGTTCCGGGGTCACGGTAATGAGATAAGTCCCGCGACCCCGGCAGGCTTTGGCCCTCTAAAACCGGCATGTCCTTGGGCCAAAAAATTCGAAATTATGTGACATTTACCAACCCGCTCTGGGCCCGCATGGTAGATTACGGCCCACTCACTTTCACAGAGAGGAGGCCTGTGTCCCAGCAGTGGAAACATAGGCTGATGATGATGATGATGAGACGTGTGCGTATTATTACATTCATTTTTTATGAACACGTGTAGAGTCTTAGGTTTCAAAAATGAATAATTAAAAACCTTCTTCAACACAAGTCGTTAATTAATGTCTGTGACATTTAATGTTGTAATTTAAATGATTTATCTTGTTCTTGAACTTTCAACGTTTCTATGGACGCTAAGCTTGTGGCGCAATTCTGGGTCCACTCAATTCAGATTTTCGTCGATACGCTAAGACGAAGTCTGTATTATCAACGATTCGATTTGAATTAACAAAGGTGGATCCGCTTAACATATCGAAACAAATCTTGAGTGATTTGTGATTCGAGAAAGATTTATAAGAAGATAATTATATTATTAAGGTGGCATAGTTGTGATTTCAAGTCTGGACGTTTGTGTGTGAGAGTTTTAATGTTTGTAAACTGTTCATCGATTAGTTTTGTCATAAACTCGCAATATTATTATCCAAGACATCCCACAATACGTGGTACCTAAAAGAGCAACACCAAAAAAAAAAATGTGGCACTCGGAGACTGGCCGCGGTGAAGCTATTGCATAACATTTTTTTTTATTTTATTTTAAAAGTATAAAATCGCTTACCGCGTATATTTAATGAGAATATAATTTATTTAAAATGATGGTGGTGCACTACTGTAATAAAGAACTTCTTTGTTGTAGGAGAATTTTATAAGTAGGTTTCATTGTGAAAACTCTTTTTGCAGATGGCCGTTTAGAATCAGTAAGAAAAAGTAAATTGTTTTTATGACGGATATTTGTATGATTGCCGAAGTCTCCCGAACTGAAACGATGTTAGACGATGCGTGGTGTCAGGTATTTTCGTTAGGTTTTTGGAAATTTTTTGATTCGGTCGCCGCGCCGCGCCCGCTCAGAGCCCGCGATGAAAGCTATGATGATGATGATGAATAGCTTAATATTTTATTTTCTAAATATTTTAGAGATTTTATGGATCATCAGCTGTTCCCCGTGGTTTTACTGTCGCTGCCAGTCTCCTATTGATCGTAGCGTGATGTTCTATAGCCTTTAGCCTTCTTCAAAAAATGGACTATCAAACAACAATTTTTTTTTTCAATTCGAACCAGAAGTTCTGAGGTTAGCGCGTTTTTACCAAAAAAACTCTGCAGCTTTGTAATATTAATATGATATAGATTAACAAAAAGTATCATTAGAATTAATTAAATATTAACAGAACAGAGTTGAAAAAAGACGATAGTCACACTGCTGCACTGTGAGAAGTCAAAACAATTACTTAATAGCTATCCCGTTTCACGTTCTAATGATCCAAAAACGTCAAGTTGTGGAGTGATTGGACTGCTGCGCAATATAACAATTCCCGTACGTAACAATTATTGTATTTGTGTACGTCAGTTTCTATGTTTGTAAACGCACCCACGACACAGAAGATTATTTTAGTGGGACAACGTGGGGCGTGGGTTTCAAAAGAATAAAGAAAACATAATGAACTAGTGGCCCGTCCCAGCTTCGCAGGGGTATGAACCGCTCGGCCGAACAAACTTCACATAAAGCATCTACTAAATAGTTCGAACGAAGTCTAAACATTTGGTTTGGATAGGTGAGCCCGTTCTTGAGATATAACATTACAACGAAAAGTGGCATTGATTTTTATATAGATCTAAAACCAAAACACTTACTTGGCATTCATCCAGTAATAGATGATAGGGTTGACCATAGCGTTAGCCATGGCTAGCCAATAGAAGCCGAGGTATACATGTTGCACATACTTCATATAAAGTATCGATGGGTTGAAGTGTGTGTAGATGAAGTAGGAGTGATAGGGCAGCCAGCAGATACCGAAGATCACTATCACAAGGATGAACATTTTCACAACCTGGGGACAAAATATACACTCTTTTAGAAATCCTTAGCCAGAATTCATTTAAATCAGTTCAGCGGTTTAAGCATGAGAGCCCTACGAACGAATGCATACCATTTCTAAAATAATAGTTAGGTTAGTCAAAGTGGAATATTGTATAGGTACTGTTTCAACTTTCATTGCTCAGTTTATAAACAGGCCACTTCTGGACGTAGACATCTCCTAGACCAGGGGTTTCCAAACTTTTTCGGCTCGCGACGCACATACAGGTTTAGAATTTTTTCTCGGCGTCCTAGCTAGTTGATACCAGGTGAATAATAAAACAATAATACCTGGTTCCGAACTCCACGAAATTAGAGCACGTGAATCTGGGTTTTTAATTGCAAAAGAGATAAATGAGACTATCCTCTTCTTTCTGGTTGATATTTTATACAAATATACAATCTCGGTGTGAAACCGAAATTCTATGCATTATCAATTTTCACGTCTCACGACGCCCCTCTGTACTCTTTAAGACGCACCAGGGCGTCACGACGCACCGTTTGGGAATCCCTGTCCTAGATCATCTCAGACACTAACCTGTATGGTCCTCGTATGACTTGACCAAAATAATGTCTTGACTTTAAAAGAAACAGTGATCTCGGAGTTTGTTTCGGCTGTTTTTTCTCAGAGTAGTCGGGCACAGGCCTCATCTAGTTTGTAAAAAGACGACGTATAAAAATGTTCTTTTTTTAACCTATTTGCAAAAATAAATATCATTTCATTTCATTTCCTAAGCTGCAATGCAACATAAAATATATTCGGTCCAAAATCTTGACTGCCTTTAGCAATCAGAGGCGCTAGCTGCACGATATTTTTTAATTTTTACACTACATTTACCATATACAGGTAAATGTAGTGTAAAAATTAAAAATAATTGGGAGATGTATTTTTTGTGAAATAATCAAATATTATATTTGAATGCATTTACATCTATGGCATTAATAATGACATGTTGTAAAAAAAGTTATAATGATTTCGATTCAAAAATCGAATCATTTACGTAGCAGTTACACCGCGCGTTCATGCTCGAGCCCCGGGGCTATATTTTGCGATCGCGAAGCTACGGTAAAGTTCTCATTATGAAAATTGAACTTTATTTAAAAGTAATAGCGAACCAAAAATTTGCAAACATCCCAATTTCGGAGCTCCTGGCGAGGTTCCAATAAAGTCTCATTGTCTACGCTTCGGTACTCTGAACGGGAACAAACATGACCCTAGGGAACGAAATTGAATAAAACATTGGTTTGGCAACATCGTTGCTTCGAAAAGACGTGTTGTATTGAAAATCTGCGAGGTAGTTTATAGTCCAGAAGAAAACAGTCCGTAAGCATTAATTTGTTGTTTTTGAAATTGGAACAGAAAATCTTTTGCTCGTAAAATAAAAGATAGGTTTTAATTCTATTGTTATAAATCTTTTGTTTTGATAGTAGATCTTTCTTCTGAGCTTTTCGCTCACAAAGAAAACATTAAGTTTGAGAGTGGAATATTAATGTACTGTGACTTCAGAAGTTAATACCGCTCATAATTCTTGCACGAGAACTGTGCTCGAAGTAGTCTAAACTCAGCCTAGCTTAGGCACAGTCGCTCATCTTTTATCTTTTGTACTTAAGTCTAACTAAACAAAATAATGTCTAACGAAACACAAGGAGCCATTTATAAATAAAATTATTATTAACTAGTTGTTGCTCGTGGTTTCACCCCCGCTGCTCGGCTCCTATTAGTCATAGCGTGAGAATAAGGGAACAGTGTATAAGACGGGGCCGCGGGGTATGATGGGAAAACACACATTTAAGGTGGACGCACATTTATCCGAGACGAACGCGCCGAAGGAGTCGAAAGAAACGAATTTTAGAATTCTGTATTATGAAATCTTATAAAACCTCGCACACTTATCCGCGCCGAATCATCCGAATCGAACGAAAGGATTTTTAGATTTCTTTTACAGAATTCTAAAATTCGACTCGTTCGGCGCGGATAAATGTGCGTCCACCTTTAAGGTAAATTTAACACAATACTAAGCACAAGTGCCAACAGGACGCCATTTGCAAGCGGCCATTAACAAATGGCGTCCTGTTGGCGCTTGCGCTACGTTAGTGTTAAGTTTTCCGTAAGTGTGTGTTTTCCCATCATACCCCGCGTTCCCGTCTTATGCACTGTTTCCCTACATGTCATAGCCAATAAGCTATTTATCGAGGAAGGACTTCCTCAGATAAATGGACTATACAACACAGAAGGATTTTTTTCTTTTTCTTCTTCTTCTTTCTTTCTTTTTTTTTCATTTCAAATCAGTAGTTCCTGAGATTAACGCGTTCAACCAAACAAACTTCTGCTTTATAAATAAAACTAGCTGTTGCCAGCGGTTTCACCCGCTACAACTCAAAAATCATCCCGTAGGAACATGAAAAAGGGATAAAAACTATCCTATGTGTTAATCCAGGTTATAAACTATCTATGTACCGAATTTCAACCAAATCCATTCAGTAGTTTTTGCGTGAAAGAGGAACAAACATACATCCATCCAAACAAACTTTCACGTTTATAATATTAAATAGTAGGATTAGTATAGATTTGACTAAAGAAATTATGTAGACCGGAGATAATAATTCGCGAAGGAGGAGGCGGGCCGCGTGAGGGAGACGACAACGTCGTCCTTCCACCCCAGTCGCAGTGGTAGACGCGCACGGCGACGGACGTCGGCAGACGATCTCCGGCCACCATAGGCGCGGGCATGCGGGCGTGGAGTAATGGGCGACTCGCTGTCCGACCATTGACCATGCCCGGGTCGACGGCGCGTCGTGTTCGAAGCGCGCCTCAAAGAGTGTCAGCATAATGACGGGCCCCCCCTCTAGAGACTGGAACGTAAAAGGATATTGAAGGACACCGTGGATTTTTAATCGACTTCAAAAAAAGGAGGAGGTTCTCAATTAGGTCGGTTATTTTTTTTTCAGTCTGACAGCCCCTCCGCCCTGCCCTGAGCGATAGGACTCATTTGATGATTTTACTTCGATAAAAAAAGCTATCAATTCATCATGTCGACCGATGGATCTCCTATCCAGAGATTATAATAATATATGAACCATATCACTTGCATAATTTGTACCTTTCGTTTCGATCGTATCGAGTCCACTTGTCGCTGCGTCAGTTCGCCGATGGATCCTGAGCCCCACAGCACTTTTCCCATCGCCGAGTAGAAGAATGTCATCCCAAGCATGGGAATGGCGTATGTCACTACGAAGAATAATACTTGGTATCTATAACAAAAAAAGAAAACATATTTACTTCGTACGTACTCGTACATCATTTATTAGTAAGGAAAAATTTGTAATTTCCCAAGAAAACATTGAACATGAACCTTCTTCTTTTTTGATAATGTTGAAAATCTAAAAAAAATTTTAGAGATTGGGGTAGGTTGATGACATCGCGCCTGTAAATAGTGTCTCTTTCTTCTCATCTTTGGCGTCATAATATCAAAATCGATTTATTTCAAACAGAATTAATGGCCAATTTGAAATAAATTGTTCGGTTTTGAGCAAGACATAAAAAACATAAAATGTAACCGACTTCAAAAACGACCACAAAACGGTTAAAATAACCTACCAAATAACTTTTCTTTCGGAAGTCGGTGGCTTTGCTTTTTTATTTTATTAAGTTTTTTGCCACCGACTTCCGAAAGAAAAGTTATGCACTAGAATTTTATTATCCGTAGCACCGGTTACAACATCGCCCGTGCACACAATAAGTCAAAAATGCTAGAAACTACTGAACGAAACTAAATGATTTTTTATGGGACCAAATGGAAGGTATACTGCATCGAAAAATAACCCATATGGGTGCTAAAATTCTCATCAATTTAAATAAATTAAGTCCAAATACATGGTTGCTGCTGTAAACCGTTGAGGAGTTCTCTGAACAGTTCTTCGTCTTCATTATCAGACCCCTAATGACAGTTACAACCCATCTTGGTGTAAAGTTCTCATCATCATCATCAGCCTATTAATGTTCCCACTGCTGGGACACAGGCCTCCTCTCTGTGAGAGGGAGTGGGCCATAATTCACCACGCAGGCCCAATGCGGATTGGTGAATGTCACAATGTCTTCGAATTTTTGGTTCTAGGACATGCCGGTTTCCTCACGATGTTTTCCTTCACCGTTTGAGAGCAGTGGTGATGAAATAAATTACACAAAGTAATGCGCCTGGCGGGGTTCGAACCCACGACCTACAACTAGTAAGTCGGGGCCAATACCACTGGGCCACCACTGAACAAAGTTCTCATCAATATAAATGAATTAAGTCCAAACACAAGGTAGCTACTGTAAACCGTTAAGGAGTTCCCTGAACTGTCCCTCGTCTTCATCATCAGACCCTTAATTATAGTTATAACCCATCTAGGTGTAAAGTCCTTATCAATACAAATTAATCAAGCCCAAACACAAGATAGCTGCTGTAAATCGTTGAGGAGTTCCCTCGACTGTCTCTCGGCTCCATCATCAGAATGATTAACTCTAGACCTTCATTAAATTGTAGTGCTTTACTTATAAACGCACTAGTTGCCCCTACGATTTTTGAAAGTTCCCCTCGATTTGTCTGGTCTTCCATCAACAGACCTTGATATCCTTATCATGAGACCACTTCTGAAATATCTTCTTTCCGACAAAAAAAGAATCATCGAAATCGGTTCATTCGTCGTCACATCATCTTTTCGCTTATTATAACTATTTAGTACGCCTAACTATGACTAAACTATACGAAATGCTACTTATTCAGGTATCTACATTTACGTAGATCACAAAGAGAAAATTAACTTAAATAAAACTTTTAATATTATTATCAGCACTAAACACGCGAACCTACATCTAAAATGTTGGCACAAAACCAACATTTAAGGCATAACAGAACCGAGTCTGCAGCTGGAGTTTCTAAAAATAAGATTATTTTAACCGACTTCAAAAATAAAAGTAGGTTCTTGCGTTTAGCTAAACCGATTTCGATACGGTTTTGCAGAAAAGTGTTCGTTACATTCTGGAATACCTAGGTGAGGTGAAGGCGTGACGTTACTCCCATGGATCCGTTTTTGCTTACTTGAATTTAGATTTTCAAAAACGCCGATTATACGAAGTTTTTTGGCAGTAGTAATGAAATATAAAACAAAGCCACCGACTTCCTAAAGAAAAGTTATATTTCACTTTTACACTTTATTGTCCTTGAAGTCGGTTACTTAAAAAAAAAGTTTTTTACAATAAGCTTGGAAACAGTCATCTGCAGCAATATATATTATGCAACTAAACCTTAATATTAAAAGGTTTATTTACGGATACAGAGTAACCCGGCTAAGCTCAAGCTAAGATCAAGTTCGTTTTATTTTGAGCTCAATTTCTGACCAATTCTTCAGAGTGTTCTTGGTTCCAGTCCATTGTTGTTCACTGGCAAAAATAGAGCAACACTGCCGCTTCGAACGTGACTTTAATATAGTCTCACTGCATCTCTAGAGCGACTCACGAAATTCAATTTCATACGGCAGAAAATATTTCTGGTCGCTCTTCATATAAATGGGCAAAAATTTTACGTGGTGAAGCTGACTCCAACATTTTAGACATGTTTACAATTTAATGTCTGTGGCATTTTTACGAAAATAACGTTTCACATTACTGGCTAGAAGTATGCAGATATTTTGCGTTACTAATGGGTGTACATAACGTGAGGGAGAATAAAATGTGGCCTGAAAAGTTAATAGCAAACATTTGAATATTTAATAGGTAGGTATAGTTCTTTTTTCTACTGAGCCTGCTCTCGATCGATCGATCTCGATCGAGGACTACAGCAAAATGGACATGACAAAAAGCTTTTGGAGTCTTTTTTTAGGAACTAAGGACAGTTTGTGGAGGTAGTTTGTTGGTTTGGTGGTTCAGCAATTAGCTGCTGCACTACCTACGTGTCAAGGTTTCTACCGCCCGCGCTGAAAAATATTTGTATTATCTACAGGTAATTGTTCTAGGTCTGGCTGTTTTTGTACCACCCACGACATCGGAGAAGTTCTTTGTAAGTAACAACGTTTTTTTAATGGGTAATAATTATTTTTAGAGGAGGCCGTCACCTTCACCTGAGGAGGGGTTCTTGCACAAGATTTAAATTTTGTAAGAAAAACTCAAAGATTGTAAATACTTACGTTAATTATACTTAATTTTAATTCTCTAAACTCTGTTTCAAACTTGCAAGAAATAAAAGGCTTTTTATTTTTATTTTTTTTTTTTAAATTATTTTTAATTATAAAATAGATTTATTTACAATAAGTTTACGTCACGCACTTGTGATAGAGTCACTAACTGTTTATAAAAAGCAAAATGTACTGAAAAAATAAGAAATCACAACAACAACAACCAAATATCATATTTGACATCCCATTCGGCAATCATTACTAACAAAACTCAAGAACAAGAACATGAAAGCGAACATGCCTTTTCTTGTCAAATTATCCTTTATTATGTTAAGGTAAGTAAAGGACGTGACGTCGTTCACAATACTCCCTTGGGACAGATATGACATGCTGCAAGTTGATACTTTAATGTCCCATGTCTAATGTTTTCAAGACAGCCACACACGATCCAGTTTAATGAAAAGTTAGCTATCCCAACTAACAAATGATACTTTAACGTTAACTTAACTTTTAATAAAACTATGTTTTGTTAGTCAACTGATCTGGATTTTAGTGATGTTATAAAAATAAAAGAGAACTATGTGGTCAAACGGTGCATCCACACCGCCGGTAACATTTGTGGAGCAACAAAAGGCAACACGGTAACATTCGGTAACTTTTGTGGCTCCTTGTTACTATTTGTTGATTGTTACCCGTGCATCCACACCGCAGTAACATCCGACAACAAAAAGTTACTAAGTGTTGCCGTGCTACTGTAAATCGAGTAACGTTGCTCGACAATCGGTAACATTGTTAGATAATGGGGGTAACATTGTTACCGAATGTTGAGCAACGTTACTCGACTTACAGTAACATTTCAACACTTAGTAACATTAAATAACATTTTGTTGGCTGATGTTACCGAGTAACATTTGGAAACGTTGAGCTACAAATGTTACCGGCGGTGTGGATGCACCGAAACAAACAAATATAAGGTTAGGCGAGCTGTACATTGCAGACCTATCGTAAGATGAAAAACGTCAACATAACATAGTAGTTAACTATTTACCACAATATAACTGTATCACAACATTAAGGAATTCTATGGGTTGGGATGGCTAATAAGTGAGTATGACAAAACTTCAATTCAGTAAACCGTCAAGTTTACTTTACGCCGTTTCCAGAATACACTGTAAACGTGTTTGGCTGGCATGTATACTTTCTGCATATTGTAAGAGCATGAGGTCTTTGAACTTTTGACATTTCATTCGTCCAAGCACTCAGGCATGATGACGATTTAGAAATCAGTTGTGCAAAACGATTGGGGATTGGATTTGTTTGAAGACGATGGAATTACAAAGTTTGAAGTTCGGTCGAGGCAGAGGGATGTTAATAAGGCGAACTTATATTAGCTCACGGGTTCACCAAAAATCAATTGATAGTACAGTCGGTACCTATCATTAAATGACCCATCTTATACGGGAGAATAAGTAAAATTGGATCCACAGTCCCTAGTCGAAGTCCACGTTATTCTATGTATTTGGCCGTACTTCGTTTTTGAAGTATGGACGATACGACATTGTTTGGGAAATGAAAAAGCTGCTCTAGAGTACGAACGAGATACTACTTTTATCCATTAAATTAAAGTCGAAGTTCCCGTTTACTTCACATCAGGAAAATGTGAAGCTATAGCAGTAAGCAGAGGCTATGGCTTCAGTTACGTGGCCATAGACGGGAAAATCTATCGGAAGCCTCCAAACAATGAAATATTGTTGTTTGGATAATCAGCAATAGTTGGTCGCGGGACATACGTATACCGCGACTCCGGTACGCAAAAGGGCTACCGAAGGACACCGTGGATTTTAGTCAGTACTAGTCTGACAGTATGGGCTGGGAGGACTCATTTGATGATTTTACCACGAAAAAACAAAAAAAAAAGGTGTAACTATTAGACATACTGATGTACATAAGGCCTTTACCGACGCAATAGATCTCTGTAATATATGCCCCTATGTGCTTTCTCCCTGCAAGCGTCAGATCGCATCGCATCCAGCCTTTACAGAGATCGCGCGGGTTCAGATCGTATCGCCAGAACGGATCGCGCTCTGTGGGTAAAGGCCTCCTAAACCCAGCGACTTCACCCGCAAAACAAAAATATTCGCGAGTCTGTTCAGGTAACAGTGGCCCCGGAACGCAAAGGGCTATTGAAGGACACCGTGGATTTTAGTCAGAACAAGTCTGACAGTCCGTCCCGTCAATCATCAAACGAGTCCTCCATCATTTAAAAATTTTACAACGTACAAAAAAAAAAACTCCCTAAACTCTAAACCTTTCATTAAGATTCGTTCAGCCGTTATAACGTGTTGTGTAACAAACATCCATCCCTCGATCGAAACTTTTGCAGTTTTGATATTAGTTACACAGATTGATCAGCATCAGATCCCGACTTTATATAAGTTGTAGTTTGAAAGCAAAATTGACAGGCCTTGACAGGCCTGTTGGTCTAGTGGTTAGTGACCCTGACTGCTATGCCGGAGGTCGTGGGTTCGATTCCCACCCAGGACAAATGTTTGTGTGATGAGCACGATCATTTGTTCTGTGTCTGGGTGTAATTTATCTATAACTAGCTGACCCCGGCGAACTTTGTTCCGCCTTAGAGGCAATAAATGAGCAGATTTTCGATTTTTTATTAGGATATCAAATGTAATTCTAAAAAATCTAGTCAAATATCAATGATTCTTTATTAGCCATGTATTTTGGTGCATGGGTTGCAGTGAAGCACGTTGTGATAGACGACATTTTTTGTTTTATTATCACGCGAAAGAACAAATAACGCAGATGGTCATCCGACCCGTGAACATGCCACATAATATATATCTAACTGGCCATGTGAAAAACATGGATTTTCTATATTCAGACCACAAACTTTCAAGCATCGGCCCACATCGGCCTAGTGATTTGTTAATGGTCATGGCGAATGCAAGACGGATCGGAAATTGAGGTCGTCTAAACTCAAACGGCATATCGTTTGGGATCCTAGAAATAAGAACTTCCTCACCTTCGAATTTTCCTTTGAGTATCGTCGCGTAAATCACATTGTTCATCAATTTACTTACCACCAAACGCGTTCTGTTGCACAGCTTTGGTTGGTTTATATTTCGAAGCATGATGACTACGAAGCCAACCTTCATTCGTAATTTTATTTTGTGCGGTGGTAAGCCAGGCATATCCAAGGAGTTTTAATTCAATTGGAAAGTTGGTGGCTCAAAGCAACTGACATTTTTTTAAGCGTGGCAAAATCGTCATGTGAGTCCTCCCACCCAGGGCAGAGCGGTAGGGACTGTCAGACTCGTATTGACTAAAATCCACGGTGTCCTTCAATAGCCATTTACGTTCCGGGGTCACGGTAAATCGTAAGTCCCGCGATCCCGGCAGGCTTTGGCCTTCTAAAGGAGGGCCCCGTCATAATGCTGACACTCTTTGAGGCGCGCGTGGAACACAACGCGCCGTCGACCCGGGCATGGTCCAAGGCGGACAGCGAGTCACCCATTACTCGCCGCCCGCATGCCCCGAGCCTACGGTGGCTGGAGATCGTCTGGTGACGTCCGTCACCGTAGGCTGTAGTGTAGTGTCCACTGCGGCTGGGGTGGAGGAAGGACGTGTCCTATCCCTCACGCGGTGCGCCTCCTCCTTCCATAGCATGACTGCTTCGCAGAAGGAGGCGACCGCTTCCCACTCCGTCTGCCGGGCGCGAGAGATCTTCGCCTATCGCCGTCGTGCGGACACGGCGGTGCACTGCCCAAGCGGGGCAGTCCCGCACCGTATGCTCCACCGTGTCCTCCGGGCGATCCTCGCAGTGGTGACACCCAGGCGTTTCTTTGTCGTATGGTTGTATTGAATTTATGTAGTTCTAGTACATTTTTTGGGTATTCAGTATTCACCGAAATACTTTTTGAGCATTGAAGACCGGTGGGCGCCGGGCGGCATGAACATATTCTTCATGTTTTCCTAGTACTTTTTGTTCAGATCCCTTATTCAATTTCGGCACCAAGACCTTCATCGTGATCATGTTAATACGTTTTATGTCACGTCTCACGGAAACAGGATAAAATTTGATCGTCTTGGTGGCGGGATGGCATTGATAATTATGATAATATCGACACAATAAGCTTAGAAACTCAATACAAACACATCGCCCGGTCAATTATTGATGTTTTGATTGATACATTTTTCTTTTTGCTGTCATTCCATGTCAGTTGCGTTTTATTATACCACGTTTTATGTCACGTCTCACGGAAACGGGATAAAATAAAACGAAATAAAAAAAGGTGAAAAGTATCCTATATGTTGCTCCTGGTTCTAAGCTACCTCCCCACCAATTTTCAGCCAAATCGGTTCAGCCGTTCTTGAGTTATAAATAGTGTAACTAACACGACTTTCTTTTATATATATAGATATGTATGTATTTAGAAATATATAAGTATGTTTATCAGTTGTCTAAGCTTAGAAACTCAATACAAACACATCGCCCGGTCAATTATTGATGTTTTGATTGATACATTTTTCTTTTTGCTGTCATTCCATGTCAGTTGCGTTTTATTATACCACGTTTTATGTCACGTCTCACGGAAACGGGATAAAATAAAACGAAATAAAAAAAGGTGAAAAGTATCCTATATGTTGCTCCTGGTTCTAAGCTACCTCCCCACCAATTTTCAGCCAAATCGGTTCAGCCGTTCTTGAGTTATAAATAGTGTAACTAACACGACTTTCTTTTATACAGGGTGTCCAGTAATGAATGGATAACCTTGGAATGGGTCATAGTAGAACTAAAGGTGATTTATAAAAAAATACAAAAAAAAATCTATACCGAGTATTTCCCAAGATATGTCACTTTTAAGAATATTGATAATTTTTGGTATACTACTTTACATTCTTGCACACCACGACCACAGATTGATGAATTCCATCATTTTTTTATTGATAAAATAATCTACATTAACTGAGCTAATAGATGAGCAGTAAATAGTAACACTGCTACTAAACAGCTTTTTAAAAAATGAACTCGAATTAGTACTTTAGTGAAAAAATTGAGAAAAAATTTCATTGAGACAAAGTTTAAGCAACCATAGCATGAAAAAAACGTATGGCAACACAAGTGACCAATAATTTTAAAATAATATGCACTTAATGCAGATTTCAAAAAAGTATTACTTATCATTGTACCTAATGTAAATACTGAATTATTGCTAATTGAGTTTGAAAGGAGAGAAAATTGCTGCTGAGAAAAGTTTGAAATATTCAGGTATTCCAGTAAACCCCACACATTTTAAGAATTTCACCGAAGAAAAAAAAAGTCTCATCTTCTAGACGCTTCGAATGACACCTATTTCAAATCTGTTGGATACCTTCACCCAGGTTAGGTTAGCAAATTTCTCTTCTTTCAAACACAAATAGCAATTATTAATTATCTTCAATAGGTACAATGACGAAAAAAATGTATGGCAACCCAGGTGACCAATAATTTTAAAATGATATGCACTTAATGCAGATTTCAAAATGGTATTATTCATCATTGTATCTATTGAAAATAATGAATAATTGCTATTTGTGTTTGAAAGGAGAGGAATTGGCTAACCTAACCTAACCTGGGTGAAGGCGCGTGAAGGTATCCAACAGATTTGAAATAGGTGTCATTCGAAGCGTCTAGAAGATGAGACTTTTTTTTTCTTCGGTGAAATTCTTAAAATGTGTGGGGTTTACCTGGACTACCTGAATATTTTAAACTTTTCTCAGCAGCAATGTTCTCTCCTTTCAAAGTCAATTAGCAATAATTCAATATTTACATTAGGTACAATGATAGGTAATACCTTTTTGGAATCTGCATTAAGTGCGTATTATTTTAAAATTATTGGTCACCTGTGTTGCCATACGTTTTTTTCATGCTATGGTTGCTTAAACTTTGTCTCAATGAAAATTTTTCTCAATTTTTTCACTTAAGTACTAATTCGAGTTCATTTTTTAAAAAGCTGTTTAGTAGCAGTGTTACTATTTACTAATCATCTATTAGCTCAGTTAATGTAGATTATTTTATCAATAAAAAAATTATGGAATTTATCAATTTGTGGTCGTGGTGTGCAAGAATGTAAAGTAGGGTACCAAAAATTATCAATATTCTTAAAAGTGACATATCTTAGGAAATACTCGGTATTGATTTTTTTTTGTATTTTTTTCTGAATTGCCTTTAGTTCTACTATGACCCATTTCAAGGTTATCCATTCATTACTGGACACCCTGTATATATAGATATGTATGTATTTAGAAATATATAAGTATGTTTATCTGTTGTCTAGTACCCATAACACAAGCTCTGCTTAGCTTGGGACTAGATGGCGTTGTGTGATAGTTGTGGAATATTATTATTATTATATTATTAAAATATGCTACGTTTCACGCTAATGTAAAATATTTTCATGGGTCAAAGAATATTATTTTAAGTTTACGTAATAAAATATAACCTCCTTTTATAATATTAATATGGATATAACTTACTAACTAAATTAATAGTTCCTAAATATGATGGAAAATTCAGTGCATTAAGTCTCCTAAAACTTCACCAAAAATATTTTGATAAAATGTACTCAGATTAGTTTGTTGCTACAGAATATTCATCCTTAGGACAAGAAAAAAGGTACTATAAAATTGTGTGGGAGACGTAATGATGATAAGGGTCTCATCTCCATGAGAATTGGTGTGAAAAACTACACGAACGCAGAGAATATATTGATGGTGTTTCCACTCAAAGAGTAGACGTGGTTTGAATAGTAATCATTTCAATTTAGACTTCATGCTTCAATGAATTTGTAATCTGTGTTGTGGATAATAGTGGAAAGTCTTTGTTATTAAATAATTAATATATATTTTTACAGAACAAAAAAAGTAATGTCAAGTAATTAAAGCCATCCATTAAAGTGAAGGGATATTTCGGCAAAATCGTTTATCTTTAATTACATTTCGGATAAATTAATTATTTTTAAATATCAGATTGCTAATTTATCACATATTTAATTAAAGTTTGCCGAAATATCCCTTCACTTTTTAATAGGAGACATCTGGCCCGTTCTACTAAACTGGTCCGGGCGAATCTATCCATGCACCTTTTAAAAAGGGTACATTTGGGCCGCAGGCCAGTTTTTCCGTAAGCGAGATGTCCCATTGCCCGGGTCGGCGGTGGCGGCGCGTTGTGTTCCACGCACGCCTCAAAGAGCGTCAGCATAATGACGGGGCCCCGTCTCTAGAGGGCCAAAGCCTGCCGGGGTCGCGGGACTTATCTCATTACCGTGGCCCCGGAACGTAAAGGGCATCCGAAGGAACACGGGTGGATTTTAGTCAGTAAGAGTCTGACAGTCCCTTCCGCCCCACCCAGGGCGGGAGGACTCATTTGATGATTTTGCCACGCCAAAAAAAAAAGACAGCAATTGTTTGTTGAATTCTAAGAGTGAATAACAATATTGTGAATTGCTGTTTATTAATTTTGGTGTACAATTAAGTATAGTCTATTCTATTTTTTCTTATATAACTTCTATAACGTGGTGTCATAGTATCTCTGCATTTCGGGCGGCCATTATCTTAAGAAGTCACGTCTTGTGATGAGCGTTCTGGCGAGCTTGTTGCCTAGCGGATTGTCCAGTGTGACATCTTCATGAAAAAAATTTAAATTTTTGACAACTATCGAATAAAGCCTTTGCACGTAAGTTCGTAAAATATTATCTCTCTAAATATGCGGCCATTAAACATAATAATACTCAAAGTGCCATAAGTCATGGTTGTCTAGACGGGATAAACGTTTTAATGGTTCAGGATACGTTAATAGTCCCTTATGTTTATTATGCTGAATTCAAAGGATCAAAAGCAAACTAAACTGCTTTTGACGTGTAATCAACGATTTGTCTTATAAAACAATGAGAAGTTCTGAGTCGTAAAGAAAAAAATAATTTGTAATCCAATAAAAAAAAAGTTGAGAGGTGTCAAGGGACACCCGGATGGAACGAAGTTACTGTATACACTCAACAAAAATAATCGTGGCGACACCATACTGTTCAATGCGACAGAATTAAAATGGTTGTCTTGTTTTTTTACCGATTTATACTACTGGTGGGAATCAGTTGGACAAATCGGTAATAAGGTCATCTATTTTTTTAACTTGCTATCGATAAGCAAATGTTTTCCGACCTTCAAGCGATTTTCGACCTTATTGACATTTATGCAAACACCGGATTTTAATGAAGGAGCAATGTTAGGTAACGAGAATGTGAGAAAAAACAAACAAAATTTTAAATGTCAATAACGTCGAAAATCGCTTGAACCTGTTTTTTACCTTGCTTACCGATAGCAAGTTAAAAAAAGGTCAAGCGATTTTCGACCCTCCACCCCACTTCACCCCACTCCACTCCGCTCCACTCCACTCCACTCCACTCCACTCCACTCCACTCCACTCCACTCCACTCCACTCCACTCCACTCCACTCCACTCCACTCCACTCCACTCCACTCCACTCCACTCCACTCCACTCCACTCCACTCCACTCCACTCCACTCCACTCCACTCCACTCCACTCCACTCCACTCCACTCCACTCCACTCCACTCCACTCCACTCCACTCCACTCCACTCCACTCCACTCCACTCCACTCCACTCCACTCCACTCCACTCCACTCCACTCCACTCCACTCCACTCCACTCCACTCCACTCCACTCCACTCCACTCCACTCCACTCCACTCCACTCCACTCCACTCCACTCCACTCCACTCCACTCCACTCCACTCCACTCCACTCCACTCCACTCCACTCCACTCCACTCCACTCCACTCCACTCCACTCCACTCCACTCCACTCCACTCCACTCCACTCCACTCCACTCCACTCCACTCCACTCCACTCCACTCCACTCCACTCCACTCCACTCCACTCCACTCCACTCCACTCCACTCCACTCCACTCCACTCCACTCCACTCCACTCCACTCCACTCCACTCCACTCCACTCCACTCCACTCCACTCCACTCCACTCCACTCCACTCCACTCCACTCCACTCCACTCCTCTCCACTCCACTCCACTCCACTCCACTCCACTCCACGCCACTCCACTCCACTCCACTCCACTCCACTCCACTCCACTCCACTCCACTCCACTCCACTCCATGGTAATAAACACATTACCCTCCTTTGCGTCCCGCAGTCTGTAAAAAGTGTCGTGACAATTTTATTTGACATTTCATTCCGTCTAGCCCCCTTTCGCAACGCGCGATAAGGAACTTCGTTCCAAAAACATTGACCACGAAAAAAAAACTTGCTTCAACAAAATACTTCCAGTGCTCGCTGCTCTTTGTTTAGCAGTGGGCCTCCCTCAAGTCCGTCCACTTCTCGCAACTATCTGTGACCGTGATCCAATATAAAACTACGCAATCTTGGTTGGGACCTGGTGTTTAATCTCTATAGTACGAAACCCGTGGTTTCGGCCTTAGTGACAAGCGTTTTGACAACAAGCTCGAACTAAGAATGAATGATATAACGATTTGACAGATATTTCCTAAAGGTAAGCGTCCACAGGCCCGCATCGCACGTATCGGAAGCATCGCATCAAACGGAATAATTAGACTGCGTCCACTGTATCGGCAGCGATTGGATTGCCGACGTGAGTAACAGCAATCGGATTGCCGATGCCACCTTCATTCGGATTTTTGTATTGATTGTACGTGCGGAAAGTGTTTACTAGAATGGAGGAAAGCGATGAAGAAGTTATGCGACGATGCGGAGCGAGCGCGCAGGGTGCGTTCACTGATCGGTATTCCGTATGACGTCATCGGTACACATCACATGTAGGCATTGCCGATGAGCGGTCCGTACGGTGCGGATCAGTGGACGCTTTTGTATGAGTTTTTATACAAGGCAAACTAAAATCGATGCGTCCGATACGTGCGATGCGGGCCTGTGGACGCTAACCTTAAGAGTCCGCGCCACCACTCATGATCTGCGGAAAATTCGTAGTACTACATTTTTTATACAATTTGACTTAATGACATAGACACTAGCGCCGCGTCAAAAGGACTTCGGTCGTGGCGGTATTATCCGTCTGCAAATTTGAATTTTACGTTAGTTACGTTCGTGCATCGAGTTTACTTCCGACTATCCGTGTTTTCTTTCACGGACTTAGTAGACCTCCTGACACGACGTCAAGTTCTTCCTTTAAAAACCGGCCAAGTGCGAGTTGGACTCGCCCATGAAGGGTTCCGTAGCAGCAAGCATAGATTAGAGATATAATTATATTGAGATTAGTAAGTAATATACACAAACAACAAAAATAACTTTGTTTTTCATAGTATTTGTATGAATGGCAAAGTTATATTTGCGGTTTTTGAAAATGTACTATATCTCAAAAACTGCTAACTGTATCTCATCCAAACCAATTTTCGTTGGTAGTTTTGGTTGAGGTCTACATTATATATTTTTTTTAGTTTTATCATTCTCTTATTTTAGAAGTTACGGGGGGGGGGACACACTTTTTACCACTTTGGAAGTGTCTCTCGCGCAAACTGTTCAGTTTAGAAAAAAATGATGTTAGTAACCTCAATATCATTTTTAAAGACCTATTCATAGATACCCCACACGTATGGGTTTGGTGAAAAAAATTTTTTTGAGTTTCAATTCTAAGTATGGGGGGCACCCTCAAAATTTGTTTTGTTTTGATTTTTGTGTGACAATCCTAATGCGGTTCACATAATACATCTTTCTACCAAGTTTCAACAGGATAGCTCTTATACTTTCGACAAAAAGTGGCTGTGACATACACGGACAGACAGACAGACAGACATGACGAATCTATAAGGGTTCCGTTTTTGCCATTTGGCTACGGAACCCTAAAAAAACAGAATAGGTGTCCTATTCTTATTTTTTTTTAAAGATAGGTTCGTGTTTGACCACTATCTCGTCTGATGGCAAGCGAAGATGTGGTCAACGGTGAAGCACGCATGCCCAGAAGTAACCAGTTCACTCTTAACTTGAAGACCCCAAGGTTATAGCTGTCGGGAAATACAGCGGCAGGGAATAATTATTCTGATATTTGTTTTGCCCAAAGATTGTCTGACATTGTCATACGTGACTTCTTCAGCACCATTTTAGGCAGCTTTTTCTCACAAATTAAATAACCCACACTACAGAATAGACAACTATTCGATCCTCGGACATCTCTTATCGCATAAACATTAGTAACGGTCGGATAAACTATTAGAGCTTCAAGTTTGAGAAATGTAAATGACATGACAATAGCTTCAGAGGCTTAGCAGGATTTGATACATTGATTAACACGAATAATGGAGTTGATATCAAAGAGGTTTTCAATAGAAGACAATGAAATGTATTGTGTGGTTGTAAGTTATGGATTTAATGATTAAATAATGATAGGCTATTTTAGTATTTTTTTATTATTAAGAGGAAACACAAGGGCCGTTTTTCCATACAAACGCGTCCCTGTTTCCTCCCTGGATAATGCCAGTAGAGCAATAATTTCATCAGGTTCAAAGATTACATATATTAAAATAATGCCCACAATATACAGAATAACAAAATAATGTAACGTTTTGTTGACTTATTGGAAAATACGGCTTTCATTGTTTTAAAACCGAAACTGTTTTCCTTATTCAATCAATAGGTTAGTTTACTTCATTAATAAATAGAAAATCTAAAAAAATTATGAACACGATATTTTTTTCCTTGTCAAAATTCATTGACTTAAAAAGCATCCATTGACGAAAGCAACGCGTCGAATTCGAAATACCACAATACGCTCCAAAACTGGAACTGCTGATGTGGGCAATAAGACTGCCAGGCGGAAGTGGGATTGGGCGGGCCATGTGTATAGAATGCATACGGACCGGTGGGCCAGAGTCGCTACACAGTGGGTGCCAGATGGGTGTCGTTGCCGAGGGAGGCCTAGAAAACACTGGCGTGACGATCTGGACGCATTCATGACGGATTGGCCGGAGAAAGCCGCACTAAGGGAAGAGTGGAAGGTTATGGGGGAGACCTTTGCCCAGCAGTGGGACAATATAGGTTAAAAAAAGTGAGTATTAAAAGCGTCTTCTCTTCCTCAATTTTGTTCACGTATTAAAAGGAAAGAAACGGGTCATATCATTTTGCAAAAATAGCTCTGAAGTACATGGTACTCACACAATGATGGCTATGACGCTATATAATACTAGATACTACGACTGTCGTACTAATTTGTAGAAAGGGGCAAGAACTTTTTTACAAGTTTTTTTTATATATAATTATAATAAAAATAAGGCGTAGGTTGTGACATTCCTTTTTGTTGGCCTTTTTCATCGAGTAACATTGAAAGAAATGCGTCGACATTATGGTTCCCTTTTTACACGAAAAAAAAATTGTACCTTTCACAAAAAAAGCCTTCACAAAAAAATATAAAAACAATAAAAGTAATTATTGTTTTCCTCTTATTGTTTGTAAAGAAGTTAAATCTCACTATTGAAATAATAACAAGTAATCAACGCTGTGAAGTCTTACAAATTCTATTTTGTTTTTGTATCAATAAAGGTCAGCACTAATAAATATTTCCACAAATTAGAAAATATCATTTTTCACCAAAACATTCCGTAAAAATTTAACAAACAAGCATTTTTTTAAAATTGTTACGCAACTTGTAATTTATGTTGCGTTCTCTCAAGTCTTAACTGTACCACCACGATAAGGCTGCTTTTCCACCAGAGATGCGCTATGTAGCTGTGCTGCGAGGATGTAAAAGCTGAGCTACGAAACTGTGTGACCGTTTCCACTGATGCTACGCTATGTAGCTGTGCTGTGAAGATGGGTAGCTGCGCTACGAAGATGCGCTGTCACAAGGTAGCTGCGCTATGAAGATGCGTAGCTGCGCTACGAAGATGTGCTGTCACAAGGTAGCTGCGCTACGAAGATGCGCTGTCACAAGGTAGCTGCGCTATGAAGATGCGCCGCCACAAGGTAGCTGCGCTATGAAGATGCGTAGCTGCGCTACGAAGATGTGCTGTCACAAGGTAGCTGCGCTACGAAGATGCGCTGTCACAAGGTAGCTGCGCTATGAAGATGCGCCGCCACAAGGTAGCTGCGCTATGACGATGCGCCGCCACAAGGTAGCTGCGCTATGAAGATGCGTAGCTGCGCTACGAAGATGCGCTGTCACAAGGTAGCTGCGCTATGAAGATGCGCCGCCACAAGGTAGCTGCGCTATGAAGATGCGTAGCTGCGCTACGAAGATGTGCTGTCACAAGGTAGCTGCGCTATGAAGATGCGTAGCTGCGCTACGAAGATGTGCTGTCACAAGAATCCGTTTCCACCAGTGCTGTGCTATGTAAACCAGTGAATATGATTGGTGGATATCAAACGCATCCGCAGCAACGTAGCATAGCGCATCTCTGGTGGAAAAGCAGCCTAAGACCGAAAACGACAATGACTTTCATCTGTCAACTAGGTATAACTTTAAAATTACATTTAGCAAAAAATTACCTTGCGCAAATAAATTTTAATAATATTTAATAATCTAATAATTATAATTATTAGGTTATTAATTTTATTTCATATTATTATAATTAATGTTTATTTTGGCAATTTAGCATGCAAATGTCAAGGTGAACCCTTCCAACAGTCCAAATGGCGTGGCAAAATTCCAAAATCTGCCCATGTATGTCAAAAACGTAAGCTATATTTTTGTATGACTTACTAGTGGTTATTCCGAGTCTGGGTGTTTGTGTAGGTATATGAGTTTCTATGTTTTTAAACGCAACTTAAAATTTAGCAACTATAATCCGCGAAGACCCGAGATGTATCAACAAAAACGACAGGGTGGTACTCAGGGTGGATATTTCTACCAACATCGTTCATAACAAGACGGAAAGCTCACTTGTCAGTGAAAAAAGATCACTTTCATCAACCAGCTTAATGCCTTCTCCTTCGCCAGTAAAAATGCATAGAGAAAACCCTACCCTAATAATCTATCAACACAAAGAGAGCACATCCCAAGTGGTTATACAGCAACTCGAGAATCCAAGATTTCAGAGCAATACATCACCTGCCCAGTGCCAAACCATGAGGGATATGCGTGGACCATCTCCAATGGCTCAAAGTAATCAAGAAAAGTTAGGGAAACACATGAGAGGAGAGACAAAGGAAAAATTCTTAGTAGTAGGAACAACGCATTAAAAAAGGCCGTCCATTCGGATGCGTTAATGAAAATGGCATCCATTTGGATGTATCCTGATTGTTAGGATGCTAGACTTTAGAAAGGCGTCTTTATGACGTCACTATATGGATCCATTCTGGGCCTCTGAACAAACAGAATAATTCTAAATTGTTCCTAACTTAGTTTTATGTACAGAGGCAAACTTAATTAGAAACTGCCAGCCTAAATGACGAAGTGATGGTTGACTTGGCCGTATGACACAATGTCCTCAGTACAAACTTTTGCCGAGAGATATGAGTGTACTGATGTTTCTGAGGACAGTGACGGCCACGTATTTTTAGGTCACGACGCTGACATAACGTGGCTAACCTCAGTTTACTTTACAAGAAACTTCTGAAAGAACACGGTGACTTTAGTCAGTACAAGTCTCTTTGACCCTACACAGGGCAGGAGGAGTCTACTTAAAAGTCTCTGTTCTGTAAATCAAGGACTTTTGACAGAGCGGGGAGACTTTTGAGTTTATTTCTAAAGCCTCGTTTAAAAGCACGCGTCGCGTCGGGCGGTGCGGGCAATTGATCGTCAATTATTTCCGCTTTTCCTTAAACGCTCTATTGTTTTTCAGGCGGCCAGTTACGCGCAACGCGCCGCCAGACGCGCCGCGTTTCTTTGAACGAAACCTTATAATAATAAAAATATTTTGCTGACATTAATAATTATCACAGAGTAAATCTCCCTAGAAAAGTCAGCTAATTAGCCAGCTAAGCCCTAACGTAATCCTGTAAGCGCTGTGTTTTTTTTTAATGAAAAAAAAAACGAATTAAATTTTGTTAAAATTCTTTTGAAATGTGTATGAAGACACAGATTTATATGAATAATAAGTCTTAGAAATATTGGTATAAGAAAAATATTGAAATGGATACCGAAGTACTAATAATATTTGATGACACGGTTGGTGCAGTGGCTGAGCTATCGACTGCTGCCTAGCGTGTCGCGGGTTCGATCCCCGCACGGAACAATTAATATTTGTATGATCTGCAAGTAGTTGTTTCGTGTCTGGGTGTTTGACTGTTCGGTCTGGTTGTGAGTTTCTATGTTTGTAAACGCATTTACGATATAGGAAGAAATTCTTAGTGTGGGGCAAAGCTCATAATTTTACTTTTATTATTAGTAGCATACTTGATCATTACGTTCGTAGTGTATTTATTACAGGCAGCGTTGTAAAGTAAAAATGTATACTCACACAAAATCCATATACGACACGTCAGGTAATCCGTCGGGCCAGGATAACAGGCAAGCAGTTTTGAGGGTGCCTTTCGACCTGCAGACAAAACCACGGTTTAATTAAAATTCTGCACGAATAAGCTTCAGAGGCACACGAGTTTTCATGTTTTTGTAACAGAACGTCATGGACAAAATTTGCGCTTTTTAGGTCGTTACTTGTTCTTTAGGTGGTAAAATCATCCGATGAGTCCTCCCACCCTGGTTGGAGCGGAAGGGAGTGTCAGACTTTTACTGACTAAAATCCACCGTGTTCCTTCAACTGCCCTTTTACTTTCCAAGGTCACGATAACCTGAGATAGATAATCTTGAAACCTCAGCAGCCGATTGACCCTACGTGGGTACCGTCCGTTTACTAACAGCTGGCTGAGGCGTGCAAGAACAAGATGCGCCGTCGACCCAGATATGGTCCCATGTCGCTGCAGTTATGATTATTTCGAACCCAACTGCATTCAGCCGCAGCAAACGACAGTGTTTTATCCCAGATAGCCCAAAAGGTTCCATGAATCCAGTTTATTTTTAACCGACTTCCAAAAGGAGGAGGTTATCAATTCGGATGTTTATATTTTTTTATGTTTGTTCGGGCATAACTCCGTCGTTTACCAACCGATTTGAAAAATTATTTTTATGTTGGAATGTGGATAAAATTTTAATGGGACCATTCGGGAAGTATACCCTTACTTCCCGAATGGTCCCATTAAAATTTTATCGAAATCAGACTAGCACTTTTTGAAAAATCAACAAAAACCTAAAAAGTTTTCAACATTGTTTACACCGATTACTCCGAGGTTTCTGGTCCGATTTCGATGATTCTTTTTGTGTTCGATACAGTATATCTGCCATTTGGTCCCATAAAATTTTCATTTAGTTTGGTGCAGTAGTTTTCATTTTTAGCTCATTGTGTAAGAGTACTTACATACATGGGCGATGTTATTACCGGTGCTACGGATTACAATATGTCAGTGTACATGTAAGAAAAGTAGGCATTTGACAATAATTTGGGTTGAATATTGAAACTAAAAAGGATAGAATAAAAAACTTTTTCAAAAAAAAATGTCACCGACTTCCCACAAAAAAGTTCAAAATAACCTACAAAAAAACTTTTCTCTCGAAAGTCGGTGACAAGAAGTCAATGAAATAAAAAAGAAAGTCACCGACTTTCGAAAGAAAAGTTTTTTTGTAGGTTATTTTGAACTTTTTTGTGGGAAGTCGGTGACATTTTTTTTTGAATAAGTTTTTTTGAGAAAGATTGAATTAGTGATCTAAGATACAATCTGACGAGACGTCGCGTTGTTTGCGATCATAGGACGTATAGCTGGGCGACGCCGACGAATTTCATAGTAAATGGAAACCATCAGTGCCGCAGCGATACGTCGTCTGTTGCTGCTGTCTGCAGTCGGCTACGAAATCGTACCTTAATGCATTTAATATTTGAATTGAATCTAATAAGCCTTTCAAAACCATTAAAACTTTTATTACATTAAATGTTACTTGATATACAATTCAATGATACTTAAATGGCTTTTAAGTTTCTCAAGTCAAACATTTGAAGTCAGACCATTATTAATTACAAGTTGGTTAATGTTTATCTTAGTTTTCAATTGAGACTTTTTGACCATTTCCAATGGTATCGTGTATTTTGATTTAGAATTTTGCTGATCTTGTGTTTTTTATTACTAATTTGGCTTTAATGTCCCAAAGCTCGGAAAAGTCATATTTTAAAATACTCTTTCAAGTGTCATTGTCATTCATTTTACACTGTCTTATTTAATGGATTTTCAACTTTATCATAAACACAGAAGGATAATAGTACATTATTAACCAAGGGGATAAAGCAGTGTCTTCTGTTGCGGGAGTCGATTTAAATCGCGAGCGTAACGAAGGACTCGAGGTTTACTCCCGATCGTAGCGAGGGTGTTAAAAACTTAAATCACGAGCGAAGCGAGCGATTTAAGTTTTTTAAGACGAGTCCTGAGTGTAGCGAGGGATTTAAGTTCACCCTAGACTAAGACAGCTTTATCGCCGAGGAAAATACTCTACTTTTCGTACCATTTGAGAAAAAAATAAATGTATTATTAATTTGCGAATACATTATTTGAAGAAAACAAAAACGCGGCAAATTCCTAGACTAATATTTTTTTGTCGGAAAAGCAAAGGCATCAAGCTCATACGGCCTCGTCGATTTTCGTAATTTTATTTAATAATCATTACTGCATAATAAATGCGTATTCCTTTTTCAAAAAAATGTATAATGCTTTATAATCAAACTCAATGGTGCAAATACAGATGTAGTTCAGTATAAATTCCGGTAAGTATTCCAAAAAATCACATTCCCCTAAGGACGAATGAAATTCAGTACAATTTTCTTTCCTTGTTTTTAACAGATTAAAAAAGACTATTGTTATGTTCGCTTTTTGTGACATATAATGTCACTTTTTTGAGCAAGTGGTACGAAAATAATATTATGATTTATTTTGAGTTAATACACTACTGACCTAAGTTTAAGCAAAACTTCAGAAAGGAAAATAGTTTCAAGAAAATGCTGAACCCTAAAGCCTCTCGTACAAGCAACGGTTCACCTTTAGCCTTTTCCCGCCATTTGTTGATTGACAGTTGACATTTGAGACAGGTATGTACCTATTTCAATATTTTGCTTATATGATTTTGACTGGAGCGCTCACTACTGATTTTATTTTTTGTGAAAGTATTAGGTAAAATATTATATATTGACGAGACTAAAACAGAAGAAGTTTGTTCTAATTTCAATCATAAGCTTAAAGATTCTAGTCAATGTTATCTAAAGATTTTTTATATAAAACTCACTATCATATTCGGTAAGTAGATAAGTCACCCATCCTTGGACTGACTTGGGCAAGCGCAACTTTAGCATTTGCCACGGACTTTTCTGAATGAATTTGTGAGTATTTGAACTGTATGAGACAGTGTTCATTTATCTTCATCATCATCTGCTTAATCTTTTCCCAACTATGTCATGCTTGGCTTCCAGTGGGATCGCATACAGCTGAATATCAGTTTTTTTCATAGAACGACTGCCTATCTGTCCTTCACAACTCAGTAACTGGGTAGTACGATACCCCGTGGTAAAACTGTGTGTTAGACTTTCGAGGCTTTTTCTGTAAAGCTTGTCATAGATCTACAAGCAACAGCCGGGACTAACAGCTTTACGTGTAATTCCGAGCCACGGAGGAAACTTACTATAATGTGTGGCCACCCATTCACAGACCAAGCTAGATCAGCCCGGCTTAACCTAGAAGCCGGCTTAATCTGTGCGGCTGTTATTATTTAGCCACAAGGTCCTCCATTAATCAAACATACATTTTATTATGTATTTGTGGCTAATATCGTATCAATGCATCACATATTTATTTATAGCTGATATTCCATTAACGTTACTCATTTTGATGAGGTACATACATTTACGAAGCTTGAAAACCGAGCGATGTGCTCTCGATTTGTTGTTTATGAATCGTAACAAATTGTACAAATAACAGGCTATCGAATTTCTGAACGAAACAAAGTGAAAATCGAACCATGTGCAATCATCATCATCATCATCATCTCAGCCATAGGACGTCCACTGCTGAACATAGGCCTCCCCTTTAGATCTCCACATATACCGGTTGGAAGCGACCTGCATCCAGCGTCTTCCGGCGACCTTTAAAAGGTCGTCTGTCCACCTCGTTGGTGGACGTCCTACGCTGCGCTTGCTCGTCCGCGGTCTCCACTCTAGCACTTTTCGACCCCATCGGCCATCTGCTCTTCGAGCAATAGCACAACATTGGAATTTGACATAATTTTCGTCTTGTCCATGTTCATTTTCAAGCCCACCCGTTGTGAAACTCGGTCGCAATGGACTGGAATAAAAAACTGCAGCGATTTGTCGTGCTATACGCTATTAAGATACATTTTATAACAGACAAATGATAAAAAAGTGGCAGTTGTAAAAAGCCTGATTTGTGGGAACGAAATGTTGCAATTCGTCAAGTTAGTGACAATTCGAAGTCTAAAAGCTCTTTCCGTAAGATAAAGCTCAGCTAAATTTAAGCTTGATAAAGTGATTTCGTTTTATCTTCTGAGGGTACGGAACCCTAAAAATTAACTGTTTGTTAATTGTGTAAGTTGTATTTATTTAGGAATAGCTGTTTGATTTTTAATTAATTTTGTTGATAGTGTCTAGATTCCCTGTTGAATTCCATCCCTTCCACAGTGTACATTCAATTTTGTCACCGAACTGAATTTGTCAAATCATGTTCATCCAAATGCGTGTGTGTAGGCACTCTTAATTATTTATTTAACATCTCACGCCCGTGAATTTCCATAACAAGATTTTAATAGTATTTTGCGATAACATAAACACAGAAAACGTTGAACTGCTAATACTTAAATGGCAATAAAAAACATCGTAAAACTCACCTATATTCCTTGGTTGTTGAGTATAATAAGCAGGGTATCGCCAGTAGCATACCACTGATCCATATGCAGGCGATCATGACTAGTGAGCAGGTCTTGGACATTCTCGGTCTCATTGGCCTCACGATGGCTTGGTATCTAAACAAAGAAGAAACAATTGAATAATAGTATGGTACGGATAATATTTTCTATTCTTCTTTCATTGGGTTTTCACGATAGGTATAATCTAAATCTTGACAAATCTTGTAGTGATTTCGATTCTAGCGCGCTGTATGAAAAACAAACGTAGGCTGATGTTTAGACCGTTTTCGGAATCGGAACAGTCCATATACGACCTTGCCGCTATGAGCGGTAACTTAGCGCGGGGGGTGGTAAGAGTAAGAGTAGTTTATAGAATTATTTGAAATCCCGAAGCCTGAATATCTTTCAACGAGGCTTAGGTTGGACAGTCTTGTTAGGTTTTTGCTTCAGACTTTTTTAGCTGTGCCTCTTTAAGATTGGAGAGAAACCTTTAAAATATGAACATTCAATGATAAGCTCGGGGAAAACGGGATTTTTTTTTTGAGTTCCCGAGTCAGACACCAATCTTCTAGTAATATCTTATATTTTACCAGGTTTCATTTTCAGAAGTTGTTCGCGATACAATATCGTTTTTTCTAACCGAAATACTAAAGCCGATTCTAAGAAAAAAATATCCTAAGCTAAACACAGCTGACGAATTTGATAGACTTTGTTTGGTTAACTGAACGCTAAATTGGATATAAAAACAGGCAAAGACAAAGAATCGACGAAATACGAGTATATTTCTGGAGGAAACGACCTAGAGAAACATTTTCATACAGAGTAGATACCTACCTAGCACTGTTTTCACACATCAACATTTTTAGTATAATTTATGTTTTTGAAGAAATGCTAACACGGTAGTTGTGGAACAAGCCGTATTACCTGAAACCCATCATAACCATTTCTCTTTTATTCATTTTAAATCTACAACGACAGAATTTCGTGTTTAATTATGTTTAGCCCGAGCTGTTTAGCGTTGATTTCATTTACCCAGATTGCAATGTGATTGGGTTTTGGTATCCGGTCAGGACAAAGAGTATTGTAATCAACGTGGATTTTGCGGCCGGCTGTAATCGTATCTCACAGCAAAGGACTTTTCCAAACAGAATTTTTAATCAGATTAACCGGTGAAGTGATATTGGCTCAAAGCATAGAGCAGAAAAATGCGGCATAGTGTTTTCTGGGTCATTCGATTCCGTCGCATTCCATTTATGCTATTGTATTGTGTTTTAATTTTTCTTTTCGTCATGCTGTATAAGTTTGAAGATGATGTAGAAATTAAACGCAAAGGTAAAATGTTTTTAAAGACTGACTTAGATGAAATGTCGTGTTATTACAAAAGAAGAAAGAAAGAAAGAAAGAAAGAAAAAACGTTTATTTGGGTACCCGGTACACACAACATAAACAAATATATGAAAAAAAAAATAAACAAGAATAAATTATAAGTTAAAAAAACAACAACGAAATAAAAAAATATGTGTCTCACGGCTACGCCAAATGGGTCCAGTTCAGCAATTTGTCGAGCAGCTGAGTGCTCGACGCTGGTTTTCAACTGGACCTGGACGCTGACGTACAAGACTGAAGGAGATGTTTTACCGTCATTTGAAGAAACAAATTTTTCTCCAAACAGTAAATCGATATTTTATATTGACTCCACGTGCAAAGGGAGACTGACGATGTCGCAGGCTTGTGTTGCTGAGTCAGCCGCAGCAGCAAACCCAGAATGGGCCATCTATTTACTTTTCAGCTACCCAATTACAGATTCACTAAGTAAAAAATACCTTAAGACACTTCTAACATTTCCTAATATCAATGCTGCAAGAATTCAGATATCTAAATACGCCAAAGGTACTGTCTTAGAATCAATATTAGTGAATGATTTAAATAAAAGCAGACACCCAATACAAGATGCGACAAATATGCTGAAAATTGTGACTCTGCACAGATGGGGAGGTGTATCTTTAGACAACGATATGCTTGTTTTGAGATCATTTGATGATCTTCCAAAGAATTGGATTGTAAAAAAAAATAATGGCCTGTCATCTGAACTTTTATCTCTTGCTAAAAATGATGTTGGTAGGAATTTTACCAGTGAAATCATGAAGTAGGTATGTTTTGTTTTGTTAAACTAAACCTAAAGGTGTGATTCCGATCTCGGTAGCATGCAACATTACTACCGCAGCACTACTGGTCTCCATTATATTCACTATCTTCTTCCTAATTGCTACACTCTTAAAATAAGGGGTCGTGGCTCACTTCACAAGGTGCCACCATTCCTCTCGCTCCGCTACCTTCCTGGTAAATTCGTGTAGAGGACCATTCAATACAGTCTTGATCTGGTCTGTCCAGCGCATAGGTGATCTGCCTCGAGCTCTCGTACCGTACTATGTGCCGCTGAGATCAGAATTATACCTTGATGGTCAAGACTAAGAGACAGAAGATGTGATTTTTTTAAATATTTATTTGCAGAGAACTTGTAAAAACTTTCAACCCTAAATCAAGGTATTTTAACAAACTAGAGGCAATATTAATTCGGGTACTGAAAAGAATCTGTCCAAATGTATTTATGTCCAAATCTGGGGAATGCAATGGTAAGAGTACATTTAATGTATATTTTTTAAAATAAATTACTGAAATATCTTGTCGTGGGGTCGATTCCTTTAAACAACAATTACTAAGATCTACAGGTAGCATTAAATGTGTGATAGACCCACAATGCAGGAGTAATTCTTGTTGCGGAGCAATATTCTATACAAAACAAAATGTGTATATTTCCTCACAATCTTCAGTTTTTTCAATAATATTTTTATAGCATTTTCTTTTTATCTTTTTTCTACAATCTAAAACACTTAAAATAGCTGTAATTAATATTTTATTATGGAACAATACTAACGTATTATTTCTAAAACGAGCTTCACTTTAATTGAGTTTGATTGTGTTTGCGAGTTGAAATGTTTTTGAAAAACGAAACCACGATACAGGACTAATTCCAAGTGTTTTCACACAAGGAATATTAAAAAACCTTTGCCCAACTGTGCAGGGGCAGAACCTACAAAATATATCCTATTTACTTTTATTAATATTTCAGGCCTGAAACTTTTCTCAGAAGATATGTTTTACCCAATTACGATTCCCTCGCCTACCCCCATTCCGTTTGAACCTGAAAAAGAATCTGCTGAAATAGACACTATGCCTTACACATATCATCTTAAAAACATGGATTTCAGTAGCTACCTAAGCAGTGAAGAGTGGCCATCTGAAACTTTATCAAGAATATTCTGTCCTGTTATTTTTGAAACCAGATTGTCTGTGAATAACAATTAAGCCTCGATACACGTACGACAACGACACGACTATCGCAACGACACGGCAACGACGCGACTTGGGCTGGCGCATACTTGTATTGGTTGTGACGTTGTGAGTCTCCTAAAGGCTTTGCCAAACAGCAAGCTTGGCGTGGCGCGACGTTAGCGTGGCCTGGCCTTGGTGTGCTGAACGTTGGAGCTAACGTTTCGTGTTTTATGTGACAGTGAAGTTTTATACGTCAAGCGTCACGCTAGTGCCGAGTTTTTTGTTTGGCAAAGCCTCAAAGCTTCGTGCCCCAGCTAGATATCCACACCCACATGATGTAGAAGAGTGCATGGTGTTAGATCTCTCATTCCACGCCTGTGTAAAGTTTTAAACATTTGCAGTGACAGTATCATCATTTTTTGTAGAATAATTTTTGATCACTATCTATAGGTATAAATCATGATCATTATCATCCCCAGTGGAAATATCACTGGATAAAATAGTGTGATATTATCTCGCTACAGCATGTTAAAAGTAACTTTTTGTAATTTATTTTTTTCATGATAAATATCAATTTGTTTTAATAATGTTTTGATTTTTCCATCTGAATTAAGTATTTTACTCCTTTCACTTAAACTTAAATCATAACTTTGTAATTATATGTAGGTACTTTAATGTAAAACTATACACCGTGACTTTTTAGTCGTCTTACAACGGCAGCCCAGTTCATGTATCCAATGACCAGAACACGTTTATAATAAAAAACAGGTATTTAAGAGATTTGAAAAATTTAAAAATAAAATTTCGTTATTATGACGCAAGGCGTAGTTAGAAACACCCTTGTCTCATAGAAAATGGAGATGGAATGATCTGCCCGACTATTGCGCTGGGTAGGTATTCTCTACAGCTTGATACGAACATTTTAACAGGGTGTTTCATATTTCTAATGTACCTATTTATTAATAATAAAAATTATTAGTAACGAACAAAAAATAAAAAATACACTCGCCTAGAGGTACTTTAGGTCGGATACATTAAGTGGACTACTAAGCACAAACCCCCTTACTTATAAAAACTTGTGTTGCTTAGCTACCGATTAAATATCACCTGTCCTTGTCATTTCTATTTTAATGAATAGAGATGGCAAGTGACTTAAGAGCTATTTAAGATAAGTAACGTCTAATCAATGTTTATAAGTAAGGCCCTTAGTCTTTGAGAAAATGATACACATTGTTTAAAACGGAAATTGATAAACACTGTTTAAATTATGTTTTAATTTAATGAATGTTTTGTGAAAGCAATTGTTGACTTATGTAAGTAAATGTAAATAATTTTATTTAAATCGTATGACTGAAGACCGATACATACAGCCAACTTATCTTGATACCTTTCAGAAAAGAAACTAGGCGAAGCTTTAATAAAAATGTCACTACCATGTGTCACTAAGACTTTTTATATTAATTTTGCATTGTTTCCATTCCAACCAGAGATATAGGTACTAACTTACTAACCCACATAAAATCTTCAGTAAAACGTGGGAAGGCGAAACGTGCAAACGCCTTTCCGATCCAGCAAAAGTCAGCACTATTCGTAGATTTACCCCGGTAGTAACACAGAAAATGAGTCTTATTAAGGAAAAAACGTATTCAGAAACGAAATTGATTCTTCTCAAATGTTATTCAAGTTCATGCTAAAGGCTGCTACACATCAGCTGAACGGCACGGCCGAGCGATAAATCCGAATGAATGGCAGATGAACAATTTTCTTCTCTTGATGACACGACTGGCGCAGTGGGTGAGCTATCGATTGCTGAGCAGCGTGTCGCAGGGTCAATCCCCGCATAGAACAAATATTAGTATGACCTACAGGAAGTTGTTGTTGTTGTAAGGTTCTCGAATGGAGACCACGCACCGGCAAGCGCAGCGTAGGACGTCCACCCAGTAGGTGGGCAGACGATCTTATGACGACTACAGGATCACGCTGGATGCAAGCCGCTCACAACCGGTCTTATTGTAAATCTAAAGCGGAGGCCTATGTTCAGCAGTGGACGTCTTACGGCTAATATGATGATGATGATGGTGACAAGTAGTTGTTCCGGGTCTGCGTGTTTGTATATCTGTGTTTCTATGATTGTGCCGATATAACCCGATTGAACTAGCTAAATGGCACAAGCCGAGTAAAACCTAACAAGTGCTGTAATTACTTTGTAGTTTGACAACTACTGCCGAGCCGACAATGCCACCCGCAGTTATGTGTGTAGCGGCCCTAACGTTTAAACAGACGAGATTTTTTAATAGAATTAGAGAGTATCACAAGATCTTTCACAAACAATCTGTGTACCCATAATTATCCTTGTGAGGACGTAGTGCTAGTCTTGACATACTTAATTCCTAATTTTGACACGTAAAGCGATTCAGACACGATAATACGATGTCATGCATTGTAGCTGAACTTGCGTCACTACACGTTTGCTTCTCTGCCCGTACACTTACACTTTTACCGACAACAATCAATTATTGTTAAGTTCTTATAAGTAACTACGTTATTCATGTTTTCCTCGCAAATATGTTAATATCTGATTTGAGCCCATTCCACCGGTTGGAAAGCCTGAAAAACATTCCAGCTTAAAAGAAATGTTGAGGAAATTTTTATATCACATAAGTCAGCATTAAAGTTAAGCCTATGACCACACTTGATACCCGCTTTACCCTATTAGAGGAATGAAATATTACAAGCACTAGATCTTTTATAAGTCGACAATATTACAACAGGTACAGATGTACTACAAATCTGGGTACAACAAAATGGCCGCAACTTTTTCGTGGTGAAATAAGATTACATTATGTTTTGTCAAGTCTTTACTTTTATTTTTGAAAACCGTGGGCGGTTAGGTCTGAAAGATAAGTAGAAAAAATACCGACACTTGGATAGATTGGAGGCTGACCTAGAATGTGTAGACAAATTAGTGTTACTCATCTCATAGAAGTCAAATTGTATTGGACATTATTTATTGAAACGCTCTCGATCCCCTTGAATGTTGTACACTGGTATCAGTAAGTGACTAAATTGTGTCCATTGCTCAACAGACAGAAAGACAACAGTAGTATTTAAACACTCAACATATTGAAGTCTTAGCCGCAATTGATGGACTTCAAGCCCGTATCAAAACTTGTTTGGGGCCCTTCTAATCTAAGTGTAGGTATATAGTTTAGCAGAATAAAGACAATAGCATCCCGACTCGTGTAACTTATGCTATAGAGAGTTTTGATGGGAGTTAGAAAATTGAGAATGCTGATCCACTGATCGTAGCTCATTTATGACAATTACATAATATAGCCTTTTTGAAAATTGAGCTATGTTAGGAGTTTGACAATTTTTACTATATTTAAGCTACATTTTATGTTTTTAATTTTTTCCAATCGTCGGGGGCCTAGACACTTGGGATTCCCGTATAATTGATACGGATGATACGGCGGTAGCTACGCCTCTGCTTCTCACTCAGTATAAAATAATATTAATACGAATACTTATGTAGGAGACAACGTAAGTACCTACACACATATTATGTAAGTATATACATAATATGTGTGTAGGTATTACACAGATAGGAGCACGCCTGTTTACGCAGCCTTTCTTGATTTCATTTGACCTGGTTAGATATTCTCTGGCGTAAATTGAACAATACTGGTGTGCCGGGTGAGTTAATAAATATTTTTAAATATTGGTATGACCACCAAACTAACCAGGTCAAATGGCTTGGTGAATTTTCTGATGAGTACGGTTTGGAGTGTGGAGTGAGACAGGGGCGGTTAACATCCCCTTCACTCTTCAACTTGTACGTGAATGGGTTGATTGATGAGCTGAGCAACATCGGAGTGGGATGCTCGATTGATGGTCACTGTATCAACAGTATTAGCTATGCAGATGATATGGTGTTGCTCAGCCCATCAATGGCCGCACTCAGGAAGCTGATAGGCGTGTGTGAGGAGTATGCAAGGATACACGGTCTCTTGTACAATGCTCAGAAAAGCGAACTCCTGGTATTCAAAGCCAGGGGTCGTAAACTGGGAGATGTGGCACCTGTGCTGCTTAACGCTGTCGCTCTTCGAAGAGTGACTGAGTTTAAATACCTTGGCCATGTAGTCACTGAGGACTTAAAAGATGATAGAGATATTGAGAGGGAAAGGAGGGCGATGGCGGTCCGCTGTAACATGCTGGCACGCAGATTTGCGAGGTGTAGTTTAGAGGTAAAGATCACTCTGTTTAAAACATTCTGTCAAACTCTCTACACTTGCAATCTGTGGGACAGCTACACTCAGCGGGCCATCAACGCCCTCCGAATCCAGTATAATAACGCGTTCAGGGTGCTGGTGGGGCTCCCACGCTATTGTAGTGCGTCTGCCATGTTTGCGCACGCGCACACAGACAGCTTCCACACGGTGCTGCGGCGCCGAATCGCTTCTCTGATGTTCCGTACGCGTGGGAGCCCCAACACCATCCTGCAGGTGCTCAGTGACAAGTTTGACAGCCCCCTTCTGGGGCACTGGGTTCAAGCACAAGTGCGTGTGCCCGGGGCCCCAGTGGGCGGTAAATACCTAAATTAAGTTAATTTCTTTATTTTTTAATGTAATTTTTATAATTTTAATTTCAAATTGTTTTTATATTATTTCAAATTATGTGTTATATTGTTTTATTAGATTTTAATTGATTTCTTTTATTTTATTTGTACCTATTTAATTGTTGTTTTACTATTAATTTTGCGAATAGTTGATTTGTAATTTTATTTATTTAATTTTCTGGTATGGGCATACTGCCTGAAATAAATATTTTTTTTTTTTTTTATATAGGTACTTACGTTGTCCCCTACATAAGTCATTCTGATCAAACAAATAGCTGCATTCAACTTACTATGTCATTTCCCACACATTTATCTTCTTTAGCATTTTCTTTCGTTTAGGATTAATTCAAGGAACAATAAGGCCGAGATAAATAACCGTACCTAAGCAATAGCCAAGCCAAAGTCAGTGCTTACTGACGTTCTAAGCATCCATTTCGTATAGACAGTTCTTTAGTGTTTCGATGAAAGCCATCCTAATATCTACTGAGCCAGCACTTCGCTTGCCCATAGCATCGATTTTCGAGAACTTAGCATTCCCTAAGTATGGATTTGACATTGGTGTTTGTTATTGTCAAATGTCAGTAATTTTCATGGTAACGCATCAGTGGCATTTTAAATTGCGTTCAATTTATTCATATTTATTTATTTCTAGACTAAGATACTTTTAATAATATTGTAATGTTTAAACATAATCATCATCATCATCATCAGCCTTTAAATGTTCCCACTGCTGGGAATCAGGCCTCCTCTGTGTAAGAGGGAGCAGGCCGTAAATGGTAATCTACCACGAGGGCCCAGTGCGGATTGGTAGATGTCACATGTCTTCGAATTTTTGGTTTTAGGACATGCCGGTTTCCTCACGATGTTTTCCTTCACCGTTTTGGAGAGCAGTGGTGTTGAAATAAATTACACAAAGTAATGCGCCTGACTGAGTTCGAACCCACGACCTACAACTCGGAAGTCGAGGCCATATACCACTGGGCCAGCCCAGCTCACATAATGATTAATCTTAATTTTACTAATTGCTAAATTCGGTTCAGTATAACATTAAATCAATAATAAAAAGCGAATTCGGTTGTTTATAAAATTAGAATTATCCAGTATATTGTGAACGCTTCTAAAACATGACAGTAAAGTATTACTTTTGCTTGAACTATAACTCAGAATAATGACTAACTTATTCTGAGAACTATAACTATACTATAATTAGCCGATACTATGCCAATCAATGCCAAAAGAAACGTTTATTTATCCCGAATCAAATACTTAGCTCTTCGCTTAGCCGAAGTAGTACTTCCTGAAGTACCTAATACTTTTGACAGATGATTAGCAACAACGATTTACCTCGGCCTAAGTCTCTGTTTTGAATCGCAATGTGACATTTGTAAAAAAAATTGTTCCATCATCAAATTGCGTCCCATTCAAATTAAAAATGGCTCTTCCAATGGATATTGCAAACACAGCAAAAAATAGGTCATGAATTACAATCTTGACATTTAGATTGGACATCCTTCTGATAGCTGAACATCTAAAAGTATCAATGCGATACGAATTTCTTGATTGATTTGATCAAATTTAAGATCAAAATTCAGTAGATTCTTTTGAGGCAAGATGATCTACATAGGTTCTTGAATATGAAGATTAAAAAGATAAAAAATATTGGAAAATACTAGAATAGAACTTTGGCATAGGTCAAAGATAGTAAGCAGCCTTAAAATCTTTACTAGGTAGGTACTTATTTATCATCTTCTCTGAATTTCAAACATAACAATATGCTACATGAAATTCTAAGTAGTCACTTATTTTACGAAAGGTTTCTTTCTATAGAATGTAGGTATCCCCATTTTTTTCCGAATTTCATCATCATTTTATTTTTTTATACAACCTGAAAGAAGTAGCACTTTGGCCTTGAGCAATAAAAAGCCTCTTTTACAACGTAAAAAAATACTGCCACTCTATAAATAAGACCTTAGGATTTTGATAGTAATTTGGCTTAGACTTACTCCGGTAAATAATTTTCCTACAACATCTTTTTCTTGCACACATATTATAAATAAAAAAAAAATAAAGAAAAACAAAAAAATCGACTGCGTAAAAACTAATTTAAAAAAATACATGAAAAAATTAACTTTAATAAAAAATAAAAAGAAAGAAACAAGCCCAGTAGTTTAGAATGCTGTTAAGTAATACTAAATAATTACACAATTGAAATAGTTTTATAATCGATACATACATAAAACAAATCATAAATTCTAATGCAGAACAGAACGACTCAAATTTACCAATCAAATCTTCCCAAGGGGGACTCCCCTTGGGAAGATTTGATTGGTAAAATTTGAATGGCGTCTGGTTGTCGCTGTGGTGAATTTTGATTACTGTCATGTCTTTAGTGACACTCGCAAGGTTAAGACGAATCGATTGACGTAAGAATTATCAAAATCGGCCTACGCATTTGGTCTCTAGAACGCCACATAGAAACAAACATATATACATAGACTGATATACACATTACCCTCATTGGCGTCGCGCAGACGGGTAAAAATAAATAGCCAAATGTTGTTGTTGATAAGCTTAAAACTCTAAAACGTAGTCAAACCATTTTTTTGCGTTCTTTTTAAGCTATTGCATAGCTTTTGCCGCAGGCTCTGAGCGCGGCGGGCGCGAAAAACCTAACAGAAAAACCTGACATTTGACAGCACGTCGTTTCAGTTCGGGAGACTTCGGCAATCATAAAGGTACGGACAGACGTGCTCATAAAGGTACGAAGAGGGATTTACTTTTTCTTACCGATTTTGATTCTAAACGGCCAGCTACAAAATGAGTTTTCACAATGAAACCTACTTATAAAATTCTCCTACAACAAAGAAGTTCTTTATTATAGTAGTGCACCACAAACATTTTAATCAAATTATATTCTCGTTAAATATACTCGGTAAGCGATTTTTTTCTTTTAAAATTAAAAAAAATGTTATGCAATAGCTTCACCGCGGTAGTCTCCGAGTGCCACATGTATTTTTTTTATTTATAAATTACATCCATGCGAAACAAGGGAAAATCGCTTGTGGGTATACAATAAACAAACTCACGCCTTTTTCCCATGGGTATATGCAGAAACTACAGAGCACCACTTGCTACAATCCTTTCACACTCCATTCACCTCATTCATACATCTAGTCCTCCAAGTACTCTGATTGCAAGTATTACGCACTCGGCCTTTCTGCTTCTGAAACGAATAAAGATTTTTGAGGGAAGAAAAATCAAGTGAGACTTGAACCCCCAGCTGTGAGTGGTACTTGAACTCGCGTCTTAGACGCCTTACCAATTAGACTATCGTAACACACTCATTTGAAGCTGAATCTTTCATTCCCTTGTTTGACGTTTTTAACGTTTTGTGGTAACAAATAGTTTAAAAAAAGCCTTTTTGGTGTTGGGTCATTGTGGATGCGAACCATTTCGGACCTTTGACACCCCAGAAGGATACCCCTGTGAGTGTACCTCTACAGACACTTTATTTTAGGAAAGTATGAATATATCAACCCACAATATTCGCGGTAAAGGCCTTTCTTCGCTAAACTAGCTGCAGGCGTAGCATGGTGCCGTAGAAATAAATAGGTTTAGTCAACGGAAGAAAAGACAAAATGACAGAACGTAAGTAGAAAGATTTATAACATTTTATAGAAAAAAAAAAGTTTATATACCTACTTCAATTGCGTACTAATCGTGTCATACTTGTGCAAAAAAGAAGTCGTTTTGAATAACGATGAAATAAGTTTGTCTATTCTTGGTAAATAGAATAGCTCAGAGATAGAATTGGTCACGCTACGCGTGCTGAAGTAGTTAAATATTAAAACGGAGACACAGCACAATTTATTACCTGTCAAATGATATTCCAGTAAGTGTAAACACACTGGCTGCGACAGTCACGTTCGCTATGAAGTTGCTCAGCTGACAGTAGCGAACGCCAAACACCCAGTCGCTGCAACAAATAATAAAATCTCTTAGTGATGTGGAAACCCTGCCGGGGTCGCAGGACTAACGAATTACCGTGACCCCGGAACGTAAAGGGCTATTGAAGGACGCCGTGGATTTAAGTCACACGCAGAGAAATGTCTGGCTACCTCGAGGACTTCTGGTTGCAACCGTGACAGCAAGACTCACTAGTTGACTTTACAACATTTCTAGTAATAAATACTTAGTAAGTAGTAGAGATAACCAGGACTCATCATCATCATCTCAGCCATAGGACGTCCACTGCTGAACATAGGCCTCCCCTTTAGATCTCCACATATACCGGTTGGAAGCGACCTGCATCCAGCGTCTTCCGGCGACCTTTATAAGGTCGTCTGTCCATCTCGTTGGTGGACGTCCTACGCTATTTTCGGTATCTCTGATTAAAATTTTGTTTCAGCATAGCCTTTTCTTTTCTTTTTATCGTGTTAAAATCTTCAAATGAGTTCTCCCGCCCTGGATGGGACGGGAGGGACTGTTAGACTCGTACTAGCTAAAATCCATGGTGTTCGTTAAATATCCCTTTACGTTTCACGGTCACGGTTATTTGATGAGACAGGAGGTCTGAGGATGGGTGACCAAAGTTAAGCAACATTTACCGAGGTCTATGACTTGACTAAAGTCAAGCGGTGAGATATTATCAGTTGTTTTACATCAATTGCGACTACTGTAATGCTGGCACGTTTTTTTTTTGTGTAATAATATTTAATAACATCTCTGGCGTCGTTGGTACGCAATATAATCGGCAGCATGAATACTTTGGCAACACAAACGTGAAATACCAAGTAAAAAGATGGATTTATTTTGCACACTTTGACAGCCCATAACTCCGATATCCCATGGATTAGGATATTGTAACTTAGTACGATTATTAAGATAGTTCTATCCTAATGCGGTTCACATAATACATCTACCTACCAAGTTTCAACAGGATAGCTCTTATACTTTTGACAAAAAGTGGCTGTGACATACGGACGGTCAGACAGACAGACAGACATGACGAATCTATAAGGGTTCCGTTTTTGCCATTTGGCTACGGAACCCTAAAAAAGTAAAATTAAGTTTCGTCAATAATTTATGGGATATGCTGAAAAAGGTTTAGAATTCTTTGAAACTCGACTGAAATAATTGAGGATCTTTTGATTTTATCGCTTTAAATAATATGTTCGCTACGAATTGTACTCCTTTGGGAAAAACAAGCAATATTCAACGCAAATATACACTAGGTATACACACACGCATGTTTACTGCTCAATATTATCAACAAAGTATTAATAGTATACCCCGAGGATGAAATTGCCAAAACAGGAAAGTGTCACCCTTACCTGTAAAGGACCCGCAAATACCCCAAGTATTTCCAATCAGAACTTCTAATGAAACAAGTAACATGGAATACACATAACAACATATTGTTACAAACCCATTAGTCTGTGATATAAATGACGTGACGGCAAAACAATTAGAGGTCTAGACTAAATTTAACTGGGTTGTTGTAAGTTTGCCACAAAATTAATTCTCCACGAAAAAAGTATGCATAAAAATAAAAAAATGAAAATTTTATGGGACCAAATGGCAGGTATACTGTATCGAACAAAAAAAGAATAATAGAAATCGGACCAGAAACCTCGGAGCAATCGGTGTAGACAATGTTAATAAATTTTTAGGAGTTTGTTAATTTTTGTTGATTTTTCAAAAAGTGCTAGTCCGATTTCGATAAAATTCCATTCCGGAAGTATACCCTTTCCAACAAAAAAAGATTTTTTCAAATCGGTTGGTAAGGGACGGAGTTAGCCCATAAAAAAATATAAACATCCGAATTGAGAACCTCCTCCTTGTGGAAGTCGGTTAAAGAGAGCCAAAGGCATTTGTTTTTTTTTTTAATTTTGATTATTGTACATTCGACCCATTTTTTCCGCACGGGGATAGCTGAACAATTACATTATAAAATCCAGCACAAAACTACCGAAAACGAAGACACAATATGGAATCTGAACAAAAAGTACTACGAGAACAGGATCGATACTTTTTTTTGTGGGAGAATCACTTTGTGGCGAATTTACAACAACCCAAAATTAACTCATATGTGACCGCCAAGAATTTATATTTATAAATATTTGAAATAAATTATTTTTCATATCATTTATGTAAGAACTACCTAGCTGTTGCTAGCGGTTTCACCGGCTATAACTCGAAAATTATCCCACTGGCAAATCGGGATAAAAACTATCCTATGTGTACCAAATTACATCCATTTAAGAGAGATTCCGTTCGCCTACTAACTGAACCCAAAGAAGAGACAGTAGCACTGGGGTTAAACTATTTATTAATTTCATGGAGGACTAACAAAATCATAACAAAAAAGGGGTAATAGGCATCAGACAGCCAATTACCAGTCCACATGCTACAAACATTCATCAATAGGTGCGCCCCCCAAGAGCGCGCAGCCTCGCGAGGCATTTTCAGCACGAAGCAGCTCGGTTGGTGTGGACGTGTCTCGGGCGAGGACCCGAGCCATCCAGTGTTGGCTTTTGTTTTGCTCGCGTATCGGTCGAAAAAACAATAGACGCGTACACAGAGTGAGCAGCCTCGCTTGTCAGTTTCCTCGCGCAGCAAATGCCTCGCGAGGCTGCGCGTTCTGTGTGGACGCACCTATTCAATCATTTCGTCTATTCGTCCGTCGACAAACCGATTTCTTTGGTATCATGATAAGGCTGCAGGATTAGTAGATGCCAAAATATCTATAATGACGTATTTAGTCGCTTCTAATGAAAGCAAATTCTAAGTTCAGTCAACTATTAAATTCGAGCGAAGTTATTAATAGAAGCAACATGAATAATGCATTATGGCTACCGCATTAATCGTATTATTGTCTGGATACAAATTGTATTTTGGCTACTAAGTATAACAAACTTAATATCTAAACTTGTTGCAAACTATAAATAGGTTTATAATAATAATGGAAGCACTGCGAATATTCTGATGGCTAAAAGCAAATCTAGATTTCGTGGTTGCTACTGAGATGTTCAAAAGTAAATACTCGATAACACTTTGCCTGACGTAGAAATCGAAGCAAGCAAGAATACGTCGCATATAGGCGAGTCGTAGGTTGTGGGTTCGAAGTTCAAAGTAATAATAATAATATTCCACAACTATCATACAACGCCATCTAGTCCCAAGCTAAGCAGAGCTTGTGTTATGGGTACTAGACAACTGATGAACATACTTATATATTTCTAAATACATAAATATTATAGATAAATTAAATTACACCGCAGACACAGAACAAATGATCGTGCTCATCACACAAACATTTGTCCTGGGTGGGAATCGAACCCACTACCTCCGGCATAGCAGTCAGTGCGACATTACTTTGTGATTTTTTTATTAAGTGCGTTTATAAATATTTAAACTCACACATACGAAGCGTCAGACCCAGCACAACTACATTTAGGTCAAACAAACTAATAATTGTTATGTCGCGACACGCAGTGAAACAGTGAAGTCCTTTCAACGACTTTATGGTGAACCACAAAAGGGTCAACATAGATGACAAACTTTCTTCTGACTATAACTTTCTAATGGAGATATAATTTGCAATAAACAGTAAATTACGATATGCCATTAAACTATGAAACATTCCGTGATACACGAAATATACGAATTTCATTCATAGCTATTATTACTGTTCATCAATCATGTTTATGTTCATATTTTTATCATGTAAAAACAAAGAAACAAATTACGTGTTTATACTTTTTACGCTAGTAGTAACAGAGCTAACTAACCCTAGCATGAATTAGAAGTTTTTTATCTTTACGAAAACGCGACTAAAGGTCAGCTCAGACGTGACGCTGCGAGCACATTTCAATAGAGCTTCTCAAAATGTAACTCTGTTTCCTATACGAAAAGACACACCTTTCGCAACGCAGTGCGGTGCCGCGCTGCATTTTAATAGCGACTCAAAATCTAACTTTATTGGCTACACGATAAGGGTCAGCTCAGACCGAGACGTGACGATGCGCGCTCATTTCTATGGAGCTACTTAAAATCTAACTTTATGTCGAAAAGATACGTATTTGCAGAGAGACGTAAGACGCAGACGGGGCGTGGACATTTGTCTTTACAGCGCGTCCCTTTCATACAAAATGTAAAGAAGCGTCGCGACGCAAAACATAGGCACAGAAGAGTCGCGTCGCAGGCGCAACGCTAGTACATCTGCGCCTGGCTGCGACGCGTCCTCGTCTTACGTCTTTTCTGTGTGGCCAGCGTCTAATAGGCGTCAGAGCTGGTTCACATTAGGTCTGAACGACAGTTTTATCGGGCCGGCAAACGTGTCGGATCCATATTGGCATATGTATTTCAATAGCGCCGTTCACATTAGGGCGACCCGACAAAACTGTCGGAGCCGACACTTTTACCGTACGTTCAGCCACGATTTCTGTCGGACGGACATAATATTGGCGTACAAATACCGGCATGGATCTTGAGCGCTGACCTTCACCGGCGCAGAAGTGAGTTATTAGGTTCCTTTGGTAGATGAAGTGAGGAACGGGGGCGGGGAAAGTGTAGTGATTGGCCCGCGTAGCGTGCCGTAGCGCATCGCGTCATAGCCGCCACTCGGGATTCGTTGTTTTGTGCGTTTTATTTGTTTTATTGTGCGTTTCATTTGTCGATAAGTGTACGATGCGCAAAGCGATCCCCACTCTTACGCCGAGCGCTCAAGAACCGTGCCGGTATCTATACTAGGAAGTATGGCGCCGTTCACATTTGTCGGCGCGAAGCGGCGGCACTCTCGGCACTCGCGCAAGTACCTAGTTTCGTCGACGTGTATGCAGAGAAGACACGTTTAAATGAGGGCGAAATAAATGTAGAAGTTTTGATTTCTCTTGTGGATTCCAACTTCATTTCGCTCGGCAATTATTGGATGCACCCAATATTTCCTTTTTCTTTTTTTTTCTGCCTTCTATTTAAATACCACAATGCAATGAAAAACGTCGTCGTCGTCCATCCTATACGAAAGCCAACTCACAACTGCTTTGTGAAGACCCGGGCAGTAAAACGATCGTACCGACGGTTATATTCACATTAGTTCGGGTCGGAAGCGTCGAACAAATGATCATGCTCATCACACAAACATTTGTCCTGGGTGGGAATCGAACCCACGACCTCCGGCATAGCAGTCAGGGTCACTAACCACTAGACCAATAGGCCTAACGTATGTAGTCGTACAGCGTACTTTAAGTTTTACGACGTATTTTGTAATCATCAAATTAACGACAATGTCTTCGTTCATTTTACGTCACTAAAACCTGAAAACTCGTGGCTTTTGAAATAATAAACGTTCTGAAAATCTTGTTATTTATAGCCTCGTTGGCAAGTGGTTTGTGAGCACTACTTGTGAGCATGAGTTCCTGATGGTGACCAAGTGTGACCGGGTTTTTAGGAATTACTCAGTCGCAGCCATGGAGTCATAGAAGAGACTAACACATTGGGTGACTAAAGGTTGAAGAAGAGAAACAGATTGAACCATAAAGTCTAGTTTTATACCTGATTGATGGCAAATAACATTTCCCCCAATAGGAATAATGAAAAAATAATAAAAGACTTATTTATATGTGTGTATGACTTATGTAACTGGCGGTTCAGGTTCGTATCAGGTTCTCCCTACCTCACTTCAGGGATTACAGCTGTGGGTAGTATGTGTAGATTTGCTTAGTTTCAAGAAGACAGCTAAACATCATAGCTGATGGATTTAATAAATCAACCTACCTTGGAGACTTCTGAATAATTTACATCGCAAAATACATTAACAAGTGTTAACAGCCTTCAGGTAAAATTGCGAGCACCCACGTATAGCCAATTTTAGCAACATCTGTAGGCGATAGATAATTATATTCGTTTAGTATTTTGGTAAATATATTTCCATTTATAAAGATAATCCTATTATCTTTAGAACTAAGTAAACTTGAACTTAGTTCAGACGCACTTTTTAGGGTTCCGTAGCCAAATGGCAAAAACGGAACCCTTATAGATTCATCATGTCTGTCTGTCTGTCTGTCTGTCAGTCCGTATGTCACAGCCACTTTTTGTCGAAAGTATAAGAGCTATCCTGTTGAAACTTGGTAGGTAGATGTATTATGTGAACCGCATTAGGATTTTCACACAAAAATAAAAACAAAACAAAATTTTGGGGGTGTCCCCCATACTTAGAATTGAAACTCAAATTTTTTTTCACCAAGCCCATACGTGTGGGGTATCTATGGATAGGTCTTTAAAATTATATTGAAGTTGCTAAAATCATTTTAGGGTTCCGTAGCCAAATGGCAAAAACGGAACCCTTTTTTGAGATATAGTACGTTTTCAAAAAACAAAGAATACATGATGAATACATGCAAAAACGGAACCCTAAAAACGTCTATCATGTATTCTTTACAGACTATTAAAATGTACTCTTTAATTTTTACTTAGCAACAGTTCCTTGGGCTGCTTTATTTAACTATCTAATTAGAATTTTGTCTTGGGTCAGTAGATTTTATGACACAATACCAATGTATATTTGAATAAGTATCTTTTTAATAAAATAAAGTAGTCGAGTACAAAAATAACGCTGTCACATAACGTCTACCTCCATATTATCTTTGTTTCCACAAAGCATTTTATGTATTACAGAAATGAGAAAGATGATTTGCAAAAATCAGTTTTCTTGTCATCTTTTCTTTTTATTATAAGAAAGACGTAAATAAAACCGTGATATGCGCTTCATTTGTTATTTTTTTTATATAGGTACATACGAGTAAACGTCTATAACATGATTTACATTTTTGGATAAATCGGAGCGAATAACGGTAAGGGAGGTAAGGGTCAGTCACGCCGCAATCGCGGCGGTCAGACCCCTCTTTAAGGAGTGGCTGGAGGCGTCACGGCGTCCTGACCTACCACCTGACGCAGGTTCTCACCGGACACGGAAGTTTCGGGAGGTACCTGTGACGGATAGGGAAGGAAGAAACGCCTGGGTGTCACCACTGCGAGGATCGCCCGGAGGACACGGTGGAGCATACGGTGCAGGATTGCCCCGCTTGGGGAGAGCACCGCCGTGTCCTCACGATGGCGATAGGCGGCGACCTCTCGCGCCCAGCATTGGTCAAGGCCAATGGATTTTAGTCAGTACTAGTCTGACAGTCCCGTCCCGCTCTGGATCGGAGAACTCATTAAATGACTACCACGATAAAAAAAAAATGTGAATTATTATATCACTTTTGTTCAACATAAACATAACATTTAACGTATTTGTATAAATCATCATTCAGCCAATATCTATACACCTTTTTGGAATCGCTAACGAACTGCATTGAATTCAAATAAATAATAAAAATGTTCACCAAATACATCAGGTGATTTCGTTATTCCATCCCAGTTTGTGACCTCAATTTGAAATCAATAGACGGCTAATCAAAGGATGGCCTTCACCTTCACACATCACCTTAATGCATGAGCCGCGAGGACTACCACTTTTACTACAACTTTTACTTGTATTTTCCACTTTTAGTACTGCATGACTTTCACGACTCACCCGGGCTCACTAGCCTAAGAGCGACTTGAAAATTTTTTTAAAGTGATTACGGTCAGTTCACACCGAGACGCGACGCAACGCGACGTGACACAACGATACTACAAATGTGTATCTTATTGTGTAGTAAATAAAGTTAGATTTTGAGTCGCCAATAAAATGCAGCGCGGTGACGCGCTGCGCCGCCCTGGGTTGTGACAGGTGTATCTTTTCGTGTAGGAAATAGAGTTAGATTTTGAATAGCTCTATTGATAATATGTGCGCGCAGCGTCACGTCTCGGTCTGAGCTGACCGTTAGGCACGCTAAAGCTAATTACAAACAGACAGGTGAAGCGAATGCGATCCGAATCCTGTCATATAGAAAAGCGAAAGCGGTCCGATAGTCTATGTGACAGGTTTCAAACAATTCCAAACATTAGGTACAAACAAAAACGGTTCGCTTCGTGTTCGCTTCGCCTGTCTGTTTGATAATAGCTTCAATTATCCCTAAACAGAGAAATGCTGCCCTAGCTGACCATCAGGGCTGGATGGGAGGGACTGTCAGACTCGTACTGACTAAAATCCACGGTGTTCCTTCAATAGCCCTTTACGTTCCAGGGTCGCGGTTACCTGTTGAGACAATCCCGCGACCCGTCTACATTCTGGCTGGAAACCGTTTCGCAATTCTTATCGCCCTAGTCATCTCTTGCAGTGGTTGGGGAGTGAGAAGGAGGCTTGCCTGTTCCTTACCAGTTCGGCCTCCTCTTTCGCTCGCATTGCTGTATCGCAGAAAGAGGTGACCGCTGCCCATGCCTCCTAACTACGTACCACGATATAGATAACGAAATGACAACAGGGATTGTAACCGCAAACTCATATAGCCTTAGTATACAGCAGGCGAGCCTATGGCCACCAAAAGCAGAAAGTGACACTTGAGCTAAAAAAATATTAATGTATCAAATAAGTCGACCTAGGGATCAATACCGAGCATTACACATTTTGGTTTCAATAAAAAAGAATAATAAAATATGACTTGCCGTACCATTGTATAAACCCAACATTACCGTTCGCTAACAAGATCGGGGTTCGTCTACACTGATACGGAATAATAAAAAGGTTTTATATAAAGCAACTGGCATCGAACCCTCAAACATTATTGCCTAATTTACATAATGCCTAATATCCTAACGTAAGGACAGAAAAGCCTTCAGAATTTTTGGTTACAGACTAAACTAATAATCCTAAATAGGAATTCATATGACAACCACGTCCGATTATCCAATATTATGTTGTTTGACAAACCCTAGTCGTTTATCTCAGCATGCAAAATAAGCATATTAAGCAGACTTTTGGCCTTCAATGTTCCCATTGCTGTAAAATAAGTGGGATTATCGACAAAGTTTACAGACCAAGCAAGATAAAAGGGTAGTGACCAGGAGGCTTCAAAAAGGCGTTTTAGAAGAATCATAATACTAATTTTGATGAAAATATTTCATCGCGGACAGAGTAAATATTTCAGCGCAGACATCGCGGACAGAGTTAATTAAATTGTCAATCTATGACAATTTTACAATTCGATTGACTATTATGAATATGACGTCCACCAACGAGGTGGACAGACGACCTTGTAAAGGTCGCCGGAAGACGCTGGATGCAGGTCGCTTCCAACCGGTATATGTGGAGATCTAAAGGGGAGGCCTATTATATGTTCAGCAGTGGACGTCCTATGGCTGAGATGATGATAATGATTATGAATGCTGTATCGACTTTTTTAGACCCTAAGCTATGATAGTCGAAGGACCAACGACGATGGTGCCTACGAGTCCTGACTGAAACAGAATCTCGATAGAACAGTGTTAAACGCCTCCAGCTTGGATGGTCATAAAAGAGCTGTGATGCGACAGGTCGAGGTCCGATAGCTTAGCGTTGTGGCGCAGCTTAAGAGAGCCAAATATCTAGACTGAGACCTATGACAGTGAAGTTAGTTGTAGTTTTTATGTGGGAATCAATCACAAATCACAAAAATCCCAGTCAATCCAGCCCCCCTAGCCAAGTCACAACAAGTCGCAATCGATAATCGCAAACGCCCGGTACTTCCCAATAGATTTTCAACTTCATAGCCGAGAGCCTAAAGTTGAAAATTCATTTAAGATTTCTGAGCGTTAGCGATAGGAATGATCGAAAACGATAAGCAATCTTCACTAGATCTTCAACGTTATTACCAAGCACATAAAGTTGAAAATCTATTAAAGATAAAAAAATGACCACATCTCTGAATTTCGTGCTCAGTTAAAATGGCTCCCAATCCGACTTCGTCGTGATGTGCACATCCTATCTATTCTCTACAAAATCCTCAAAGACCCGTCCACTCCTGACTATCTCCGCTCCCGCTTCCGCTTACTACCTCCTAATCCCCGGCCTAGGCGCGCATGTAACACCAAGGTACTTGAGTGTCCTAGGGCGAACACTAATTTTTTTCTCAACTCCTTTACTTATCGAGCTACGAAACTCTGGAACAGTCTACCACAGGTAATCCAAAACTCTCCCTCTGTAACATCTTTTAAATGTAAATTGAAAGAGCACTTCCTTTCGCAATTACCTTGATATTTATGTATTTATGTTATGTATATGTATTATATTAGGTATATATTTATTGTCATTTCTTCTTGGTTTTTTTTGTTTTTCCTTATATATTATTTGTGTGTACAATCCTGTCCCCGTATTATTTATTTCGTGTATCACTTTTACAGGTTGGCTGGAAGAGATCTCTTTATAGAGATAAGCTCACCTTTGTGAACAAATGTTAGTTTATATTTTTATTGTAAATTTCTGTACACAATAAAGAATATATATATAAAGCCTACTCAGCGTTTTCGTTTATCGTTTGTAACATGGCTACAGGGCCTGAGACCTATGACAGTGAAGTTAGTTGTAGTTTTTACGTGGGAATCAATCACAAATCACAAAAAATCCCAATCAATCCAGGTCTAATCCGGTCGCCGTCTGTGCATGAGATTTTAAAATAAACTCGCTAACGATACTGGAGAAATTACGAGAGTGCGCTAAAATAATTGCTTCAGCAAAAAAAAACGTCTTTCAATCTACGAGTATATAAAAGTTTCATTACGTGAAATTCATGCAGGAAGTAAACAAAGGTTCCTTTTATTACTACGCTCTCGTCACATAAACAACAACAAATTGGACCTTTGTTAAAAAGAAAATGTTGTTTATCGACTTTAATACCTAAAAATAAACTTGTTCATGAAGCAATAAAACCTAAATTAACTGAAGTAATCCTAAAAAAAATTGCAACGTTTATGTCTTGAACAAATTAGGTTAAAGGGGCTTCATGAAATGTTTTTTTTTATGAGGATAAAGACTTGCAATTTAGAACGGAAGTGCCGTGAAATGGTGAGTGTTCCAAGTAGGAACTTATGTATGTCCTATTTTATTTGTGGAGATGACCCGTAAAAGCTTTTTAAGAATAAAGCCTCCTGCGGACACACGCGATTAATCGCGCGGGGCGACATGTCGCGGTCCATTCGCAGTATTTTTAGAGTGGAAATTAGCTTGGCTCGTTGTCGCAGCGCGATTAATCGCGTGTGTCTGCAGGAGGCTTAATATTGTTACGTCAACCGTAGGTGGGGTAGGGGGTGCCAAGAATCTCCGGGCTACGGATGGCTGCCACAAACCCTTGACCTTGGCGACGTATAATGGACGCAGTTTACGACTGGACGAAGGCTTGGTCGAACTCGAGGAAGAGCTCAAAAACATAAAGTGGCATGTTCTGGGGCTGTCAGAAGTCCGAAGACAGGGGGAGGACACGATGACCCTAGAATCTGGCCATCTTTTCTACTTCCGAGAAGGAGACCAACTCTCCCAAGGTGGCGTGGGTTTCCTTGTCCACAAAGCACTCCGTGACAACGTGTTGGAGATATCCAGTGTGTCGACCCGGGTAGCGTACCTTGTAATCAGACTGACCAAGAGATATTCTCTTAAGGTCATACAGGTATACGCCCCGACGTCGACTGGACACTCGGATGATGTGGTGGAGGCCATGTATGAGGATATATCCAAAGCCATGCATCGTAAAACCAAGACCCACTTCACCGTTGTCATGGGTGACTTCAACGCCAAAGTAGGAGTACAGAAACTCGACGAATCGTGTGTCGGACCACACGGCTTTGGAACCAGGAACCACAGGGGGCAAATGCTGGTCAACTTTCTGAGCATGGAGGGGCTCTTCTGCATGAACAGTTTCTTCCAGAAGAAACCCCAGAGAAAGTGGACTTGGCTAAGCCCCGACGGTAGGACGAAGAACGAGATAGACTTCATCATGACGGACAAGAAGCATATATTTAGGGATGTCTCTGTGGTGAACAGGTTCAACACCGGCAGTGACCACCGACTAGTAAGAGGCACCCTAAATATCAATTTTAGGCTTGAGAGAAGCCGCATGATGAGGTCAGTTCTCCGTCCAACACTGGACCAGACCGGCCAAGGTGCCAAAGCCTTCCAATTAGAACTCCGCAATCGGTTTGCCGCTTTGGAAACTACAGAGGACGTGGACAAGGACCTAGAGAGCGTGATAGAAGTCATACGCGAAGTGGGAAATAGGCACTTTAAGGGGAAGGCAGCGTGCCATAGGTCTAAACTTTCGAGCGAGACTCTGGAACTGATGAAGCAACGACGAGAAAGGCCAGAGGAAACTTTGTCAGACACCCGATCCCTGCATAAAAAGATACGGAGTTTAGTGAGACGCGACCTTCGTAAATTGAATACTCGCCTCATAGAGGAGGCGATTAAGCAGAATCGTGGGTCGAAGGTCTTCACTAAAAGACTCGGGAGGAGTCATCTGACAAAGTTGAAAACCTCGGATGGCAGAATTGTTGCATCGGTTCCAGAGATTCTGGCCGAAATCGAAGACTTCTATGGCCAACTCTACGCCTCGCATTCCCCGCAGCCACAGCCCGACGCAAATGACCTAAGAGCCACGCTTACACGCCACTACACAGACGATCTCCCAGACGTAGAGATAGATGAGATTGAGACGGCCCTTGGGCAGCTTAGTAATGGGAAGGCTCCCGGCGAAGACGGAATTACCTCCGAGCTTCTAAAAACTGCGGGCCAACCTGTGCTCGGAGAGCTTAGGAGGTTGTTCAACTCCGTCATAGCCAGTGGGACTACCCCGGAGGCGTGGAGCAGGGGCGTGGTGACATTGTTTTTCAAGAAAGGAGACAAAAATCTCCTCAAAAACTACAGACCAATCACGCTCCTGAGTCACGTCTACAAGCTGTTTTCGAGGGTCGTCACAAATCGGCTTTCCGCTAGATTTGACGCTTTCCAGCCGCCGGAGCAGGCTGGGTTTCGCAAAGGCTATAGTACCGTAGACCACATACACACAGTGCGGCAGGTTATACAGAAGACAGAGGAGTATAACCAGCCGCTGTGTCTAGCCTTTGTGGACTACGAAAAAGCCTTCGATTCCGTCGAAACCTGGGCTGTTCTGGAATCCTTGCAGCGATGCCAAGTCGATTGGCGGTACATAAAGGTGCTAAGGAGCCTATATAGCATGGCGTCGATGTCGGTCCAAGTACAAAACCACCGAACAAAACCCATCCAGCTGCTAAGAGGTGTGAGACAGGGAGATGTTATATCCCCTAAACTGTTTACCAACGCGCTGGAGGATTTGTTCAAGACGCTGGACTGGAACGGACTGGGCATCAATGTCAACGGTGAATACCTAACGCACCTTCGTTTTGCCGACGACATAGTTATTATGGCGGAATCGCTGCAAGACCTGCAAAAAATGCTGAACAGTCTCAATGCTGCCTCGAGACGTGTGGGTCTTGGGATGAACCTGGACAAGACTAAGGTCATGTTCAATGACCATGTCATCCCAGAACCAATTTCCGTCGAAGGCATAACACTCGAAGTTGTCCAAGAATACATCTACCTCGGACAGGTATTACAGCTAGGTAGAGACAACTTCGAGCGTGAAATTGCCAGAAGAGTGCAGCTGGGCTGGGCAGCATTTGGGAAAATGCGTCATATCCTCACGTCGCCACTGCCGCAGTGCCTGAAAAGCCGGGTGTTCAATCAGTGCGTCCTTCCAGTCCTAACCTACGGAGCCGAAACGTGGAACATGTCAGTCAAGCTGGCCCACCGACTTCATGTCACGCAGCGTGCTATGGAAAGGTCTATGCTTGGGGTCTCACTAAGGGATAAAATCCGGAATGAGGTCTTACGGCATAAGACCAAAGTTACAGATATTGTCCAAATCTGTAGCAAGCTGAAGTGGCAGTGGGCTGGTCATGTCTGCCGCAGAACCGACGATAGGTGGAGTAGGAAGGTTCTCGAATGGAGACCGCGTGTAGTTAAGCGTAGGGTGGGACGCCCCCCGGCAAGATGGACCGATGACCTGAAGAAGGTGGCTGGCAGTGGCTGGATGAAAAAAGCTGGAGATCGTGCGCTGTGGCGCTCCCTGGGAGAGGCCTATGTCCAGCAGTGGACTGCAATAGGCTGAAATGATGATGATGATGAACCGTGTTTACTAAAAAGTTTCAAATTCTTGTTCTCGAAGGTCCCATTACGTTCTGGAAGACTACATGTTTCGGGACGATTCAAGAATTTTCCACTATGTGTCTTCGTAAACCAAAGAAAGTTTTTAGAACTTTCTAGAAACCTGTTGGAGGTATTAATAGGCGGGCTTTGCCGAAGGACCAACCAGTAAGTCCGGTTAGGCGCGGGCCACACAGAAAAGACGTAAGACGCAGACGGGGCGAAGACATATGTCTCTTCGGCGTCTCTTTCATACAAAATGTATAGAAGCGTCGCGAACGTGAACACACAGAAAAGACGCGTCGCGGGCGCGGCTCTCATACATTTTCGCCCGTCCGCGACGCGTCCTCCTCTTACGTGTCTCTTATCTATGTGGCCCGCGCCGCGCCTTAAGCAGAAAAAGAAATACGTAAAGCTGGCTACAAACAACTTTAAACATATTTTTGTTAAATGGTATTTGTTAATTTATCCCGTATCCACCTCGTTTCAATATGCCTTGAAAAGTATTGTTTATTGTTTATGGGTAGGTGGTCCAAATCAATTTAAAAGTAAAGCATAGTTTTGACAAGTCCTGTTTCTACCATTTTAATTAATCCGTAAAATATTTTCTTCCTAAAAAGCCACTCGTGAGGAAATGAACAATACTAACATCGCGCTCATAAAAAGTTCTTTTTCACCTATTTCAAACAAATTTAATTCAAACTTCAAATAAAGTATTTCAATTCCAATACGCAACGGACACGGCTACGTCCCCTTTACGTTGGGCATGAGTGGTTTGAAGTTATCAAAAGTATTTTTCAATAAAGCCATATGATAGTGTACGTTTAATAAAAAGTATCGGAAGCCCTAGCACGAATTCTGCGTTTTTGGCCGTACTTCGTATTTCAATCATCTGTGACGGATATTGTATTGAAATGTAAAAGCACCTCTAGTGTACGAACGAGGAACTAATTTTATCCATTAAAAGTTGACGTCAAAGTTCACGTAGTAAACTTGACAAAAACATGAAACGTCATAAAAATGTGAAAAACTCGTGCTAGGGTTTCGGATTAATGGCGGAGCGCCACCCTGCGCCACTCGAGCCTCCTACGTTGTGCACTCATTGATTAATTTAGTATGACAACAGGTATTTTATTTCATTGTAATGTGATTAATAACATTAATTACATTAACTGGTGCCAACATTAAATTAAAATATTTTTGTCATAAAATGTAAGCTGGTGAAGACTTATTGAGATTGATTTAGTTACCTTTTCTGGACAAACTATATCCATGATTCACAAAATTATTAAAATAACTAGCTTCCGCCCGCGACTCCGTCCGCGCGGATGTCGGTCTTCGCGTGGATGATTTATTTCTCCATTTTGAGTAACTCTGACAAAGAATATCTATTGGACCCAAATACGGCTAAGCCTATAATAATTAAGGAGATCCCTCTATTGAGCTACTGCTATTGAGCTCGCGTTCTGTAGTAAGTATTTTTTTCATAGTAATTCCGACCTTGTATTTACAAATAACTGATCGGAACAGTAATCAAAAAGGTCGCGCATATACAGACAGATAGACAGACAGACAAAAATTTTTTAATCACATATTTGGGTTTGGTATCGATCCAGCAACACCCCCCGCTATTTATTTTTTCAATATTTTCAATGTACAGAATTGACCCTTCTACAGATTTATTATATCTATAGATTTTGTATAACATGTCCTAGAGCCAAAAATTCGAAGACATGTGACATCCACAAAACCCGCACCTCCCTTCCTTCCTTCCTCTGGGCCCGCGTGGTCGATTATGGCCCACTCCCTCTCTCAGAGAGGAGGCCTGTGTCCCAGCAGTGGGAACATTTATAGGCTGATGATGATGATGACGAAGATGATGTAAAATGTTGTGATGTTACTTTGAGTGTATCCTATTGTGTATTTATAAGTAAAGTTTATAAGTTTGGATGTAGGAGGCAACCTTTGAAATCGCTGATCCGTTCCCGAAACTTTTAAAAGTTGGACGTCACAAAATGTTTTCGTGTGCCATAGGTTCTATATAAAAAATTCCTTTGGAATTTCGAACAGAATTCAAGGAAACCATGGGAAAAAATCAACATACCTTTCCAAGAAATACAACACATTCACAAAAAAATCGATGACAAAGTTGGGCGATTCATTTAAACATATATTTACTTCTATTTGCAACGTATATGATGTTACCTGTGATATTACACACCTTTCAGTTCGCAGAAAAAGCTTTCAATATAATAGGGTTTCGCTCAAACGATGTCACGGATGGACAAATTATTTACTGTTAGCCAACTCATCTCTTTTATGGACTATTCTATTACTGCCAGTATAACATTATACCGCTTTAAATAGAACATTAATATTACATCACATAACATTTTGTTCGCCATTTTCGTCTCTCTTATAAAATGCAGTTATTTATATAATTTATAACTTTTCGTGGCGGAGACTATACATTATGTTTATAGTTTTTTTTTTACAGTAAATAAAGTAATAAGCCTTCTAATTCTAAGAAACTAGAAGTAATTTATTTAAATATATCGTTTCCTAAATGCGACCTAGGTAATGACTTACACTTAATTTTACGCCTAATAAAGCTAGGTAAATGGGAGTACCTTAATAAATCGCCTATAAACATAAGCCTGTAAGACTCCTCCATTGTGGTAAGGTATATATTTTGGAGACTTTTATGTTCTGTAATTAATGTTGGATTTAAAAGAAAAGTCTATCTTTTTGGGTGATTAAACACGGTACAGTACTACGAATTATACTTTTTTTTTTATCGTGGTAAAATCATTAAATGAGTCCTCCCACCCCGGGCAGGGCGGGAGGGACTGTCAGACTTGTACTGACTAAAATCCACGGTGTCCTTCAATAGCCCTTTATATTCCGGGGTCAAGGTAATGAGATAAGTCCCGCGACCCCGGCAGGCTTTGGCCCTCTAGAGGGGGGCCCCGTCATCTTGCTGACGCTCTTTGAGGCGCGCGTGGAACACAACACGCCGTCGACCCGGGCATGGTCCATGGTCGGGCAGCGAGTTGCCCTTTACTCGCCGCCCGCATGCCCGCGCCTACGGTGGCCGGAGATCGTCTTGCGACGTCCGTCGCCGTGGGTGTCACCACTGCGGGTGGGGCGGAGGGAGGACATTGTCCTCTCCCTCACGCGGCCCGCCTCCTCCTTCGTGAGCATGACTGCTTCGCAGAAGGAGGCGACCGCTTCCCACTCTGTCTCGCCACGCAGCATGGCCGCAACCAATGCCGGGCGCGAGAGGTCTCCGTCTATCGCCGCCGTGAGGACACGTCGGTGCTCTGCCCAAGCGGGGCAGTCTTGCACCGTATGCTCTACTGTGTCCTCCGGGCGATCTTCGCAGTGGTGACACCCAGGCGTTTCCTCCTTTTTCCTTAGACACAGGTACCTCCCGAAACTTCCGTGTCCGGTGAGGACCTGCGTCATGCGGTAGGTCAGGACGCCGTGACTCCTATCCAGCCACTCCTCAAAGAGGGGTCTTACCGCCGCGATTGCGGCGTGCCCGGCCGTCGGTTGCGACAATCGTCCCCTCCATACTGCCCTGAGATCGCGCCGGGCGTTTTCCCGCCGCGCCTCGACTTGTCGGGGCAGCGGGAATTCTCCCCGGCGCTGCGCCTCCACGTGTCACTCATAGACGCGCTGGAGGGCAGTCGCCTCCAGATCCCAGGGCAGTAATCCGGCAAGCAGGTTGGCCGATTCGCCGGCGATCGTGCGGTATCCCCGGATCATTCGGATAGCCATGACCCTCTGGCATGCGACCAACTTTAGTGGTCGCGTCCGGATGCTCAGGGCCCACACGGGGGCCCCGTAGAGGGCCATGGACCGCACGACACCGGCGTACAGCCTACGGCAGGAGGCGTTTGGCCCGCTGAGATTAGGCAGGAGTCGCCTGAGGGCGGCTGCTGCCCGGTTCAGCTTTGGGGCCAAACTCAGGAAATGCTCCCTGAAGTTCCACCGGCTGTCGAAGACGAGTCCCAGATACTTCATCGTCCTCCCGACGCCGATGCGAACCCCCTCCACCGTTATGTGGGACTCAGACCGTGGCGCGTTAACGCGGCCATGAAAACACATGGCCTCCGTTTTGTGCAGCGCCACTTCGAGTCCCAGCTGCCGGATCCTTTCGACGACTGTCGCAACCGCTTGTGTCGCCAGGTCGGCCGCCGCCTGGTGCGACTCTCCCTCCGCCAGGACGAGCGTGTCGTCGGCGTAACATATTACGCTGACGCCGTCAGGGAGGTCGCCGCGCAGCACCCAATCGTATCCGATGTTCCACAGCGGCGGCCCCAAGACCGATCCCTGTGGAACACCGCACGATATCTCTCGCGTACGAATTATACTTAGCCTCATTTTAGTTCAAGTGTAATTTTGTTTTAACTTTGGATGACATAAGTGGTATATTATAGACTACAGGCCCATGTCCAAAATGGATGGGTCATATGAACCACCAGGTGACGTATATAGGATGATATAAGAGCATAAAATAATAAGATTCAGCACTATGCCGTCACTTGTAAGCTGTCCAACTGAGTGCTGGTGAGAATTCAAAACTGCAGGTAGAGTGAGTACATGACCAAATCATTATATTTTTGTACGGCATTTTTACCATCGATAGATCCATGAAAAATAATAAGAAAGCGCGCAGTGCCGTAAAAAAATGGTGCGCCACAAAGTCGTTATTTTTTTTTGGTTTTCTGACAATTTCCCGGGTTAATTTGGTCATTTCATTCTGTACGGCATCACTTTCATACTGTTTCAATACAGCTTCTAATCCATTATTCCGCAACGCCGTACAAAAATTATGCGACAAGGGGAATAAATCGAGGGTTGCAACCCCCGGATCACGGAAAAAGAGGGAATTGGACAGCTTACAAGTGACGGTATAATGCTGAATCTTATTATTTTATGCTCTTATATCGTCCTATATGCGTCACCTGGTGGTTCATATGACCCATCCATTTTGGACATGGGCCTGTAGCAACGACCATTTATATCTAGACTCCTAATCACAGGCGACCGATGTCTGTCAACACATTAGGTAAAAAAGTCTTAAAACCGTCGTGACTCGACCACTCCTGTGAGTCCCCTCGTCGCACTGACCTTGAGTTAGCCAATCAGAACGCAGTATTAGCCAATCAGAACGCAGTACCTCGTCCCCATCGCTTACGTCGTACCTCAGCGACTTAACAGAATAATTTTCGTTAGTCAAATCGTGCATGAGGCGTCTAGATATAAATGGTCGTTGGCCTGTAGTCTATTACGAAAAATATACAAAAAAACTAGATTAGCTCTTCAAGCTTCATCATCAGCCTTCAATGTTCCCACTGTTGGGACACAGGCCTCCTCTCTGTGAGAGGGAGTGGGCCATAATCCACCACGCGGGCCCAGTGCGGGTTGGTAGATGTCACATGTCTTCGAATTTGATGGTTCTAGGACATGCCGGTTTCCTCACGATGTTTTCCTTCACCGTTTTGAGAGCAGTGGTGATGAAATAAATGACACAAAGTAATGCGCCAGGCTGGGTTCGAACCCACGACGTACGTTCTTCAAGCTTGCCTCGTGTTAATTATAATTTGACAACCAATTTCTCATCTATTATAATATGAACGTTATCGGTTATCGGGAACAGTAATAAAAGATACTCTATTTCCGTCTCTGAAAACGTGACAACTTATATCCAAAATTTATAAAAAAAACTTATTTTGGCATCCAAACTCATATTATAAATGCGAATGAAACTTTGTTTGTTACGCTATTTGATTACGTCAGATGGTACCACTACCAACTTTTTTCCCGAGATCTATCTTTAGATGGATGAATTGCTCGTTTTTTTTATAAATACTTAAAAGAAAGTCGTGTGCCATAACGTAATACTTACCTTTCCCAATTACAGGAAAGGTCCCTGCAAAGGGCTCTTAACTATATTTAAAGAATTCCAGAATAATCTAGACACAATACGACTCAGAATCGAAATAAATGTTCCTAGTATTTTTTGGAAATATCAAGCAGAAATTTCCACACTACAGACCTTTCACCTTTCAATTTAACCCCTAGATTTTCCATCACAGTGATTTTTATTCATTGCTGTAAGGCCTCTCTTTCACAAACGAATGTATCGCGACGATAATATTGTCTTACTTTTTCATCCTGCAAAGTGTAAATGGAACCTTCATGAAGCCGATAACCAAGCATTCTGAATACAATAACAAAGTAACCACGACCCTGTTCCTTCGGTTAAGCTTAACTTTCAATAGCCTCAGTACCCTGTTTAGACAGTCTGTTTTACGTTACAAACAAAGTAACAACAAGTACAAAGAACATTGAAGTACTAACCTGTGTAACATGTAAATGAAGTTGAACAGACAGTTGAGAGATGCCATCATCAGGTCAGCGAAGGAGAGGTTCACGAGGAAGTAGTTGGTGACTGTCCTCATACGTCGATGAGCTGCAATCAATAAAATACAATTAATGAAGAATATTTGTGTAGAGCTGGAGCCGTACTAGGTCTACTTGGCAGGTCTTTTGGGAGGCCTGAGACTTTACAGGGCATAAAATTGAAGTCAGAACTTTCTGATTTTATATAATTCTTAGGAGCCATAGCCGAGATTAAATAGCCTTCCTCAAGAATTGGGACAAAAATACAATTAGTAAAATACTAAACCTTCAGTTTGACACAGCGACTAACCGCTGCGAATCGGTCTACGCCTACTTGAGAGGCTATTCGCAGCAAATAGTCGCCGCGGTTTGAATTGAGCATGTTCAATTTTACTCGTAGTAAATGCACTGACAGCAATTAGCCGCTAAAAATGGTAGTACCAAAGATTAGCATGTCAGAGAAAAACCTCTTCATCATTTATTACAGTAGTATAAATAATAGTATGCTCAAAAACATTTCTATAAAACTAAGGCCGATTAATTAAAATCATTGCAGGCCAATATTAGCCGTAGTGTCAAGTTTTGGTATATGTAAGAAGTATGCGGTTAATCGAACCAAGAAAGGTCAGCTGTTACAGTAACTTGGATTTTCTATTTCTTTTGCTCTCCCTGATTTCACTCTCCAGGGGGGGGTAGGTATTACAACGTCTTAAAACAACAGGTTTATTCCAGTGAGTGAACGAGATGGCGCTAGACTTGTATAGCTGGGTCACTTTCACTCGCCGGAACAAGCCTGGTTTTAAGACGTTGTAATATCCCAGCACTTTGATTAAATACGTCAATTGGCGGAGCAAAATCATAATTCTTCATATCTAACAAAAAACTTGACACAATGTAAACAAAAATTAACCAGAAGATTTCTATCAATCTGTGATGTAAGTTTTCCTACTGATTAACAAAATAGGTAGGTAAGTATATTGTAGAAATCTAAAATACCACAGCAAAGAAAAGTTCTAAAATAAATCGTTGGGGTAAACTGTGTAGGTGCCTATTAACGTGTCTCTATACGCACGTACGCAGTTTACCCCAAAAATGAATGAATATCCTCTTTACTAAAACAATGACATAATGGGGGAACAAACAGTCCATGTCATGTCAGAAACAATAAGGGGTACAAGATAAACCCTTGACGTAACCCACTTGTATACATTTTCTTAGTTAATATTTTCTGACAACAAATTCGTTTTAAGCTTTAGCTTTCCCTGAAAACTCTTTTACTATTTTGTCTTTCTTAGATTTGAGCCTGAAATATAGCAGTTTCAGTGGAGGGAAATAAAATAAATGTAGGTAGTAGTCTTTTAGTACCTAGATCAAGTATGCGTGTGTGTCTCAAAGGCCTGTTTTCATTCGCCATCCTTGTGGATAAAAAAACATGACAAGTTTTATTTTATTTCATGACTTTTACCACAAAAAATTGATGAATGATATACCTTTATCTCGCCATTAACACCGTCTTACATAAATAAACGTTATTAATTAGGCTAATCTTCATTAGTGGCAGGGTCACATTCTAAATGATGAAAGCCAGAAAAATCATCTTTTTTCATTTAGCTTTTCAAGTTGGTAAATACAAAAGTAAATTCAAAGATTCACAATATTTTTGCTGGAATTGTATATTAATTTGGTGCTTATCAGGCACTTTTAACTTTTTCTATATTAAAAAAGTTTGAAGGCCCATTTGTCAGTCTTGGCATTAAAATATTTTATTTTCTCATCCCTTCTGTGACTACAAAAATTGGGCTTATTATTTATCATTGCGTTAATAGAGGGCTCACATTTTGTTCAAGTCGGTACTTGCGTGCTTAAGTGTTGTTATCCTAACGAGGTCTGGTATTTCGGTACACAGATAAAAATGTCAAAAAAGTATTTATCTATATCTAAATTCAAAGATGTGCTGTCACGCAAAACCATATTTTTATAAATGTCGGTAAATTATTGTGAAAAAGGTACGTGAGTCAAATTGAGTAAACAGATTAGTACGTTTATTAGTTTTACGGTTTATTTGCGTGCTGGTTTTGTAATACTGCTGGACTAGTTTCGGTATCAAGGACGAAAAAACAATATAATATCTAAACTAAGGCTTATGTACTAGGTACAAGTTTAACGTAATACATACAGTCATACAGACCAATCCAAGTTTGGTCTTCATTTGTTTCTCGAAATTAATATTATCTCATTATTGCTTAAAATATTGTTAGGTAAATAAAAAAAAACGAACGGTGGAAAATCAATTTTATTTCCTTTATTTAAAGTTCAAAAGGGGCTTTTAATAGCTAATTGAAATATATGGTTTGGCTCTGCCCACAGAAGAGCCTACACTAAAACTGTGACTAAAACCACATTCATCAATACAAGTACTTCGGGGAAGGATAACTACTCGTACCTAACTATTCACCTATGAAATAATGGACTTTTTCATTGTTTGAGTTTACGTTCTCACTTATCGTTCGTGTTCTCTTTCTTCTTATTGTGTTATTTTTAACCGACTTCAAAAAGGAGGAGGTTATCATTTCGACGCTGTTTTTTTTGTGTGTTTGTTACGCGATTACTCTGCCAATTGTGGACCGATTTTCAAAATTCTTTTTTTTTATTCGAAAGGATGTTTTTCTGAAGTATTCCCATAGTCACCAAGTCAGGATCTGATGATTGGATCCTGGAGAAATCAAGGCAATCCTCAAATTTTATAGGCCGACATCGTTTCTCGCAAATCTTATGAAGTAATTTAAGTATTTGCGTATGGTAATCATCATCTCATGTAGCTGAGCTGATGATGGAAGGTACAACTCCTTAACAGTAAGGAGTAGGGTAGGGTCATCAAAATAGGTTCAGTAGTTTTTGAGACAGGGAATTTTATTACCTTATTGTATACATGAGCTATGTTATTACCGGTGCTACGGATTACAAAATTCTAGTTCACATGTAAGAGAATGATGTATTTGACAAGAATTCGGGTTGAATATTTAAGCTAAAAAGAGTAAAACAAAAAACTTAAAAAAAATGTAACCGCTTTCAAAAACAACCACAAAAAAGGGTAAAATAACCCACAAAATAACTTTTCTTTCGGAAGTCGGTGGCAAAAAATGACAATGAAAAACAGAATGAAATTAAAAAAGGCACCGACTTCCGTAAGAACAGTTATTTTGTAGGTTATTTTAACCTTTTTGTGGCTGTTTTTGAAGGCGGTTTTTAGGGTTCCGTAGCCAAATGGCAAAAACGGAACCCTTATAGATTCGTCATGTCTGTCTGTCTGTCTGTCTGTCTGTCTGTCTGTCCGTGTATGTCACAGCCACTTTTTGTCGAAAGTATAAGAGCTATCCTGTTGAAACTTGGTAGAAAGATGTATTATGTGAACCGCATTAGGATTTTCACACAAAAATCAAAACAAAACAAATTTTGGGGGTGCCCCCCATACTTAGAATTGGAACTCAAAAAAAAATTTTTCACCAAACCTATACATGTGGGGTATCTATGAATAGGTCTTTAAAAATGATATTGAGGTTACTAACATCATTTTTTTCTAAACTGAATAGTTTGCGCGAGAGACACTTCCAAAGTGGTAAAAAGTGTGTCCCCCCCCCCGTAACTTCTAAAATAAGAGAATGATAAAACTAAAAAAAATATATAATGTAGACCTCAACCAAAACTACCAACGAAAATTGGTTTGGATGAGATACAGTTAGCAGTTTTTGAGATATAGTACATTTTCAAAAACCGCAAATATAACTTTGCCATTCATACAAATACTAAGAAAAACAAAGTTATTTTTATTGTTTGTGTATATTACTTACTAATCTCAATATAATTATATCTCTAATCTATGCTTGATGCTACGGAACCCTTCATGGGCGAGTCCAACTCGCACTTGGCCGGTTTTTTTTTTTTTTAGCGTGGTAAAATCATCAAATGAGTCCTCCCACCCCGGGCAGGGCGGGAGGGACTGTCAGACTTGTACTGACTAAAATCCAAGGTGTCCTTCAATAGCCTTTTATGTTCCGGGGTCACGGTAATGAGATAAGTCCCGCGACCCCGGCAGGCTTTGGCCCTCTTGGGCGGGGCCCCGTCATCGTGCTGACGCTCTTTGAGGCGCGCGTGGAACACAACGCGCCGTCGACCCGGGCATGGTCCATGTCCGGGCGGCGAGTTGCCCTTTACTCGCCGCCCGCATGCCCGCGCCTACGGTGGCCGGAGATCGTCTTGCGACGTCCGACGCCGTGGGCGTCTACCATTGCGGGTGGGGCGGAGGGAGGACGCTGTCCTCTCTCTCTCACGGCCCGCCTCCTCCTTAACGAGCATTACTGCTTCGCAGAAGGAGGCGACCGCTTCCCACTCCTTTGAAGGCGGTTACATTTTTTTTTAAGTTTTTGGTCTTTGCATTCAGCTCCAGATGTAAGAAATAATTACATTTATTCTAAAATAAACCAAATTATTTCTATCTTTCACAACTCCAAGGAAGTTTATGTACAAAGTTTTCTGAGAAAAGCTAAATTCCGCTGTTATCCTAACTTGTGCCTCTTTAGTTTATTGCTTCAATTTGGCCTTGTGGTAGATAATAGGTACCTCTCTTTTTTGGGCTATGGTGAGTGCTACGGTATAACGTTGTGGAACAGAATTGATTTTTAATGTGAAGTTTATTTCCTATCACTTCTGTGGAAGTGATATCGAATGAAACAACGTGACCACGGAAGTGAAATATATTTGATTAAATCAAACGGCTAAAATTAGATGAGTGACATCTTGAAGCCAAGCTTAGTAACATCGGGGTCGCGGGACTGTCTCACCTGGTAACCGTGACCTTGGTACGTAAAGGGCTATTGAAGGAACACCGTGGATTTTAGTCAGTACAAGTCTAACAGTCCCTCCCGCCCCACCCTGGACGGGAGGACTCATTTGACGATTTTACCACCAAAAAAAAAAGCTTAGTAACATGTTTTTTTTTTCTTTTATACTTTTTTCACGTTGATAATATTCCAGTTAGTTGAACCCTGAATATCATTACTTTAAACGAATATTCATATATCAGCGTAGGGTATGGTGAATGTTTCAAGTTTCGTCTACATTTATTTAGTTATTTTATCATGTGGAAACAAATTACGTAGTAGGTAATAACAACTCTAGACACTATTGTGTAGGTATTTGACGGCTCAAAATAAATTACTAATGCAAAATCAACAAGCAACCTTTGTCTGGCGTAGTCTGCTAAAAATAGGCAAGTAGGTACGTGATAGTTAGCAACAGGCTCCTAGTTGCGTATTAAGTACATATTTAGAGAAAACGACTTCACTGTCGCTTGTGTTGTACAAAAAACTCAAAATTACTTTTCGTTTTATTGTTATGATGGCTGTAGCCGTTCAAACTCCCAGCAGATAAGGGATTTAACAATTTAGATATTTTCTAGGGATTGAAATCCCACGTTATCAGCTATGTTATTTCCTGTAAGAAATCTCATCGCTGGACTCTATGAAGACCACGCTCTTCGACCTGGCTTTGAAATCGTCCGAACGTACAGCGCGAGCGATGAGCTCTGATGTCGCTGTCAGTAGATTAGCGATTAGCAAGCTTTGGTCCCAGCGTTGCGTGAGCGCTGTCACAACGCTGAGTCAATAGAGAAAAGCGCTGCAGCTATTGTAAACTGTGTTTAAGGTTCAAAGCTGTCCGGTGATCTTAAACACTTAGCTGTCAAGAGATTTTGGATTTCTTTACTGTTGACTGTTGATAGCGTTTTGTCTCATCATTTCTATGAACGTAAGGTGTATTTCTTCTATACACCTTGCGTTTATTTACAGATACCGTATCCAAACCACATAGCAGCGACAAAATGTGTTCAAGCTGTGGTTAGGTGTATGTAGTGTCGCTGCAACTTTTTGTAGTTACGTTGTGGTTAGTTGTTATGTCGATGTAACGTCTTGTCTACAAATTGACCGATGGCAAGTTCGCGGTGTTTTTAGTGGTTGTGACGCCAAAATGTAGTTCGTGTGAATTCTTTTATCTATTTCTTTTGAAAACAAGATATGCGGTCGCCCTGGTGGTGTGGTTGTGACGTAGTTGTGGTGTGATTGTGATCTAGGAGTGGTACGGGTGTGGTAGTGTTCAAGTTGGTCTACTTGCAAGACTAAGGCTCTCAAAATGAAAAGATTGAGATAACTATGCTTTTCATCTTATCAAATTCATTGAGGAATTAAGCATAAAACCAGATGTATAACCAAAAAATGTCACGTTTTCTCACCTGTCACAATCCAAATTACGATGACATTCCCTCCAATAGCAACTGCCAGCATCGCAGTAAAGAGACACACCCAGGAGTTGTGGGCCCATGTTGGCATGGTGTTTGAAGATGGTGTGGCTGTGGTCTTTGGCACCAGGATGGTGGCAGCGTCGAGTATGCTGCGGTTGAAGTCCATGTTCCATGTATACACCACCTGTGGGGAAATGCGGTGATTAGACATTAGACTTACATCATCATAAAATGCTATTTTACTAAAAAAATATGTATATTAGTCTGAAAGTAAGTTCGCCCGTGATCACGACCAAAGGCAGACGTGTATCAATATTCAAATATAATATAAAACAAATTAATTATTTTTTACATGAATCGCGCACGGAATTGTCACCTGTATATAAATAATATAAGTGAACATATTCGCGTTCGCGACGTATTTACATTATCGTCTTCAAGCTCACAAGGTGTGCTACCGCGCGGCCCGTACCCCAACCGTCTCACCGAAGCGATCTGAGAACTCTCAACACATAATTGCTGTCCCGCTCGCGCAGTAAGTGCGCGTGCGCCGTCACTCACCATTTCTCCGTGTTCATCACTTCTATCGAACTACGCGCATACGCCGGGCACCGGACACCGCTACTAGTGGATATAAGGTATCAATTTCAAAGCGGCTCCGGAATTAATTGAACATTTACATCATGAATCGTACATCGCCCAAATCGCCTGGCATATCCATAGCTAGTGACTCTGAGACTCTTCAGGTGAGAAGTCAGACTACCTCACTATCCGGATCTGCCCCAAACCTTAACACCAGAGATGCAAATGTTACGTCACGCAACAAACGCAAGCGTGAGGATGAACTGGTTGGATTTATGCAGGATATACGGGACCTACTTGAATCATCTACTGCTAAGTCGGATACCAAATTTAAATCCTTACAGGACTCAATGAGTGAGATTATAGCGCAGAACTCAGCGTTAAAAACATCCTTAGCTTTCGTCACTAAACAGTATGATGACTTGTTAACAAAAATAGACGAAATCGACAGAGACCGTAAAACCGATCACGCTTACATTAACCAACTAGAAAATAAGGTTGAGAATCTAGAGCGTACTTTGTGTCTCACTAAAGTCGAGATTAGAAACATACCCAAGCAGGACGGTGAAAGTAAAGAAGATCTGCACAGAGTTGTATCCGAAACAGCCAAGGTACTGGATATGCCTATACGTCAACACGATATCAAGGATATCTTCCGCATAAATAAAAAAAGCGGAGGTTCATCTATCATAGTAGACTTTGTCTCAGTGACTGTAAAGGAAAATTTATTACACAAAGCGCGCACTTTTAATCGCAGTAACGCCAAAACTAAGCTGAACACGTCCCATATTAATACACCAGGTGAATCAAAACCAATTTTCATATCAGAGAGTCTGACGATGAAGGGCCAGCGATTATTTTATTTGGCAAGGAAATTTGCGAGCGAAAATAGTTTCAAGTTTTGCTGGACTTCGCTTGGAAAAGTATTTCTTCGGAAAAAAGAAGGAGATAAATACATACACGTGAAAAGCGAAGCAGATCTTAAGCTTGAACTATCGCAATGACTATGTCTTGTTCATGTACTGCCTGTAATTTTATCATTTTTATTATTTAATCTGCTACTGTTATTGTTCTGTAAAACACATAAACAAAAATCACTCGAACACACCATACCAAAAACACTCAACATAACACAAACAAACATTGACAACACGTTATATACATACAATACATTTTTTTCTGTTCAAAACAACAATTATCCATCTTTCATGTTGACGTCCATTATAGTTTCCCGCACTCTAGCATGCAACATAAATATATATATGTGCTCCTAATGGCTAATACGAATTATGATGTCTCAGCACAGATAGATAACTTTACGGTGGCATCATCTTATCACTGTGATACAAACGCGTGTAATGAAATCTTGAAATCCTCTAAAACGTCGCTAAGAATTATAACCCAAAATATCAGAAGCATTTATAAAAATTTTGACGATTTTCAGGCACAACTGTCAAGGCTATCCTATGAAATGGACATCATAATTTTGACCGAGTGTTGGTTAAATGCTGACAAGCCAATACCAACTATAAAAAATTACGTAACATATTCTACCAAAAAATGCCTTAATCAAAACGATGGTATTACGATATTTGTGAAAAGCAATCTCCAATGCTCGGTAGAAGAACCCGACCCGATAGGAGCTAATTTTCTTCTGTTGAACGTTGACACTGATACCTGTATACTAGCTTCCTATAGGTCACCTTCCATTTACAACACTGATAGCTTTCTTAACTCTCTTGAGAACATTTTAAGTACATTAAAGGGTAAAAACATAATTCTGATAGGAGATATCAATATAGATATAAAACCTAATAGTAGTGACAGAAATAGTTCGTCCTATTTAAATTTAACCGCAGAAATGGGTCTCTTACCAGGACATACCTTTCCTACGAGACTACACAACTGCCTTGATCACGCAATGATTAGAACCACTACTTCTGCATCAGTCATAGTTATAGTTTCTACAGTTAGTGACCATGCCTCCGTAATGTTATGTCTAGAGACCGCCCCCAATAAAAACAAGAATTATAAAAAAAAATATACAGCACAAAAGTGGACTATGAAAGTGCTGTTGAACAATTAAAAACAATAGATTTTACTTTTCTTACTCAAAATTATGATGCAAACGATGCTGCAACAAGGTTTGTTGACTGTCTTACATCCACGGTATCCCAACATTCAACCGTAACGAAGGTTTCTAACCGTAAAGTGGTCCTTAAGCCCTGGATCACACCTGGTCTCTTGCGATGCATTCGGCACAGGGATAATCTCCACCGAAAAGTTCTGACAGACCCAGAAAATGAAATAGCCAAGATATCATACAAAAGATATCGTAATCACTGTAACCAATTACTGAAGAAATTAAAAATCGCCCACGAAAGATCCGCCTTAAAATCCTCAAAGAACAACAAAGAAACATGGAGTATTATAAAATCCATTACCAACCAAACTGGGAATCGAAATTTAGCTGACAAACTTCTACCTGCCACTGAAGCTGAGGAGGCGTTTATTGCCGTTGAACATATAAACCATTATTTTGCGAATATTGGTAAACAACTGGCGGACAATATTATTTTAAAAAACCAACATTCTTCTAGGGTTCCATATGTTAATGAGACTCCCCCAGCGTGTAATTCTATGGTTCTCCTTCCTCCAGATGAGGCTGAAGTAGAAGCAGTCATTAATAACTTAAAAACTGACAGCGCCACAGGCTGTGACCTTATTCCGGTTAAGCTTCTCAAGTTAGGTAAAAATGTTCTAGTCCCACCTATTACTAAACTTATTGAAGTCTGCTTTGAGCAAGGTGTATTTCCGCGAGCATTTAAGAAGTCCTTAATCACACCTGTTCACAAGGGTGGGAACCAGGACGATGTTAAAAATTACAGACCTATTTCAGTTCTGCCAGCAGTATCTAAAATATTGGAAAAGCTTTTGAACCGCAGACTCATGAAATACCTAGAGCATCACAAAATAATATCGAACTCACAATTTGGCTTTAGGTCCGGGAAAAGTACCACAGATGCAGTTAACCAAGTAGTTGATTACGTGACTGAGAAACTTGATGCAAAGCAAAAATGTCTGGGAATATTCCTGGACCTGGCCAAGGCATTCGACACCGTCTGTGTTCCGACCCTTGTGAGCAAGTTAGAACATGTTGGAATCCGTGGAAGGGCTCTAGACATATTTACAGACTTTCTAAATCACCGGACACAAAAAGTAAAGATTGGGGAAGTCATTAGCAACGAAGCTATGGTCAATAATGGTGTGCCCCAAGGCAGCTGCCTATCCCCCAGTCTTTTCTTGATCTATGTAAATGACCTATGTGAGCAGTCGTTTCGTAACGGTGAAATCTTTAGCTATGCGGACGACACCGTGCTAATATTTCACGGAGAGAGCTGGGAGGCGGCACGGGACGCTGCAGAGACAGGCCTACGCCGAATAATCTACTGGCTAGAAACTAATTTACTAAGTCTTAACATCTCGAAAACGTCATTTCTTCAATTTACTTTCGCCAAAACCAAACCACTAGAAATAAGGCTCAAAGCGCATTCTTGTGATGCCGCTAATAATAGTAATCCTTGCTCATGTCTTCCAATCACACAACTAAATAAAGTGAAGTACCTAGGGGTGATTCTGGATGAGGGTCTTAGTTGGCGGTACCATATTGATCAAATTGCTTCCCGTGTTAGGAAACTAATATGGGCTTTTAAAAAACTACGAGAAGTGGCCGACTTTAAGCTTCTCCGGACTGTCTACCTAGCACTAGCACAGTCAATAGTGGGATACTGCATTACAGCATGGGGAGGAGCGTGCAAAACACACATGATACGCCTCGAGAGAGCCCAACGATCTCTGTTAAAAGTGATGTCCTTCAGGCCGTACCGGTTCCCTACAAAAAGTCTGTATGAAAGTTGCGAAGTACTAACTGTGAGACAATTATACCTTCTCAATCTTACATTAAAACAACACGAAATCACACCAGTAAATCATGCAATGAAATATAAGAGAACTATCGGTAAGGTATGTAGCACCATGAACTTTAAGACGGCATCCGCTCGACGGCAACGACTACATTTATCTACTTACATATATAACAAAATAAATAATTTTCTTAACATTAACCCTCTAACAAAATACAAAACTAAGGTTAAAGTAAATTCATGGCTTCAAACTTTAGACTACCTGCAGACAGAAAACTTTATAAAAGAACAGTATTGATGACTGTTGAACAGTACAGTATATAATAAAATGTATATACTATGTATTATGTATGTATAACACACAGGCCAATAAACACACACACAAACACATACAGACCCATACACACACACACACACACACATTCACGCACCCATACACACACACACACACTCTACAGACATACGCGCACACACACAAGCAAAACACACACCACACTTTTTTTTTCGATTACTTGTTCGATTTATTTCATAAATTGTTATTTTTAAGAATGGGTGAAGGCACTGACTCCTGTAACACAGGTCTCACCTAGCTCAGGAGTCAGGGTTTAAAACTAAAAGGTGTAATCTTTTTATGTCAATAAAAACATTATTATTATTATTATTATTAGTAAGTCCGAGGATTCAAATTTGATTCCGAGAGAGATCAAATTTTCAAAAAATGTTTGATACGTATTTTCTATTTTGTTACGAGTAAGGTACGTTAGCCAAAAGTTACGAAGAAATAACGCTTCTAAAATCACAAAACGTCACTTGGTCGGTATAATTTTGCAAGCGTTATGACGTCACAAGCCCCTACTGCCGTATTTCGAAGCGATTTATCTTTGTCAATATTCATTGATTGAAACAAACAAAAATATCGTGTTTATTATTTTTGAAGTGAAAACTTCTCTAGCGGCGTTGTACACTTTTTTGTAATGGGTAAAAATTGTTAAAATCGCGTCAGGATCACGTGACCCTGATCGAAAATTTGTAAGACGAAGAGGCAAACGTAGCTTGCATTTTAATCGTGCAACGCCATCTGTAACTACGACACTAACAAGATGTAACAAAATTCGTTAATTTCGTATCTGTACCACTCCAGTTTTAAAATATAACAGTGAAAAATGTTTTCACTTCTCCCGGCACTCCCGGAGTGCAACCCGTCGTTTTTTTTTCAATACTAAACCTATCTGATGGACTAAAGAGATTTTCAATTTATTTATGCAGTAAACTACCCTATTGCCATCATTGTACGCCCTTTAGTGACCTTACCGCTGTGAGTGGTGGCTTAGCGTGGGGCGCATTGAATTAATATTTGAAGCTTGCCAAGAGGCGCCGCTAGTGCCGAAATCGCACGCGTTTCTAGTACGTACGTAGTTCTGCTGTATTCGGAGCGGCGGGAACTATAGTTCAATGTATGAGTGCGACGCCACGAAATGAAGCGGTTTGGACAGCGATAAGCGGTTTAGGCTTGAAAGCGGAATACTAAAGATGCGTAATTAAGTGACACAGTTAATGTCCCACCGCTGGACATAGGCCTCCTCCATAGGCTTCCACTGTTTCCTTTCCTTTTTGTGCTATCTTCGGGTAATCTAACATAAATGCCAGTCCTAGAGCCAAATAATTTCGTCTCCCAACTTTTATTGAATTAATCTAGGTATCAGGTGCGATATATATTTCTGTAATCCGGCTTAGAAATAACCGACCAAGGAAATCGATAGTCTTAAAGCCTCCTATGTAGGTCATATATTTCAGTAAGCTTGATTATAATCCACAATTAATTTATTGGTGGTTATGTGAATCATCTGCCTAACCTTTTCTCAAAAATGTTAGACTCGGCTTCAGTCTAACAAGATTTTTCCAAATATAAAAACTAAATATGTACTAATAGATTTTGAAATATTAACCTTCTACTGGTGATGTGAAATTGAGTAACAGTATTGGTGACGTACCGTAATTTTGACGTACGAGCCGAATTTCAAAACAACGAATTGCATGGGGATGAAACAAATGTCTTTATTTACAAGTAGATATCTTACTTTCATAAATTAAACACTTTTATAAGTTATAATAGAAAAGTTTACGTATATTATTCACACAAACTTAGTATTAATATTCAGCTAGTATTTTCGTAGATATTGAAATAAATCAATGTAAAATTTTAGTAAATGAAACAAAATGAAATCCAACGTTCTATTCTTATTGATACTTTAATAGTTAACCAAAAAAAAAGTTTTAACATACTACTACAATAGAAAAAAATTAAGATTCATCTTGGTAACAAACGTTTTTTTTTTAAGGCAATAATAGCCGGCTTCTTGCGCTACTTGTATAGATGTGATGTTCTTTCTTTCTTTTTTGCGGGACTTATTGAGCAACAAAAGCCTATTGCATTCCAAATTACTTTATGAGGCTCATCCTTGGAGTTCATGTCAGGTTCTGGACTTTCTGCTCACTTTCGGTGTTGCGATCAGATTCCACTCAGAGATTCCGTTTCAACTCATCACTGCTACTTTGTTTTAAAATATCAGTGTTAATACTCGTAATCTTCGTCATTTGGATTAATTATTAATGAAAAACTACAACTTGATATTAGTATAAATTACGGACACTATTGGTGATGTGACGTCAAATTGACGTCGGGTATCCTATATCTCATCTTTGATTTGTGTGAAATTGGACGCCAAACTGAGCTAAACGCAGCTACTGAGAAGTGCGGGTGAGGAGAAACAGTCGTTCGAGACATATTCAGTGGTTTTAGTTAAAAGGTGTCAAATTGACGTCACGTCACCAATAGAAGGTTAAATATGCATTAACGCCTGGATCGTAATGTTTTTTTGCTGAGAAGGGCTGCGATTGCTGACTGCAGTCTCCTACTAATTTGTACTTTATGAACACTTAAACTTCTTCCTTGCTTTCAACTTAATGAACACTTAAATTTGGCTTGAGCACCCTAACAATAAGTACCAAATATCTTGACAACTTAAGAATTCTATTCAGTCATGACGAGCTAGAGACATCGTTTAGTTTTCAAGAATTGTGATAAAACGAATACTGATAAGTTTCAACGCAAATGTATCTATTTTGGGGATAAATGAGATTTCTGCGTACACTTGAAATGTTAATGAAATTAATGTACCTACGTTCTAATATACTTAGAAGCTCTTATTTTCAAGTAAGTCGTAAATATCTATGGGTACTAATTTGAATGAAAGTCACCATGCTATTAAGGTGACTTTGGTATGGAATTCTACCAAAAACTAATGAAATAATAATCTGTTAACTGTATATTAATTTAAACATAATATAATAAAACAGAACAATCCACGTGTCTGTCTGTAAGTACATCTAACTTAATCCTTACTAATGTTATAAATTCGAAGATTATTTGGTTGTTTCTTAATTACGTCAGAATCATTTCAGAGAAAATTTCTCAACTTAACCGACTTCAAAAAAAGGGGTAGTTTCTCAATTCTACTGTATATTTTTTAATATTTGCTACCTCATAGTTTACGATCCAAGGAAAATTTCTTTCAGTTTGGTTCAGTAGTTTTTATTTTATGAGCATTTCTTATTGTGTACTTGGACGATGTTTTTACCGGTAATACGGATTTCGTATTTGACAAGAATTTGGGTTTAATATTTAAACTACAAACCACCAAAAATAGTGTAAAATTACTTATCTTTTGGAAGTCGGTGGCTTCTGAAAGATAAGTAATTTTACATTTTGTTGTGGTGGTTTTTAAAGGCGGTTAATTTATTTTGGAAAAATGTTTTTGGTATAAGACAGAATATCCCAGTATTGCGTACCTACCCGTTTGATAATTCTTGAGCTACATGAGTGCGAAGCAGCTGACAACAGCTTGTTAAAAGTATTTAGAGAAATGAGAGATGCGCTAAAAGCAGATGAATAGAACTGACTACTTCACGTTCACACTAATCTGTCTGAAGAGATTTTCATTGATGGATTAAGCTTGGTTCAGGGCAATATCCAGACAAATTATTGTCAAAAATCAAAATCAAGCTTTCCGTGTAGGTTCCCTAAGTACTTCAATGTTTAATTTTATTACAATTTATTTTTTAACTTCTTGAAATTATGCATCATCTTCTTGCAATGTACTTAAACAAAACACAAGCCTCCTGCGAGTAAATAACAAAAAAAAAATATATAATTAATATTAAAATCGCACAAAAACTGACAAAAACAAAACTTTAACCGTTTTAATAATATCAAAAGCATACCGACATCGGCATGCAGGTAACGTCAGTTGACAACGACACGAATACCCGAACACAATACTTTGCAAATAATCGATGCGGACACAAACGGCTTTTGGCGGACAGTGCTCACGCAAAATGTCACAACATCCTGAAATGGAGCCAAGTAATATAATTTACTATCTTTGTGTCCGTGGATATCAAAGGTCCCTCCACGTTTTGCGCTTTGTGTGATGTGACATTGCAATCCTTTGAGTGGAATTGGTATTGTTGGATATCGACAGTGTAGTTTGTATTGAAAACCGCCTTGTGTTTGCAATTCCATGTCCAAAGCGGGTATTGTGCGAACGGTTTGATTGGTTATTCGGTCTAAGTATTCGCTATGTGTGCGATGCTAGCACCTCCTAGTGACCACATCATCAGGCAGAGGGGGACATAAGATCTTCTACTTGTTGTCAAATACATGTTTTAATTCCCATTTTCGTCTAGTTTTTCGTTGAAAATGAATAGTACTTAAGTATGTGTAGTGTGGTGCATATTAAATTTGACACGTGAAATATTAAACTTCATTCCGGGGTTGCCATTCTTAATGCATATTTCTGTCACTGCCACACGCTGCGATCGATTTGAAACTCCCCCCCCCCCTCCAAAATAGGATGATTCTATAATGCAGCAGGTTGTATAAGAAAAACAGACCTAGCCCATCTTCTGCGCTCGCACATTAAAGACACAGGTTGAAACTTTTTGAATCCGTACATGAACGGAAATTGTAGCGTCTATTATGGAAACTAATTGTACAAATATTTGAGCCATTATTATCATGTTTTTGTCGAAAACTAAACCATAAAAAAGTATTAAGGTCAACAATGCATGAGCGTTTTATTGAGGCGATGTTTTTAACTGCTCTGGAATTAATTATTATATTAAATGCCAAAAGATGGGCCCAACACAGAGTGATGGTAAATCCGATGCGCAGTGAAACGTGTCTCAAGCCATCTTTCTCAAAATTGAAATTATGTCACTAAAAATACACAAAAAATCCACAAGACAACTTAGGGTCGTTGCACATGTGCTTCAATCAAAATGCGGGAACAGGCACAACAATATTTTGTATTTGAAATAATTAGAAGAATTTGTCGCTGTTATCGACCGTGTGAGTGTTACTGACCACATAGCAGGTAGGTCACAACAACAACACAATCATCAACGATATCGGCACCGCAAACTAGCGGTTGGCTACATCACAAGAATAACAACAAGATCCACATTTTGCCGCCACAACTGTGTTGTGGTTGCAGTACGTGTGTAACAACCCTTATTTTATTCAACTTGAAGCTGCATTATTCGGGTTCATGTACACGGCGCCGCCGCCGCGCCGTCACCGCTCCGCCACCGCGCCGCTTTGATAATTATGTATACCTTCGCGAGCGGTGGACGAGTACATGAGCCCTTCTAGTTTCTTTTCGTGCTTATTTTTCGGAATATCCCCGAAATGCTTTTTCTATAAACACATTACTCTTCTAACCTTGACTGGCAGGTTTGCACGCGAAAATCCGTAGTGAATTTATGTACGCTTCTGACATAATACGCCCTAATCCAATGGGTTACTTTTTTACCTGAATTATCTCATGCAGCAGTAAAAGGATTAGAGAGCCGGCCGGGGCTCACTGGTTGAGAGAGTGCGATCGTAAGAACCATTTTTGAAAAATTTAATTTTTCCACACACAGTATAAAAAAATAAAATTAATTATAACATGTCAGCGGATTTTAGATGGTATGAAAAAATCAAAAGTGAAATTACGGTTTCTACTTAGATGAAAAGATCTATTCATAAGCATGGCTTTCAAAATACTAAATTGGTGAAAACGCAAAACTTTGATCAATATATTGATCAAAGTTTACTTTACTGCTATAGTAGGAGAAAATCCCTTTTAAAATATGTTAAGGTTACCTATACATTCTGGCTGCCATTTGTAGATCTTTGACAGTCGTTACAGTTAATCAGAAGCTCGAAAGTATGTCAACCAGAACCACAGTCTTACATATCAAGTTATTATACATATTTCCCAGTTACTGGGTTATGAAGGTCAGCCAGTCGCTTCATGTAACATACTGGTATTCATCTGCACCCGGTTTGACTATAAATCAACACCAACATAGTTGTAGGTTAGGCAAATGATGATGATGTAATAGAAGATGCAGAGGAATCTCCGTATGTAGATCCACTCCTCCTGACCAATTTCGGCCACGGCGGCCGCTTTCAACGGAGATTACCCATCTACGCGGGTCATATTATAAAGCACAAGTATGTGCGCAGGCACAGGTGCACTCTCCATTTATTTACTCTCATAGTCCTATGGGGTGGCAATCCGACACGACCGGAGAGAGATCAGATGCAGGAAATCGGTTTAACGTGCTTTCCGAGGCACGGGGGTATCATACCGCCAACTTCCAAATTCCGGCTGCTAGTTACTGATAATTTCTAGAGAAGCCAAATACAGCAGCAACTACAGTAGTAGCAGTCGTGCTAGCGACCACGAGGCCAACGGGTCAGTTGTAATGTAATGTATGGTCAGCCACACACAGATTTGACCCATTCAAGAGCACCTTACTTTTTAAGGCCTATAATGTCCCCACCGTTGGAACACAGGCCTCCTCTTTGTGAAAAGGAATGAGCCATCATTATCCACCACGAGGGCCCAGTGCGGGTTGGTAGATGTCAAATGTCTTCAATTTATTTAAAACCTTGTCGAGCATTTATTATTATGAGTCATGAGTTCTGCTAGGTATATTATAAATTTAACCATAGAAGACACACATACAAGACACTTAAAGTGTACTGACGAGAACACGAGCACAAAACCACAGCACAAAATACTTAATAATGTTTATCCAGAATCCATACCTTAATGTTATTACTTTTAGAGCCAATTTCATCTAACTCGATTCGTGATGGGACGTTAATATCAAGAAAATTGTTATAGCGTCTGGAGTTTCACCTGAATGATCTTGTATGTAGTAATCGCTTTGGATCTTCGGGTTTTGTCTGTTACTGACAAATCCCTATTCAGGGATTATCTCAATTAGATTAGGGTTAAAGGGTTTTGGGTTCAAATTATGTATAACTGCTGTGGATAGGTTAATCTTGATAATCTTCAAATAGTACTAAATTGTAAGTATTTATAGCAAAATAAGTTTTACCGTATTTATTTGAGATATACGAGTAAATAATATTACAGGTAAAACAAATAGAACTTAAGCTTCGGCCACACATAGCGACTAATCGCTGCGAATGAACTCACACGCAGCGATTAAAATTGAACATACACAATTCAAACCGTGCCGACTATTTTCGCTGCAAAAAGTAGGCATTCGCTGCGGTTAGTCGCTGTGTATGACCGAAGCTTTATGCAATAATGATCTCAATAATCTGACTTGAATAAATGTTTGTTACATAATGATGAGATGTTTGAAAAAATTGTCTACCCGAGAACGCAAACGACGTAAATGTGCGCAATGCTGTTGAATTCCAAGAAAAACTTCTTCAAATCAACAAGTTACCTAAAAAATTTTTTTTTTGGTGTCTACGCTATTACCCCACTATTCAATAGATAATCATAAATAGCAGAATATACCTATTTTTTCTAGCCTATTTTATCCCACTCTTGAGCAAAGACCCCCATTCAATAGCAATATTTCTTTGAAAACAAACCATACAGGTATAATTATATTTATGTATCTTCCAGTCTACCTACACTACTAATAGGTGAATTAGTATGAATAATGAAAAGTTCTGCCTGGGAATCAACAAGTGTCACTATCGTTTTGAAAGACAAAATGAAAAACAAAAGCATAATTTTCTTTAGATACCTTCGCTTTTATGTTCGCGCGTGAATTCGTTTCAGGTTGAATAGTTTTTAATTTTCCGGAGTATTAAGCTTTGCACAATGAAATCCATCGTCGGACGAAAGTCTATAAACGTCGGGTAGGTACATGGTGATACGCCTCAAATGGAGCTGGTCAGGACATCGAAGATTGCGGTTGGGGGAACGTTTTGACCGAATGGTGGCCAAAGAAAACACGGCCGTTCAAAAGTGCAATTCGCAAGAAATAGATGGATGAGGGACGCACAGAATCGAGAAATATGGCAGGAAAGGGGGAAGATGTAAACCCAGTAGTGAGTAATCCCGGGCTGAAATGATGATGACGAAGCTTTATATAAATTCTTTTACCAGCTTTTTCAGACGTTGCGCGTTGATCAGAAGTAAGAAACAGAGAGTTATCATAAAGATGTTATTCCACCAGTGTGCGATACAAATGTTTGCTGGTGTACTCTCTAAAGCTAATTTATCTCTATTTATCTATGTATTTTATTTCCTCTTCTGTTCTCTATTTTTATAGATCTCATTACCACCGAACTTCAGTGTACGTATCATCTGTATGCCGATGACCTGCAACTCTACTGTCAGGTAGATGTTGATAGCTTATCTGATGCTATCGAGGACCTAAACCGGAATCTAGGTATAATCAACGATTGGTCACATCGTTTTGGGGTGGCGGTTAATCCTAGTAAATGTCAGGCTATCATTATAGGGAGCCCTTATAGCTTGCGAAGGCTGACCAGTTTAACGGTACCGCCTGTTACCTTTGACGGGAAAATCATTCCGTTTGGGTCCGACGTCATGGATCTGGGTTTGCACGTTGACATCTGCCTTGACTGGCGTAAGCAGGTTGCAGCCGTCAGTCAGCGGGTCACCGGAACGTTGCGGTCGCTCTATCGTATGAAAAATATTCTTCCATCTCGCATAAAGGCAATGCTTGTACAATCCCTTATCTTTCCCATTTTTGACTATGGTGATGTGTGTTACTATGACTTGAATGCAAATCTCCTCAATAAACTTGACCGACTTCTAAATAACTGTATTCGATTCGTTTTCAATCTCCGTAAGTATGATCATGTCTCTGCACATCGTTCACTTTTAAAATGGTTGCCTATCAGACAGCGCAGAGCATTGAGGGCTTTGACAACTCTGCATTCTCTTTTGGAGAAACCTACCTCTCCTACTTACTTGACTCGTCATATCCCATACTTATGTTCTGCGCATTGCAAAAATCTTCGTTCCTCCCATAATCGTCTTCTACGATGTCCCTCCCACCGCTCTGGTTTTCTTAAATCTTCTTTCGCAGTACAGGCGGTCTTCCTCTGGAATGCGCTCCCTCTGAACATCAGGACGGTTACCAACAGGTTCACTTTTAAGGTTAAAATGCGTGAACACCTACTCAAGGAGCTGGCTGACTCGACTTAAATTACTTTGTTGGTGGAATTTTCCCATCTATGCTTTTTTATCTCTATTTAATTAATAATATATTTTGTTGTATGTATGTATGTATTTATAATAATATTTATTTATTTTCATAAATAATTTTCTTGCTGCACCTACTGCTCTTTTCTCTGCATCACCCGAAGGTAGACTGGCAGAAAATGCCTCAGGCATTAAGTCCGCCTATGTACTCTGTGCATGAAGTTTGATAAATAAATAAATAAATAATTATTGTGCACGAACATTCTAAAAATGTTCATAAAAAACATCTGTGTACGCACACGCGAGTGTGCGACTCGTAATTTTGTTCGTGCACATTACTAGACTTAATTCAGTGAAAATGCTCGCGCTCAAATGTGCTGCACTGATATTCAGCTGCATAGGGAATGCCTAGAAGTTGACTCGCACATAGACAGAACCGCTTTTATAAAATAGTAGGTTTGAGAAAAACGTGATACACAAAAGAGAGTCAGTCAACGTAATTCGGTTTGACCTTATTGATGTATATCGGGATGCACTTTGTCCATTGGCAACTGATAAAATAGCGACAAAAATGCCCAATTATATCGGAATTTATTCTCGTCCACCCCTTCAATATATCGTTATTTGCCGAATACATATCGGATGCAACTTTCAGGCTTTCGTTGCTCATATACTACTCAAAACAAAATAAGGGCCACCTGGTTTTTATCGATTTATTAAATAATGTTTAAATATTACTAGTTACAATGACTGAATCTGATTAATATTAATGGTTTTAGATGGAAATACACAAAAATTAAATATGTATTCCAATAAATCTTTAAAATAAACCAAATTGAATGTAAAGTGAAGAATTGCAGGAATGTATCAAGTTACATAAAACATAAAAAAAAACGAAAAAATTACGTCTTTAACGTTCCAAAGTGTTCTTTTAAGCTTCTCTTTTAACTCTGTTCTCTCTGTTCTGCTCATTTTATGGGAAGTGGAATGGTCTGGATTAAATACCGAACATTTTCTTTTGGGATACTCTACCAGCAAGTTTTCAGACAATCTATGAGATCCAGCTGCGTGTGGATGGGAATTTTACTTTCTTTTTCACTCTTCTCTAACTCATCTCTTAAATGCTCAATAGAACTCAGGTAAAAATCCTGAGTGTCCACTGTAACATCGTAATTCGAGCGTAAGGGAATGTGTGCACTGTTAGTTGCGTCGTTTTCGCTCGAGCATTATCCTGCTTCAAGAAGACCTCAGGTATTCCTTGCTGTGCGAATGGGATAATGTGGAGTTGCACCACATTCTCTACGCAATTTTAAGGAGTTACATCACCCTCGTTAAGAAGTGCAAGCTCAGTTTTGCGTGATAGAGATAGCCACCCCAGAGCATAACTCAGAACACGCCAGAACAGTCTGTTTTAAGAGTGCAAGGATCTGAAACCTGTTGTTTAGATCTTCTCTACACTCTTATGAATCAGTATTTATTGAAAAAAAATAACCCACCAGTCATCAATAAAAAGCAATGAAGCCCAGTCAAAACAGTTCAATAAATTTTCTCTTTCGCAAATGTTTCACGATTTGCACCATACGCTGCAGTTAACTGGAGGCAAACCAAGCATCTTCTTGAGTATTGTTAGTCTTTATGGAGTCAAGTCAGAATAGTGTAATCAATTATAGGGGTGCCTGTAACTCGACGCAATGGAGTTTGTACGATCCGCGCAGTAGATTTTCGCTCTATTTGCGCGGTTAAACAAACTTATTGATCTTTTTGGGCTTTACTTACTTACTTTCTTCCTTGATTACGGCGTCTGGTGATATTACCCGACTTTTAAGACCAGTTTTAAGCATTTTGAACCACTCGTTGGGAATATTCCACCATTAAACCTACACCTTCTGGCTACGGGCCCCCTGGATTAAGGTGACACCCCAAGTGGCTGTTTTTGCGTCCTTATGTCTCCGAATACATGACATTATGAGATTGAAAGATCACTATAGCCTGCTTGCTGAATTAGTCGAAGAAAACTCCGTTAGAAGTTTGAAAATTAAAAAACACCATACCGTAAATTCTAAGTAAACTCAAATATCTAATTAAAAAAAAGTTATGAATTTCCAATTAGGCAGTAGAAACAATATTAATACTTGAAAGAAACCATAACAAGATATTTAGTATTTATTATGTACCCAGAATAAGAGCAATACTTGTTTAAAGTGCAATTTAAAAAGTTTCCCTTATTTTGTTTTGACGAGTATATAATACATTAACAGATAGTAGTTTGGGTTCTGGCTTCATGTGTATGTGAGTTTAAATGTCGCAACCACGATTTAAGAGGAATTCGTCAGTCTTCACAGCAGCAAGAGGCATATAGATAAAAGTCCCTAATTAAAAAAATAATAAAAAAAGAGGCACATAATCTTGATAATAATTTAGGAATTCATGTGGAATTAAACTTTTAGATTTTTGTTTTCCTTTAAAGCGAGTGCGCGTACGAAATGTAAGCTTTTATATCAGATAAAGTCTGTTGAATATACCAATACGCAATACTATTTATCTTCATAATTTTCCTGCATTGGTCCTATGTCCCTAGGTATCAACGCAATCAATTATTATTTTTCTTTCCATTATCACCTACAAATTAAATTCTTAGAATCTCCGCAACTTAACAAATATTTTAACTTACTTATACAAACGGCCAGACCCAGAACAGCTACTTGTAGATCATACAAATTATTTTTCCCGGCTGGAATCGAACGTGCAATACGCAGCGCATAGTCAATCGCTTAAGCCTTTGTCAAACTGACAGGCGAAATGAATGCGTGCCGAAGCGTTGTTGTTTGTAATGTATGAAATTGTTTGAAGCCAGTCACATAGGCTATCGGAACGATTTCGTTTTTCAACGTGACTGGATTCAAACAATTCCATACATTACAAATAAAAACGCTTCGGATCGCATTCGCCTCGCCTGTCTGTTTGACAAAGGCTTTAGGCACTTGATCAATCGTGCTGACAAAACTTATAAATACTTGTACGAGTATGAATAAAAAAAGTTGCTAAGTATTTCGTAGCTCGAATTTCTACCAGTTCTGATGCCTCAACAATTATTTTTGCTACTTCAAACATGAAAGATATTGAAATACCGTTCAAAAGAATATTCTTTTTTCAAAACCTCTAAATTGGAAACGAACACTAAATTGGAACGAACAGAAGGAGAAGCGTCAATATTTGCATAAATCTTGATTTAATACTCGGCGAACTGTATCGGGATGAGGGCAAAAGGTTAGAGCCAGATTGATTGAGATTTCATACAGGGTACACGACTTGTTTTGATTCGATTTTTTTTTAAATTCGCCTCACACTGAGAATTTTTTCTTTATCGTGGCTGCGTTAACAAATATTGAAACTTACACAACAGAGCCGGAATAAGTCCATCGCTCAGCCACAGTGCCAACCGTGTCATTTACTTTATTATTCTTTTTTTTTTTAATGACTTGTTTGTATTAATCCTTGAAGGGTTTGGCAGAAGTGTACCTAATTTTAATCTTCTGCCAAATCTGTGAATTTTATTTAAATTTCAAAAGCGTTTTTGTGAATACTATTCCAGAATTTTAGATTTTTTAAGCTATTGCATAGCTTTTATCGCAGGCTCTGAGCGCGGCGCGGCGCGGCGACCGAATTCCAAAAAACCTAACGAAAAAACCTAAGGAAAATACCTGACACCACGCATCGTCTAACGTCGTTTCAGTTCGGGATTCTTCGGCAATCGTAAAAATATCCGTCATAAAGGCAATTTACTTTATCTTACTAATTATAAACGGCTAACTACAAAAGGAGCAAACATTTTAAATAAATTATATTCTCGTTAAATATACGCGGTAGGCGATTTTTTTTTTTTTTTTAATGTTATGCAAAGAAATAGCTTCACCGCTCGCGTCTCCGAGTGTCACATCATGTATTTTTTTCACATTAAAAGATACAATAAAAAAAATGTGCCTGCCGGGACACTGTATTTTTAGCAGGTACCGTGTTTTTTGAAGATTGAATTCGTTTTCAATCATTTTTTAGAGTACAACAGAAACCCTAGTCTGAATTCTACGTATTTGGCCATACACGTATACTTGAAGTACTACGACGTTTTATGGAAAATGAAAAAGCGCCTCTAGTGAACGAACGAGCAACTAATTAGCTAATTATGCATCAGATTATAATTAATAGTTGCGTCCACACAGAGCGAGCAGCCTCGCGAGGCATTTGCTTCGCACGTCAAATGTCTCGCGAAGCTGATTGCTCTGTTTGGACGCGCAATTGTTTCTCGACCGAGGCACGAAACAATATACACGAGCAAGACAAAAGCCGACCCTGAATGGCTCGGGCGCTCGGTCGATCGCCCGCGGCAGCGTGCAGGCTTTCCTCGGCCGAGACACGTCCACACTAACCGAGCTGCTTCGTGTGGCAAATACCTCGCGAGGCTGCTCGCTCTGTGCGGACGCACCTAAGGTCGCATTTTTGTGGCGGGGTCCCGTTTACGTTACGAAAACATGAAAAATCGTTCCAAGCCCTCAGTTGCCTAAAACACAGAAAAGTGTCACACATTGTATTTTTACAGAACCATTTTGTATTCAGAAATGGTTTCAGTTACAGTCTGCTGGACTTGTTCTAGAAAGAAGGTGAACGAAGGCATCCAAATTGACTAAATCACTATGACAGTAAATATTAATATAGTACTAGAAACTTAGAGTAACTAAGGAATATTTAACTACTTTATAGTGTGAACTTTGATAGATAATAAAATATGATACTTCGTTATTGGACTATCTTTCTTAGTAACCTAAACTTTAAAGTCAATTTCTAGTAACTAATACTAATTATTTTGAGATCCCCTTTGCTGAAAGTTCTGTTTTAGCAGAAGTAATTAAGTTATTTAATAATCTCTTAATTTTGCGAATTAGCTAGTTTTAATTAAATCTATCTTTGATCAGTAGTAAATTAAACTAATAACTATTCGTTAAAGTCTTGTAAATTTTTCAACGAATGGTTGAAACTGTATACATTTCAGAAAACTTGTACTTGTCACCACTGTGCAGTGAATTAGTTTGGAGAACATTGCAAAAGCCTGACTTTCAAACTTTGTCTCTAGGGCATTGGAGTTAATTAAACAAGTCTGGGTTCCATCCGTATTTTATTACGGGAAGTTATTTATTTGATTGTGGTTTGCAGACTGTATTATCATCAATTAATTATTTTTAAACCGTAAGGCCTCTGGAGTATTTATCCGGATAGGAAGACGCGTGTGCAAATCCTACTCACAGCTTATCTTTCCTCAAAAATCGTCTATGTACTATCAACAACTTGGTGTGGGTGGGATCCATCTTTTAGTGGTCCACCTTGAGCAACAGTACTAACGGCTACCTATAACCTATAGTGACAGCTGAAAGCCAGCCAAAGGCGGTGGTTACCCAGTGTGGCCTGCCACGTAACCACCATCCTGCCGAGAGTGGGCACTTGAGCCCGGCGCGGGCGTCAACAATTTTTACTGTGTTCCGTTTTTGCGCAAGAGTTTAAATTCCTTCTGGGTGAGTTTATTTTATTTTAAACCTTACTATTGCCTCTGCTAAACCGTCCCTTAACGGCACAAAATGTAATAATATAAACAAATAATAATATTGATATAACGCACAGCTAAGGAGTGGAATTCCCTGCCAGGGTCAGTGTTTCCTGGTTAGTCTTAAGGACGAGAGTTACTTAATGGGTTACTTCTAGGCAAGCGTGATTCACTGTTGATCAAATCTTCCTATCTTAAGTTTGCCATACACCATACTGCCTATCGTCCAATCGGCAGCGTCATGCCGATTGGACGATAGATCAGTTAGAATTGACCGCGTGCGGGCGTGGAATCCATCAAATTGGCATGACAGTTAAATTTGATAGGCTTGATCATGCCGACTAGATCCTTCCGATTGGATCAAATTGGCATGATCAAACTTCAAATCGGAAGCAGTGGTGCCAAATTAGCAACTTTATAGCTAGGTCTAGCTATAAAGTTGCTAAGTTGGTATCACTGCTGCCGATTTGAAGTTTGATCATATCGATCGTCATGCCGATTGGACGATAGGCAGTATGGTGTATATTATGGATGAACTGCCAATTTGATCCAATCGGCAGCGCCATGCCGATTGGACGATAGGCAGTATGGTGAATGGCTACCATTAAACTATCAGGTGATATAGTGGTAAAACGTGAACCTATCTTTACATTAAAAAAAAAGTAATTATAATTTTTCTTTCAATATTTCAACCATGGTTTCAAATGATTCAAAAGCGTTGAAGCGATTAATTAGAATATTCAAAAGCAATCACTCGACAAATTTAACTAATTAACTTGAGAATCACGTAACACATTGCCAATGTACTGGCTCGGAGGTTTATGATCCTTGTTTTACTCATTATAACTTACCTTAAGTAGCTCTCAAAAAACCTTCGTTAAACTAGACTTAATAATGGTTGTTAGCACCAAAATTTTGTCTAACTTTCTCTTTTGGTAGAACAGAGAATATGAGAGTTTATAGAATATGAAAGTCGAGAGCAATTAAATGTAATAATATAGACTAAGCAAAATTCAGAAGTAATTTTCTCCTACTATCTTGATTAACATTTGACAATTTCACGAACAAGCATTTTGGAGACTATTAAATTACGAAATAAGTCGCATCTTAAACATACTTTACCATATAACGTTGCAGGCAAATTTGTTTTGGCCTGATTTTCCTAGGCATTTTTGTAGCGTGTGGTGTATGACAGCGTTTGTGTATAAAGACTAGTAGTCTAGCCAAAAGTATGTCGACAATAGAGAGTGTAGAAAACTCGAAAACTTGAGTTTCCTACAGAAAGGTTTGGTTCGAAGAAAGGTGACGGAGTGTGGAGGGAGTGTGCCAAGCGATGATGAAGACTGATGATGCCCCCGTCATCAGATCATCATCGTCGTTAGATTTTTCCTTGAACCCTGAACACAGAAATTAAAGCCCCGCAGCGGGGTTTCGTCCTTACTGCTTAAGTCGAAGATTTACTCAAACCAGAAAATAACTCATTAACTTTGTCAAGTGTATAACATAATTATTTAATTGCTCGTGACTGTCGAGATCCGAGTCTTACGTTTCATGACAGGGGTTAGATAAGGTAGGTCTTTTTAACCTTTCAGTAAGGTAAGGTTCTCTACCTACCTTACTGAAAGGTTAAAAAGGCTACGGCCTCAGAATTTCTACAAGTATGTTTTTTGTTAATTCTGCACGTTTGGCAGCGAGAGCAGGTCGTTATTTGCGTACCAACCTTCCTAAATACAGTTGAAATAAAGGTACGAATGGTTGCCAGGAACTCAGTACACCGGTTTTGTGTCAATGTCCTTCACACCCTGTATATTTTAATTGAACAAAAGCAGAGGTAACCCAGTTATGACAGGCTCACGGCACCGACGAACGAGCGGTAGCTTGTATGTTCGTAGCCCCCAAGCAGGCATTAATTTGAATTACAGTAATGTGAAGGCTGGTTATTTAAAAAGTCATAGCTTTACCCATTGTCTATGGATGGGTGACCAACCAATACACAACGAGTTAAACCGTTATCCCAGCTGTAATTTGTAGGTCTTTGACAGCCGTTACAGATACTCACTCAGTGCCTCAAAAGTTTGGTTATATAGTTTTTGGTTTCGGTTGTATTATAGAAAATAATGGTCAATATAAAATAATGGTGCTAAGCTGCATCCGGTTGGACCAAATACGACCCCAAGATAGTTGGTTGGTTGGTTGGTAATCCAGCCTTTTGCTGGACGGGCGATAAAAATTGATATCGGTAACCGGTTTTGAATTCATTATTGAACAATATACAAGAACTGCCCCAAATACAGCTCGTAGATTCATATTTCATTTTTCAGTTTCCGTATATTAACGTCAATCGTTAGGGATGTCAAGTTTACAGTTGTTTTAAAACTTTTAATTTTGGCACAGCGCGGCAGCGGTGGCGCTGCGGATGCAGAACATTCAGCTATTAAAAGTTATTTGGACCATTTGGTATGTTTATTTACGATTATGTCGTACTTTTTTAGAGTTAACAGGGGTTTTCCGGTATTTGCATGTGGGTGAAATACACGCAGGCATTTACACCAACGTATTCTTTCTGTTAATGTGAAATAATTTTGGATGCGCCATATTACGCTCATAAATTATGGACATTTCATGGAGCATTTCAGATAAATAGAATATATTTCATTACACAATATTAATAGGTACTCAGTTATTTTAGCTTCCTAACTAATGTTATGAATGCGAAAGTAAGATTGTAACTTTTTCACGCTCAATTCACTGGACCGATCATCCTAAAATTTGCAGATACGTTTTCTGGTGTACAGAGACAGACCTGACATAACATCTTTAATTATAAATCTAATATACGAGTACCATTCCATTTGAAAGCAACAGTAATATGTTATACAGATATATTTATGTAGGTACCTAGGTACTAATTACATAAAATTATGGAAAAATCCCAAAACATAGTTGCTGAATACTAAGAATTTCTTCTGTTTCAAATTCATATAAAAAACGGCCAGACTCGAAAGAACTATTTTTCTGCAGATCCTAAAAATAATCAATGACTCGGTTATGATGACGAAAACCGCATTACAACGTTATATAGTAGTGAAGAATTTAACTGTCATAATAGTCTCTAATCTGTCTGGTCTGTGTCTGCTGGCCTCTTAGAGAGATTAAGAGTCACTCAACGAGCAATGGAAAGAGCTATGCTCGGAGTTTCTTTGAGAGATAAAATCCGGAACATGGATATTCGGCGAAAAACCAGAGTCTCCAACATAGCTCTTAAAATTTGCAAGTTGAATTGGCAATGGGCAGGCCACATCGCTCGTAGAACTGACAACCGATGAGGAAGAAAAGTTCTCGAGTGGCGACTACGGACCGGAAAACGCAGCGTAAGCAGGCCTCCCACTAGGTGGAAAGACGACATCGTAAGAATCGCGGGCAACCGATGGATGCAAGTGGCGAATTGTCGTTCGGCGTGGCGGTCTAAGGGGGAGACCTATGTTCAGCAGTGGACGTCTTCCGGCTGATGATGATGATGATGAATAGTCTCTAAAACCGACTACACTATATTATGTGCGAAGCCAGTCCCAGCACCGACTACCAAATCGATCGTAACGCGCGATGTGACAGAGACGTAAACTAAACACCCGCATAGTGATGTACTTGTCAAATAAAATAATATGCACCACAGCTTTTTAAAGTACTTTTTTTGGCTTAATTAACTTTTAATGAAAAACAAGCCGAAAATATATTTATCAAAATATGTAGTTGGCAAAAATTGGCAGATCTTAATAATTATGTCTTCCAATAATGTGGTCACTAGGAAGTACTATCCGCACACACCTTGTATAGTAAACTAGTTGAATAATAGGTAACAGGGTAGTTTACTGCATAAATGAATTGAAAATCTGTTTAGTCCGTCAGTTAAAGTATTGAAGAATAATGAACGCGTTTTTCTTTTCTTTTTTTTTTAAATCAATGAATATTGCCAAAGAAAAAACGCTTCGAAAATCGGGAGTGGGGGCTTGTGAAAATTATACCGACCGAGTGACGTTTTGTAATTTTTAGAAGCGTTGTATCTTTGTCAATTTTGGTTTACGAAACGAAAGAAAAAATACGGGTCTAATATTTTTTGATAATCTTTCTTTTGGACAAAAAAAAGTTTTTTTTTTTGAGAAAAAAGAACCTATTAGAGCGTTAGTCGTACGGTTAACAATTTGACTTAAGCTTGCCAGTGTAAGGTTAAGTTGTCAAACATACACTGGGATTTTTATTTACTTATTATCAACACACTAATGATACCTAGTATATTACAATCAAATGATACTGTAATACTGGTTTAACTACATAAAGTAATTTTCAGTTTCTATGTGATATTTAATTAGCCGATAGTGGTGTTAATAATGAATAGAAAATCGATTCGTTGTAGGTGCTGGAAAGTTAGGGAGCTTGCTGACGACGCGATGCGACACAATGCGACCGATTCCATCTACAAATGAAAGTCATCCTTTCCACTACGACATATTATGACGTAAAACGTGCGGTTTTCTACGGGTAGATGAAAAACAAAACACGAATTGCATCTTATATATCGAAGTAGCAAGGACAAATTTAATTTTTTAGTTAATATAAATTTCAAATCGCAAGAGTCGCGTCACGAGTAGCTCCCTTAGTTGTATAAAGGCGTATTTCTTCCAACCATTAGATTCTAGATCGAGCAAAAGGAGAACATAGCTATAAATTGTCTGGATTTTACTTGAACTGTCAGTTACAAACTTCTACACGATATTCCTGAAAATTGTTGTAACAAATTGGAGTAACACGTTGGGCGCCAATAACCTACCCGCATTTTGTAAAAAAAAAGTGAAATGAATAATAAAGTATTAAATGCATTGATTTTATAGTTGGCATAGTTAATAATAAACTAGTTCGGTCTATCATAGAATTGAATGCTTCGTGCAACTTTGTAGCGTCGGATGTCTTAGAACCAATGAATATTAAATTAACGTTAATCTGAAAGTTCACAGGTAAAATGTAACTACTTAGTAACAGTGTAGTCATTGTGGCAGTAAATTCCATAACTTGTTGTTCTTCTTAATGACTTTAGCAAGCATTTTATTATTGTATGGGAACAGTGAACATCTCCAAGGAAAACATTTAAATGTGTAACATTTAAACGGAATCTGGACATTTTTTAATCTAAGCCTACAAAATAACTGTGGCAAAAAAATCAATGAAATAAAAAAACAAAGCCAACGTTTTTGAAAGAAAAGTTATTTTGTAGGTTATTTTAATGAGTGTAATCTCAAGAGGTTTCCATTATCATTGAAATTTGCCTTACCTTGTGCTTATGTTGTAATATTAAACTTCGCTTGCAGTCTAACCAGATAGGTACAGCTGAATACTCGTATTTTACATAGAGTAGCAACCTAACCTTCACAACTTAGTGCGTACGTACTAAGTTATACGATACTTCTTAGTAAAAGTGCTTATCGATATTTCCAGAAAATTAGGCCCAGCGTCCACCAAAGCGGGGAGGAGACATCTCCTTTCGTCTCCTGTCCTCTCCGCTTTGGTGAACACTGGGCCTTAAGCCCGACTGCAGAATGGGCTTTCTAGAGAATGGAAAAATTCCGCATGAAATCGATGATCACCCTTAACTTTAAAGTTGAATCCACGCAGACATTATTCATCCTTGAGATTTTCATCTTATCTAATCTGTCTCAATTAGTTAAGGCAGATCAGAGAGATTTCATAATATTAGTTTTACGAGGAGATAAAACTGATAATTTGTTAAAGGTAATTTCTAGACATAGTGGTCCATTTAAGACATAAGTACTAGCTTTTTGCTGTAACTTGAAAATGAGGCCAAAGGAACCTAATGCTACCATTTATGCCGTATACGGTAGCCTTATCCACACTGCACCCGGGATAACATTAATCTGAGAGATGCACGGTACTTAAATCTGCATAAATCAATTAGGAACAATAAAAAAAAATTTGGATGATTGAGTTTCGATGGTACAAACTTTGTTTGGACTTTTTTACTTATTATATACTGGGTGTAAGGGACAGCCCTCCGCAAACTTTCAGGGCTTGCTCAGTAGACGAAACTGAACAACATGCCACAATTTTTTTTCAGGAAATGAAAAAAAAATCAACCTCACCACCATAAAAAATTACAAACTCGATTGGACAGTTTGTGTGGAGAGGCTGATTTTTTTTTATTTCCTGAAAAAAAATAATTGTGGAAGATTGTGCAGTTTCGTCTGCGAGCAAGCCCTGAAAGTTTGCGGAGGGCTGTCCCTTACACCCGCTATGATGTCAATAAAACGAATCTCATTATTCGTACGAACGTTAGTATTTGAATGTTAGTATGTGATGATACTGAGAAGCTTCCACGCCGACAGATTGGGCGTTTTTCATTAGCCAGGCACCGGCGCCGGCACCGGCCCGGCTTTCATACATTTTTGCTTACCCGGCACCGGCGCCGGTGCCGTGCCGGCTAATGGAAAAACGCCCATTGGCAGTTGCGATAATGACACCCTTCCCCCTCCTTCTTCTTTTCACCGTCTGTTTTCACACAGAAAACATTAATAGAGTGAAAAATGATATATCATGTATTAACTTTAGATGTACAGTTCAAACAGCGGAGTAATACCCTACAGAAATTTCCATGGAATAAACTTTGACTAGTGTCACCTTAACTTTCAAGCAGAAGCAAGTTTAGTCGGAGGTGGAAGTCGTGGGCAGAGACTAAATTAATTGTTCATTTATAATAAATACATCTTGCTTAGAAGCCTACGGATTCTAATTCTGGATCCATAATATTGATTAATTGTAGAGGTGAACCGAGCAGCTTCTCAAGGAGATTTTTTCTTGACGAATAAGAAAAATAAAATAAAAACCTGTTTTCTTTGTTTTCTTTCTAAGCCATTCAATCGCCGTGGTCCTTTGATCCACCTTAAAATAAACAAAGAATTGAAGACTTTTACTGTTATCAAAAGAAATCTGCTGTTCAAATGAATAAAGGTACGATTTCATTAATTATACTCACTACAGCGCTGTGGTTTGCGGTCATCGGTAGTCGTCGCGTCGGAATTGCATAACTATCGAAAAATAAAACTTACCTCAACGTCTTTAGGTTCAGAATTTTTATTGAAGTCGTGCGTCGCGTAAAACTTTTGTCTTTCCAAGCTTATGTTATACATTACGTCCATTCTGCACTAGTTTTACACACTCCATTGTTTAATCACTTTTTACCACAAAATTAAACATGGTTGACGAGTTCTGAAGTTTATGTTATAGATTCGTTCAAAGACCACATTTCACTTAAAGTTTGAAACTGTTGCAGATACCTGGAACAATAAAAAATATAATTTAGTATGCTATCAATGAATAAACATTAATGAAACTATAAACATCTACATGATAGCTATAGGGTCGCTCCTATTATATGGGAATTAAAACATTACTGGCAAATCGTGGGTGAGTACTATTAGGTACACCTCTGCATAACTTTCTATCTTCTTCTATCTTCTAAATATATAAAACTCAAAGGTGACTGATATAGTGATCTATCAACGCACAGCCCAAATCACTGGACGGATTGGGCTGAAATTTGGCATGCAGGTAGATGTTATGACGTAGGCATCCGCTAAGAAAGGATTTTGATCAATTCTACCCCCAAGGGGATAAAATAGGGGATGAAAGTTTGTATGAAACTTTGTCAATTTTAAACCGATCGGACTGAGACTTTACATGCATAAAGTTACTATGACGTAGGCATCCCCTAAGAAAGGATTTTGATCAATTCCACCCCTAAGGGGATAAATAGGGGATGAGAGTTTGTATGAAACTTTGTCAATTTTAAACCAATCGGGCTGAGACTTTGCATGCATCAAGCTATTATAGCGTAGGCATTCCCTAAGAAAGTAATTTGATAAATTCCACCCCTAAGGGGATAAAATAATGGATGAAAGTTTGTATGAAACTTTGTCTATTTTAAACCGATCGAGCTGAGACAGCATGCATAAAAGTACTATGACGTAGGCATCCCCTAAAAAAGGAATTTGATAAATTCCATCCCTAAGGGGATAAAATAGGGGATGAAAGTTTGTATGAAACTTTGTCAATTTTAAACCGATCAGGCTGAGACTGCATGCATAAAGCTACTATGACGTAGGCATCCCCTAAGAAAGGAATTTGATAAATTCCATCCATATGGGGATAAATAGGGGAAGAAAGTTTGTATGAAACTTTGACAATTTTAAACCGATAGGGCTGAGACTACATGCATAAAGCTACTATGATGTAGGCATCCCCTAAGAAAGGAATTTGATAAATTCCACCCCTAAGGGGATAAAATAGGGGATGAAAGATTGTGTAAATCTTCTTAGATTTTCGACTGATTACGCGAGCGAAGCCGCGGGCACAAGCTAGTTTGAGCATAAGAGGCATGATGTTCATTTACACTATCGTTTCTTAGTATTCCACTAAGGCTGCGTTTGCACCAGAGATGTGCGATGGAAATGTGTCGTGCGAGGATATCTGGCTGTGCTGTGAAAATGTGTGGGCGTTTCCACCAAAGCTGTGCGATGAAAATGTGCCTACGAGGATGTGTAGTGGAGCTGTGAAAATGCGCATTGTGTGGTGCGAGGATGCGTTGTCAAGCTGTGAAATGTGTCGACGGAGTTGCGGTGACAAACTCCGTCTATGGATTGGCTGGTACAGTATGCGCAAACCTCGCAACACATCCTTCTCAACACATATTCCTCGCAACACATCCCTCGTACACATCCCTCGCAACACATCCATAGCACACATTCCTCGTACACATTCCTCGTACACATTCCTCGTACACATCCCTCGCACACATCCTTCACTTGTTTTATATGTACAAAAATCTAGCTCCGCTGAGCCGTTTCCACCAGGGCTGTGCTGACCGAGGCTATTGGTTCTTTAAAAACACATTCCTCGCTACACATCCTCGCACATCTCTGGTGGAAAAGCAGCCTAAAGGTGAAACCGCACTATGTGGAACTGCACTACAGCGGAACTGCGCGACAAGACGCGTCAAAATATTCTTTATATGAAATTATACGAGACATCACGCACTAAGCACCAACGGAACTACACTGCAACAAGAAAAGCGTCGTCGTCTGCAATTAAAACCTACGAAGCTAAATCTCTTTGATAAAAATTTTCGTACATTTTTTTTAATATAAGGCTGTAAATTACAATCACATTCAGTACAACATTTATTTATGCGCCCGGCTTAGGATAATAATCACTTACTTGGCCTTACGCACGAGTTCCTTTACCCTGATGTCGGTCACCTACGTCAGGTGTAAGAATTTACGTTGTGTTCTTGAATAAATGACTATAACTATAGCACATTACCACCGGCGCTTACGTCAGCGGCGCGAATACTACGTTGGTATTTTACACCAAAATAGGCGACCAACCTTAACCGACCGATCAGCGTCAAAGGAATTCGAGCCTAAGCCAAAGCAAGTAATTATTGCCCTAGCCATGCAAGTTGGTCAAATAACATCATCTAATATTACGAGTAAGTGGTGTGAATATAATTGTTATAGAAACTAACAGTTGTTAAAGTTGGAGACTAAAATAATAGCCGTCTATGGCAAATCCTTCAAAGCTTTCAGTCAATAAATTGGTCACTGCCGAGTGCCGCCTTAGTCAATAAAACGTTTCATAATATACAGTTATTACTGTGTTATTCAATAACAGACTAGACATGTAATAGACCTATAAAATCATAACTAATGTCTCATATTAAATATCGCAGTTTCTTTGGAAATGCCCAATAGAAACGACTTTTATATAGACCTTTAGGGCCCTTTTCCTTTCACGCGTATTTTAGTCCGCACGCGGGTCTCGTCCGCATGCGGGTGATAGCACGCTCTGGGCCACACGCAGGACAAAGATTTCGTTTGCTGCTGCAGTGTTGTGCGTGTCGCCAGTGGGTTAACTCGTGCACAAACATGAACGTTAAAACTTGCGTGCAACCCGCTTCACAGTGAAGGCAGAAGATTACCGCCCGCATCCGGATAGCGCGCACGCGGGCTGCGCGCCCGCAGCCAATCCGCGTTCCGCGCGCGTGCTACCCGCATGTTAGGAAAAACATGTATCAAATGATAGGATGCGGGCAGTCCGCATGCAGGCGAGACCCGGTTGCGGGCTAAAATACGCGTGACAGGAAAAGGGCCTTTAGCTAACAACAATTGTTTTTTTCTTTTTTTTAAACGCTGTCCAACACTAGGATTTTCACCTGTGTCGTGGGTGCGTTTATAAACATAGAAACTCACAGGCACAAGCACCCAGACCCGAAAAAAAAAGAACTATACTTGAGTCCAGCTACATTAAAATTTACCCATATTGGAAAATGAAAGGAAAATGACTACCATTCAGTAGGTGATGGGTTCCGACCCCATACCTCCTCTTTCAGCTTTTACAGACTAAAACCGGGCACATTGAATGTCACTAATAAACACAATTTAAATTTGCGATTTGTTTGTTTGTTATAGATTAAAATAAAGAAACATCATCATCACCATATTCCTAACATTATCCCATTTATTATACTTCAACAACAAGCAACATACAAAATGTTTCTTTTTACATTCTCTCGTCCTGTCAGACGTGAAGGCATCATTTCATCAAACACTGAAAAAATTTTACTTTAGCAAAGTACCTTTTTGGCTCGGTTACAATCATATTGGTAAATTTTAACTAAGACTTGCCTAAAAATCTACAAGTAAACTTGACAAAGAGTAGACTTGTGAATATTGTTAAATATTCTTGGCTAAAAACCAATAAGCATGTTGTTGTTACTAAACGAGTATTTCACTCGGTTGTTTTTTCCAAACATCTATAGTTAATAATAGATAAGTACAACTCTGTTGATTGTAATCGAGTAATTATTCGGTTGTTTTTTACAAACATCTATAGTTAATAATAGATAAGTAGAACTCTTCTGATTGTAATCGAGTAATTATTCGGTTGATTTTTACAAACCAACATATTTATCAATACATAAGATTAACCGATTCATTGCCACCTTCATTTTCGTGAACATTTCAGCCAGGCCCCATTCATTGGTCGGTGGATCACCATTTGAGTCATCGGCCTCCCTGAAGGATGACTCAACTGATGAGTCATAAAATATTTTTCATTTAAAGACGTAGGAAATTAATCTCAGCTAAATCAAATGTAGGTATGGGCGGCTGCCATTTTTCTTTACTCGGTTGCTTCTTGCAAACTACCTCTGTTAACGGCAATCGGTTCGTGTCGTTTAATTTTAACCGAGTAGCTAACTCTGTTAAAAATAATCGAATCGTTTGGCTAGCATCAATCAATCCCATCATTCGTTTAGTCTCGGTCGCTAGTTCGCTCGTTCATTTGCTCGTCGATTCTCTTGAAGTAAGCACGCGTGCATGCGCTCCTCGTTCGTGGCTCCGCTGTGAATATTGGGTGTGTGTGATAAGTTTGGACAAGTGACACGTTGTTTGGACAATATTATGGACGATTAATGAATTAAATTTGTATTATCAATAAAAATACTTAGGTCAGTACTTCCAAAGTTTTTATATTTTAAAGTGTATCTACTTTCGAATATAAAAACTTTGGAAGTATTGACCTAAGTATTTTTATTTAATACAAATTTAACTGTCTTTATGCACCGAATTAAATTGATTACGAATACAGAGTAACACTGCTCTAACTACCGAGTAGGCTGGCTGTGGCTACAGCTTAAATTGGTTAAGAAAACCGAGTAACACTGCTCTAACTACCGAGTAGGCTGGCTGTGGCTACAGCTTAAATTGGTTAAGAAAACCGAGTAACACTGCTCTAACTACCGAGTAGGCTGGTTGCTGTTACTAGATAAATTGGTTAAGTATACTGAGTAACTCTGCTCTAACTACCGAGTAGGCTGGCTGCTGTTACTAGATAAATTGGTTAAGTATACTGAGTAACACTGCTCTAACTAACGAGTAGGCTGGCTGTAGATACTGGATAAATTGGTTAAGAATACCGAGTAACACTGCTCTAACTACCGAGTAGGCTGGTTGCTGTTACTAGATAAATTGGTTAAGTATACTGAGTAACTCTGCTCTAACTACCGAGTAGGCTGGCTGCTGTTACTAGATAAATTGGTTAAGTATACTGAGTAACACTGCTCTAACTACCGAGTAGGCTGGCTGTAGATACTGGATAAATTGGTTAAGAATACCGAGTAACACTGATGTTATGTACCGAGTGAGCCGGCTGTAGTTAAGTTAGTAAAACTGGCTAAATGCAGCCAACTTAACTCGGTCGTTACTAACGTAAGATACTGTGTTATTTCTAACCAAGTAAAATTGGCTAAATTCAGCCAACTTGACTCGGTCGTTACTAACTTAAGATACTGTGTTATTTCTTACCAAGTATTTTTAACCAATTTTAACGGTTAATATTTAACAAGTAATGTCAGCAAAGTTGACGTATTTGTTTTTAGCAACAAACTTTGCAGGTGCTATGTTGACAAACATGCTGGGTTATTTTTAACAGTATTTTATTTATTTTTAACCCTTACGTTTTTTGAGTGAAGAAAAGGAAACTTTTTCTTTTACGTCATTCATCACACAATTTGTGGTCTTACTCTTCCTTCCCATTCGCCAAAATTCATACCCACCACTCTTAGTATGTTCAATAGTTAAGCTTTTTATTAAAATCAGTTTCATAATTTTAACAATTTTAAGACTAGACTAGATTTGTAACTACTGATCAAACAACTGGCCCTTAGTCACATGAGTGTCATCTCTCCTCATCACATACCTATAACAAAACAAACAGGCACCTTTGCCTAACCCTTAAAGAAATCCAGATAATAACATGTAATTTATGTACAACGTAATTATGTTAAATTTATGTTTAAAATCTTATTTAGGTACACCAGCATGTAATAGGATAGCCTGGCTTGAGTTCCACCATGTGTTGCGTTCATAATGGGTAGCTTAGCGCCAGTCGCCTGTAATTTGCGGTTTACGTACTTAACTATAAATGAGATGCACACATGCTAGTCAAGGTTAAAATAAGAACGAAGATATTTTTGAAGTGAAAACTTCTTTAGCGGCGTTGTATACTTTTTTGTAATGGGTGAAAAATGTAAAACTCGCGTCTGGATCACGTTCCCCTCTGATCGAAAAAGCGTAATACGTAATTTAAATAAGCGCCATCTATTGCTCTTAGCGTGAACCACGTAGAATGAAAATTCGCAAGACGAAGAGGCAAACGATAGCTGGCATTAAATCGTGCAACGCCATCTATCGAGCATATATGAAAACTTTTGTGATTTGACACCTGTACGACACTAACAAGATGTAACAAAATTGTTTAATTTCATATCTGGACCACTCCAGTTTTAAAATATAACACAGTACTAATAAAAAGTTTTCACTTCTACCGGCACTCCCGGAGTGCAACCCGTTGTTTAATTTTTAACAGAAGAATATCTAGCATCAGGACACATTAATAAAAGTCCTAAAGTCTGTGTCTGTTCGCGATAAACTCAAAAACTACTGAACAGATTTTTACGCTGTTTTCAATTTTAATCGAGGTGATTTATGAGAAAGGTTTAGGTGGACTGATTTGTTGAAGTATTGTGTGAATTGGTTGAAATATGGTAGTTTAAAATTTCCGAAAACTCAAGTCATCTCGAAACTTTTATTGAAAACGCTGTCTAATGCCTGCCTTTTGAGATTCAGCAAAACATGTAGAGATAATAATATATTATGCTCTACTACCCGTGACAAGCCAAGGTCCAAGGTGGATAGCGTTTTAAATATTATTGTCAGAATATGCATCTACGGGTAAAACAGGCATTATTTGGTTAATATGTGGTTCAGGTTCCGTCTAGAACTTTTTTAATATCTTTTTCTTCTTGTTTTCATGTGAGAATGTGGCACCTATGCTCAAAAACTTTTTGGTGTTTTTTTTTTTTTAAATAAAGCACCTACATATATTATCTGCTTTAAGTTAATATGTAACTGCTTCATTTAAAAAAAAAATTAGTTGTATACACGACCAAAACAATTTTACCAAAACAAAATTACGAAATGTTGTCTAAAAAATTAAGCCCGAAAAAATTATGTTCTGTCTATTTTTAACGAATATTATGTAAGCCAACAACAAATGAAAATACCATTCTGTACCTTAAAATATACCTCCGTCGTCATTCAACGACAGCTATGACCAAAAATAATCACCCATTAAACCCGTACCAAATGTCAAAGATATGAATTTGATCTCCAACTAAAGGAAGGACCCATGTTGGCACGTGACAATAGAGAACGGAAAAAAGGAAGCAAACATTTTGTAGAATAAAGAGGCTAAAAATATTTCCTTATTATTGTGACATTCAGAAAATATTTTCTACTTTCATATTTACTTTGCTAGCTTTCGCCCGCGGCTTCGACCGCGCGAATTGAAAACTTTTCAACTGTTTTCTATTTCTAAACACCTTCATTTTAGTATACTTTTTAAAAACCTAAATAAATATCTAACAATGAGACTCTTAGCACTTATAGAAACGCAGTTTCATACATACTAGGTATCAACCCCAAAAATAACCACTTAGGGGGTTGAATTTTGCAAAATCCTATTTCCATCCTGTCTTAGTAAGCACCTAAGTTCTAAAATGAACGCCCATGCATATTTGAAACTCTTAGAACTTGTATTTTCTGAGATTTCGTGATGAGCGAGTGACCTTTCGCTTTCATATTCATAGATACACTAATAAGTAAGTAATAATATTCAAAATGTTCGATTATAAGTATATCGATGGTATGCTCACGTGATCGCAATTTGCGAGGATCTTTTCTTGCTCAATACCTACTTCTTCAATTATCTATCCCTAAACACAGAAATGCTGAGCTCTCTCGGCAAAAGTGATTTTGAACGAGGTTAATTATGCAATCAATATTCCTAGCCAGGAATCAGACCCGCTGCATAAATTGTGAAACACAGTTTAATAGTATAATAGCGGCCATACACCATACTGCCTATCGTACAATCGGCATGACGCTGCCGATTTGATCAGTTAGATTTGACCGTGTGTGGGCGTGGAATCCATCAAATTGGCATGATCATGCCGATTTGATCAAATCGATTTGATCAAATCGATTTGATCAAATCGATTTGATCAAATCGGAATGATCAAACTTCAAATCGGCAGCAGTGATACCAACTTAGCAACTTTATAGCTAGATCTAGCTAATATTCGGTAGCTACTTTTTAACCGACGTAAAAAAAAGGAGGAGGTTCTCAATTCGAAACGTTTATTTTTTTGGAACGAAGTTCCTTATGGCGCGTTGCGAAAGGGGGCTAGGCGGAAAAAATTGTCACGACACTTTTTACAGTGGAGTGGAGTGGAAAAAACTGGTTCAAGCGATTTTCGACCTTATTGACATTTAAAATTTAGTTTGTTTTTTCTCACATTCTCGTTAGCTAACATTGCTCCTTCATTAAAATCCGGTGTTTGCATAAATGTCAATAAGGTCGAAAATCGCTTGAAGGTCGGAAAACATTTGCTTAACGATAAGCAAATGTTTTCCGACCTTCACTTGTATTACCAACTGATTCCCACCAGTGGGATAGACCGGTAAAAAAACAAGTCGGTAAAACAGTAGCTAAAAAGTTAAGCCACAACTTTTATAAAATTGTAGCTGTCGGTCACCGAATAATAGCTAGATCTAGCTATAAAGTTGCTAAGCTGGCATCACTGCTGCCGATTTGAAGTTTGATCAAATCGATCGTCATGCCGATTGGACGATAGGCAGTATGGTGTATGGTGTATATGGACGAACTGCCAATTTGATCAAATCGATCGTCATGCCGATTGTACGATAGGCAGTATGGTGTATGGCCGCTATAACGCACGGGTGCAACCAATTGCCATGAGAATAATCGTAGGAAAATGATTTTTAAGCTATTGCATAGCTTTTATCGCGGGATCTGGCGCGGCGGGGCGTGGCGACCGAATAAAAAAAAAATCCAAAAACCTAAGGAAAAAACCTGACACCACGCATCGTCTAACATCGTTTCAGTTCGGGAGACTTCGGCAATCATTATCTTACTGATTCTAAACGGCCAGCTACAAAAGGAGTTTTCATAATGAAACCTACATATAAAATTCTCCTACAACAAAGAAGTTCTTTATTACAGTAGTGCACCACAAACATTTTAAATAAATTATATTTTCGTTAAATATACTCTCGTTAAATATACCTGGCTCATTAATTTTCCCTCTCTTCAAACATTATTTGTTAACGGTGTGAAGGTTTCAAAATCCTCAAACACTTTTTGGGACCAAAAAAATCGTATCTTTAAAAATGTCTAGCTTCGTTCATAACCACTTTTTCTCAACCAGGTTAGCATTATTAAAGAAGTATTGGGCAAGTCTTCAGAGTGCCTTAAGGACTTTTCCAAGATTTGAAATAACCTTAGTGTATAGGAATCGTAGTCTGCCCGTACCGTTAAATTGAAATCCATTACGCTTCCAACAAAAAGTTTACATTATTAAGCAGTTTAACCTTTTTGAGACTTTTTGTTATAAGGCAATAAAACCTCAATCGGTCTAGATAAAGCAATTGAAAAACTTTCCCGTCGATAAGTCTATAAAGTAAACCCATCTTACACTTTGACCCAATCTCTCTATCTGACCTTAGAAGCAAAAAGTAATTAATGGATTAAAAATGAGAAGGATATAAGAAAAAACCGGCCAAGTGCGTGTCGGGCCACGCACAGTGTAGGGTTCCGTAGTTGCCCATCAAAATACTTATGCGAACTAACTAAACTGATTCGCTGAATTTAATTTTAATTTAATTTACGTTCATTAACATTTATTAGGTACAATAATATCCAGCACCTAAGTCTATGTAAAGACGAATCAAATGAGACCAAACTCGATGGGATTGCGTTATTGTATTACACAGATCCCATGGCTACCTTCCAGTTCCATCATAAGAGCCTGGAAAACATTCAGTACAAAAGCCCATGTAAAGACGAATCAAATGACCCTAAGCCCAGTAGGATTGAGTTGTTGTATAAGAAAGAACTCATGGTTACCTTCCAGCTCTATCATCAGACCATGGACATCATCCAGCGTCAATGTCTATGTAATAAAGACGACTCTAACGAGCCGAAATTCGACGAGATTGAGATGTTATCAAATCGCTTCAAGAATGATTTAAAATTTAAAGAATTCCCACGATTTCTCCAGGATTCCATCATAAGATCCTGACTTGATGATCATGGGACCAATTGGAAGGTGTACTCTTTCAATCAAAAGAAGAATTTTCAAAATCGGTCCAGGCGTCTTTGTGAAATCGGGAAAAATACATAAAAAAAGATTACGACTAATTGAGAACCTCCTCCTTTTTTGAGGTTAGTTAAAAATAGTTGACAATAAAAACCTACCTATCCCCAAAACATACCCACCTATTTATCTCTAAAAATAAAGTTGACAAACTTACATTTGCAGTTGAAAAATATGTTCTCCGATACATTTTGTTTAGAAAATATCTTATCCAAGTACGTTTTATAAGTTGGTCGACTATTACTCGTAAACTTGTAAAGCCTACTTAGTCATGATAATTTTTCTTTAAACTTCGTTATATATACTACTATTGTGAATTTTTTCACACCCCCAAACATAACCGTTTAGCTGGTAGAGGGGGGGACACTCGAGTCGAGCAAAAATTAGCACTTTAAAGCTTAATATTTCACAAACGAATTTTTTTATCAAAAAATTGTTAATGGAAACTATCAATATTTTTCAAAGGCCTATTTAATGATACCCCACACTAAGGGGTACGCGAGAAAAAAAAAAAAACATCCCCACTTTACGTGTACAGGAGGTACCCTAAAAAAAAATATTTTACGAGATTTTATTTTACCACTTTTTTGACGTAAAAAATCCGCATATTTACACCAAATTACAGCTTTCTAGTACTGGGCGTCTCTGAGCTAAGCTGCGGACAGACGGACGGACGGACGGACGGACATGGCGAAACTATAAGGGTTCCTTGTTGACTACGGAACCCTAAAAAACGAGTAGAGTAGCAAAACATTATCAGCCTAAAATATTCTCACCGGTGGGAAACATGCCTCCTGGGTGGGATAGGCCTGATGAATTAACCACGCGGGCACTGGGCGCATTGATAAATGTGACATGTCTTCGAATTTAAGGCTCTAGGCTATGCCGGTTTCCTTGCCATGTAGGTATTACTTCACCGTTTTGGGAATTTTATTTACTGAATTAATTATTGTAACACTTTATTTTATTTAGTTTTTTTTTTTCTTTGGTTATGAAACTACGAAGAAGTGTTTAAAAACGCTTACGACCGTAGGTCAAAATTGTGTATAAAAAAAAGAATATAAAATGTAACTTTCCAATAAAAAATATCATTGACAAATAAATTATTTTATTCATACTAGTTCATTCTTATCAAAATTAATAACCCTTAAAATTTACAGGTACCCCTATAACTGCCGGGATCAGGGGTACAAAGGGTTGTCCTTAACCATCCTCGTAAATCCCCATAAAAATAGAAACGTACATTGTAAATTTTGAGCCTCATCTCATCAGTTTTAAGGGGAAAGTATCGCGAAACACGCAAGAGAGTCTAATAAAAAATGATATTGATGGTAATTTCTGTATATGAATAAAAAAGTACTGGCATTAGGTATACATCTAATGGCCCTTTATTTTTTTTTATGTTCCACATTTGTTGATTCAAATTTTAGATAAATCTGTCAAGTCGTTTTGCCGCATAACGTTAAATGCTTAGTATATTATGTTTTGTAAGATATTTTGAGCAGTGGGACTGGAGCAGGGCCATAAAATACAATTTAAAAGTTTCATTTTTATGCGTGTTTTGTAGAATACTCCAAGAAGAGAGAATAGTGACTAGAATATTGAAGAAAGAAAGATAAAGTACTTGTTGAGAAACGCTCATGAAAATTTTGTATGCTTGTTTTATAATATACTAGCTAGAAACTTATTCCACGGGAACATAATACCCGGATTCCACTCTTTTTTTTTGGTAAAATTATCAAAATTGAGTCCTCCCTCCCACCCAGGGCAGGGCGGGAGGAACTGTCAGACTCGTACTGACTAAAATTCGGTAATTCGGTAAGTCCCGCGACCCTGAGCCTAATTTCTTCATGATCTGCTCACCCGTTCTGATGTGATTGACTAACAAACATTCATCCATTCAAATATCCAATATTTCGAATTTATAATAATAATAATATATTGTATAAGGAGTGATGATAGTGTATGGAAGTTCTTTTGATATACTCGTAGAAACCTTGGTACTTACAAAAAAACTAAAAAAATAGACTGAATCTATACCTAATTAATAAGTCATGCTACAGTAGTTTGTCTAATCAACACCAATTAAAAGTTGGAACTTTTTTTTAATTATTCTGTTCACTACTATTATTCTTTATTATTTTTTAAGCTTACGTAATTTTGTCTAGCCTTAGTATTTCGTAAGACTCAAAAATCCTACTAATATTATAAATGCGAAAGTTTGTGAGGATGGATGTATGTTTGTTACTCTTTCACGCAAAAACTACTGAACGGATTTTGATGAAATTTGGCACAGAGGTAGATTATAGTCTGGAATAACACATAGGATACTTTTTATCCCGGGAATATGTTCCCTTGGGATAATTTTCGACATTCACGCGGGCGGAGCTGCGGGCAGAAGCTCACTATAACATATACAGCAATGACGTCTTAGCAAGAGTTGGTCAACTTGATGAGCACTTTCTGTTGACGTATACAAATTGAAGATCTGAAACACCTGATGTGGAACTCCAAGAGCCCAACTACACTATAACATATACAGAAATGACGTCTTAGCAAGAGTTGGTCAACCTGATGAGCAATTTCTGTTGACGTATACAAATTGAAGATCTGGAACACCTGATGTGGAACTCCAAGAGCCCAGCTACACTATAATATATACAGGAATGACGTCTTAGCAAAAGTTGGTCAACCTGATAAGCACTTTCTGTTGACGTATACAAATTGAAGATCTGGAACACCTGATGTGGAACTCCAAGAGCCCAGCTACACTATAATATATACAGGAATGACGTCTTAGCAAAAGTTGGTCAACCTGATAAGCACTTTCTGTTGACGTATACAAATTGAAGATCTGGAACAGCTGATGTGGAACTCCAAGAGCCCAGCTACACTATAACATATACAGGAATGACGTCTTAGCAAGAGTTGGTCGACCTGATGAGCACTTTCTGTTGACGTGTATAAATTGAAGATCTGGAACACCTGATGTGGAACTCCAAGAGCCCAGCTACACTATAACATATACAGGAATGACGTCTTAGCAAGAGTTGGTCAACCTGATGAGCACTTTCTGTTGACGTATACAAATTGAAGATCTGGAACACCTGATGTGGAACTCCAAGAGCCCAGCTACACTATAACATATACAGGAATGACGTCTTAGCAAGAGTTGGTCAACCTGATAAGCACTTTCTGTTGACGTATACAAATTGAAGATCTGGAACAGCTGATGTGGAACTCCAAGAGCCCAGCTACACTATAACATATACAGGAATGACGTCTTAGCAAGAATTGGCCAACCTGATGAGCACTTTCTGTTGACGTGTATAAATTGAAGATCTGGAACACCTGATGTGGAACTCCAAGAGCCCAGCTACACTATAACATATACAGCAATGACGTCTTAGCAAGAGTTGGTCAACTTGATGAGCACTTTCTGTTGACGTATACAAATTGAAGATCTGAAACACCTGATGTGGAACTCCAAGAGCCCAACTACACTATAACATATACAGAAATGACGTCTTAGCAAGAGTTGGTCAACCTGATGAGCAATTTCTGTTGACGTATACAAATTGAAGATCTGGAACACCTGATGTGGAACTCCAAGAGCCCAGCTACACTATAATATATACAGGAATGACGTCTTAGCAAAAGTTGGTCAACCTGATAAGCACTTTCTGTTGACGTATACAAATTGAAGATCTGGAACACCTGATGTGGAACTCCAAGAGCCCAGCTACACTATAATATATACAGGAATGACGTCTTAGCAAAAGTTGGTCAACCTGATAAGCACTTTCTGTTGACGTATACAAATTGAAGATCTGGAACAGCTGATGTGGAACTCCAAGAGCCCAGCTACACTATAACATATACAGGAATGACGTCTTAGCAAGAGTTGGTCGACCTGATGAGCACTTTCTGTTGACGTGTATAAATTGAAGATCTGGAACACCTGATGTGGAACTCCAAGAGCCCAGCTACACTATAACATATACAGGAATGACGTCTTAGCAAGAGTTGGTCAACCTGATGAGCACTTTCTGTTGACGTATACAAATTGAAGATCTGGAACACCTGATGTGGAACTCCAAGAGCCCAGCTACACTATAACATATACAGGAATGACGTCTTAGCAAGAGTTGGTCAACCTGATAAGCACTTTCTGTTGACGTATACAAATTGAAGATCTGGAACAGCTGATGTGGAACTCCAAGAGCCCAGCTACACTATAACATATACAGGAATGACGTCTTAGCAAGAATTGGCCAACCTGATGAGCACTTTCTGTTGACGTGTATAAATTGAAGATCTGGAACACCTGATGTGGAACTCCAAGAGCCCAGCTACACTATAACATATACAGGAATGACGTCTTAGCAAGAGTTGGTCAACCTGATGAGCACTTTCTGTTGACGTATACAAATTGAAGATCTGGAACACCTGATGTGGAACTCCAAGAGCCCAGCTACACTATAACATATACAGGAATGACGTCTTAGCAAGGGTTGGTCAACCTGATAAGCACTTTCTGTTGACGTATACAAATTGAAGATCTGGAACAGCTGATGTGGAACTCCAAGAGCCCAGCTACACTATAACATATACAGGAATGACGTCTTAGCAAGAATTGGCCAACCTGATGAGCATTTTCTATTGACGTATACAAATTGAAGATCTGCAACACCTGATGTGGAACTCCAAGAGCCCAGCTACAGTATAACATATACAGGAATGACGTCTTAGCAAGAGTTGGTCAACCTGATGAGCACTTTCTGTTGACGTATATAAATTGAAGATCTGGAACACCTGATGTGGAACTCCAACAGCCCAGCTACACTATAACATATACAGGAATGACGTCTTAGCAAGAGTTGGTCAACCTGATGAGCACTTTCTGTTGACGTATACAAATTGAAGATCTGGAACACCTGATGTGGAACTCCAAGAGCCCAGCTACACTATAACATATACAGGAATGACGTCTTAGCAAGAGTTGGTCAACCTGATAAGCACTTTCTGTTGACGTATACAAATTGAAGATCTGGAACACCTGATGTGGTACTCCAAGAGCCCAGCTACACTATAACATATACAGGAATGACGTCTTAGCAAGAGTTGGTCAACCTGATGAGCATTCTCTTTTGACTTATGGAGATTGAAGGTCTGGAACACCTCTCGCGCATCCTGTTGTTTTCCCGTCCCGGGGCTCTTAGAATTCGACATCAGATGTTTCAGAACAGAACTTCGACTTTGACGACCCCGTTGTCGCTGGCATAAGCAACAGGATCCGCGTACGAAGTCGCGGGCAGAAGCTAGTGTTTTCATAAATTGGATACTAGACATTGCTTAATATCCAGAAAAAAGTTTGTTCGAAGAATGTTTTAATAAGTTTATCCGACTTAGATATTACTTTTTCTTTTTAGCGTGGTAAAATCATCAAATGAGTCCTCCCACCCCGGGCAGGGCGGGAGGGACTATCAGACTTGTACTGACTAAAATCGACGGTGTCCTTCAGTAGCCCTTTATGTTCCGGGGTCACGGTAATGAGATAAGTCCCGCGACCCCGGCAGGCTTTGGCCCTCTCACGCGGCCCGCCTCCTCCTTCGCGAGCGTGACTGCTTCGCAGAAGGAGGCGACCGCCTCCCACTCCGTCTCGCCCCGCAGCATGGCCTCGACCAATGCCGGGTGCGAGAGGTGACTTAGATATTACTTAGTGAAAATGTGTGCAAAGAATGTAGATTATTATTTATATATTTCATTTGTATGTAAATATGTATAAAAGGTATCCTAAAAACATTTTTTTTTCAAGTTTTTATTTTACTGCTTTGTCGGCGTCACAAAGCTGTTAACTCATACCAAATTAAAGCTTTCATAGGTAAGAGTTTAAGATAATAAGATGAGACGGGGGCGTACTACGAACTACGGAACCCTAAAAAGTTCATAAATAATTAAACACACAATCTATTGTTTTTCTTCTCAGTTATGTAAATGTAATTTCTTTTTTCTATTCTCAACTTGATATTTGTATTCCTAATGTGAAATAAAGAAAGGAAATACGTGTTTAAGTACTAATAATGTAAAAGAAAAACAATACAACCACAATAAAAAGTATTGTTTTTCGTAATTATTAAAAATAACTCGCATATTTCATATAATTATGCCGTTGTCGCAATCTTTCTTCAACGTACATGTTTATTTCCCTTTCCAATTCTTTTCTGTCGATTTCCTTGAGACCTCAGCACAAGATTTCCGTATTTTACATGCAGCGTACTTTTTTTTTATCGTAGTAAAATCATCAAGTGAGTCCTCCCGCCCGGCGTGGGGCGGGAGGGACTGTCAAACTCGTAGTCACTAAAATCCACGGTGTCCTTTCAATAGCCCTTTACGTTCCAGGTTCGCGGTCACCTGTAACCCGGCAGGCTTTGGTTCTCCATGAGGGCCCTGTAAGATAGCTGACACCGCCGGCGTCGACCCGGGCAAGGTCCATGATCGGATGGCAAGGCATTCATTACTCGCCGTCTACTCTACATGCCCAGTCGTGCCCAGTCCTTCAGCACAAACGCACAAAGTACTTAAATTATGGACGGCGTTCATTGTATGGAAAATGAAAAAACACCTCTATCATAAGGACGAGAAACTAATTTTTCCTTCAAATTAACTTTTAAGTTCCCGTTTAATTTACTTCTGGGGCCTCTGGGGTTACGACAGTAATACTGGAATAAGATAGTTATCTAAGTCCTGCTTTCTCGGGCACTGCGTGTAGTCGACATTTGAAAGCCTTAGGACTTTAAAATCTGCAGGTAACATCAAGAACAACATCAAAATTGCACTGTTAGAATATCAACCCTCGGCACTAAGCATAAAGTTTTAAATTCAACAATGAAATGAAGTCGGTAAAAATATTTAGGCATTAAAGCCACATCTAACGAGGGTTCTTTTGTTGTCCAAAGGGTAGGTAGAAGGTTTCAGGGTGAGTTCAGTATTGTTAATCACGAAAAGTCTTTAGAATTATGTCAGGTACACACGAAAGTTTGGTTTTGTGATGAATTTAATTGGCTAAGTTGGGTTTCCGTTCGTGATGTTGAAAATAGTTTTATTTGGAAAACAGAGAACCCTGGTTTGCCAACTTTTACAAGTATAAATCTCACTTATTTCAACTTAGATTGTCAATAGAGTAACCAGTCCAAATGCTGAGACATAGCAGTATTTTTTAAGATTACACCAGCTAAAGGTTGGCTCCGGGCCAGTTGTGAACAAGTTTTCCAATTAGTTATTCTGCCCGTACCTTAGGGTAAGGTCAATTGGAACGGCCTCGATTTGATTGCGGCGGTAAGACATATCTTTGAGGAGTGTTAGGAAAAGCGCCACAGTTTCTTGTCCTGGTTCCTGTGTGTGATTCAGGGGGAGGATGCACCTGAAAACACTGGTATAGCATAATGGTAGAGGTCTGTCCCGTTTAGGCAGAGCATCGCCGTACTATCCTCATAGAGGCGATACAATGATGGGTCGTCTCCTCGCGACTCTGGCTCTGGTTCTAGCCATATTACAGAGCGAGAGGGAATGTAAAGCAGTCACCTCCTTCTGTAATGCAGTAATGCTAGCGAAGGAAGAAGTGGAGTTCAAAAGAGAAATGAATAATTTAACTTTGACTTAGACTTTGAGCGCGTGAGGGAGAGATCCTCCAAATCACGCCCTAGCCGCCACGGGAAACAACCAGGGCGTAAGACATCGTGGGGTAATTTCGGGCCACAATTGGCGCAGGTTTTCAGATGGCCAGTAATGGGTTGCTCACCGTCCAATCAAAAAACATGATTTTACCACACCAAAAAAACATGATTTTACCACACCAGAAAAAAGGGGAAGTTAATTACACAGTCTTAGATTAAAAAAATGTTCAGATTCCGAGTTCTAAATAAAACGAAACGTTTTAAGTGAAGAGTGATTTTTTTATAAATGTGTGAGTGAGCGCCACGCACACGTATAATGCTTTCCTTGGAGACGTTCATTTGTTTTACGTAGGAATCGACCGACACGGGAAATGTTTACCCCGTGTTTTTGGCTTCTCAGTGGCCTTCTATGAATCTGTACGATTCTGCAACCATTCACCGACGACCGGTTCATCATTGGACGTTTCGCCGACAGGACGATTCATTTATGGCCGTTTCACTGATAGACTCTTTCACTTTTGGACTTTTCGCCGATAGGACGATTCATTTATGTCCGGTTCATTGATAGAACCTTTCACCTAGGGACTTTTCGTCGACAGGACGATTCGTTCAAATCCGTCTCATCAATAGACTCTTTCAACAACAGACTTTTTGCTGACACGACGGTTAACCTTTATAACTCTTTTAAACTTATCATCTTCATCATCGAAAAGTCCGTTGTTGAAAGAGTCTATTGATAAACGAATCGTCCTGTCGGCGAAAAGTCCCTAGGTGAAAAGTTCTATCGATGTACACATAAATGAATCGTCCTATCGGCGAAACGTCCAATGATGAATCGGTCGTCGGTGAATGGTTGCAGAATCAATCTGTACACAGTGTACTGATTTTTTAATCAACCAAGAAAGAAATTAAAGCCAGATAACAATAAGTTTTACTGAGCTACAGAATAAGTAGAAAGATCAGATATAAGTACACTCGAGAGCAATGAATCCGGGTCACTTAAAGAATCCTAAAAATCTCGGAAACTAAAAATGCTAGGTTAATGCAATAAATTGTATTTAATAGACAATGTAATACTCCTTAAATGAAGGTATTAAAACTTCTTAGTTATTGTAAAGTTATATCATAAAAAAACCGGCCAAGTGCGAGTTGGACTCGCCCATGAAGGGTTCCGTAGCAGCAAGCATAGATTAGAGATATAATTATATTGAGATTAGTAAGTAATAAATACAAACAATAAAAATAACTTTGTTTTTCATAGTATTTGTATGAATGGCAAAGTTATATTTGCGGTTTTTGAAAATGTACTATATCTCAAAAACTGCTAACTGTATCTCATCCAAACCAATTTTCGTTGGTAGTTTTGGTTGAGGTCTACATTATATATTTTTTTTAGTTTTATCATTCTCTTATTTTAGAAGTTACGGGGGGGGGACACACTTTTTACCACTTTGGAAGTGTCTCTCGCGCAAACTGTTCAGTTTAGAAAAAAATGATGTTAGTAACCTCAATATCATTTTTAAAGACCTATTCATAGATACCCCACACGTATGGGTTTGGTGAAAAAAATTTTTTTGAGTATCAATTCTAAGTATGGGGGGCACCCCCAAAATTTGTTTTGTTTTGATTTTTGTGTGAAAATCCTAATGCGGTTCACATAATACATCTTTCTACCAAGTTTCAACAGGATAGCTCTTATACTTTCGACAAAAAGTGGCTGTGACATACACGGACAGACAGACAGACATGACGAATCTATAAGGGTTCCGTTTTTGCCATTTGGCTACGGAACCCTAAAAAATCAAATTTGAAAAAGGGCCACTTTCGGAGATGGAACTACGAAATTACAGCATTTGGTTTTGCTTTTGTTTGTAATCTGTCATTTATGTGGGTACATAAACCATGTTGATAGTGCTCTATATTCATTATTCAAGCTGAAATTATGTCGCTTACGCCTGAAGAATGCACCAGAATACTTACAATGCTGGAAACCGGCCGGAGTCAGCGCGATACAGCCAGGACTGTCGGTGTGTCGCTGTCAACAGTACAAAGAGTTCTCCGACGTTACGAAGAAACTGGTTCTAACCTACGCAGACCAGGAACGGGCAGAACCAGGTGTACCACAGCACGAGAAGACCGATACTTGGTGAACACCATGCTTCGAAATCGCTTTCTCACAGGAACTGAACTCACCAATCAGTTTCGACGCCTCGGAGGAAGTAACCCAAGTGCATGGACAGTAAGACGTCGGCTTGCTGAATCTAACTTAAAACCCCTTAGACCTGCAAACGGCCCTAAACTGGAGCGTGGGCCTCGTATTTCAAGACTAAGATATGCCCAGAGTCACGTAAATTGGAGTATTGAAGATTGGTCAAAAGTTATGTTCTCCGACGAATCAAAATTTATGCTCTACAAGCACGATGGAAGACACAGAGTGTATCGAAGACCAGGGGAAAGATTCAAGCAAGCATGCATCGAAGAAAAAGTAGCCTACGGTGGTGGGTCTGTACTTGTGTGGGCCGGAATTTCTTCTGAAAGTCGCACAGAGCTGGTGATCATAGAAAACGGCTCTTTAACTAGCGTAAGATATGTGGAAGAAATCCTCAATGATCACGTTGGTCCATTTATGGTCAATTTAGATGAGGATGCTATATTTATGCATGACAATGCCCGACCTAATACAGGTAGGATTGTGAATGACTACCTTCAAGAGATGAACATTACTCGTATGGAGTGGCCAGCGCGCAGCCCGGATATCAACCCGATCGAGCATGCTTGGGACGAGCTAGGCAGATGCGTAAAACAACGAAACCCTCCCCCAATCACGCTTCGTGAGCTCAAAATTGCTCTCACAGAGGAATGGGAGAATATTCCCCAAAATCGTATAAGGAACTTGGTGTACAGCATGCCAAACCGCGTAAACGCAGTAATGGAAGCACGAGGAGGCAATACGAAGTATTAAAATTCAAGAAAATCGTAATAAAGTTCAAAAATTTCATGTTTCCTATTTTTGTTTTAAGGAGAGATCAGCAGTTTTTTTCTTTATGTAATTTTGTGTTAATGAAATGTATGGTGACTCATTTTTTTTACTTTCATTTAAGGAGTATTACATTGTCTATTAAATACAATTTATTGCATTAACCTATCATTTTTAGTTTCCGAGATTTTTAACATTCTTTAAGTGACCCGGATTCATTGCTCTCGAGTGTATATGTGGCTTAATGGTTCTATTATATAGTAACAGTAGATTTAATATCCTGCAAGTGACAACTGCAATGTCCGAAGCAGAACTTGCAATAACTTTACAAAGTAAGTCGAGTGTACGAGCTGTTTTGCTAATTACCTACTGCTGTGAACGTAATACAAAATGCCTCGTCTGTGTTATGTTGCAAATAATTTAATATTAGTATCCCGTACATACATTTTAATTGCACCGTTCAAAAACAGGTAGACCAATCTTACCACCTCGATATTTTTTTATCCGGATAGTATGTTTTGAGAGCAGTGGTGACCCAGTGGTATCGGCCCCGACTTACGAGTTGTAGGTCGTGGGTTCACATCCGGCCAGGCGCATTACTTTGTGTAATTTATTTCATCACCACTGCTCTCAAAAACGGTGAAGGATAACAACGTGAGGAAACCGGCAAGTCCTAGAACCAAAAATTCAAAGACATGTGACATCCACCAACCCGCACTGGGCCCGCGTGGTGGATTATGGCCCACTCCCTCTCTCAGAGAGGAGGCCTGTGTCCCAGCAGTGGGAACTTTTATAGGCTGATGATGATGATGATGATAGTATGTTGCAAAGGCATAAAAATCCTCTACGCGTGCAAAACCGGGCGTTAATTAATTCTAACTTAATTTAGAGTCTGTATTAAAAGTCGCAAATAAGAATAGAGTAAAATAAAAATTCAGGACACTAATTCATGTTTTCAAATACGTAAAAACTTATTTCTCATTCAGCTAATCAGAACCATTAGAATAGAATAGAATATACTTTATTTTACACCAAAATTACTAACAGCGTTTTACAGTATTGTTAATCTTAAGGGTACAACGGCGGTCTTATCGCTGATAGCGACATCTTCCAGACAACCTCTGAATGGACTAAAATAACTTAAATTAAAAAGAGGGTAGTTAGTGGTGCACAGCAAATACATGCACAATAAATGCGCCAAAAGAACAAATTACATACAAATACAATAGACATACAATATAAAATACATTTACAAATACATACAATAAATAAATACATAAACAAATTATACATTAAAGCGAAAGGAAATGATTTATAACTGATTTTTTAAAAGAAATCAGCGACTGTGCTTGTCTGACTGATAATGGCAATGCGTTCCACAAACGGACAGCCTGGACCGTGAAGGAATCGTCATAAAACTTTGTAGACTGCGCAGGCATCATTAGCATCAAATTTTCTGATGATCTCAAAGTCCTACAGTGTGCATCGTGTAAAAATTTAAAACGCTCTTTGAGATAAAAGGGAGTTAAGGGATTATAAAGAATACTGTAAAGCAGTGTTAAAACGTGCGTATTTCGGCGAAGGCGGATAGGTAACCACTTGAGTTTATTGCGAAATTCTGAAATATGGTCATATTTGCGCAAACCAAATATGAACCTTATACAAAAGTTTTGAAGTCGCTCAAGCTTATTCAACTGCATTTCTGTGAGATCTGGATGGCTGGCATCGGCATAATCAAGGATTGGGAGAAGGAGTGATTGGGCGAGCGCAGTTTTAGTGGCAGTTGGAGTGAAAATTGCGCAATCTTCGCAAAGATCCTGCAGATGCGAATAATTTGCGACTCACTTCTTGCAACTGTGGGCCCCAAGAGAAGTCTTTGTCAATATAAATACCCAGGTCTTTAACCTTGTCACTATAAGGAATAACAGAACCTTCAAAAACAATTTGGGGAAGCTGCAACCAGTTGATTCTCGAACGCAGTCTCGGGCTGCCAACAACAATGACTTGTGTCTTCGCCGGGTTAACTTTTAAGCCATGGGCAGTACTCCAACCGGAAATACGTGCTAAATCCTTATTTATCATATTTACCGCCTCCGACAATTCGTCTAAGGGAGCTTGTGAATATATTTGCAAATCGTCAGCATATAGGTGGTACGATGAAAGAAGATGATTAGAAATTGAATTTATAAATATAGCGAAAAGAAGAGGAGATAAAACGCCCCCCTGTGGTACACCGGCAGAGGTATCGCACCAAGAAGACGACGAGCCTTCAATGCAAATACGTTGTCGGCGGCCACACAGGTAACTACAAAACCAATCAATTGCCGTTGGAGATATGTTAAGAGAGCAGAGAATGCCGAGTAGGATATCAAAATCGACGGTGTTAAAAGCATTACTAAAATCTAATAGAGTGAGTACAGTCAGATTTCCATTTTCCATGCCCGATCTTATATCGCACCCCCAGATCAACAAAGACGTAAGTGCGATTACGTCAATTTTTTTTTTTGCAGTTTTGGATAGTATAAGTGAAGATACATGTGCTCAATTTTTTCCGTGACATTTTGAGTCAAAATGAGGCTTCTATCCCAAAAAAAAAGTTTTTGGCGTCGATTAAGTTCAATATTTTGTCAATTAATAAAGTCGATAAACCAACATAAGAACGTAAATTTTCACTAAAATACACCTAATCCTGCTTAAGTTTTTGTTTCATTAAATAAAGCAACAATGTCATAATTGTATCTCATATTATGCTTTTTAATGCCTAATAAAAAAATGATTTTCTTAAAATAAAACCGATTACATCCCATCACAAATAAAAATAATCAAACAAAAAGAGCCGTATTTTCTTATTTACGGGTGCACTCGCACACATTTTCGAAATAATCATTTTTACGCCTTTTTTCCATTCACGATTTGATCTACTTGGACGGAAGTAATCACGCACTCGTCTCATAAGCAATTCGAAAGGTCTGGGTACTTACCTTTATAATGCATGGAGCTGGAGGAAGAATTGAGCAAAATACACTTGAATATCTTGGGATTATCTAACCTCCGAAGAGAGGGTCAGGATACAATAGTTCTAAATTCGGGCAACATGCTCTTCTAGCGGGAAGGAGAGCGTAAATCGCAGGGTGGTGTTGGATATCTCGTCCACAGGTCCCTCATCAACAACGTTAAGACAGTCGACAGTGTGTCGAGTAGGGTAGCATACCTTATACTCAGAATTACCATCCGGTATTCGCTGAAGGTCATACAGGTTTAAGCACCGACCTCGACACATTCTGATGATGAAGCAGAGGCATTGTATGAGGAGATATCCGAGGCCATACATACCTCGAAATATACTTCACCATTGTTTTGGGTCTATGGGTGGGACTTCAACGCGAAGGTGGGCGCACGGAATGGCGATGAGTTGAGAGTGGAGCCATGTAAGTATTCGCAGCGAAACCTAGGAGGCAGCGGCTGGTCGCCTTCATGGAAAAAGAAGAAATCCATTTAATGAACTCCTATTTCCAGAAGTGGCCATCAAAGAGGTGGACGTGGATAAGCCTCGATGGTACTACCAGAAATGAAATTAACTTCATCATGACGACCAAGAAGCGAATATTCAGTGATATCTCTGTGATCGCCAAGGTAAAAACCGGTAGCGATCACCAAATCGTCACAGGCACATTAAATATTCAATTTGAAGCTTGAAAGGTCTCTTCTGGTGAAGTCCACGCTACGATTTGGTCCTGCCCACATCTAGAACCCCGAAGACTTCCAACTGGAACTACACAATCGCTTCCAATGCCTAACCGAATGCGAAACTATGGACGAGATTAACAATGGGTTGGTGGAAACTGTCCAAGCTGTGCGGTCCAAGTTCTTTAAGACCCTGCGCCATCAAGTTGATCTAACCCAGACCGAGATGAGACTGCAATCTTCAGCTGATATTTCTAAATCAATGCGGCGTGACCTTCGTGCCAATAGTGCGGCACGGATCAAAGAGGCAATCGAGCTGAACCAGGGCTCAAAACAAATTCTTTGCGAAGATTTTTAAGCCTTCGCAAAGAATTTGTTTATTAGGCAAAGCCAAATAACAAAGCTGAAGATTAACGACGGCAGCATCATTTCGACGAAACCATAAATACTGAGAGAGCTTGAGAGGTTATACGGACAGTTATACACATCAACATGACAACCCAATGTCTGTGCAGGTCGAGACGCAAGAGCTAAACTGACTCGACACTACACTGAGGATATCCCGGACATCAGCACTACGCCAGAAGCATGGTACAGGAGTGTGTTTGTTCTTTTCTTCAAAAAGGGTGATAACATCTTGCACTACAGGCCAATCTCACTTCTGAGCCATGTATGTATACAAGCTGTTCTCAAGAGTCATTACGAACCGTCTCAAACGTATGTTTGATGACTTCCAGCCTTCCGAACAAGCCAGTTTCCGAAAAGGTTTTAGTACCATAGACCACATACACATGCTCTGCCAGATTATTTAGAAGACAGAGGAGTACAATCGACCATTATGTCTAGCATTTGTGGACTATGAAAAAGCCTTCGATTAATCGAAACCTGGTCAGTATGGCAGTCCCTCCAACGATGTGATATAGACTATAGGTTTATCGAAGTGTTGAAGTGCTTGTATAGAAATGCCACCATGTCCATCCGACTTCAGGAATAGGGCACGAAACCAATTCAATTGCAGAAAGGCGTGAGACATCAGGGAGACGTTATTTCTCCGAAACTGTTCCCGAACGCGTTGGAGGACGTTTTCAAGCTCTTGGAACGGAACGGACTCGGCATCAATATCAATGGTGAATACATCAGTCAATTTCGATTTGCCGACGATAGACTCATCATGTCAGAATCGTTGGAGCACCTCAATGCTATGCTCAGCGACCTAAGTATCGTTTCCCTACAGGTGGACCTTAAAATGAACATGGACAAGACGAAAATCATGTCGAATGTCCATGTGGCACTATTGTTGTTGGGAATGATAATCTCGAAGTTGTAGATATTTACACTTACCTTGGACAGATTGTTCAGTTAGGTAGGTCCAACTTCGACAAAGAGGTCACCCGTAGAATCCAACTCGGATGGGCAGCGTTTGGGAAGCTACGTGATACCATTTCATCGACAATCCCAGTGTAGTCCTCGTAGAACTGACAACCGATGGGGAAGAAAAGTTCTCGAGTGGCGACCACGGACCGGAAGACGCAGCGTAGGCAGGCCTCCCACTAGGTGGACCGACGACATCGTGAGGGTCGCGGGCAACCGATGGATGCAAGTGGCGAATTGTCGTTCGGCGTGGCGGTCTAAGGGGGAGGCCTATGTTCAGCAAAGGACGTCTTCCGACTGATGATGATGTTTAGTAATTGGTATATTTAATAAATAATGTAAGATTTTTGTTGATGCCAGATTTTGAGGTTTTTCTAAGATTTGTATTTAGAAACCGTTAAACTTATCAGAAAGATTATAATTCACTGTTAATTTTATTATCTCTTATCAGGTTCTGTTATGAATATTATTATAATAAAGTGCAATTTTATAAAAAACCTTTTTATTACACCACTGAAATATATTTTACCTAGAAACGTAATATTACTTACAGTTATAGTTCAATTAAACATACTGTGAAAAAAGCCCGTATTTATACTTAATACCACATTTTAGTTTTATGTTTTAACAAAAAAAGCTGTAAAAGCGTCATACAATTCGATATGTAAAATAAAATTAAGGCAAAAAGGGCTTAAACAGTACTTAGCTCCTGTATTTTATCATAGTATAGAACTTCGTAACAGACGTAAGCATGAGTAGTTACAGATTAAAAAATATTTAGAAAGCAAAGATTGGAATAAAAGTCATTACGTTTGAGTATTGGTCTTAAATAAATAAGGAAAACGTCTGTAAGACATTTAACATTAAATATTGGCTACCACGATAATTTAAGGTGTTTCGAATATAAACAAAAAAAAAGGTTAATTTTTTTACTATTTTTTGATATATAACAAAAGATCATAGAGTCAAAAACTAAAAAGATACACCTGGTTAAACAGTTTTTTTGCTCCCCTGTAAAGTTAGTGATTTCCACTTACGCCTTTATTGGCCTGGGGGTGCGATATCATCAGTAATGTTAACAAGGGCTGTGGTAGTGCTGTGTCCTGGACGATACCCGGATTGGTAATCATTAAGGAGACTGTTTTTACAAAGGAAAGCACTAAGCTGGTTATGAATGAGGCGTTCAAGGACTTTGGATAGGAACGGTAATATGGAGATAGGACGAAAATCAGCAAAAGACACAGGATTACACTTTTTAGGGAGAGGGGTAATTTGTGCTTCCTTCCAAGATGAAGGGAAAACACCACAGGATACGGAATAATTAAGGATATGGCCAATGGCAGGAAGGATTTCATCAAGGATAGGAAGTATCATCTTACGACTGACACAGTCACTACCAACAGCATTTGAAGTGATTGATAAAATGCTCTTCTTAACATCACAAGCCGAGAACTGATTAAAGACGAAAGGAGAGTAATCGGGAGTAGGAAGAGATGAAAGATTATTTAGAGTTTTGGCTTTAATAACATCATTGAAATTAGGAGAGATAGAGGAATGTTTATTTAGTTGTTCAAGATCTACATCTTTTTACCGACTTCAAAAAAAAGGAGGTTATCAATTCGACCCGTATGTATGTAATATTAGCAGAACTGCCCAGTTTTCATATATGTTAGTCTATATCAGCGTCTGAAAAAATGTGCCAAATTTCATAAGTGTATGTATGTATGTATGTATGTAAGTATGTATGTATGTATGTTTTTATGTTTGTGCACGCATATCTCCGGAACTACAAGTTCGATTTAAGTAATTCTTTTTTTGTTGTACTAGGTATTGTTCAACTTAGGGTACACTGCAAGTTTCATCAAAATCGGTTCAGTAGTTTTAGAGATATGGATTTTTTTATGTTGTGACGGATTACAAGATTAGTGCATATGTAAGAAAATTTTGTATTTTACAAGAATTTGGGTTGAATATGTAATAAATAAACTAAAAAGGGTAAAATAAAAACTTTTTTTTAAAAAAGTACCGACTTCAAAACAAATACAAAAAAGTTTAAAATAACTTTTCTTTCGGAAGTCGGTGGCTTTGTTTTGTTGTGTCATTGACTATTGCCACCGACTTCCGAAAGAAAAGTTATTTTAAACTTTTTTGTATTTGTTTTGAAGTCGGTACTTTTTTTTAAAAAAGTTTTTGAATACACTCTTGGCGTGACTTTCCAACTCCCATTGATCTTAGAAATTTCCAGACTTTTGCTGGGTCACCATTCTAAACTTTAATTCTGTCGTCACAGAGTTTTGAATCAAATAACCCCACGCGTGTCTTTGTTACTGGTTTTTAGTTTCAATACCCAAGTTTTTCATTACATTCGCAACCATTTTAATTCTATTAGCCTTTTTTCATTGAAGGTCTATTCAATAGAACTTTGTCGGACAAAAGACCGATAAGTTTAATTCAATCTCAAAAGTCGTTTTGTGAAAAAATTGCTGATTTTAGATGAATTCGGGGAAAACCTGAGTGAAAAAAAATTGGTTTCTAAAAAGATAGTAATAATAAGATACGTATTGGTAGAATACAAAACTCATGGCTTTGATTCCGTTGCGGGAGGCAGAAACAACAAAACACCATGTTTTTGGGCTTTACAATCACCTAATGAAGGCTCATTAGGTGATTTAGATCCTAATTATAGCAGAATCGGGCATGCGGGCGGCGTGTAATGGGCGACTCGCTGTCCGACCATGGACCAAGCCCGGGTCGACGGCGCGTTGTGTACCACGCGCGCCTCAAAGAGTGTTAGCATAATGACGGGGCCTCTAGAGGGCCAAAACCTGCTGGGGTCGCGGGACTTATCAAATCACCGTGACCCTGGAACGGAAAGGGGTATTGAAGGACACCGTGGATTTTAGTCAGTACGAGTCTGACAGTCCCTCCCGCAGGCTCCGATCTGCGTGAGAAGACTCATTTGATGATTTTACCACGATAAAAACAAAAAAAGTGTAGCAGAATAGCCTGTCAGATTTTTACGGACTAAAAACCACCCTATTCCTTCATATGCCCCTTCCATTCTAGAACCTCGATATACTGATTAAACAGTCTAGTGACCCCAGCAAACATTTAGCCCTATAGAGTGGCCCAGTCTGTTCGGTGACTGAATAGGGCCTGGTAACTGGGCCTTTATCGGACGACGAGCTAAAAACATATCATCTGCTACGATTCATAAAGCTCCTTTCACCTCTCCCTTATTTATTCATCTAGTCAATAAAGATAGCGACTAGCCTTGATGAATCAAAGGTAATTGAAGGTCTAAGTAATTGCTTGTTCATTACCGGGTTTAATCCAAGCCAGATTACAACCCATACCCCGTTCTAGCAAATAAGATACACAATTTTATTTGGGCAGAACCGGGCATGATGCCAACAAGATAAGAGGTAGGTACCTCAGAGTCGCAAATAAATCTTCATAGTGATTTATATGTTACTGTGAGTAAAAACAGGTTGTGAATGGAAGCTCTTTCGCGAACCGTACATCAAAACCACTTTCATGCGAACTATAGTCAACTCAGCCGATCAAAGCAAACTAGCCCATTTTAAACAGTCTTTTGAGTCTCCAGCACGAACTTTGTATTGACGATTCGTCAAAAGACGGATGGACTCACATATCTCATATTTTATGAAATCGTTTTAATTCACGATTCGTGAAAGACAGACGAAGTTTTTATGTGACGATCATGACGATGCGTGTGGAAACGAGCATAAAAAATATAGCAGTCGAAAGAACCGCCTGTTTTGAAGTCAGTTAAAAACGCATTGACAGTGGCAAGTCAAAAAAGACGAGTCGTGGAAAAAGATGTTTCGTCAAACGTTCTCACGACGTAGGTATCAGTCGGGTTTCAGCAACAGCTAAACTTAGGTGTCAATAAAAGTCGGTGCCGGTTTTGCCAAGATTTTATAAATATATGAAGGAAATTGTGGTGTATTACAAATGGCCAATTTACCCATCCACAAAATTATTCAATCTGGCAAACACAGTTAAACCTTTTCTACGATCGACCCATGCGCTGTTGCTTAATATTAGTGTACAAAATAAATTGTGTTGTTAAAAAATGAAATAAAAATCCATGAAACTTCCAACAGATTTGAAAATGTAAAAGATCCCAAGTCCCAACTAAGTACGGCAATATTATTTAACATGCATGTTTCAATTGGTTCTGCCCGTTAAATACTAGTGTTCAGACCACGGACTTCATAAATCCACGTCGGACCTGTGTACTGTCACATACTACGTCCATGCATGGGCGGGTACGAGTCGACCAATCACCGAGCAGCATTTCAAAAAACCGTCGAGTAATTTTTTCCCTCCAGAGCGGGCCCTCTGGGTCACGGCATTCTACTCTGATCTCGCTACCTACCATCATTGTACGCGCACCTAATTCCAACATTCTAATATTGTAATTTAAATCAAAGTAAATTAAATATTCATATCAACCATAAATAGTCTCGGCCACATCATTTCACACATCATCATCACCAACTTGAAAAGCACACGCAGACCAGAGCTGACGCCCCTACATATTGGACCTTCTTCGCCGGACTGCAGACTTGAGCTGGACGACCTGAAAACGCGCATAAAAGGTACGACCAGCCATCCTGCCCAGCCCTATTCATCTCCATTTCAGTTGTGTGATACCGTGCTATATATAATTTCAGTTGCGAAGGGTGCGCTGCCAATTATTCGACGAAAACCTCATCGTAACCGTCACCACATTCAAACGTGAGTACTCCATTCTTACTACTGTCCACCAAAATGAGTCAGCCAAAGCCGTCAGAGATCTCAGTAGCAAGTAATTCCCGTGATAAATCTCCCTATAGATGTAATACAAATGACGATTCTCCAGTTATTAGAGAACTTATTAAAAAACGCGGCATAATAAAGGGCAGATTAACGAAGTTTTCAAATTACTTATCTAGTCTTGTTAATGAAACGTTATCGAGTCAAAAACGCATAGATTTGAAATTACGGATTCAGGGAGCCACTAGTTTATTCAATGAGTTCAATGAAATTCAAAGCAAACTCGAGGAATCAGTCTCGGATATAGATGAACAATTAACGCAAAGGGAATTGTTTGAAAATACTTACTACACGTTATTATCTCAAGCGGAATATTCGTTAAATCAAAGTGAGGTCACTGATAGTTCAAACAAATGTAGTAACAAACCGACCGTTAAATTACCCACGATTTGTATGCCTACCTTTGACGGTTCTTATGAGCACTGGTTGGAATTTAGAGATACTTTTCTATCTTTAGTGCACAATTCCATGGAGCTTAGCAATATAGAAAAGTTTCACTACCTAAAATCATCGCTAAAAGGAAGTGCAGAGCTAGTTATTAATTCTGTTGAATTCTCTAGTGCTAATTATCCGGTTGCATGGGATTTACTTCTCAATCGGTACAATAACAGTCAATTGTTAGTCCATAATCATGTACGGTCGTTGTTCACTATGCAGAATGTAAACAAAGAATCGCCAGTTCTTATGAGAAAACTAATAGATACGGTATTAAAGAATTTACGCGCATTAAAAATCCTGGATGAGCCAACAGACTTTTGGGATACATTGGTTATCTATTTAGTTGTTTCTAAGTTAGATTCAGTCACCGAACGGGAGTGGGAAGAATATAAATGTACACTACTGTCTAGGAATAGCGATTCGAAGAGAAAGCTTAAATTAGATGATTTGTTGAACTTTCTTAAAAACAGGGCTGACGTGCTGGAAACATTGCAAGTGTCTCATAGCAAACACAATCACGATAGAAACCGAAACACTGCTAGTAATCAGTCTAAAATTCACTGTAATGTTTCCACCAATGAGCCACAGGGTCAACGGTCACACAAGTCCACTATTAACAATAAGCTTTGTCTACTTTGTAGCGCGAATCACCCACTTTACGCGTGTCAAAAGTTTCTCGAATTCGATCTAGATTGCAAACTTAAATTCGTTCGCGAAAAGAAACTGTGCACTAATTGTTTACGTTCGAATCACACGTTAGATAATTGTAAGTTTGGGCCATGTCGATTATGCAACAAAAAACACAACTCGTTATTGCATTCCGATAATCATAAAAATCATTCTATCGCACTTCATGTGTCGCACGCTAATGAGGCATCGGCTACCGTGAGTGCGGTACCTCCGCCCCTTACCGCGCCTACCGCACCGGGATCGTCCTCCGCTGTGGAATGTACCACGATCCATGCAAATAAAGCACACATAAACATATCCACTAAATCAGCTGTAATGAAACCGGTTCTACTATCGACTGCATTAGTTGAGATAGCTGATAATCGTAAGAATTATCATCTAGCCCGCGCACTCCTTGACAGTGGTTCTGAACGCTGTTTCATTACTCAATCTTTGTGCAATTTAATTAATGCGCCAGTTATACAGTCCACTCAAGAAATACGAGGTGTAGGTAACTCGGTCACAAAATCCACGCAAATATGTGATATCGAGTTAAAGTCGCGCATCCACCCGTACACTACGCGTTTACAATGTTTTGTCTTGCCTAACATTACGTCGGCGTTGCCTGCGTTGTCACAGCAAAGTGGACAGCTCAACATTCCCGAACATATTGTTTTGGCGGACCCGCATTTTAGTGAATCTCAAAATATAGACATTTTAATCGGTGCAGATATATTTTGGGATTTAATTAATTCTAATAAAATAAGATTACCTAGTGGGCCTTTCTTATTAGATACAAAGTTGGGATGGATTATTTCCGGACCGATTTGTTCTACTACGCGTTATGATAGGTACAGTCAGTGTAACTTTTCTCAGTCAATCGAGTCCCAGTTACGTCAATTCTGGGAGTTAGAGGATATGTCTTCGTATCGGGATACGCGCACAGATGAGGAGCGTTCTTGTGAACAACATTTCATCGACACTACTACACGCAATAGTGATGGAAGGTTCAAAGTTCGCATTCCTTTTAAAAAATCACCTGATTTCTTAGGCGAGACTTATTCACACGCAAAACGTAGGTTTCTTGCCCTCGAAAAACGTTTATTACGCAACCCTACTTACAAAAAACTATATGCCGATTTCATTCACGAGTACATTCGCTTGGGTCACATGAGTCGTGTTGATCGCGTCGGGACGCCTAATTACTTCCTACCGCATCATGGAGTATTGCGTGAGCATAGCACCACCACCAAGCTGCGTGTGGTGTTTGATGCCAGTGCCGCAGCAAGCAATGACATCTCGCTCAATGAAATACAAATGGTGGGCCCACCGATACAAGGCGACCTGTTGTCTATATTATTGCGATTTAGGCAACATAAGTACACGGCTTGTGCAGACATTGAGAAAATGTATCGGCAATGTCTTATTCACGAAGATCAGCGTGACCTTCAATTGATATTGTGGCGTGATGATCCGTCACAGCCGTTGGATATTTACCGACTAAATACAGTCACTTACGGTACCGCATCTGCGCCGTTTTTGAGTTGTAGATGTTTAAAACAGCTGGCGGATGACTGTACGGATCCTGACGTCACGAGAATCATTAATGAAGACTACTACGTTGACGACATGATTACCGGTTGTGATAATAAACAACAACTATTAGATTTCTGTAAAAACGTCGCAAACGTTTTAAAGTCAGGTTGTTTTCCTCTTCGAAAGTGGATGTTTAATTTCAACATTAATAACATCGAAAATAACGAATCTGACTTAGTTAAGGAAATGTCATTGGGTGATAATGTTCATTCCAAAACTTTAGGGTTAGGTTGGCATAATATAAAGGATAATTTTAATTTTAACACGCAATTTAATAATGATAAAAGTCAACCAATTACAAAACGTTATATTATGGCAACGATTTCACAGATATTTGATCCGTTGGGATTATTGAGTCCCACCATAATAATAGCTAAAATCTTACTGCAAAAATTATGGCTGTTAAAGATAGGCTGGGATGACGAAGTGCCTAGTGACGTCAGACGCACTTGGGACAGTTTTGTTAGTTCATTGCTGATTCTCAACAATATAAGTGTGCCGCGACACGTCATAGGTAGCGACCCTGCTTCTATCGAGTTGCACATCTTCACAGATGCGTCGGAATCCGCATACGGAGCATGTATTTATATTCGCACAATAAATCGTGACTCATCGGTGTCTGTTAGGTTGTGTTGTTCGAAGAGCAAGGTCGCACCGTTAAACCCTGTGAGTATCCCTAGGTTGGAACTATGCGGAGCGTTACTAGGTGCTAGGCTATTTAATAAAGTACGCGAATCACTACGCTGTCAATTTGATTACACAGTGTTCTGGTGTGACTCCACTATTGTACTGGGTTGGCTGCGGATGGCTCCAAATTTGTTGAAAACTTTCGTGCAAAATCGAGCGGCTGAGATTCACGAAATAGCTAGGGAAATTCCGTGGTGTCACGTAAGCGGAAAAGACAATCCTGCGGACCTGGTATCTCGTGGAGTCAGGCTAGAAGATCTTCAATCTTCCACGTTATGGTGGGAGGGCCCAGCATTTTTAGGTAAACCTGAATTTAATTGCAGTCATGCCATTTCAAATAAGGCTTATGTAGCACAGTCCGATTTACCTGAATTAAAACCAGCAAAAAATCACGCATTCTTATGTACAACGGAAACTTCACTTTTTCCTTTTAAAAGGTTTTCTCAATTTAATCGTATGCAACGTGCGTGTGCGTATGTATTACGTTTTATTTTTAATACTCGCAACAAAAATAATATTCGACGCGGCCCTCTCACTGTCGATGAGTTGAGAAAGGCACGCACAACTTTGTTAAACTTGTCCCAACGCGAATCTTTCCCCGAAGAGTTTAAATTACTATCTAATAACAAATTATTAAAAAGTAAACATAATTTAACTAAACTAAACATTTTCGCAGATAGTGATGGCATTCTAAGAGTCGGTGGACGAATAAAATTGTCACCGGATTTTGATTTTGATAAGAAACATCCGTCATTAATTTCTGCCAATCACTGGTATTCAGTGCTATTGTTCCGACTTGAGCACAAGCGGCTGCATCACGCCGCGGCGCAGGCCTTACTGTACAATATACGCGAGTCCCACTGGCCGGTGGGGGGCAGAAACCTGGCCAAGCGCACTGTTCATCGGTGCGTTACGTGTACACGATTGAGAGGTAAATCTTTATCTCCGATTATGGGCAACTTACCGGCGGAGAGAATCACTCTGACCTTTCCGTTTCTACGTAGTGGTGTGGATTACGCTGGGCCAGTGCTTGTACTTAATCGTAAGGGTAGGGGTTCTAAATTGATAAAAGGTTACATTTGCCTTTTTATCTGTTTAGTTACACGCGCAATACATTTAGAACTTGTCAGTGACCTTTCTTCTGATGCTTACCTACTTGCGTTAAAGAGATTTATTTCCCGACGTGGCAAACCTGATGAAATAATTTCAGACAACGGCAGGAATTTTGTAGGGCTCGCAAATGAATTCTCAAAATTTTTATCTAAATGTTCTGACGACTTAATTGAGTACGCAACTAGTCAGGACATTAAGTTTTCTTTTATTCCGCCTTATGCGCCTCATTTTGGTGGATTGTGGGAGGCCGGAGTTAAGTCATGTAAGCACCACCTGTTACGAGTAGTTGGTAACGCACACCTGACATTTGAGGAATATGGCACTGTATTGTCACAAATTGAAGCTGTCCTCAACTCCCGTCCCATTAGTCCTTTATCCGCAGATCCTAACGACTTCCTTCCTTTGTGTCCATCTCACTTCCTGGTTGGTCGTCTCCTAACAGCGCCTGCAACGCCACAGCTAACGGAGGTTCCTGCTCACCGGCTGACACGATACCAGAGGCTCGAGCTGCTCAGACAACATTTCTGGATTCGATGGTCCAAGGAATATATTTCGGAGATGCAAACCAGGACTAAATGGCAACAGAATGGGCGTGATCTTCAGCCAAACACTCTGGTCATCATCAAAGAGGACAACGCTCCGCCACTAAAATGGAGCCTGGGGCGGATCATCTCAACAATGCCAGGCAAGGACGGGATCGCTCGAGTGGCCAACATCCAAACGAAGTCAGGAGTTGTTCGACGCGCATTTTCTCGAATCTGTCCTCTGTTCGACGACGAAGATGACAGCAAGGTGTTGGACGTAGATACTTCCAAGGCCGGGGGCATGTTCAGACCACGGACTTCATAAATCCACGTCGGACCTGTGTACTGTCACATACTACGTCCATGCATGGGCGGGTACGAGTCGACCAATCACCGAGCAGCATTTCAAAAAACCGTCGAGTAATTTTTTCCCTCCAGAGCGGGCCCTCTGGGTCACGGCATTCTACTCTGATCTCGCTACCTACCATCATTGTACGCGCACCTAATTCCAACATTCTAATATTGTAATTTAAATCAAAGTAAATTAAATATTCATATCAACCATAAATAGTCTCGGCCACATCATTTCACACATCATCATCACCAACTTGAAAAGCACACGCAGACCAGAGCTGACGCCCCTACAACTAGTAAAACCATTTTACGATCTCATATTTTACTCGTTTAACTACGGGTTGGTAGCAACAACAGTTTTGTTCATAAAACTTGCTAAGTTTCCTTCCTTCCTTTCTTTCTTGACTAAGCTTTTAACACTTATTTGAGAAGAATCGGCGTTTACAAAGTCGCGCGGAGGTAGTGCTGCAGCCGCGCTAAATTCATCACTAGTGCGTAGAGTGCGGGCCAGCTCCAACACCGTTCTGAAAATGATAGCGAATAGACTGGACTGTCCTTATGTACGACACTGTTGTGACAGACAAGTTACATATAGTGTCGCATATAAGAGACTAATCAAATTTTAAATATTATTTTAATTTTGTAGTGATTTTTAATTTAATTTCTGATTGTATCATTTAAAATCTATCACTATAATGTTTATTTTAATTTGGATTTTAAATTGTAATTTTTTATTTGTCTATTTTAATTTAATGTTGATGTAATGTACCCTATGGGCCTCGGTGCCTGACAATAAAGATATTTTATTTGCTGCGAACAAATTGTCGGACGCGTCCGTCAGCCGCGGCTGAGAGACGCGGCTTTTTGATTATCTAGCGATTACATTTAATAATACACTGTGCAAACTGTCGGTCGTAAGACGCGGACGTGACCTTGAGCGTTTGGACGTCCGAACAGAATCTGGCTGGCTGGATGTTTGTGCATGCGAAAAGGATCGTCCGAACTACCGTGCACACTGCTAAGCCGCGTCCCTTAGCCGCGGCTGACAGACGTCCGATAAATTATGTTCTCAGCTTTATTGTTACGCTATACGCTAAAGTATTATTACGCTGACGTCGGTCGAGTACGGTCGGTCGCGTGTACGTTTTGTGTACCATTTAGCACCATACTGCGACGTACGCTTTTTCTCGCAAACAAACATGACGGGAACAAGAATAAGCAGGTCAGGAATTCAAGCCTTAACGATGCGCGATTGTAGAAGCGGGTTGAAGGCGTTTTTCGAGCTAAAGCTTTTTTTTATTGGAACATCGACAAATGAGTCTTGGTGAGTGCAGCGTAAGGGACTGTCACATTTATAAAGTATATACAGCTATTGAAGCAAGTGTATTGATTACAGGTACAGATGTAGTTGGTCCAACAAGCAAATATGTAGTTCTACCTGAACAGAGGGAAAAACTATGTTTTTATATAATTATTAATTATGTCTTTTCGTCCGACATACCTCAGTGCCTCAAGACGAAAGTCTTCAACCAATGTGTGTTACCAGTGATGACTTAAGGCACCGAAACGTGGTCCTTCACTATCGGCCTCATCTCAAAGCTCAAAGTCACTCAACGAGCTATGGAGAGGGCTATGCTCGGTGTTTCTTTACGTGATCTTAACAGAAATGAGGAGATCCGTAGACGAACTAAAGTCACCTATATAGCCCACCGGATTAGCAAGCTGAAGTGGCAATGGGCAGGCCATATTGCTCGCAGAGCAGATGGCCGATGGGGTCGAAAAGTACTAGAGTGGAGACCACGGACTAGCAAGAGCAGCGTAGGACGTCCACCTACGAGATGGACAGACGACGTTATAACGGTCGCCGGAAGACGCTGGATGCAGGTCGCTTCCAACCGGTATATGTGGAGATCTAAAGGGGAGGCCTATGTTCAGCAGTGGACGTCCTATGACTGAGATGATCATGATGATGATGATAACTATAAATGTGTTTTGAATTTGCATCTGGTAGAAATAAAAATAGGCATTGAAAAGATGGTTCTGATCAAATTAGTACAGACTAACTTTGAACACAGCTCTGAACACCAAAGTCACGGAATGATTTATTAGTGTCCGCTGTCCACTTTCGGCCAACTTCAACCACCTTTGGTTGAAGGTGGCCGAAAATGGCCAAACTTAAACTGAAGTTTTCGTCGGACACCAGTAATAGTGGATAGTTTTCATAACCCTTAAGAGCGTCTGAAAGTTTGTTTATGACACAAAAAGATTAATGATCTAAAAGTCTTTACTTAACTCACTCAGCAAAATAAACTAAGAAACCAATTCATCATGCGTAAAGACAATAGATAAGTTAAAGGACTTCTAAGGATTATCTTAGCTTATACTTAACCATTGACCCGTCTTAAAGTTGTTAGCTCAATGACCTAACAATAGTCTTAATGATCGAAGACAAAAACTGACGATATTAAGGACTGCTAAACAGAATTGCAGTTTTCAAAAGAATAGTAATTCAAGAAAGTTTGTATTGTTTAATACATTTTTGGTTTTCCTTTAGCCTTCACTCGCCCTCACTCCTCTATAGCTTCTAGGTACTATCTCCAGGGTCCATGGAAGCCCTAACAAACTCATTCATAGTATTAGTAAGGATATACAGGGTGTAAGAAGACACTTAACGAAGCCGAAAGCCACGTATTCTACCCATTATTTGGATCATTTTTTTCCTTTAGACCGTACCTGGGACTCCAAGGGTTCTCGAGATATTGAAGGTCAAAGTTGCATTTTTTTAAACTTTTTTTACAAAATCGAATTCTAAGGATTATTACCTGAATTTTCGATTTTTCTAAAAAAAATTACGCATGCAAGTCGATACGTTCTTATCACAGGGCGTTCCAGCATAGGCGCGTTGTGAGCGTCAAGCCGCCCGCCTACGCACACAACGACACGAAACCTGTTTGCTTTACATTGCGCGCAATAAATTTTTTTTTTTTTGATACCTAAAAATAAAAGTCGGTTCCCAGCGATAATTTTGGCGTAAATCTACTTAGTTAGATGTACAGTATGCGTGGTTAACGGCTTTGTGATGTGTCTTATTACACCCTGTATTGTTCCCTTATTTTTTTTTCCATAAAGGTGATGAACAAAACAAGTATGCCTATCTGATAGAAAGCGGTTACAGACGCCTGCAAGATAAGAGGTATCGGTACCTGCTCGTTGCTGACTTGCAGCCGTGAAAAATTGCAGCACACTTCAATTTCTCACGGCCTTTTCGATGGTGGCAAGATGGAAGGAGCGTTGTTCCGACAGTTAATAGGTTAATAATTTTGGTGAAATGTGTTTACACCGTAGGTCCTCCAGCTATTTGCACAATGATACTTCAAGAACTGAGTCACCCGCTTCAATTTTCTCGGAACTTATAGGACAGACGGACCTTGAAAGCGTACTTTCACCTAGCGTGACGAATTTTGACGCTTCTTACGACACTCGTTTATTCCCGTCTTGCGGAGAGGACATGTTGTATTCAAGGCCGAACCCTCACCGTACAAAATTCTATAATATCTTTGTGTTCAGTAATAAGCAATGAAACGTATATTTACGCTTAGAAGAAATTAAAAGTAATTTTCTCCAACTGTGTTGATAAACATCTTCTCAAACATATCGGTATGGAAGCCTTGCTATACAAAATAGTTCTTATTTTAATGTTGAAACGTTATACTCGTAATACGAAAAAATCGTTTTTGAATTGCATAATTATATTTCATTACATAAACAGTGCTGTCCAACACTTTTTTTTTTATCGTGGTAAAATCATCAAATGAGTCCTCCCACCCCGGGCAGGGCGGGAGGGACTGTCAGACTTGTACTGACTAAAATCCACGGTGTCCTTCATTAGCCCTTTATATTCCGGGGTCACGGTAATGAGATAAGTCCCGCGACCCCGGCAGGCTTCAGCCCTCTAGAGGGGGGCCCCGTCATCTTGCTGACGCTCTTAGAGGCGCGCGTGGAACACAACGCGCCGTCGACCCGGGCATGGTCCATGGTCGGGCAGCGAGTTGCCCTTTACTCGCCGCCCGCATGCCCGCGCCTACGTTGGCCGGAGATCGTCTTGCGACGTCCGTTGCCGTGGGTGTAAACCACTGCGGGTGGGGCGGAGGGAGGACATTGTCCTCTCCCTCACGCGGCCCGCCTCCTCCTTCGCGAGCATGACTGCTTCGCAGAAGGAGGCGACCGCTTCCCACTCCGTCTCGCCCCGCAGCATGGCCGCAACCAATGCCGGGCGCGAGAGGTCTCCGCCTATCGCCGCCGTGAGGACACGTCGGTGCTCTGCCCAAGCTGGGCAGTCTTGCACCGTATGCTCTACTGTGTCCTCCGGGCGATCTTCGCAGTGGTGACACCCAGGCGTCTCCTCCTTTCTCCTTAGACACAGGTACCTCCCGAAACTTCCGTGTCCGGTGAGGACCTGCGTCATGCGGTAGGTCAGGACGCCGTGACTCCTATCCAGCCACTCCTCAAAGAGGGGTCTTACCGCCGCGATTGCGGCGTGCCCGGCCATCGGTTGCGACAATCGTCCCCTCCATACTGCCCTGAGATCGCGCCGGACCTCTTCCCGCCGCGCCTCGACTTGTTGGGGCAGCGGGAATTCTCCCCGGCGCTGCGCCTCCACGCGCCACTCATAGACGCGCTGGAGGGCAGTTGCCTCCAGATCCCAGGGCAGTAATCCGGCAAGCAGGTTAGCCGATTCGCCGGCGATCGTGCGGTATCCCCGGATCATTCGGATAGCCATGACCCTCTGGCATGCGACCAACTTTAGTGGTCGCGTCCGGATGCTCAGGGCCCACACGGGGGCCCCGTAGAGGGCCATGGACCGCACGACGCCGGCGTACAGCCTACGGCAGGAGGCGTTTGGCCCGCTGAGATTAGGGCTGTCCAACACTTAGAACAATTTTCAATTTGTATGTTTTTCACGTTATTTGGTTTTTCTGTATAGTTTTTTAGCACTAATCTATTTTAACTTTATGTAACATGTTTAATTAGGGTCAGCTTTTATACCTATAAATAAATACCTACTTAAACTAATTTCTCTGCGATTTGACATCTTTTTTTTAAGAAAACCTTGCCCTTTTTTTTTTGGCCGGACGGTGAGCATACCCTTTACTCACCGTCCGCAAGCCCGCTCCGCCGCTGTGCCCTCTGCTATTTAGAGGGACACGCGTTGGAGCATCCAACCGACAGGCTATTTGCATACGGGCAAAGAGACCCCTTAGGGACAGTGCCTAAGGAAGAGTTTTTGCCCGCATCCCAGGGTGCACCGGCCCGAAAAACTGGTCTTCCCCCCGGACGTATCCGAGAGGGAACTCCAGTCCACGGGCGCACGTGGAGGTTTCCTGTCTTAGCACCCCAAACCTTGCCCCTTACTAGGAATTTGTCCTGTGACGTTTACAGACTTAAAAACTCACCACAAACACCCAGACCCTGAACAACTATTTATAGGTTGTTTTTTACATACGATTACGGTTTTTCTTTAAAACGGCTTTTTATGCTATTTTTAAATTTCAATAAAATTAGGTATTGTACTCGTACATTCGCGAGTACTGAAAGTCTTACTTGCCGACATTAAAGTGACGTAAGGTCGTAAATTCACATTCCAATTAAACTGCCAAAAGCCAGGTGTGAACGTTGTTAATAAAGTTACCTCACGCTTTTCAAAACGTAAATCAATCACATTACGATATCTGAAACTTGAGATCACATTTGATACCTAAATGATTTTCTTTTCAATGTTATGATTGACTTCGGGTTCTTTTCAAACAATTTTGAAGTCATGGGAGACATGATAATACATTTGAAATTTTATTCAGCTGTCATTCACCGGAAAAAAACGAAAGAATGTTTGTTACTGTTTCACACAAATATTACTGAATGGATTTAAATGTATGGATAGTTCATAACCAGGATTAACACAATTATGTTCTCTTAGGATAATTTTCGGCATACACGCGAGCGATGCCGCTGACAACTCAAACTCGAACACAAACTCAAACCATTAATTCAATTAGACTTTTACAGGCACTTTTGAATTGTTGAAAACAATGAAGCGATGCTACACTCCAAGACGGAAAACAAAATAACTTGTGTAAGAGCTGTAGTTACCCATTCCAAAGCGTAGATCTCTGTGGATAAGAATACGCCACAAAGTCCACATAATACGCACATATTCCAACAGATAAAATATAATAAAGACAACGTCAACAAAACTATCAATCATGATAACTAAGATACGACTAAAATAACGAAATCTGGGAAAAAGACTTTATTTCTTGTCCAAGAAATAAATCCAGAAGAAAATATTACAATAATCAAAGTAATAGATTTATCCACGACCGTAAAAAATGTAGAAGAAACACAAGCGACTCCCACACTTGAAACGAAATTGTTCCTGTACTAATCAAGACTAATATTAACGCCCAGGTGCTGGGGTACCCAGAATAGAAACAATTACCCACAGCTGTTGTAGACATTTGCCATTAACATTTTAGGAAGGTATTTATGATAGTTACTGTCCAAGTAATTTAGGGCCTGTGGATACTCGAACAATCCGTGCATTCAAGCCTGCCATACCTATTATTAGCATCAAATATAGCAGCACATAATTTAGGACCCGGAAATATTAGTAGTAATTTTTATCCGTGGTGCTAGGCAACTTGGTTTGTCCCAGTTGTAAATGCCCTTTGGTGCTTTCTGGCCTTGTTTTGTTCTGTCTCCTACTTGATATGGATGGAAGTAAAAACTAAATATTTTCCTACTTCTCTTACCTATGTCAAAAAGTTCCGTGAATCGGTTATTGAGCAGTGGAAACATCTCTAGTGATTTTTAAATTTGTATTAAGGCCTGCGTTCCGAATTTAAAAGCTTTCTTTGTCGAAAGAAAGATTCTACTACAAGACGTCAACAAAGGAAAGAAAAATTCAGTTCAGCCAAGCAGGACCGTAATGTCTGACTTGATCAAGGTATCTGATTCACTGAAAACTGAAGTGTTATATAAAGATCAGATAAGAGATTTTCGTTTTTTTCCCCACTCTACAAATTTTGTGGTTAAAGAAATAAAAACAAACAGAAATACCCGGAACAACTTAGAAACGCTAAAAACAGTGTTTGCTTCAAAATGCTGACTCAACTGTTAAAGTTCCAATTGTGTTCCCTATAATAACTACGGACTTGAAAATGTAGACTCATTGTTTTCTCAAAACTTTCCTGTAATTGAGGTTGCAAATGGAATATTGTAAATATGTCTTGCCTTATTATTTGAGTATACTCCAACGGTGCAAATAAGACTAAGTTGCTACTAACTAACATCGTGGTAATATTTGTAACAATTGTTTGCTAATCTTCGAACATGAAAGACAAATTCTGTGTCTTGAGAATTTCACGCAGAGATGCGTACAAAATATTATCGTACCGCATAATTACGTAGCTCGTAGCTCGTAGCCGTATTATCGCAGAAGATTAGTGAGTGCTCACTTAGAGCCAGACAAAATTAAGGAAATCAGCTCAAATGATTCGTGCACTTTTAAAAGTCGTTAGTTATAACTTTTATAACTTGAAGTTTCCAGATGAAAATACTAAACATCCCGGACTGTGGGGGGTGAGCCGACGTTGGGGAAGGGAGAAAGGTCCTTTTTTCAGTTTTTTGCTGGTGTCTTGTAATTAATAACATTTTTCTAAAAACAATATTTGGTCTGATAAATGATTTCTAAGAATAAAGGCTCCTCGTGTGTCTGCACGAGGCTTAAAATTACATGGATCATGAAAATAGGTTTATTACCTGGTAAGCTATTGAATAAGTATGAGCCAATATCAAATTTCTAACCGTGTTTTGTTGTTTTCAGTAACTTCTGAACTCATAAAAGTGAATTAATGAGGATTAACACATTAACACTAATCCAGACGGATTATTTTACCACCTACGTTGTCTCCTTTAGAACGAATAATAATCAATGTAAAGTGCCTAACGACTAGCAACATATTTTAAATAGATAAAATAGAGCTGTGGTAGTATAAAATTAGTCTGTCAGATCATCAAAAAATATTTGACCTGTATTTGATATTCTTTTTTGTTACGAAAACCAAAATTGTAGAAGATAGGACGCTTTTAGAAATCACAATAGGTACGTCATACCGTGGTATCATTTTTATTGCATTCTGACGTCACAAGCCCCCACTCTTAAGTTTTTACTGACAGGCTACTTTTATTTTCAATTAATTGACGCTGGCTTTAATGAGCTTGCTTCCAAATACTCCCGGCCACCGGGTTTTTTATTTTTTAAATTGAGTAGAAGCTGAACTGGAGAAAAAAACTCAGGCAAAAGGTTTAACCATTCGGCGTTTACAGACATTTATTAGGCGTTAATTCAATGCCCCAATATTATTTCCAGCCATGACTAGTTACCATTCGATCCCTGTATTTACACTGAATTTCACAAAAAATTTACAACAAGATTCGTGTTTTTCAAAGTAGATGTGATTTAAAACTTATCTCTCACTAGCTTCCGCCCGCGACTCCGTCCGCGCGGATGTCGGTCTTCGCGTGGATGGTTTATTTCTCCATTTTGACTAACACTGACAATGACATCTTATAAATAACTATTGGACCCAAATACGGCTAAGCCTATAATAATTAAGGAGATCCCTCTATTGAGCTACTGCTGTTGAGGTCGCGTTCTGTAGTAAGTATTTTTTTCATAGTAATTCCGACCTTGTATTTACAAATAACTGATCGGAACAGTAATCAAAAAGGTCGCGCTGAAAAGCACGGTTTAAAATAACACGCATACAATATTAATTTCTCGGACGACCGCTCGCCACACTGGACACGTCCGCTCGCATCAAAATTCAGAATTTATATGCATCGCGCGGCGCGGAACGCGGCTCCTTATATAGGAGTCGGGGAGGCGTGGCCCGCGTGTGCCGCAAACGGTTCAAGCCAAATCCGACTTTCGGCGCTACAGGTTACGGCGCTGAATCCACTGCGGGTAATGCAACGTGTGTTCGCGGTTCTACAGAACAACGTCTATGAATAAAACTGAAAAATAAGACTTTTTTTCTACGTATTTTTCCAGGATAAAAAGTATCCTATTTTATGCCCAGGATAATAAGGTATAATTATACCAAGTTTCATCGAAATCGCACCGTTAGTTTTCACGTGATGCCTGCACATACAGACAGACAGACAGACAGACAGACAAAAAATTTTTTAATCACATATTTGGGTTTGGTATCGATCCAGCAACACCCCCCGCTATTTATTTTTTCAATATTTTCAATGTACAGAATTGAACCTTCTACAGATTTATTATATGTATAGATTTTACACGATTAGAAAACGGGCATGTAATTTAAAAAAAAATAATTGCCTCCGTCAAAAACAAAAACGAATTGGGGAATTAGAGTGAACTCAATGAACTCTTAAAACTGTCTGAAAACCAGATAACCCGAAGATATCTTCCGAACCGCTGTCAACTTTAGAAACTAAATTGAACTGTTAAATTGAATTTTCCTGACTCCTACATCTATCAGACCACAGAACTTTGTTAGTGCGGACGCTGGACAATGAGCTCTATTCTGAATTTCAATGCATTTAGTTACCAAGGGATCCATTCTAAATGAAGTTGTTCCGTTCTGTTAGTGTATGTTTGTTAACGAACCCACGAGACAGGCAAAATCCTAGGGTGGGTAAAGTAGGAGGTGAATTAAGTGAAGGAGAGGCAATCCTCCTCCTCACGTCCCAGCCGCTGGGAGTAACATGCGGTGATCACCTCGCCGACCACCACACAGCCGAAAGACACACGGTGAGTTATGGGTAGCTCACCGTCCGATTAACGACCAGGCTCAAGTCAGTGACGACGCGCCATGTTCTCGCGCCTCAAGTAGTTGTCAGCTATATTAACGGAGCCCGATAAGGCCAAGTGCCTGCCAGACACGAAAAACTTTCTCAAATTTACCGCGGCCCTGAAACGCAAACAGGGCGAGTTTTAGTTGGTTCGAAAAACACCCTCCATTTCCTTTGAATTTTTAATAAATAAAATGGTTGGCCATAGTTAAAAACTATGGCACAAAAAAAAAACTGAAAATTGGTAAACGGGATCGTGAATACTTATTTGTGTATTGTTTGTTTTTTTTTTATTAATATTGTTATTTTATTTATATCAATAAAAAAAATCAAACATAATGGAATACCATTCTGTCGTATAAAAATTGTGACATAGAACTTTAACTAATATTAGTAAAAGAATATTTCGTTTATCAAATTGATAACACAATGCAATTTAATAATTCCCACCACTAGAATAATAAGCTTTTTGAAACCTAAAACTATTACAAAACTTCTTCTTCTTCCTGCCCTTATCCCATTCTATTTGGGGTCGGCGCAACACGTTTTGTTCTTCCATTATCAGACGTCAAAGTATCATTTATTCATTTTTCTTTCATATCATTCCTTAGACAATCCATCCATCTTTTCTTTGGCCTTCCTCGTCCTCTCCATCCATCAACATTCATACTCATCACTTTCTTAGCCACATGGGTGTCATCCCTCCTCATCACATGTCCATACCAAGATAGACGATTCCCTTTCATTTTTTCTGTAACAGGCGCCACTTTCAAACTTCCCCTTATAAACTCATTCCTTACTTTATCCATTCTTATATTTATATTCTATAAAACTATTACAAAACATCATTTAATATTATAAATGTCATTTAAATTTAGTAGGACACAGAGCTTTCGTAATCACCATTCTATAAATTCACCAAAGCAGTAAATATTTAACAGCTTTTAGGAAACAAGAGAGCTGACAACAATTAGTAGCAATTTAGTAAATTTATTAGTATTTTTAATCATCTTCTGCCTAGTTTTTAGATGTTGCGGCCGGCTTCTAGATCAACTATGAGTCCAAATACCGATATCTTTACATAGGTAGTACTAACTTCTGCCCAATACCAAGGTTAGACTGGTTGTCAGAATTTTCGGACCCCTGACTGCCTTTAACAACTGTTACAGATGTACAAATGACAGCTATGACGGTTTAGCTTGCTTTCCGAAAGCCAGAGAAAACTCTATATGTGCGGTGATCTCCCGCGCCCGGCATTTTTGAAGCCATGCTACAGGATGAGTGGGAATGAGGAGCAGTCACCTCCTTCTGCGAAGCATTAATGTTAGCGAAGGAGGAGGTGGAATATGTAAGAGAGAGGGTGACGTATACGCCATCGTAGGCGCGGGCCTCAAGATGCTGTCACCAAAATGACAGGGCCAAACGCTTGCTGGAGCCATGGACTGTCTAACCAGATTACCGTGGCCCTGGAAAGTATAGGAACAAGGGGAATTTTTAGTCAATATGAGTCTGACAGTTCCGGGGGGACTCATTTGGTGACTTTATTACCACCCCAAAAGTGTTGTTGCCAAACGCTGCTTAACGTTAGATTGACTCGTGTGGCTATTATTAAGAATTAGGGTAATTTGTCCAAGTGTTAAACTATCCAGATGTCATAATAATGTATTTCTATTCGGTTAGAATGAAGTTATGCAAAAATCAACAAGTGTTTGAATCCCTTTGTGCCTATTGGCCTTGCTTTGTTCTGTCTCCTGCTTGCATGTAGTGAAGTGGAAACATATTTTTCCTGCTCCTCCACTATTCTTTTCTGATTAATTTCGTGCAGGATCCAAGACAGGTAAATTCATTCTCCGGGACACGTCAAGCTTCATTGTCTCGGCGCTTTTCTGGTGGTTGCCACTGTTGATTCTGGCTCTCAGGAGTTGCAGTGGTTTGGGAATAGTGTGGTGGGTTTGTCCCAAAAAAAAAGTGTTTGAATGTCCAAAAGTCATTTTATATTGTACATGACTCAAATTGCTGTTGTAATAATTAAAACGATGCCTCGATTTTTTTTTTAGAATGTTCCATCTATTCGGCTTTTTTTGGTACCATGTCCGTAGGTAAACACATTTCCATATAAAAATATTTTTTTATTTGAGATTGTAGTTTTTTACGTGGTGTTATAATTCAATGAGTCCTCCCACCCTGGAGTGAAAGGAACTGTCAGACTCGTACTGACTGAAAGCCACGTTCCTTCAATAGCCCTTTACGTTCCAATGTTGTTAAACAATTTAACTTGTAGATATGAAATCGTTATCAGTTTGTCACATGGACATTTTGTCACATGATCTTTATTACAAAACTTTTGGCTTTTTACGTAATTAAATATGGACACTTTTTACACTCAGATGAAAGTTAACCTAATTCTTTATAATAAATTCAGCCACAAGCTTCTTACACCAGCTATCTTAATAAAACTCTTTATCTTAATCTTAGTCAAGTTTCGTACTCCGATGAACAGACGTTAGTTACAAGATATCGCAGTGTAAGATTACCCGAATGATTCTCTTGTTATGAGTTGGTTCAGTTAATTCAATAAGACTCGGGTTACTCGACTTTGACATCGAAGCTCCTGGACTTCTTATCGCGAAGACGATACGTAGATTTGTGTTTCATTGAGCTTCCGGGCTTTATGTAATACTATCTTGACCTATTCATATTTTTTTTTCATACAGCTAAAATGAAAAAAAAAAGATTTTTATATGTTGCCAGCGGCTCTGTCCGCGTGTTGCAAATTATTCCACGGGGGACGTTATGCCGAGATAAAAAGTTTTATATGTGTTAGTCCAGGTTGTAAACAACCGGGGTTGCGGGACTGCCTTATCAGGTAACCGTGACCCCGGAATGTAAAGGGGTATTGAAGGAACACCGTTGATTTTAGTCAGTACAAGTCTGACAGTCCCTCCCGTCTGGTGGGAGGACGCATTTGATGATTTTACCATGATAATAATTCTTTAACAGTTTAAAAAAACTAAAAACACGCTTTTATCACGCACTTAAAAAATATACCTTATAGTCTTCTTATTACTCAAACTTAATTTACTACTTATCCGCCACCTTGGGACGGCCGCCATGTTGAGTTTAGGTCATTTGATTTTTTTTTTTGTATCCCATTCAGCAAACCCTTTCGTTTAATACCCATATCATGGGGATGCATTTCAAATAGTCACGTGACTATGTTTTTCGTATTCCTGACAGCAAACCCTTTCATTTGATACCCATAGCATGGGGGAGCATTTCAAATAGCCTGTCCTCCATCTTGGACATCCACCATATTGGATTTAAGTCACGTGACTATTTTTTTCGTATTTCTAACAGCAAACCCTTTCATTTCATACCCATATCATGGAGGTAGATTTCAAACCGCCAGTCCGCCATCTTGGGGAGGCCGCCATATTGGATTTGTAATGACGTTTCTTAGCTAGTCATGTATCGCTTTCAGAAATCAGAGCGTGTGCAAAATTTCATCCTAATCGAAGACCGGGAAGTGGGTCAAATTAAGATTCCAAGATTTTCTTACATTGTTACAAGTGAAGCTAATTTAAGCGTGTTAAAAAAGGATTGTAAAATATCTGTGTGCCATCATTTTATCCAAATCTGTTCAGTAGTTTTTATGTGAAAGAGTAACATGAGAAATAGAGAAAGAGGATGAAATTTTGCAATGATATACTTACATACATATGACTTGGTCTTACACGTAGAATATTTTTATCTCGGTAATACAATCCCCAATCCTTCAAAACGTAAACGTATCATGCCTTTTAACTAATGGCAGTGTGGGCGTAAGTATTAAATACAGGTTTCTATAAACAAACCTATTTTAAGAATACCTTAATTAGGCCGTTTAAGTAAGTCTTATGTTAAATGTGGCAAAGCTAGACAATAAGCTCATAGTCTTTTGTAAACTTCGAAATAAATACCAACCTATTTAATAATGTAAGGGTCGCACTATGCGGTTTGCCGGATCGCCGCGCGCCGTCAGCCGTCCGGAGGCCTTATCATGAGTTTTCACGTTTTCGTGAAGTAAACGCGGACTTTGACGTTAATTTGACGGCTAAAATTAGTTACTCATTCGTACACTAGAGTCGCTTTTTCATTTTCCATACATTATTTAAGTGGGAATAAATAATAATAGTCCTCCTGACCGATTTCGGGCACAGCTGCCAATCTCAACGGAGATTAGCCATCTGCGCGGGACACATTATAGTGCACAAGTGTGTGCGCAGGCGCAGGTGCACTCTCTGTTCTTTTTCTCTCATAGTTCGATGGTACGGCAATCCGATACGACTGGAGAGAGGTCAGGCGCAGGACCAACAGCTTAACGTGCCTTCTGTGGCACGGGGGTATGATACTGCCAAATTCCAAACCCCGGGCTACTAGTTACTGAGAAATTTTTATAGAAAAACCCAATAGCACTTTTTGCCTGACCCGTAATTGTACCCAGGACGACACTCAGCAGTCGCGCTTACGAACACGAGACCAACGGGGACCAAGTACGCTGTACGGTTAATTACGTAGAATTGCTAATACCTTGTCTGTACTGCCTCCGTGAGGACACGGCGGTGCTCTGCCCAAGCGGAGCAGTCCTGCACCGTATGCTCCACCGTGTCCTCCGGGCGATCCTCGCAGTGGTGACACCCGGGAGTTTCTTCCTTCCCAACCAGACACAGTAACCTCCCGAAATTTCCGTGTCTAGTGAGGACCTGCGTCAAGCGGAGGGTGACGATGCCGTGACGCTTCGCCAGCTACTCCTCAAAGAGGGGTCTTACCGCCGCGATCGCGGCGTGCCTGGCCGGCCAACTGCCGTGGGCACTCGAAGCATGGTGGCCAATATGCAGTTAGTAGGTACCTTATAGTTTAACAGCACAGTTGGGGCAGTGACTGAACAATAGACTGTTGTGCTGGTTGTGCTGCATGTCGGGGACTTGATTCCCGCTTTGAACAAATATTTGTATGATCTACAAGTAGTGGTTCCGGGTATGGGTGTTTGTGTATGTGAGTTTAAATATTTGTAAACTATCCCACGACATAGGAGAAATTCCTTGTGTGACGAAACTTAAAAAAAAAATAGTTATTTAGTTGGCATTGGCATTTTTTGAAATGAAGATACATTTTAGATAAACTAGAACTAACATTCCGAAATAAAATATGGTGGCCGATGAACGAACCCTTAACACGCACTCACCTGAGATTAGTTGAGGGAGGAGGGGGTTGGGCAGAATATCAGTATATCTCACCAAAAGGAGAGCGGGGGTCGAAAAATCGCCATAATCGCCTCACGTAATCAATTAATGGAAACCTATACATCCGTTACGCAAAAATACCTAAGCATACCTATGAACATACCTGAATAGACTGCCGATAATATACCTACATGTATAATATAGGTTTTTATACAGTGATTGTTAAATCCACTAAGTTTATGTTGCTCAGGGTAGTAAAAGTCAAACTATTTATGTATCAAATAAGTCCATTAAACGGCAGTAAATTTTTTATAGTGAAATAAAGTGGATCTATTTGCCCATTTACAAAGGTAGATTTTATTAGGCCTGGAGGAGAATGGGTAAGAAGCTTAAAAGGTTACGACTAGTAGTTATTTATGTTAAATGCTGTAGACAACGAAAAAATATTGTCTGGAAACCTTTAACGAAAGCAAAAACTATTGGTATTGCTATTTGTTAAAGTTATGAGCACAAATCCTTTGATAAAATAATAATTTTAACAGTTTTTATTAAAAGACTATTAACAACTAATTCTGTTGAAAATATCTCTTAAAAATAAAAATGCGAAAAGAATACAAAATAACAGAAACTGGTGAAAAAAATAATTGATGAAATAAGATTTTTTTGAAAAGCATTTTTTTAACTATACTTATTATATTTCACGCTTTTGACATCCGAGTACCTAGGTATATAATTTTCTTATCGCACGGGCCGATACAGATTTTCAAATAAATGCCATTACTTTACTAACCCTGTATTCCACATAAATTCGATAAAAAATTCAATTCTTATTTTGTACACTTAGCGGTAAAAATTACATTCGAATTACTTTAATATACGGCTAAAGCCGCTTGAAATGGCTGGTATTTTATAAAGGACTAAATTACTGAGACAATTTGGCATGAAGAGCCTTTACAAACACGTTAGGGTTGATGTCTTTACATGAATAGCAAAAGTCTTTGTCTTTTTTGTTATGAACGTTGTCTCCAGTAGGTAACAAATGTTCGCACAAGTCAGAACGCGCCTTAACAAGTTTTTGAACATAATAGCTGGTAGAGTAAATTTGTCCGTTGTACCTATAGTTGCTGTCAATTCAATATAACTACCGTATTATTTAATTTATTATGCCAATCCAAAGTAAGTGTTTTCTTTCTAGAGAGTTTCTTTGATGAAGAAGATCTTTGAAACGTAACAATGCTATTTCATTTATATTCAATTTTGATACATACAATTATTAGTTTGAATGTTACCGTCCTGATAATATATTTTTTTTATTCACAACAAGTTGCTAATACACTTTGTTACCATGCACACAGCGAAGGATTAATACTTTCTACCTGCTTAAGGTTGCCATGTCTAAAATTTGGAAACCAGGACAAGACGCGTGAAAACCCCGGATTTTAGAGTCCAGAACCCGGACATGAGTCGAAGTGCGCACTGTGGCAACTGCGTCAGGAGGGCTGGGGGGACGGTGAAGAGTGTGTGTGTCGCGGGTGGCCCAAGACTTTAAATTTTTCAACCCGGACTACAAATGAAGCCCCCTCCGGACGCTCCCCGGCCATGGCCTCTAAACTAGGATAAATCTGGGGAAACTCGGACGGATGGCAACCCTACCTGTTTTTAAATTTCCGTACGCATACAACTCTAATCTCTTCAAAGTTAGAGTGAACAAGCTTGTTCTGGGTAAACTCTCTCTATTGTCGACTTTGTCTTTGTCACATCTGACCTAGATTAGAGTGTAGAGCAAACCCATCTTAAAAAAAAATCAAATAGTCAGTTCTTATTCTAAAGAAACTTAGCTTCAGTGTTCAAAGTCATTAAGGCTTGCAACCTCTCTTTAAGATCGATTGCCTGCACTCACGTCTCAATTATTCTTCCTTAGACTTGTGATAATTGCTGTGTTATAAAAAAAGAAATAGCCAACAATGTATTTTCTAGCTCAAAAATACCAGGAAGGAACCAGAAATCATAGTAATGTTCATTTTGTCTATACAGGGTGATTTGTTATTCTATGCGGTCCTTGAAATGGGTGATACTAGACCTTATTTGCAACAATTTTAACCCCGACAACATGGGGTCTAAACTGACTGGTTTTTGAGATATCGAGTTTTAAAGGTATTTCGAAAAATTTCTACCTCTCCATCATTAAGGGCTTATTGTTAGAAAGTAATGATGGTCACCACTTAGAATTTATACTTTTCTAATAGAATATGAACGACTGAATCTAGTGAATACAAGTTTGTTATAAAACTAATCATATCTTGGGAAATAAAGTGTCATAAAGTTTCTGTTTTGAAGTTTTCTGAAAACTTCCCTTGTCTTTCAAAGCATATTTAAAATAAATGTATTACACTTGGTTTACAAATTACAGAAAAAACTTTCTTGTCTCATTACCTTTCTAAAATGGTGCCACAGTATCCACTTTTAGTTAGTGTCTGACCAGAAAATTAGGGTTGTTACTGACAAGGTAGTAAATCAACGAAAATCGGTTGCAATGTTTTTTTGACCCAACATTTTTTTCTGTGACTTTTATCCAAACTGCTATCTGATATTAGCTTTTTGAGTCAATGCGCTTAATCCTGGTCGTAATCACATAATCATATCAGGCAAAGTCGGTTTTTATTTGGAGTATTTTACCTATGGACCAGATAGCCAAACCATCAATTCTCTTCCATTTAAAACTACTTGAAACATAATTACAATGACGGAATGTTTGTAAACTGTGGTTTCATAAAAAAGAAACTAAACTGGCGTGCATAAAAGTTAGGTCACCCTACTGGTAGGACAGGTAAAATACTCCAGATAAAGCGCGATTTTGCCTGATGTCATCGACCAGGATTTAGCGCATTGACTCAAAAAGCTAATATCAGATAACAGTTTGGACAAAAACCACAGAAAAATAAATGTTGGGTCGAAAAAACTACAACCAATTTTCGTTTATTTACTACCTTGTCAGTAACAACCCTAATTTTCTGGTCAGACACTAACTAAAAGTGGGTACGGTGGGTGTGGTGGCACCATTTTAGAAAGATAATGAGACAAGAAAGTTTTTCCTGTAATTTGTAAACCAAGTGTCATACATTTATTTTTTTAAATATGCTTTGAAAGACAAGGGAAGTTTTCAGAAAACTTCAAATCAGAAACTTTATGGCACTTTATTTCCCAAGATATGATTAGTTTTATAACAAACTTGTATTCACTAGATTCAGTCGTTCATATTCTATCAGAAAAGTATAAATTCTAAGTGGTGACCATCGTTACTTTCTAATAATAAGCACTTAATGATGGAGAGATAGAATTTTTTTGAAAAACTTTTAAAGTTCGATATCTCCAAAACCAGTCAGTTTAGACCCCATGTTGTCGGGGTTAAAATGGTTGCAAATAAGGTCTAGTATCATCCATTTCAAGGACCGCATCGAATTACAAATCACCCTGTATATTGTCATAATTGCCTTCATGGTCAAGATGTCTTTGCTTTCAAATTTTTTTTTACTTTTTACTTCCTCGAATTAGTTTTTATCTAGCTAACGCTGTTCATGTTGAAGTAAGCTTTCAATCTAATCAGTAAAAAAAAAGTAAAAAAAATGCAAACCGAATATTTTTTAAATGTGGAAATACTGTTAATTACTCGATTTAGAGGTAAAAATGAACTTATCGTATACGGTACGTAGTACAGAAATACAGATCCTAAACATATTTTTTATAGTATCTCAAAATTAATTATTTGCCTCCTGAATTTTTCTGGCTTAATAACTATTAACATTATTTAGGCAAAATTTAAAAAATGTTGGTAATCTCGTTTTAATTAGGTATATTTTTTTTTATAAGTAAATCATCCTGAATTTTATTTAAATCCAGGGTTCCAACTTTTTACTGGGTTAAAACTTTTCTATATGTCTGCTATAAGAAAATTATTTAATTCACATTCAATTATTCAGAATCAATCAGTTGATTTTGAGGAGGTATAAATATATTATTTTGATTTATGTGTCATGCCACGAGGAGCAAAACAATTAAAATAATAATTAAAAGATAATCCTTCAACAATTGTTTTTTTAATAATTCTTGAACGAAGTTGCTTTAATTTATACTTATCGTTTTTACACATATCCAAAGTTATACTTACTTTATGTCCAATAATTCCAAACTTTGTTTTGAAACAAAACTTTAATGAACTAATTTAACAAAATGTTTTTCAGTTATTATGAATTCCACTTAAAGCACAAACCATTTATTTAATATTTCCGATAGAACACCAGTTTTCATACAGTTAAATTTTTTTTAAAGTTATCGTAAATTGTCCGGGGATGGTTCGCGCGTAGACGTCCGCACGTCCCATGCTCCTCGCACAGACTGGCTGGAGCAAGCCTTTCCTGCCAAACCTCGCCGTTCCTAATTTGAAAAAACAAACAAGCCAATGGCCGAATTGATACTGCTTTCGTTATTAATTTGACAGTCGACTCCTGGAAAGCTTAGCGGGTAATTTTACTAATGCATATTGATTGTTTTTGGAAAATTACTTTCACTTGGGACTTTCACTCGAAATGGGACGTAAATATTGTCATTTTTGGCAAATATTTCTAAAAGTACCTATTGGTTGTTGAACTTTTCTCGTTCACTTTTTTACTGCCATTCTAGAACTTTCTGCATTTCAAACCAAATTGTTGTCTGATGAGCTTATTATTTCGTGAGTTATCAATAGCTTGTAAAATCATTAGATGAATCCTTCTGCCTATACTGTTAGACATGTACTGACTAATATCCACGGTAATCGTTCAACATCCCTTTACGTTCCAGAGTCACGGTTACCTGATGAGACAGTCCCGCGACCCCGGCAGGCTTTGGTCCTCTAAGCCCGTCAGATTGCTGACAGCTCTTTGAGGCGCGCGTGGAACACAACGTGCTGAATAAAATACTTTAAAATGATATTTCATTTGAATAGTGCATTGAACTTAATAATTAAAGTAACTGTAGGTTCAATTTATAACTAGTTCCAGGTACAATCGTGCTAGAAATCTTATTGTCTTGTAATTACTTAATAAATATAAACCTTTTACGATTTAATTTCGGAGAAACGATTGTCAATGCTGCGCAATGAAATAAATACAAAACCTTAATAAAATGGCTGCCTCGTTAGAGTCTTTTACAATGTCCTAGGTCATTGTCCTTTCTTTAATTAGGATATTAGAGATTTAAGAACGTCTAGTCGTCTACGCCTAATGTTCGTCGGTTCACCATGGCGAACCAACGAACAATAACGACAAACCGATGTTATCCAATGAATTACTAATTAGTATTTCGAGCTTAAGCTTTTAAAGTTAGGCAAATCTATTATGTTCTTATTGCAGATCATTAGGTCCCAGCGCAACACTTATTATCTATACTTCTCTTATTATTTTCCGCGTTGAGGAAAAATTCTCACGCACTTTTTTGATGACATAATATAGCCTAAGCATAATTATGGGCCTATAATGTTTACATTGATAGAACACTTGCGACCTCTCTATGTATGATTCACGAGGCTATTATCCACTTCGCGGCTCAGGTGGCCTACCATGACGTCTTAAAGCATAAGTAGTTCTGCACAGAGAACGAGACGGCGCTAGACGACTTTTATAGCTCTGTCTCTTTTCCACAGCCTAAAGACTCACGTTTTAAGACGCCACCTGTGCGGATTGGTAAGCGTCACAGAGAGCAGTGGTGGCCAAGTGGTTTTAGCTCAGTCATATAAGGGTTTCACCTCCGAATGAAAGATAATAAGCTGTAAATTGGTATGACCTTTGTTTTGTCGTTCTAAATGTTGTCTCAAAAGTCACAAATGCTATCGTGTCCGCGTCTTAAGATATTGAAGGTCAAAGGACATTAAAATCGGTTTTTCGCGAATATCTCGCTTTCTATTGCTTAAATAAGATTTTCACCTATAGGAAAGTTGTAAAATATAAAATTCTCTATTTTATTTAAAATTTTTTTTCATACGATCAACCGTTTTTGTGGTAGAGCGCGAAGAGTGCGCAGCGTACAATCATTTATTATGGTCTAATGCAAGATCAAGCGTGGGTAACGGTTATCAGTACGTTGTATAAAATAATTAATAATTATCTCTCATTCCGAGGTTGACCCCTTAGTTTACCTAATATGGCTGGGCTATTTGGCGACAGGTGACTTGTGACTTTGTACATCGTTGGTTCGAACTAAGCCGGGCGCATTAATTTGTGTAATTTATTTCATCAACACTGACTGCTCTCAAAACGGTGATGTTTGTGAGTGCACCCACGATTCATGAAAATTCGTACAGTGGAGCAAGGTGTTTTTTTTTTAATATTCCTTTGAAAATTACCATTACTTGCAATCGATTTTTTCTTGTCTGGACTTTAATTATTAGGTCTCATGCTGAGTGCCAATTACTCTAACAACGAGTATTCTGTTTTCACCTAAAATTGAGTTTTTTATTCGGGTATTTGCATAAGAAAAGTAATATTACTTCAAATAGAAATAAAAAAATATTCAGAAAGATTTGATGTCTTTTCTTTCTTCATCAAAATGTTTTTAGAATGGAAAAATAGTTCTTAGAAAAACTTCGATAATTTAACTACATTGTACTAAATTAAAAGAGAGAATAGCAGAGTTATTGCTCTGATTTTGTTTGGTAAAGACGAATTAGATACCTAGCTCAGTGAGTAAAGGGATTTTTATTAGTCCCACGTTGGGCGCCAATAAGTGTAAGAACAAGAGTTTTATTTTGGTAAAAATAATAGCCTTTACTTTTGTTTTGCAATGGTTGCTCCTGGATTCTAACATGCGCAGGCGAGTATTTTCACGGCCATTCTCCAAGTTTTCATCCTTCGCCTAATTACCGTACCCTTTATAATATCCGATACACAAAATAAAACAGACGGGGAAGCCGAATTGACGTAAGCAACAACTATTGAATTCGTGTCTTTGATGTGTTTCATATTGTAATGTGTTTAATGTCAAATCAGTGAAATTAAAAACGGGTACGGTAATTAGGCGAAGGACGCCCAACCGAAGAATGACCGTTCAAAGGTCCCACGTGACTAACGTGGGATTTTGAAAATACTCGCCTGCGCAAGTTATTGTTTGTTTGTTTTATTTTCTTAAAAATAATATAGATTACATTCTGTTATGGCTACGGTTTTTTATTTAATTTTGAGGTGATAGTTACTTATTTTTGTTTTGCGGTAACAAATTCGTGTTGATATAAGATGTGACATAAAAATAATTGGCTTATTTTTCTTTAATTTGAATAGTAAGCTATCCTTTCACCCTGTGCAGTATATTTACAGTTAATTTATTGCAATTCTACGTCTATTCATTCATTAGCTCGCTTTCTTTCATAGTAAAAGGTTTCAGATAGACGCAAAACGATAAATTACTTTTATTTTAAGTTGTTTGATCTTAAATATTCAAATTAGTGAAAAAATATTTTTAGGAATATTTATGAGATTCTTTTAATACGCCGCCGCGCCGTCGATTTTTCGAAAATGTGTTCAATTAAACCTTAATCACAGCAATAAATCTTTTTGATTCTTTAATTTGACGTATTAGAATATAGTTCAGTGAGTGTGATGCGTTTTATGATCCCACGTTGGCCGCCAATTACTGTTTAAACCGCTGCTGGTTTATTTATTGACTTTGAAACAGCTATTAAATTCCGCTATTTATAGCTAAGTTTTTATTTACGTTGCGTACGTTTCATTGTTATTATACCGATTATGATGGTGTCGTTTTGTCACACATAAAAACAAAAATAAGTATTTTTTTGGTATTCATATTTTTTTATATTCAATCGTAATATTTTAAAAAAATACAACGAAGTACATTCTATATTTCTATTTAATTATTTTATTTGAGATCAATACCTAATAACCCTTTCAAAAAATACTTACTGATTCACTTAAATCTATTAGGGTGTAAATAAACCTATCACGCCGTCAAACAAAAATAATGTACACATCAAACAAAATAACAGTACAAAAAAAGTATTTTTTCCACATTTTTCTAGAAGTCCTTCCAGCAAATAGATTCCAGGAATAAGTCAATTCAATTGGGTTAATATCCTTTCTTTACTATTGACTTATTTTCTTACTCGTATTTTTTCGGTAAATAGTACAAACCTTCGAAACAAATCGTGGAAGCTTTTGTGTTCTGTAAATACATTGGGATTTGTGATCAATCTGGAAAACAACATCTGGCAACTTAGTATTTAGAGGTAGGTTTTATCTTGTTAGTTACAAGTGTTTTTTGCCCGTGGTACTACCAGTAGTACTACGTCCACCCCTAGTAATTACACGAAAAAGGGCTAAAACCATTAATGGTGGAGATTAATCTGATCAATTATTGGTTTTGTCTTTGTACTGTCACAAAAAAAAAACTCAATTAGAGCTATACAGACAATGGCAGGTCGAGTACCATCCCCATGAAAGATCAAAAAGACGAAAGTCACACTTTGAACTTTGTATTCTAACGATATACGAGTAGGTACCTAATTATTTTTGTAAAATATAAAGATGCTTTAAAAATTATCAACTTTAGAAATGTAAAAATAGGTAAGAAACAGTTTTATGAAAAAAAAATGTTTAGAAGTCTAACTGTCTACGTTAATCATAGACCAGACAGTCTTTTAAAAGACTGTGCTGTGCACGCAACTCCGGTTGCGTGCGTTGTCTAATTAGTACTAAAACTTTTATAAGGTAAATGCTTAAGATCCCTTTGTAAATAACTTTAATCGAACAACTAGTTACATAGTCATTTCGATTTAATTATCAGTAAAATAGACCGTAATTGAATAGAAATAGTATATCTGTTGTTCATCTATGGTAATATTTATTATAAAGCTGAAGAGTTTGTTTGTTTGTTTGAACGCGCTAATCTCAGTAACTACTGGTTCGATTTGAATCATTCCCTTTGTAGCCCATTTACGAGTAAAGCTATAGGCTATACACCATTATTTTTAGTTTATGCGAAACTGAATATAGTTTGTTCAGAATCAGTAACTGATTCGATTCCAATAATTTTTACACCATGTTATTTTTTTTTTCAAAAATATTTTAATTAAATTTTATTACCAGTTAATTACAATACAATCACCGTACGGTTAGGTACCTATTGCCAAACTATTATCACGAGTGATAACACAGGAGACGCGGTTTAAGCGGGGTACCGCGAAAAGAGCATGTTTTTGAACGGACAACCAGGTAATAAACAAGTTAAAACTTTGTTTTTTTTTAAAATTTTATACTTTTTTTATTTTTTACACAAAAATACTAGACAGGTGTATCGGAATTCGCATAAACAAAAAGTAATGTTGTAAAAAGGTGCAGATCAGTGGGGGTGAGATCGCGGAGAACAGCTTGTTCACACAATCATATTAAGCCTCGAGCAGACACACACGATTAATCGCGCGGGGCGACTTGTCGCGGTCCATTCGTAGTACATTTAGAGTGGAAATTGGAATTGGTGCAGTGGATAAGTCCTAGTTGACTGTGTGTAAGGGGGCCCCGTCAGATTCCTGACAGCTCCAGGCACTCCTCAGAGTGGGGCTTATCACAGCGACCGTGGCGTGCCCGAACTTCGGGTGTGGGCTGTACTGTTTGCGTATTTTTTAGCCATTTACAGAATTACTTAATTGTAATGAAAAGGCAAATTAACTAGACGTTAATTTGACTTCAAACGACAGACTTCAAATAAAAAGGGAAATAATTTTCGGTTATTAATAAATAATTTATAGTTGGATAAAATAAAAATCAAATCAACAAATTTTTTAATGAAACGAACAAAGTTGCGTGTAAAAGTGGATAATCGAGTTGACCCACTTTTAGTTTGGAGATATAACGTAAATTCTGTGCAAATAAATTAATATCCTGTTCAATTCTACGTTATTCTAGATAATGATGTTGTTAAGAATTTGGATTTTGACAAAAAAATATTTACTTATCATCCATTCCTTCAGGGGACAATATTTTTTTTTAACCAGGACCAATAAGGCGGCCTAAATATTTTGTCGGTAAATATTATTATATGCTCAGGGTCTAAATTGGAAAGTAGTATGAGCATGACACGCCACGCCACGTACAGAATTTTGTGGCATTCAACCTCAAGACGAAAGCAAGTTCTTGTGGTAGCTGCTCAGATTCATCATCATCATCATTATCAGCCGGAAGACGTCCACTGCTGAACATAGGCCTCCCCCTTAGACCGCCACGCCGAACGACAATTCGCCACTTGCATCCATCGGTTGCCCGCGACCCTTACGATGTCGTCGGTCCACCTAGTGGGAGGCCTGCGTACGCTGCGTCTTCCGGTCCGTGGTCGCCACTCGAGAACTTTTCTTCCCCATCGGTTGTCAGTTCTACGAGCGATGTGGCCTGCCCATTACCACTTCAACTTGCAAATTGTGTGAGCTATGTCGGTGACTATGGTTCTTCGCCGAATATCCATGTTCCGGATTTTATCCCGCAAAGAAACTCCTAGCATAGCTCTTTCCATCGCTCGTTGAGTGACTCTGAGTGTCTCTAAAAGGCCAGCAATCAGAGACCACGTTTCAGAGACATGTCATCACTGGCAACACACACTGGTTAAACACCCTTGTCTTGAGACACTGTGGGTTTCTCGATGAGAAGATATTATGTAGCTTCCCAAACGCTGCCCATCCGAGTTGGATTCTTCGGGCGACCTCTTTCTCGAAGTTGGACCTACCTAACTGAACAATCTGTCCAAGGTAAGTATAATGGTCTACAACTTCGAGAGTATCATTCCCAACAACAACCGGTACGGGTGCCACATGGACATTCGACATGACTTTCGTCTTGTCCATATTCATTTTAAGGCCGACCCGTTGGGAAACGATACTGAGGTAGCTAAGCATAGCATTGAGGTGCTCCAACGATTCTGCCATGATGACTATATCATCGGCAAAACGAAGGTGAGTGCTGTATTCGCCATTGATGTTGATGCCGAATCCGTTCCATTCCATGAGCTTGAAACCCGCAGCCTATTTTTGTATATTAAATTAAAAGGATTTCACCGCTAACGTCAGTCAATAATTTCACATAAATTGCGTGAATTAATGCCTTCATGCTATGGAAAATCATACAGTCTTATTACAACAACAACGCGTAACCCTGGTTTAGACCTGAACTATCAAGTCTAGGCTTATGTGCAGAACCATGATTTAAAAGTCTAAAATCCGTTGCATGCTGTGCGTGCGGTTCGTCCAGCTAAAAAGTTTCGTTATGAAAAAACACAACGACATATTTTATTTTTAAGAAAAAAATCGCTCAGCTGACAGCTACAATCAGAAAATTGACAGTTACAAGAAATCATGCAAATGTGACAAAAAAATTTAGAAACGCTTAAAAAATCTAAACAACTCTTAAATTTCAAGTGATGCCACACGCGAGGCGTCGGAGGTTTTCCGTTAGGGATTGTGATGTAGTTGGAAGAGACAGTAAATTGCAAAGTGGTTTGGCCAGGTACAATCTTACATACATGTATCACGCTTATGCCTTCATGCGCGAGTCCATGTCGCCCTTGGCAGGTTCTTTTACAGGCCGTTCACGATTTCGGTCTAAGCGGTCAACGGTGCGACGGCCGGCGCGAATAAGACATTAGATAATTTTATAAGGACGTGAATTCGCCAATGGCGGCGGCGGCTCGTAGCGTTTTCCAAACACTTCTATACATTTGATCTTAATGTTCGCCGCCCCGCGCTATGTAACCGCTTACAGCGAGCGTCAAGGTCGTAAACGGGCCGGTAGTTTTCATTTGATATCCTGTTCCTTGACGAAGATTCATGATAAAGAAGATGGGTAGACCTTTTTGTCTGTTCATTACTGATCAATGCGTTACCAAGTTTCTAGCAGTGAGATCGCGTGAGACGTTACATGGAAAATAATATAGCCGTGATTAGGTTTGTAACAAGTGTTAGAAAGTTAGTAGAATATACAGATTTTAAGTTTTAGTTTAGGTCGAGCAAAATGCCAACATCGGGCTGTAATTTACAATGAGAAAGTCCAATAACATTTTGTCAACCTGAGAATCGTAGCCAAGACTTCAATGTTATCATTAGCGCTTACAACTACCTACTAGACCAGAGAAACAGTACATACATCCTTAACTTTTTTTTTATTCCATAACTATCACACAACGCCATCTAGTCCCAAGCTAAGCAGAGCTAGTGTTATGGGTACTAGACAACTGATAAACATACCTACTTATATATTTTTAAATACAGAAATATCATAGATAAATTATTACACCCAGACACAGAACAAATGATCGTGCTCATCACACAATTGTCCTGGGTGGGAATCGAACCCACGACCTCCGGCATAGCAGTCAGGGTCACTAACCACTAGACCAACAGGCCTATCAAAACTTAACTGATTTATTCTTGTGATTTTGCCCACTTTATTTTCGGTATTCTCCCCACAGCAAACAGGGGCTGTTTATAAACCCTGCCTTGAACTGTTTGGTTTTTTTTTTAATTAAAGCTTTAACCTTATTTGTTACTTTCATGTAAGAATTTAGATCTTGATACTTTTTATATACTTACACACTAGTAACAGATGTAGGTATCTGTAGTTGAAGAATAAATCCTATTCGTTTGATGTCTTCCAAGTTACCAACGTTCTATTGAATAGTTGTATCTTCACAGTATCTGTTATTTCACTGGAAAACTAATAATTTCCTAGAAAAAACTCTTGGATAAATATTACTGTTATAAAAGTAAACAGAACACGTGCAAGATTTCCATGTGTACCTACTAATTTACTTTTTTTTCTCATTTAGCGTGCCAAATGCGGAATCCGAAGTTAGACTGACAATCAATAATGTAGTTGCAACGAAATCATCTTTGAGACATAGAACAAAACTGAACCCAAATAACTCCAAAAATTCGGGCCGTTTGGTTGTAGCTGAAAGCTCAGCATCAACTATACCAGATGATATTTTACCTAACATAACTGTAGATAAAGATGTTACGGCCAGTTCCAGTAACATAGACCTTTACAACATAGTTAGCGCCAGTAATGATTCATCATATGCTGGACGACTAAAATCAACAACTTGGAATGAAACACAGAAGGGAATTATTGAAACAGAGAAAAAAGACAGCCTAATGCGCTCTAGGGAGAGAACTACCACGAAAAGCAAACAACATCAACATCGCATCAAAGTAAGAAGCCCAAAACGCCGTATATCAGTTGCAATGGAACAAATAAATAAAAGTTTAGATGATACTAAACGCTCAACTGGCACTTGTGCGATAGATTGGGGTACAGAAATCCAACTATACAGTGTAGACGAAATATCTACATTGATTGACACAACTGAAGACGAAGAAAGGTTCAGTACTCACTCATTTGACGACATGTGTCGTATTTGCCACGGTGGCGAATCATTGTCCTCAGAACTCGGACGATTGATATCGGCGTGTTCTTGCCGTGGGACCGTCGGTAGGGTCCATGTTAAATGTTTAGAGCGATGGTTGACTGAATCGGGGAAGTCAAGATGCGAATTGTGTGGGTCCAGGTATGCGACAAAACGTGTTCACAAGTATGGTGTGCTCAGAGCATTGGTAATGTGGGTGTTGAGCCATAATGCTAAACAGGTATGTGTACTACATTGTATCGTTTTTACTTGATAATATCCACGTCTCACGTGACGCAACAGAGCAACCAATCGCTCATCAGTCACTGCTATTGTAACATCATCGCCATAGCTTGAAATCTGCTAGTAAAAGCAAATAAAACAGCAGTAACCGAGCTAACAACAGACCGATGACTGTCGGTTGGTGACAAACCGATGAGATTTAGTAGTATCCAAAAGAACTACGTAAGCTCCAAAAATGTAAATGCGATTGACGCTTGTATGACCTAACTGTACTGCGACTCACCACAGTTCGAATGCACACTTGTGCGACACACTGAAGCTCGATATCACGCTGGTGTGGCGAATACGATTTAATTAAATTGTGCGCAATTGGACGCATTAAATTGTGCGAAACTATTTCGACAATACGGTAGAGCGAAAAAGAAAAGAAAGAAAGTTAGGATGCAAGAACGAGCGCAGAGAGCTCGGTAATTCGGAAACTCGGATAGGTAAGGTTAGAAGGGGATATAAAACAACATTCTTCATGTCACACTGGAGTTATATCGAACTTCAGGGGGTCGCACAAATAAGCTTTCGAACTATTAGTGAGTCGCAGTACAGTTTTGTCGCACAACTGTCAACCGCACATCCGCTTGCCAAGCTCACGTAGTATCTTTGTGTTTATAAGCGAGTGTTACCCTTACTTGCAAATAAATACGTTCCACATTAACGTTCACATTTGTAACTGTGTTATAATAGTTAAAGGTTTATAACCGTTACAGATCACACACTGCTCTATCAGGCTGCTATATCTAAAGTATACCTGATCTTTATGGTCATAAACCATGCAATGTTGTTTGTTTTTAATGTAAAACTAACATAACTCATTAATTAATGATACCCTGTTACTGAAGCAATTACGAACATTCCTAATTGTTCCAAGCATAATATATTACTATTATTACCTTATTTTGTTTTATCGCCTTATTTATAGGTAAGCGGGTTAATTATTGTAGGTTTAAGTTTAGCCATCGAATTACACCTGAATCTAATGTGGACATTTTTGAAACAAATCATTAAAGTATTGTTTTAAATTAATTTTACTTACTTTTTTAAATGTTAAAAATTGCAAATATTCATTTACCCTTGATTCAAGGCCTTACATTCAAATCAACCACAGGACATTGGCCGGTTAAGCAGAAATACCTTAGGCTGCTTTTCCACCAGAGATGCGCTATGCTACGTTGCTGCGGATGCGTTTGATATCCACCAATCATATTCACTGGTTTACATAGCACAGCACTGGTGGAAACGGATTCAACTAAGATGTGTTTTTTATATGTAAGGATGCGTGCTACGGCTGCGTGCTGTGGCTGCGTGCTATGGCTGCGTGCTGTGGATGCGTGCTATGGGTCGTTTTCCCTAGTATCGATACATCGCATAGCTCGAGCTGCGCATCTTCATAGCACAGACAGTGATAGGACACGCAATATATGTATATTGACTATCTATAATTTTCGACCTTATTGACATTTTTAATTTGGTTTGTTTTTTCTCACATTCTCGTTCGCTAACATTGCTCCTTCATTAAAGTCAGGTGGTTGAATAAATGTCAATAAGGTCGAAAATCGCTTGAAGTTGTTTTTTTTAACTTGCTATCGTTAAGCAATTGAAAAAACAGGTTCAAGCGATTTTCGACCTTATTGACATTTAAAATTTGGTTTGTTTTTTCTCACATTCTCGTTCGCTAACATTGCTCCTTCATTAAAATCAGGTGTTTGCATAAATGTCAATAAGATCGAAAATCGCTTGAAAATCGTTTGTAACTGCTTCAAACGATTTTCGATCTTATTGACATTTAAAATTTGGTTTGTTTTTTCTCACATTCTCGTTCGCTAACATTGCTCCTTAATTAAATCCGGTGTTTGCATAAATGACAATAAGGTCGAAAATCGCTTGAACCTGTTTTTTTTTATTGCTTAACGATAGCAAGTTAAAAAAACAGATTCAAGCCATTTTCGACCTTATTGACATTTAAAATTTGGTTTGTTTTTTCTCACATTCTTGCATTATTCTCATTAAGCATTAAGCAAGTGATTGCCTTAAAGCAACTTTGAACACCACGAGCACATCTTCGTAGCGCAGCTACGCATCTTCATAGCACAGCTACCTTGTGACAGCACATCTTCGTAGCGCAGCTACGCATCTTCATAGCACATCTTACCGCACAGCTACATAGCGTAGCATCAGTGGAAACGGTCACACAGTTTCGTAGCTCAGCTTTTACATCCTCGCAGCACAGCTACATAGCGCATCTCTGGTGGAAAAGCAGCCTTAGGTTGACATGAGAGATACTACTTAAAAAAAGAATACGTATGTTAACAAAAGAGTTTAAAAATAAACATCATTAAATGAACATGCACCTACTTTGTTTTTTCCTCTGCATCACCCTAAGATAGACTGTTTAAGTCTAAGACAAGTCCACCTTTGTATTTTTGTGCATAAAGTTTTAATAATTATATAATTATGTTTCAGTTGATGGTAGACAGTCTCGGTATCATGCTGATGTCTCCTCTAGCTGTGCTTGCGGCGTGGCTGTCAGGACGGACGCTGGCCGGCCTCATGACACAAGAGAGCTCGGTGACGCCTTGGCCTCTAGCGTCGACCTTTGTACTGGCTTGCATGACACTAGTAAGTAATTATTATTGTGAATAGCGTAACACAGTATGCCTGCAGCATGCAAGCTTACTAGGGCATGACTCATGACAGAATTAGTAAATTGCGAATCGAATTAGTTCATCAGTCAGTTATGAAAAATAATGAACAATAATTATGTATGTTTTTTTTTTTAATTTATGTGTATTGACAAACTTATAATGCATCGAAACTAGGGAGTGGGGGCTCATGATGTCAGACCCATGAAAAAAAAAAATATTTTGATTTTTGTAACAAAAGTGAGAATACGGAATATGTACATTATATTTTTTTGTAAATTTACTTGACGAATTAGATTTCTTAAGTCATCTTGCATGTTCTGCCCAACGTTTACTGTCTAGTTAGCAGCTCACTCTGTGTAAACCAGGCATATTTTTTTTCTAAGGTGTTAATTACAAATGAGTCCTCCAATCCTGTGTGGTGCGATAAGTCATAATATAAAGTAATGATTGATTTTTAAGTACCGAGGTGCTTAAATTACCGAAACTAGATTTTGATTGTTTTTAGTGTCTGTACTATCGAGAATGGATTATGTGTCGGCGTCGCGGCGGCTTCCAGGAGAGAGCCTTAAGTCCGGTGATAATTTCATTTAGTTCATTGATCGTTAGATAAAATCAATCAGTTAATATGTCACAGGACTAGTGCAAGGATATTCTATTCACTTATTCTTATTCACGCCCGCTGGAAGGAATACTCATATTCCTCCCTACAATGTAACGTAACATTTCAAATGCAAGCATGGTTAAACGCATAGTTTAATCGCCTCTTATTTTGAGCCTAAGGAAACAATTACTTTGTTCCTTACAAGTTTAGTCTTGGATTCTTACTACAGATAAATTCTCCAGTAAGGGATTGCTCTAACATCCTCCACTTTAATGTCTACTTGGATACCAAGTCATTAGGCTAACAGATGCAAAAGGTGTAAAGCTTGATATTTTAATACCTTGTCTGTCCTTAACCACATTAATCATGTCTGGCTAGACGGTATGATCGTGCTCTAATCCGTTGAAACTACCTTTATGAATACTGTGTCTGGATAAATTAGTATTTATTGCCTTAAAAACATTACTCGTAATAGCGCAAAAATGTGGCTCACCTTGTCACGTATGATCTACTCATGCTGTTTGGACAGAACTTACGTGTAACTCGAACGTGTGAATTGGACTGTAGCTCGCATCCGATGTCAACATTCCTTGTTTTCACTCGCTTCCGCCTGTCATCAACTCGCAAATGGCAGCAGTTTGGTCGTCACTCGCACCGTTTGGACACATTCGGCATTAGCTTGTCAGTGCTATCCGGACAGTTGCGAGTAAAACCTGCGTCTTTGGTTCAATCGACACCGCGTTAACTCCCAAGGGTAGCAGTTAAGTATGTTTTGTGAAGACACTAAGACAAGCTGAGCCAATGGCGTACGAGAATATAAATAAAGTAGCTGTCTACTGGATAAGCAATAGTTCGCATTACATAAACTAGCTATTATGTCTTGTGTGCCATTAGCTAGAAGGTTCAGGCGGATTTTTTTTTTGAGATATCCAATTTTAAAGGATTTTTATGAAATCTGGCCTACCTAGTCATTGATTTTGGATATGATTTCAATTAGGACAATGTCGTTCAATGTCTTATGTCCCCCGACCCTTAGATTTCAGACCATAGTCTCATGCGAGGTTTTGGAAATATGACTAGTTTGACCTGTAATAATCCTGACACCTAGCAGTGGATATGTAAAATTTCGGAAATACCAATACCCTCTTTCTTTTCCAGGTGTGTTATTACTGCTGGATAGTCTCCGCAGCAACCCGTCATGCCCTGGGTTGGTGGATATGGTACCGTTCCCAGTACGAAGTCAGGCTCCAGTTGCCAGAAAACGAAGAACAACCACAGAACAATTTTTTTTAAATTATGTTTTTCTATAATGGTGAATATGATTACCCGAAATATTATGTTACAATAAAAAATAAATCTTGAAAAAGTAACTATTTTTTTTTTATTGTTGAGGTCGACCGTTGTCAGGATCCTTTACAGATGATCCCGCGACCCCAGCAGGCGTTTGGCCCTATGGGCCGTCAGTTTAACTCTAATACGGCTTGGCCGATTACTAGTCAGTTTCAAAAGGCCGATTAATCTTATCAGCCTATCTTACTTCTCTTTTTAATCGTTTTGTCACTGCGGAGAATGGTGACTCCGTTTCTTTCCAATACCTTGTCTCGATCTGTAGTGGCCAGTGGCGTGCATTTCTGATAGACAGTTGTTCCAACATTTGATCAGACCACCATTTTGGGCTTCGGCCTCAAGGAATTTTGCCTTTGAATTTTTGAGGTATCAACAACATGGAACGGCAAACGAAGCTACCGTTTGCCGTTCCATGTTGTTGATACCTCTGCGGGCAATATGATCGAAGTATTTCATCACACGGTCTATCTCCACTATTAATATTTAGGCGCTCATTTAGGTGTACAAAACGTTAAGGAAAACTGTCATAATTCTTATATTTTCTTTCTGCCCAATCATTTTCAATGTTCGCTAAATATTTGCACAACATATGTATATGAAAGAGACTAAATTGTTTCACAACATTGAAGGGCACATTCTGAGAAAGGCAAAAGAAAAATCATCCAATTACGAGTATCTTTGTCTGTCGTCTACATTATCATCTAATATCTTCCACATTCTTCCTGATTTCAGAGAAGCTCCTTTATTAAACAAGATTGGGTCGTGTTTTTCCGCTAACATTGAGAATAGGATTACTTCCACCCATGCCTTCAAAATCCCAGTAAGTTTTGAAAGGGATATATTTTATGGACTGGACCAATTTCGTACCTAAACGACTTTTATATCTGAACATTACCTTACATTAAAAACTATAAGATGTTTTTATATAAGCATTAATTTTCTTGTTATATTATGATTTGTAAATTTCGATCCAGTTGTAATCACATTTATTCACGAATTTGAAAAAACCATACAGAGTAACTTTAATAAACATAAAATAGATAATTTAATGGGAAATGGTACAATAGCGATATGGTTTGGCTGTCTTTAGACTAATTCGCCCTATCCTTTCATACTAGTTTAAAACTGTATCACCGAGATTCGTAACCGCGCACAGTGTGCAAAATCTCGGCTGGACCAGACATCATGAGTGAAACTAAGCAAGAGATACCTTATAATATTCTAAATTCATTCATAATTTTCCGGCGTAGCAATTCTTTTTAGTTTCAGAGAAATTAAACTCCAAAGTTAATTCAATTTCGGTATTAAGAAAGTACAAAAAGTACAATTTCTCTGAAAAGAAAACTTTCAATCTAAATTTCTTGGCCCAATTATATTACGCATATAAGACGACATATATCAAGCTTTGTTACATCTCCGAAATACGATGGACGATAGAGGAAATTCAAGATTTCATTAAAAAGGTTTCAATTTTTTTTATCGTTCTTGCTGCGTGCTTAGCGATCAAACTTATTAAATATACTTAGAAACTTATGTTGTCTATAACTCAGAAAAAAATCACTTGTTAATACTGTAAAGCTTATGAGATGATCGTTTCTAAAGTTTGTAATGCCAATAGCGCCTGTGATTTTGTTAAGGCAATTTTACTTAAGGTGGTTTGCTCTTACATTTTCTAAAGGCACTAAGGCAACTTTGATTTGCTAATGATAAACAAGACGACGACATCGATGAACTTTCTGAAGAAAATGTAATTCCACATGACATGCATGACAACTAGCATTTTTGAATAGTATACCAGTTTCAAGTGACAACTGTATAAACATATTTCTTTCCTCTTAGTGCCTTTAGAAAATTTAAGAGCAAACCACCTTAAGTAAAATTGCCTTAACAAAATCACAGGCGCTATTGGCATGGGGTGCTAAGACAGGAAACCTCCACGTGCGCCCGTGGACTGGAGTTCCCTCTCGGATACGTCCGGGGGGAAGACCAGTTTTTCGGGCCGGTGCGCCCTGGGATGCGGGCAAAGACTCTCCTTAGGCACTTGTGCCTAAGGGGTTTCTTTGCCCGTATGCAAATAGCCTGTCGGGTGGACGCTCCAACGCGTGTCCCTCTGAACAGCAGAGGGCACAGCGGCGGAGCGGGCTTGCGGACGGTGAGTAATGGGTATGCTCGCCGTCCGACCAAGGACCAAGCCCGGGTCGGTGGCGCGTCGTGTTTCACGCGTCACCGACGGGGCCCCTTATGGGGCCAAATGCCTGCCGGGGTCGCGGATTTTTCTTAATCCAGGATACCGTGGCCCCGGAACGTATTAAAGGGCATCCGACGGAACACGGGTGGATTTTAGTCAGTAAGAGTCTGACAGTCCCTCCCGCCCCACCCAGGGCGGGAGGACTCATTTGATGATTTTGCCACCCTAAAAAAAAAAAAAAAAAAAAAAAAAAAAAAGGCGCTATTGGCATTACAAACTTTAGAAACGATTATCTCGTTAGCTTTACAGTATTAACAAGTGATTTTTTTCTGAGCTATAGACAACATAAGTTGCTAAGTATATTTAATAAGTTTGATCGCTAAGCACGCAGCAAGAACGATAAAAAAAATTAAAACAATTTTAATGATATCTTGAATTTACTCCATCGTCCATTGTATTTCGGAGATGTAACAAAGCTTGATAAATGTCGTCTTATATGCGTAATATAATTGGGCCAAGAAATTTAGATTGAAAGTTTTCTTTTCAGAGGAATTGTACTTTTTGTACTTTCTTAATACCGAAAATGGATAAACTTTGGAGTTTAATTTCTCTGAAACTAAAAAGAATTGCTACGCCGGAAAATTATGAATGAATTTAGAATATTATAAGGTATCTCTTGCTTAGTTTCACTCATGATGTCTGGTCCAGCCGAGATTTTGCACACTGTGCCGCGTCATCATAATAAAATTATGCCGAAAATTTTCCTTCCTGTTTGACCAGATGCGTGCTGAATACCAGTATTTTACATGGGGCGACTGCCTATCTGCCCTCCACAACCTAATTAGTACCGAGTAAATACGATAATCTTATGTAATGTTGCATCCTATACCCATGAAAAATATTATTATATGCAGTTGCATCTAATCAAATAGTTGGAAAAGGCTAGGCAGATCATGATAGAAAAAACCGGCCAAGTGCGAGTTTGACTCGCCCATGCAGTGTTCCGTAGTAGAAAGCATAAATTAGGGATATAATTATTTTGAGATTAGTAAGTAATATACACACTTAACAACGCTTATGATAATATACACACTTAACAACGCTATGACACACTTAACAACGCTTGCGACGATAATCGAAGCTCCTGGAATATTATTCTAGGGGACTTTAATGCAAAAATTGGACTGAGGCAAGACTTGGATAACGAAATTATCTTAGGACCACACGGACTTGGAAACCGAAACGCACGCGGCTCTCGTCTTATTCAGTTTGCCTTCGGACAACAGTTATGTATCGGAAATAGCTTCTTCTACAAGAAACATCAAAGACGTTGGACGTGGATCTCCCCAAACACAAAAACAAAAAATGAAATTGATTACATACTCACTTCAAACAGACAAATTATAAAAAACATAGAAGTTATTAATCAATTTAAATTTAGTTCAGACCACCGGCCGCTACGGGCAACGATATCACTCAATGTTAAAATTCAACGAAAAAGTCTCTTTCGAAATCAAATCAGGAGACTGAATAGGGAAACGCTCTTAGCTAAAAAGAAAGAATTTATTTTGGAACTCAAGAATAGTTTTGACTCCTTAAGTACAGCTTCTGACGAAGATAATGATATAAACCAACAGTTCCTTCATATCATAAACAGTATAAAAAAGGCTAGTAATGTTGTGAAGCCAACCAGAAATAAAACTAAAAAACTATCACAGAATACTTTGAAACTTATAGACGAGAGACTAAGTTTAGGTACAGAAAAGAAAGATATAAATTTCAGACTAAAGGATAAAGAAGTAAAACGTAGCATTAGAAAAGATATTAGAAATTACAATAATATGTTAGTACAAAACGCATTAGAAAGGAACCGTTCCCTTAAAATAGCAAAACAAGGAATACAAAATAATAAATCGTGGATCACAAATCTAAAAGATAATAACGGCAATAAACAAGTCAATAGAGACAAAATTATAGATATATGCACGAAATTTTATCAATCCCTGTATTCCGATAGACCTTCAACACTAAACACACCTGACTATTTCTGTCCTGACACTATTCCACCCATTTCTGGTGGCGAAGTCCATTTTGCACTAAGTAAAATGAAGAACATGCGGCGAAGATGGCATTAGTACTGAAGCCCTGAAAATTGGGGCACCAATACTTCTCCCCCACATCACAAACCTGTTCAATGACATTCTTCGTTCAGGTACCTTCCCCACAAACTTTTGCCATTCGAATATCATTTTGTTGCACAAAAAGGGAGACAAGTCGGACATTAACAACTACAGACCCATTAGTCTGATCACCCATGTCTATAAAACCTTTATAAAGGTAATAGAAAACCGCATTGCTGAAGAACTCGACAAACAACAACCTCCTGAACAAGCAGGCTTCCGTCCCGGACTCTCTACCACCGACCACTTACATACCATTAACCAGATTATAGAAAAATCTCACGAATTTAAAATCCCAATCTACCTTGCTTTTGTGGACTATTCGAAAGCATTCGATAGTATAACCCATTCTGCCATCTTTGATGCTCTTAGTAAGCAAAATGTTGAATATACTTATATACATCTTTTAAAAAACATTTATACCAACAGTACGGCTGCAATAAAACTAGAACGAATAGGTCCAAAATTCCAAATCCTGAAGGGAGTCAAACAGGGCGACCCGCTGTCTCCTACGCTATTCAACAGCACCCTGGAAGAAGTCTTTAGAAAGTTGGCGACCGCCTGGGAAGACAGAGGTATCTGTCTAGGAGAGGCGAGGTTGACAAATCTACGCTTCGCTGACGACATTGTGCTCTTCTCTTCATCAGCTGCGGAACTGGAAAAGATGCTCCAAGAACCGAGCGATGCAAGCCTTGAGGTTGGATTGAAGATGAACATGTCGAAGACCAAGCTTATGACCAATACTACACCTATCAATGTGTATACGGACGGGGAGAAAATACACTATGTCCAAGAATACATCTACTTGGGCCAAGTGGTCTCTTTCCAGGCGAGACAAGATAAAGAAGTGGCAAGACGCACGGAAAACGCCTGGAAGAGCTACTGGTCCATGAAAGAGCTATTCAAGGGAGATTTGCCCATCTCTTTAAAACGCAAGCTTATGGACATGTGTATTCTCCCCATCCTAACATATGGTGCACAGACTTGGTCTTTGACTGACATCCAGATGTCCAAACTCAGGGTTTGCCAACGAGCGATGGAGCGCAGTATACTAAATGTTAAACTAAGTGACCGAATTAGAAACACGATACTGCGCTCCAGAACTCAAATAGCCGACGTAGCTCATAAAGTGGCGAGACTTAAATGGGACTGGGCAGGCCATGTTTGCCGGATGCCGTCACAACTGTGGGCCCGAATATCACAAGAATGGAGCCCTGAAACAGCTGGGCGGGGTCGCGGCAGACCGAGGAGGAGATGGCGGGACGATCTGGATGGCTTCCTTGCGAATTGGCGTGAAGAGGCACAACATCGAGAGAAGTGGAAGGAATGGGGGGAGGCCTTTGCCCAGGAGTGGGACACAACAGGCTAATAATAATAATAATAAGTAATATACACAAACAATAAAAATAACTTGATTTTCATAGTGTTTGTATGAATGGCAAAGTTATATTTTCGGTTTTTGAAAATGTACTATATCTGAAAAACTAATAATTGTATCTCATCCAAACCAATTTTCGTTGGAAGTTTTTGTTGAGGTCTACATTAGATATTTTTTTTTAGTTTTATTATTCTCATATTTTAGAAGTTACAGTTACACATATTTTACCACTTTGGAAGTGTCTCTCGTGCAAACTGTTCAATTTAGAAAAAAATGAAATAAGTAACCTCAATATCATTTTTAAAGACCTATCCATAGATACCCCACACGTATGGGTTTGGTGAAAAAAAATATTTCAATTCTAAGTATGGGGGGCACCCTCAAACTTTGTTTTGTTTTTATTTTTGTGTGAAAATCTTAATGCGGTTCACATAATACATCTATCTACCAAGTTTCAACAGGATAGCTCTTATACTTTCGACAAAAAGTGGCTGTGACATACGGACGGACAGACAGACAGACATGATGAATCTATAAGGGTTCCGTTTTTGCCATTTGGCTACGAAACCCTAAAAAGGTGTTCAACTTGATGGTCTGTACCACACCCTTATTAAAATTATGATCACACCCTTCAGACACAAGTAACAATAAATCATTTTTGACTATTGGAGACCCTTGGAGTAATACAACTGATGAATGCACAAATGAAGAAAAACCACAAAATATTAGGTGTACGTTTTAATTTTACGAGTATAATAATAAACAAATTGAATAATATTTCGACAGAAAAGTCAAATAGCATCCTTTTGGTTTAAAGTGTTTCTAACATAATTTGATAGCCAACTGTTGATTTTTTCTTTAATTTGTGTATAAGTGGTATAACTTCAGTCTTGACTATAATTAACCCCTATAAGGCACCTGCCCCACCGCATGAAGAACCGAGAGGCTACCGAATAATCTTTGAAACGTACAAAAGATTGTATGTTCTGTGTCAGTATAAGAGATGACTTTATCCATACTTCTGTAAAAATCATAAATTTTTAAACTGACATGGTCAATAACACTATTATCAGAACTTAAAACGAGATATTTTATATTCAAATAATAAAAACATTGAAGTTACTTAGGTGCGAAGGAGGAGGCGGGCCGCGTGAAGGAGAGGACAGCGTCCTCCCTTCACCCCAGCCGCAGTGGTAGACGACCACGGCGACAGACGTCGCTAGACGACCACCATAGGCACGGGCATGCAGGCGGCGAGTACCTAATGGGCGACTCGCTGTCCGACGATGGACCATGCCCGGGTCGACCGACGGCGCGTTGTATTCCATACGCGCCTCAAAGAGTGTCAGCAAAATGACGGGGCTAAGCTCTAGAGGGCCAAAGCCTGCCGGGGTCGCTTACTTTACGAATTACCGTGACCCCGGAACGTAAAGGGCTATTGTAGGACACCGTGGATTTTAGTCAGTACGAGTCTGACAGTCTCTCCCGCTCTGCTCTGGGTGGGAGGACTCATTTGATCAGTGGCGGGCCTAGGGTTTCAAAATAAGGCAAGCCCAATAAAATTTAAACCGATTTCAAAAAAAGAAAGTTCAGTTTTCGACTGAGTATGTAGGTACCTACGTATGTATCATCGCAATTTTCTCATAAACTACTGGTTAGGTACAATAAATTAAAAGTGAATTCAAAGTTATGGTAAGTAGTTGCTTGTTTTGTAACAGGACTAACAGGTTACAGACAAAAAAAAAACAAAACAGAAAGTTACAAAACGAAAGTTAAAAAATAGCTAGATAGAATGTAATAAGGAATTTAAATAAATTATTTATATTCTAATTGGAATCGTCTATCTTTCTTAAGAAATGATTTAATTACATCAGAGTAAAATGTTGGTGATCGTTTTAATTCTACCAACAATTACTGTTTTTCAATAGCTAAAATCGTATCCCCGTCCCAGTTCTGTGGGTTGTCGCATAAATCAGAAAACAATTCAATAAGTTTACTTTTTTGTTTAAAAACCGTGTTTACGACTCGCGACATGTAATTATGTCCAACGAATTTTTTGCTGCAATGAGTATCGTAAAAAGCAGCTCGTTTTGTACTATTAGGTACAAAAAAAATTACACAAAGCCTGAAGGGCTGAAAAAAATAAACTAACCTCTTGAATTCTATTGCATGATTTATACACATATGAAATATTCTTTTATGCGATTTACTAGTCTGAGAAATACACAGATTAGGCGTCGGCGTCGGGAAGAAATAAACTGGTTTTTTTTTTCTGAGCAAAGTTTAAAGATTTTACCTTATCTTCGCCAATCAAAACTTGAACGCATTTTAAATCCTCACAAGGTACAATTACCTCCATTGTTGCAAGTAAGTCACCAAAACAATTGTATCACTGAGAAAATCTAACAAAACACACAAAAAACTTTAACAACAAAGCTGAAGTGAGCTAAAGGTCACGCATACGCGTGCAACTTCATACGCATGCACGGCTTAAATCTTCCATACTGATCGATTTGTAGACGCACAAGGTTCTAACTCGTTATACGGCACAACGCTTTAGGCGCGAAAGGGACAGAGATAGTATTTGAAAGCCCGGTAAAAGCCGGTACGTGTAAGCGAGATAGCTATATATAGATGTTGCAAATACGAAACTGCGCGCGAACAATTGCGATGTAAAGTGTGTGGCGTGGATAGTTTGTGTTATTTTGATAACAATTAAGCGCGCGAACTTTTAAATAGTTCGGGTTTGATTATGATTCTCTGTCGAGCATTTTTAATAAGGCATGCCGGGCTTTTGGGCTTGTATGAAGGAACCGCCACTGCATTTGATGATTTTACCACGATAAAAGAAAAGGTTAAGAACTAGGTTTAAGTTCCTAATACTATTCGCTTTCGCTTGTCACTGTCTGCTGATAGTGGGGCAGATGCCTTATAACACTAAAACTTATATCAAATGAACACTAGTTTTTGATAGAGCTGACATCACTGAGAAAGTGTGGCCATCTTCTTATCTCGTTGTAGAGCTTCCTGCCGGGGCTCTCAGTGGCGATGAGTTGACGGTGTCCAACAATATGGTAATCAGACGTCAAATGACCACGTTCGACTCCACATCTGAGCAATGCTTTCAATGCTTCTAATGAGGCTTCTGTCGGTGTGTTATCTGAAATGTGAATCGTTTTAGAATGAATAGTGAATAGAGTAGAATAGAAAATCATTTATTCGATATTGGATACACAAACACACAGAAATACACAAAAAAAATACAATAAGAATTTTGCTGAGCATCTCCACACCAAAAGGGTTACCAACTCAGCATTTTCTGGGCGAAAAACACCCAGCGCTGGTTTTCAGTTGGCACCACGCAGTGACACACGGACGAGGGTAGGCAAATAAAATATAATAAAATAGTTAAATAAAATTAGCAATGAGATATGTGTGTAGGCAAAAATGTAAACAATTAAATAAAATCTGAGCACGAGTTTTTAGTATTTGAGACGTAAACTGGAACTTTGACAACTTCAAATTGTCAATTTTCAAGGAAAAAATTAGTTCTTACTTCGCACACCAGAGGCGCTGTTCCATTTTTTCATACAAGAAATGCTGTAAATACTGGAAAACGCTGTAAAGTAAAAGAGTGAAAACTCGTGCTCAGGGTACTAAGCCCTAAAGCTTAGAATTGAAAATCTTTTGCAAGTCAGTCGACGAACGTTGTGGAAACTTCTAGAGAATAGCATAGCCGCAAAATGCTAGTGGATATTTCGCTTTATGACATCATCTAAATTTTATAAAGTGCTCATTAATAGTTCATACGAATAAAACTTGTGACTTGAAACTCAACCTTTTGTAAAATTCTTCCTATTAGCGAACTTTCTGCTCTCATTCTAGTTGCAATTTAAATTATTATGTCGAGAGAACATGTTCGTGCATTAAAATTTATAGTTTTCACTTTAGTCCGTGGATGCTGAAAATGCTAGCCATTCTGTTGATCGTTTATTATTTTACAAAATAAACCAAGAACAGGCTCATGCACGTGGAACAAAAGAATGGTTTTCATACATAATTTCCTTTGCAAGTTTATTATTTTATAACCGTATTTTTTTTTATTTAGGCGTGAAATGATGGAGTCGGCTCCTATGTTTAACAAAGATTAAAATGTATAACTGACTTCCAGAATTTATTAAATAGGCAGATACAACGATATCCGTTAATAATACTTTTTCGAAAGTATGATTATAGTTTCATATAGATGGAATGGATCTCTGGTTAGGGCAGTGACGGTGCAGTGGTAACAGCCCCGACTGACGGTCGAGTTTAGTGTTCGAACCCAGAGCGGTTCATTACTTGGTGCAATTTAGGGCGGGTTCATATCTGCTGATAGAACATCCGAGTCTGGCCAACGAAAGCTGTCCACGCAAAAGAGCGGGAAATTCAAAAAAATCATGTCATGACAACCCCGGCTACACGCTGCCAAAACGGAGTTGATACTTGTTATTATTCAAGACCAATAAGAGATATTATTTATATCAGTATTTCATATTGTTAGATTACAACCATAAAAATATTATCAAATAATGCCCTAGCAAATCCAGGATAATATGGTATTTTTAACTTCTGCATGCATTGAAGTCTACATCTCAACTTTCCTGGCACGACATGTTATATCGAAAGGTTAAATAAAAAAATGTGTTTTACTTAACGTTTATTTGAGGGAATAGTTACCTTTGACAAGGTTAAGTTACAATAGTTAAATCAACACAATACAGAGGTTACGAGTCATAATCGAAATCGGATTTAAAGTACTCTACACCTGATACTGTATAGTTTTGTTTCCTCGTCTTCGCCGTTAGTATTACTTAAAAAATAGAAAAACCGTGAAAAAAATTTGTATTATTTTGTAAATAAGTGCAAATGTATCAAGATGTTTCACCTATAAGAAAGTTCAGTGATTTGACAATATTGACAGTCCAAAAACATTGCCATATCAAAAGTTTAGAAAATAGGTCGTGGACAGCTTTCGTTGGCCAGACTTCTATTGTCAGTCGCGGAACGCCAGAGCAGACAAATGTATAGAAAAACAATTGACCGGTCGCACTTAACGGATGATCCGTTTGTGCGTCAAGTGTGAACGGTCAAGTGTTTTTCTATACATTTGTCTGTTCTGGCGTTCCGTGACCGATGATCCGCGACGGATGTTCCGTCAGATATGAACCCACCCTTATTTCATCATCTCTCAAAAAGATGAAGGAAAGCATCTTGAGAAATCGACATGTCCTATTAACAAAAATTCGAAGACATGCGCTATCAACACCGGTTCCGAGAAGTGGATAGAGGAGGCCTGTGTCCCAGCAGTGGGATTATTGATAAAGTGATACTCACTATTATAGTTTCCAATGAAAGTGATGCCAATGGACTTTCTGTTGTAGCCGTAAGTGTGTGCACCAACGTGCAACCAGCCAGCACCTTCGTACACCTTACCGTTGCCACCAATAAGGAACCTAGAAAAAAAGTTTTTTTTTACTTTGACGGCACAGTCTGGCTGCTCTATGCTCGATTCCCACACGAAACAAATATTGGAATGGCTCACAGGAAGATCCGAGTCTAGCTGTTTGCATGTGTGTGTTATTGATTAGGTGCGTCCACGCAGAGCGCGCAGCCTCGCGAGACATTTGCAAACACAAACGAGGCTGCTCACTCTGTGTGGACGCGTCTATTGTTTTTCGACCGAGGCACGAAACAATATACGCGAGCAAAACAAAAACCGACACTGGATGGCTCGGGCGCTCGGTCTTTCGACCGCGGCAGCGCTGTCACTTGCCTCGCCCGAGACACGTCCACACCAACCGAGCTGCTTCGCGCGGAAAATGCCTCGCGAAGCTGCGCGCTCTGTAGGGACGCACCTGTTGTAAACCAACATCAGCTGTAACATTCCTAGTTTAAAAAATGAAGGGCGAGGCCACTATTTTGAAAATTAATTAAAATAGACGATGTATTATTTCGTTTTTAAATGTCACAACTTTACATCCTCGTAAAAACAAACCTTTACTTATTGTTTAAACTACTTGAAAAACATGGTGCATGCATTTAAGCGCAAGTATTTTGGCGCAATTTTCCTAAACGTGTGTTTGATTTCAACTCAGTCGCCACTGAAGAAAGTGAAAAGATCATCACAAGCTTTTGTTAGATATAAAATATATGTCTCATCACTGTTGCACGGTTTTGACTTTGGTACAAAAGGCTTAGATGCCCTTTTTACCGTGGTAAAATCATCAAATGAGTCCTCCCACCCAGGGCAGGACGGGAGGGACTGTCAGACTTGTACTAACTAAAATCCACGGTGTCCTTAAATACAGGGTGACATTATCACTGAGTGATAAAACCCAAAATAAAGATTTAAAAAAAGAAAAAGTCCTTAAATAGCCCTTTAAATTCCGGGGTCACGCGGTAAGTCCCACAACCCCGACAGGCTTTGGCCCTCTACTTAGATGCCCTACATTTAATTTACCTCCGAGATCATGTTTCCAAAAGCAATTTTGGAAATTACGTGCCCAGGCACCTGGCGCTTGAGGTGAACTTTATTTTTAAACTAATTTTGTGCGCAGCCTCATTAGTGATACAAATTGTGGAACACGATGTAGCTCGCCGCCATTTTGCTTTGGTCACAGTTTGGTTGTAGTTTCGAAACACTGTCATGTTTTTCCAAAATGAAAAATGAAGAATGGGGACAGAGCATGTATTTCTGAAAATTGGAGTCCAGAGACCTTATCACAAGTTCTCCGTATTTTACGGTACAGCATAATTATTTGAAGTATGTACGCGGCGTTTATTGTTTAAAGGTGAACTAAAAATACCCCTTTAGAAGAAAGTTGGGGAGGTCAAAAGAAAGTTAAAATGAAGAAGGAACTGTTCTGTGTTGAACTAGTTTACAAAAATTGGTAGCTTTAATATGCACGTACATTATTCATACCAATTCGATGGTACCTATATTGACAAAAATAAAAATATAGAAGGAACAAGTTTTGCCCAGAATTTCGCTCGATCCTCCTATATAGCTTATGAATCCGTCCAGCAGTTTAAGCGTGAAAGCGTTACAAACAAAAACAATCATAAACTGTCATAAAAAATAGGAATATTATTATGATTATTATTTTGTCATAAAAATAGGAATATTATTATAATTATTATTTTGTCATAAAAAATTAGGAACAAAAATGGAAAATATTTGTATGATCTGCAAGTAGTTGTCCCGGGTCTGGATGTTTGTGTATGTGAGTTTCTATGTTTGTAAACGCACCCACGATACAGGAAGAAATAACTACTGTAAGGCAACGTTTTCTCTTTTAAATTCATAATTCAGAAATGAAGTACGAGTATGTTGTACTCACGAGGCTCCAATATCCCAATAATTCAAGTTATCCATGTGATTGCTCTGTATGCTCCTCACGATCTCCGCACACCTCGCGTCAGTACTACAGGGAGACGTGACGGTATGCTGAATAATGACCAGGTCCACCGGCCTTGCGAGGTACTCCACTTGAATCGGAGTCAGGCCATCCCATTCTCGCTTGGTGACGACACCACAGTCTGAAAAGAGATGGAAAATGTAGAGATTTAGTATCAGTCTCCTTTAGGTTCACCTCAGCATTTCTTCCTGTCCCATGCTTCTTTATTACTCAGCAGTGATCTAGACTCTCGTGGCTTAATAATTACAGCCGCACAGGCCGATGTTCCGGGTTAAGCCGCGCTTGTCGAGGTTGGTCTGTGGATGGGTGACCATCTGTCATAGCAAGTTTCCTCCGTGCCTCGGAAAATACTTAAAACCGTTGCTCCCGGCTGTCATTTGTGTAGATCTTTGACAGTTGTTACTGTTAGTCAGAAGCTCTAAAGTCTGACAACCAGTCTTACCATGGTGTATCGTATTACCTAATTACTGGGTTGTGGAGGTCCGATAGGCAGTCGCTCCATGTTAAATACTGATATTCAGCTGCATCTGGTTCGACTAGAAGCCGACCCCAATAAAGTTGGGAAAAGGCTAAGCTACTTATAATACGATAAATACATGGTTTAGGGACCGTCTGCTGGATACTATGGACCTGGATCTCAGAGGCCAACTAAAAGAAAAGGGAGGATGTTTAGTCTGTAATAGTCTGATAGTCCCTCCACCTGGCCGTGAGGTCTATGATCGACTAACTCAAAAGTGGTGTAATATAATTTTTTGTGTAAGTAAATAAATTCATTGTAACACATTGTATTGTATTAACAAATTGTAGTTGTTTTAAAAATAGAGTGTCAATAGCAGTTATTATCGTTAAAATCATCCTTAATATAGAAAAAAAAATAGAATATAAACATAAAAGTTTTGAGTAACTTTCTCTATGAATGGCAAATAGGTAGACAACTAGACAGGTTTGAATTTTGTCATGACGTTTCAAAGCGAAAGTTCCTAATTCTAGTGTGTGAACGAGATGGCGTTAGACGACTTGTATAGCTCTGTCTCTTTCCTACACTGCAATTACTCTTGCTAGACGTCATGGTAGATCACTTGGTGGCCTATCACGATCTCATAACGCGATTTAATTTACGCTCAGTAAACGAGATAACGCTAGACGACTTGTATAGGTGTGTCTCTTTCCCACAGCCTAAACTGCATCGCGTTAAGAGCTTGTGGTAAGGCCTCTGGTCAAAGACGTTGACGCTGTTTCACTATTGTGAAAGCATTATGCACGATAGTACGTTTTACTGATAAGTGCAGAGCCCACTTAATACCGTCCTATAATATTTTAATTAATGTTTTAATAAGTTACCGCGACCCTCGACCGCAATTGGCAATAATTGAAGGAAGGATAGGTAAACGAGTTCTAATCAGTGCAAGTCTGATAGTTCCTTACGCTCCACACAGGGCTTATTTTCCTTACAAAAATCAAAAATACAGTCTTACTAAATACTTTATTAGTATAAAAATATGAATATGTATAATGTACAGACGCCAGTAAGTACATCAACCTACTCCAATCTGTCACTTTTTCCAATCGATCATGAACCTCCTTGTTTTGCGAAAAAGTCAAAACTCCATTCAAGACAAACTCATTGGTGAAGGTTGGTGTTAGCGTCTGTACCAAATGTGGATGCTTTACCAATACTAGCAAAGAAATTAAAAAAAAACTTGTTCATTTGTTTTCAAAATTACGAACAGCCCGAACAGTAATGCTTTATGATTTCAAAAAGAGAATCTTTTAAGAAAACAATATTTGAATTGCAACTGGTTGCCAGTGTTTTTTATCAGGTGTCAATATACTGACTAATGACATGACTCAAATATAATGTGAGGTCAATACCCTAGGTTCTTCTTGACCCGCATTCAAGTTTTTTATGTTTTGTTTACCATTTTATTTTTATTCCAAACATTCTATTTTTACTTTTTTCCTACTTAAGTTTATGCGAGATTGAGCGGAGAATGCTGCACATTAATTGAATGAATGAAAGGTGATGGAAACACTTTGGTACAGCAGTGGGGCATAATAGTAAAAAAAAACAACCATAGGAGAAATAAAAAAAATAACGGAGTACTAGTAGTAGACTTACCTCCTTTCACAGGAACAAAAATAACAAATAAAGCAAAAATACTACAATATAACTTCATTTTGGTTTTTTAAATGCAACTTTACCCTCCAAACTCGAGATAAACACTAAAGAAACTGAGAGACCTAAGCTAAGAACTTCTTTATGTAAAGAAAATAGTCCTCATGCCATCCCTTTTCTTTCCTATGGTGTGTAAAAGAGACAAATATAGTTTGACATGATGTTTGGTTGTTAGGTAAATGATTCACGCGCGCGCAGCAAAGATTGTTGTCCGAATGTCATTTAGGTTCCGCGCATTTAAAACGATAATTATTATTCATAATTTGCACTCATAATTTAATTTTACTATTAAACTTAAGCCTCCTGCAGACACATGCGATTAATCGCGCTGCGACAACGAGCCAAGCTAATTTCCACTCTAAAATTACTGCGAATGGACCGCGACATGTCGCCTAACTCTAAACTTTAACTCTAACTTTAAAATATTAAACAATGAATTCTGTCTCTATTTATAATAATATGTTTTTTTATTAGTTTATATTTTTCATTGCTTGTAGATAGATAGAGGGTTTTAGTTACTAGCGATCCACGCTGGCTTCGCACAGGCGTAATTTTAAAATTTGAATAATTATATTATAGCCTTTGATACTCAAAAATAATATAGCCATCTAATAGCGATTTACCAATTCAAGAGAAAGCCATCCAAACAATCTAACTTTACCTTTATAAAGTATGTTTCGTTTGAGATAAATTAGGTTTTAGAATTGTAATGTGTTTTTAATTATAAGTAGTAATTTTATAAGTATGATGTGTTAATTTATTTAAATAAAAAGGTTAAGAACATTCACCCTCTCTCGAGCTCTAATTGCACGAGCACTTCTGTTAAAATTCTTTGAACGCCATTCATCAGACACAATAGAATATCTCCCGTTCACAAGCTACTTGTGAATCGTGTCCTGCAGGCGTAGCATGGCGCCGTAGAAAGGGGTTTTGTCGACGGAAGAAAAGACAAAATGACAGAATGTAGAAATATTTTTGGCGTTTTAAGCATGATAATGTAAAAAATATAGAAAATAAACGTTCTTTTCTTCAATAGTGTATGAATGGTGTCATATTTGTGCAAACAAACAGTCGATTTGTATAGAAATAATGATGAAATAACTTTGTCTATTCTTTGTCTTAGAATAGAGATAGAATCGCCATGCTACGCGTGCTGGATGAAGAAAGGGAAAAAACATTTTACAAAAAAAAGTTGGGATCAACGCTTTCATCTTTGATAGACTTATTTACAGAAAAACTCAAAGAAATAAGCAAAAAATAGTAATATCTGTAACTTCCGTAATCGTGAAATCTTTTTCAAATCGAACAGACCCTTCTTAAATCTATTTCGGATCGAGGTTTGATCCAGTGTTTCTCTATAAACGTTTTATATTGGCATTTGATGCGTTCCAATCTCCATTTTCGAGACAATGTTATGCCGGCTGTCGTGCTGGGCAATCTGTAGTAGGTAACAAACTGGGAACAAAACAAAACTGGGAACAAAACTGAATACAAAAAAAAGTGAAAATGTTATCAAAAATATATTGTAATAACAAAAACAACTGTTGATGCATAACGTTGACGCCCTATGTAATGACTATTAGCAATCAAAGATTTGATTGCAAAGCTGACTACGCAAAAGGATATTGACTAAATTGTAAACTACCTTTATTAACCGACTTCAAAAAAAGGAGGAGGTTCTCAATTCGGTCGGTATTTTTTTTAGTTAAATGCTTTGAGCTCGAATTCACTAGTATTCGCAACACTATTCGTTTTGCCAATTAGTAGTGAGTGGCAAACGAATATTTCTAAAACGTTTACGAGTTTCTTGTATTTAGTAATCTATTTGAAATGTACTAATTACGTAATTAGGAAACAAGAGCTAAGAGGTTAAAGAAACAAATAAATAAAAGATTATCTTTTATCAACTGACGTAAGGTATTTAATTTTAATAGCTACGGTTTTGGTTTAGACTACGGACCCCTAATACCACGAACTCATATAAAGAATTCCAACATTGTTTATTCGGACTCGGGGAATCCTCTACAACATTAAACATCATTTTATCTAAAAAAAATAAACCGTGACTTAATTATCGCTTTTATAAAAAATAAGGTTATGACCTGTCAGTTTTAGCAATCACATAAAAAATGTACTCTCAGACAATCAATTTAATTTGAACCTTAGCCCGTTGTCATAAGAGTTACAGAATGCAGCTTGGTGTATTCCAACGACAACAATACAAGATGATATCTAACGATGTGTGAAATGTCGTTATTTTACAGAGAGCACATTTTAATATAGCTGTTGTCTGTTGTCTCGCGCTCGTGCAATTTGCTGGTCCCAGTACAAATTGCACGACACGAGCGCGAGACAAGTTTCAACTGTACCTAAAGCTAGCATTTATTTGTGCTAAATTAGGTACGAATTACTCCTGTAAACATTTAAACTCACACAAACAGCCAGACCCGGAACAACTGTTTGTAGGTTATATAAAATAAATATTGTATAAAGTACATCATCTACCTATAAAGCGTTCCCACTGTTGGGATACAGGCCTCCTGTCTGTGAGAGGGAGTGGGCCATAGTCCACCATGAGGGCCCAGTGCGGGTAATATATGACGGGTGCCTCACGATGTTTTCCTTCCCCGTTTTTAGAGCAGTGGTGATGAAATAAATTACACAAAGTACCTAATGCGCCTTTGCCTTGCTGAGTTTGAACCCACAATTCACGACTAAGACGTAAGTCGAGGCCGAAACCACTGGGCCACCACTGCTCTACTATCAAGTACATAATAATTATGTGCTCATTAATTTATGCTTAGCATGTAATCACAGCTGTAATTGTGTGTAATTTGACTTCTTGGTTACGGACATGAGCCCGATCGTTTTTTTTTTTCATTTATGCTTGTAAATATGATATTTTTCAATCTATCTGCCTCTGAAGCCGAAATTCATAAAAATCGATTTTTGATGAATTTCAAAATTTATTTTTTTACTTAAGTATAAATATTTGCCTGCCGGGGTCGCGGGACTTATCTCATTACCGTGACCCCGGAACATAAAGAGCTATTGAAGGACACCGTGGATTTTAGTCAGTACAAGTCTGACAGTCCCTCCCGCCCTGCCCGGGGTGGGAGGACTCATTTGATGATTTCACCACGCAAAAAAAAAAAAAAAAGTATACATATTTGGATTTAAGTATTGAAAACTTAGGATTTTTATGCTGTTATCACCACCAAACTTACAGTCTAGCATCTTCACGGATTTATCGGGGAGGCGAGAGTGGAATCTAAGCCATTGGACCAGCTTAGACAGTCTTTCACCAGCTTTCACTTACTGTATAACATTTGAATATCAATGAAAGTTTTTGGATCAAACAACATCTTAGAACTGTTTACGTCGCAGAAAGATAAAAATAGTTTAAAGCAGTTTTTAATAGCAGTAGCTCGTTCCAGCCCACTTTAAAAAGTTTATTAAAAATATTATAATTTACTAGCTTTTGTCCATGGTTTTGTCTTCGTTGATGAGTATGATTTTGTTACTTTTTTTGAAAATTATTCGCCGGGAATGTACTCTTAGTATAAAAATATTAACGGAGCAGTTACAGTTTTTGTCAAAAAAAAACTTAAATACACATAATAGCGCGGGCGACCAATACGATGCGACCCAGTGGGTCGGTGGCTAAATTTTCAAGTCAACGATGTCACTTGCAGAAGCTAGTATTTTATTATTGATTACAGAAATACGCAGCACCTCCTAAACCCCATATGGACAAAAATTGCGCGTAAATCATATTCCCAAACAACAAGTTAAGTTTGAACTTTCGCCTCTTTTGCACTCTATTGAACAAAAAAGAAACAGCAAGAGGATACTCCGTTTCTAAAAAAAGTTAAACTTTAGACATCCCTGTTCCTTGTTTTTTTACGAAGTTGGACGTGGGAAGTTGCTAATATAATAATATAGTTGCGCAGCAAATATTTTTTTTGCGCCTTAGCTAGGCCTCAGGTTCATATATAAAACGCTTGATTGACAGCTCAGGGTTCAATCTGTAGTCATAAATCTGACCGAGAACCTATTGAGGAAGATTCGGTATTTTTATGGCTCAAAGTCCACAACAATAACTGCAAAGTTGTTGTATAACAAATTCTTTAGAAAATCATCAGAAAAGTCGAAAAGTCGCAGTCAACCGAGCGTCTGAAAACAACTTTCAATTAAGTAAAACAGGCAAATGGAAATTCAAGGCAACGTTTTATTGGGGTAAAAATAATTAAATGAGGTGAACGGATTATCTGACTCGTACCACAGAATACTTAATAGTACTATCTCGTACTGACTACTCTGTTCGTTCAGTTGCGCTTTTCGTTTCAGGTAAACTGTTCTGACAGTGCCGGGATCAACATTCGATGATGAATATTAAACCATCACATTCAAATTATGATGAAATGAAGTCTGCTCTTATTAAAGCAATTACGGCATCTATAATAGTAGTTTATGAAACTGGTACATAATGAGTATTATACGAGTGTGAGTTTAAAAAATGAGTGAAGGAGTTTTTAAAAGTATTACACGAGTGTATAATACCTAGTTATGTGCAGTTTCATACACTACTTTATCTACTCTCATTGAACACGAACATATCAAATAAAAGATAAAGATTGTCACAGTACTCAAACATATTATGGCGCCAAAATTCCCGTTACCATCGCGCATGCGCCAAAGCGCGCGCAGCCACAGATAAAAAATGAAATAGATATATCTATGATCAGTAATCTGTATCGCAATGAAAAAAAAAATTATTATAACATTATTTTGTTATAGAAATAGGATAAATTTTTGAATTTCATTTCGATATTCTATTTGTAAAGTACGTCGTCTATATAAACTCGTTTTGAGTTTTGTATTTTGAATTTAATTTTATGAGAGTAGATAAATGTATAAATAAAGCCGATTCAAAACAGCATCAAAAGACATTAAAGCGAGCTTGTTATCTATCATACTATTTCCGGTCAGGAGGTCAACGAATAAGATAAAATTATATATATTGAGAATGTTTACTTATTACTTTTAGTAAAAATAATCAGCTATAATTTGTAGAAATATCTACACATCTCGGGATCATGGGGTCGGGCTTTTGGAGGGCGTGCAGAGGCCCATCAGCCATGTCAAATAAAATGGTGCTCCAACCAACGGTTATCCCTGTAGGTATGCATCAAGTGTACCCAAGGAAAACCCCGGTTGGACTATTACAGAATATGGAAAGAAAAGACAGGGTTATGACATTTGGTGGGTTTAGTGGTTATCTATTTGACCCAATTATTAGGTATGATCTCACTGAAGAAAATGAGGCTTCCACTTCGTGAGCAAGAATATGTCTTTCATGTCTTTCCAGTAGACAGCTTCTGCTTTACCTCGAATCAACCCTCGTGGTATGCGTCCAGATGATATCCCTACATCTTTCTGGGATGGTCAGATCAGTTCATCTATAAAGTCCCATTATTTGGAGAATTTCGTCCAGCGATCGTCGTGCATCCATAAACATTGGTATTTTGATCATCATCAACATCATCATCAGCCGGAAGACGTCCACTGCTGAACATAGGCCTCCCCCTTAGACCGCCACATCATCCTCATCATCCTCAGCCTATAAATGTTCCCACTGCTGGGACACAGGCCTCCTCTCTCTGTGAGAGGGTGTGGGCCGTAATCTACCACGCGGGCCCAGTGCGGATTGGTAGATGTCACATGTCTTCGAATTTTTGGTTCTAGGACATGCCGGTTTCCTCACGATGTTTTCCTTCACCGTTTTGAGAGCAGTGGTGCCGCCACGCCGAACGACAATTCGCCACTTGCATCCATCGGTTGCCCGCGACCCTCACGATGTCGTCAGTCGTCGGTCGTCGCGTCTTCCGGTCCGTGGTCGCCACTCGAGAACTTTTCTTCCCCATCGGTATTTTGATAATTGATTAGTAATTTGATTGTCAAGAGTATTGGTTTACCTATTCTTGGTTTCCTTATTCCAGCTCATTTTCACCAGGCTCTAGCGCCTAGCAAGTTAATGATATAATAATAGTGGTTAATTAGTGGCAATAGGATATTTTTGACAGGCGCTAAGCTTACAATAAAACAAAGCACTCCAGAGAATTTTAATAAAAAAAAGAAAGTAATTTAATGTATTTTACATGTTTAGTTTAGTTTAAAATAGCATGTTTCCATTTTAGGATTAGGTTCGCCCACAATGTGACCGAAATATATCAAAAACCTTTTAATCTTTTTTTACTGAAACTTGAATGTTTTTACAGCTTAGATTCACACTTTAACTTATAAATATTGTCTCTACACCTCATTTATTTAAGAAGTTGGTTAAACCAGTAGATATTTCTATTACATTTCTTTTGACGAAATAAACTAAATATACCTACTTAATCACGTATACATACAAGGCACTTTAATTCAATAAAATATAATACATATATTTGGCAAGAAATATTTTGTTTAGATAAACTTTCAGTAGGTACAAAATACACAGCAGACATAATTACCGTTAAGCCTCCTGCAGACACGCGATTAATCGCGCTGCGACAACGAGCCAAGCTAATTTCCACTCTAAAAATACTGCGAATGGACCACGACATGTCGCCCCGCGCGATTAATCGCGTGTGTCTGCAGGAGGCTTTAGTCCAATTCAGTATCATTAGTTACTCAAAAAATATAATTCTTAAAAAGAGCTTTGTTAGTTCGTCGTTCATCAATTTCGTTTACACTCAATTATTTTTATATACCATACTCAATTTATTTTCTTTTTGAATACATCTCCGTTCTTTGAACTCTGGCCGTCATTGTTCTTGCGAGTCTTGTTTATTTAGTGATAAATGTCGAGTTTTCAGCTCTTCTTTGTCCCTTACACTAGATACTTAAATCCACAAATAAATGAGATTATTTTAAATTTTTTTCACCTGGAAACAAAGGAAATAATTTAAAAATTAATAGAAAATAAGAAAAGATATTATGAAGGCCTGGAAAACTCAGAACATCTAAAAGAATTAGTTAAAACATTTTAATATTTACGTAAGATCTATCAACACAAAGAGCAGTGCTCAATGTTCTATGTATTTATAAACCTTTGTCATTGATATTAATTTATTCTTCAAGAAATGTTCAAAGAATTCTTTAATCTACCATATTAAATTGTGTTCAAAATGTATGAGAAGCTCCTTAGAAAACGATATGCAAATTTAATATTTATTTAAATAATCCCAGTTCTTTTTCCAAATTTTATATATCGCACACTGTAACCTGACTGTATGACCTAATTCTGTTGTATTACGTTATACCTAACCAAGTTTTAGAAATCAAAATGCACACAAACCTGCTATATACAAATAGGAAGTAAACAATCCATCAGCCAATCTTCCTTTTCCTTCTGCATCGCACATCCTTCAAGAAAATCCTTTCAAACATTTGCCAAACAATAGAGTGCCTTCTCTCAAACGGATTAGGATACATAATTACTAGTTTAGTATTAACATTAATTAATAATGAAACGATTACATTCACGAGTATGAGCAGTTATAAAGAAAGGGCGTATGTCAGTCAACTCGGCGAACTGATAAATGATTGATAGGGAAATAATACTGTTTGACAAACACGAGTTGGAGGCAGATAAATAAAATGTGTTGATGGCAAAGTGAAATAACTCGGTATAAACAGATTTTTTTTATTTTTTCCCGACGTATCATCATCAACTCCCTGGCCTATCTGAGGACTCTTCTTAGCAGTGGATGGAACAGGACTGCTAATCATGATGTTAATAATGAACTAACATAATGTCGTCGACAAGTCATACTAATAATTCCAGTTTTTTTAATAGCCTATTTTGTGTCGCATGGCATCTGAGCAAAGGCCTCTCCTTTCTCCTTCCAAACCTTTCTATTTTGGACAATTTCTGGCCATGTTTGCCCCGCGAACATCATCAGATCGTCACACCACCCTCCATCGCTATTGAACTCGACGGCTTTTCGCGTCCTAACCACTGAACCAATCATCCTGACACCTTGACCCCAGACAAATGACGATAACACAGTAGTGCTACCGTGCAAAGCGAGGTTCAAGAGAGACTTTTGTAAGGCTGCGGTTCGACTTAGGCGAAGCGGAGCAGAACGGAGACGAGCTGTGCCGCGATACACCAATCACATGGCTTGAATACAGACCATGTGTCACGTGGTCAACCATTTTTTTTTTTTTTTTTTTAGGGTGGCAAAATCATCAAATGAGTCCTCCCGCCCTGGGTGGGGCGGGAGGGACTGTCAGACTCTTACTGACTAAAATCCACCCGTGTTCCGTCGGATGCCCTTTACGTTCCGGGGCCACGGTATCCTGGATTAAGAAAAATCCGCGACCCCGGCAGGCATTTGGCCCCATAAGGGGCCCCGTCGGTGACGCGTGAAACACGACGCGCCACCGACCCGGGCTTGGTACCTGGTCGGACGGCGAGCTTACCCATTACTCACCGTCCGCAAGCCCGCTCCGCCGCTGTGCCCTCTGCTGTTCAGAGGGACACGCGTTGGAGCGTCCACCCGACAGGCTATTTGCATACGGGCAAAGAAACCCCTTAGGCACACAGTGCCTAAGGAGAGTTTTTGCTCGCATCCCAGGGCGCACCGGCCCGAAAAACTGGTCTTCCCCCCGGACGTATCCGAGAGGGAACTCCAGTCCACGGGCGCACGTGGAGGTTTCCTGTCTTAGCACCCCCGTGGTCAACCATGTACATCAGATAATTGAAATAAATGATTTGACATTAACTTGACGTTGAAGATTACCCCAGACAGCAAAACAAGGGTATGTCAGTTTACATTAAAAAAAAAAAAAAAAAAAATCTATGTGCAATTCAAATAATGTGCCACAGCTGTGCTGATAAAGTTTATTATTTCCATTTATCTATAATGTCTCATTTGCAACAACATATTGGACTTCAATCGAGTCACTGATAAATCAATTGACATGGCCACCTACTGGGCTAAATTATATTAGTAACATCACAATAAATAATTGATAACTAAAAGAGAACTTACGCTTGAAATGTTTAAGTGTTATTTTCAAGTAATTATATGATAAGTGCCCCAGTTCATAATCCTCTACTTGTGCTCAATTATCAGTTATCTAATTTTATGAAATAAATGCAAAATTAATCTTAAAATTTTTCAAATATAGTAAAAATAAAATTTTGATACCGGCTGTTTTTAATTAAAGGTACGTTTATTTTGTACTTACTGATATCACGGTATTGGTTATTAGTGGAGCGGGCTTATACTTGGAGATTCATTGAAGGATTTAATCAGGAATGAAGTTATCTAGAAAAGAACTAGAGTAACCGACATAGAAGGGTAAGCAAACTGAAGTGGCAGTGGGCTGGCCATGTTTCTGCGAAGGACCGATTGCCGGTGCAGCAGATGGATCCTCGAGTGGAGACCGCGTATCGGCAAGCGAAGTGTGGGACACCTCCCAGCATGTGGCTGGGACAGACTAGATGTGGAAGGCAGAGGACAGAGTGATGTGGTGCAGATTGGGAGAGGCGTACGTATAGTCAGCAGTAGACTGCGATTGGCTAACTTTAAACTTCTGTTTATGTTGGATACGGTACAGTTCAGACTACATCTGGAGTCATTTACTATACGGATCTTGTGGGAACTCTAACAAACTTCTATGCGTTCAAGCGTCTTTCCATACCTATTATTGTAATCAAATATAGCAGCTCTCAATTTAGGACCCATAAATATTAGTGGGCCCGCGAGGATTATGGCCCATTCCCTCACACAGAGAGGAGGCCTGTGTCCCAGCAGTGGGAAAATTTATAGGCTGTTGATGATGATGATGAAATATTAGTAATAATTTTTACCCGGTGTGCTAGGCAACTGGGCTTCTCCCAGTTGTAATGCCTTTTGTGCCTATTGACCTTGTTTTGTTCTGTTTTCTGCTTGACATGGAGGAAAGAGGAAACATATTTTTCCTACTCCTCCAATATTCTTTTCTGATTCATTTCGTTGCAGGATCCAAGACAGGGACACATTCTCCGGGACACGTCGAGCTCCATTGTCTATTCGCTTTTCTTGTGGTTGCCACTGTTGGTTCTGGTTATCGTCCCAAAAAAAAAAAAACTATAAAATTAGAAAAAGACCAAAGAAACAATGATGGATTGTTTGACCTAGCTAGCAGATTACTCTTACTTTTGACTTTACTCTTTTCTACTTTTACTCTTGAATGTTTTTGAAAAGTGATGAAATACAAAATACACACAAAGTTGCAAACAATAAAGCCAGCTATTGGTCCGTTTTAACGACTAATTTAATCTTTGAGAAATTAATCCGCATCAAGTTTCTCAGCTTTTGTTTTTACTGAAGATAAGACCATATACTAAGCTCCTAAAAACTGATAATAGACTGCTCTTAATAAGACAGGATTATGTTCAGAAACAATGGAATAGTGAGTATAATTGTTAAGGTTACATCAGATACTAGTTTATGCTAGCGGCTTCCCCTACCCTTTTTCTTCAGTTTATGTATAAAACGAAGTAAGCTGTAACCGCATCTCATGTCTATTCCTGTACTAAAATTCAACAATATCAGTTTAGCGGTTTATGGGTGAAGGCGTAACAAACAGACACATTTTCAAATATATTGTTGTGTTAGGATTACGCTAAGTTACCTCATGTAACTTAGCGTAATCCTAACAAGCAGCTTTGCGAGGCACTTGCCGTGCGAAGCAAATGCCTCGCGAGGCTGCTCGCTCTGTGTGGACGCATCTATCACTAACTGCGAAATAAGTTCCTCATGTTGAGCCACCGACATGCCGCCGACAAAGTTTTCCGACTTGCAATGAATAAAGCCGCCGACTAGCCTGCCGACAAAAAGTTGTCGACATAGGTCGGGCCGACGGGTATGGTGTGTGTGTAATGCGCTTTAGAGACAGACAAGGAAACTCTTCAATAAAGTAAAGCTAATCAATGTTTACTTTTGCTTAGGTAATTATGCATTTTTTCACACATGGTTTTATATAGATTACTATCTTGTCCGAAAACTGTAAAGTAGATTACTATCTTGTCTTACTTTACTATCTTGTTCCGACTGTCAACCCTCGCCTTCGGCTGCGCCTCGGCTCGGGTAGACATTTGTCGGAACTCTTTGCAATGACAGCCTTTCCGCACTTGTAACGAAATATACTATTTCCTCACTTTTCCCCTAAATTTTGATACAAAACGTTTTGTAGATCTGTCCTGGGGGGAGGGGGGGTATTACAACGTCTTAAAACCAGGCTTGTTCCGGCGAGTGAAAGTGACAGAGCTATACAAGTCGTCTAGCGCCATCTCGTTCACTCAAAGGAGTAAGCCTGGTTTTAAAACGTTGTAATACCTCCCCTGGTGGACTACCAAAACGTCTTAAGAGGAAAGTATACCGGCTGCCATTTAAAAAAATAGGTATTTAGAAAAACTTGTGCTGTCGCTACCACACCTCCCCGGACCCCCGATCGTGCGATAGAGAGCGTTGCAGCTCGCGACTGACTGTTTTTTTTTATATAAAATTTGTCTCTCGGGAGAAAACGTTTTTCACATACTAAATCACGACCAATCTCTTAGATTCTGGCGTTAATCGTTTCAGCAGATTATATTCTAGGTTTGTAGGTTTTGCTTTTTTTTCTAAAACTTCTTTGTTTTTAAAATACAAAGGTTTTACTTCAATGAAGATTTTATCATAAAAAATAGTAACTCTTAGGCGCCTGTAACTTTCAAACTATTATAAATTTTGAAAGTAGTTTTTTACTGTGTCAGTAGCATACTAAAAATCATTGAGATAGGATAACATCTAAGGGCAGGAAAACGTTTTCTCTTTTAGTATGGACGAGCGCTCGGTAGACGATTGTCTTAAAGCGAGAGTAGTTCCACTGTGGGAACGAGATGGCGATAGACTTGTATAGCTCTGTCTCTTTTCCACAGTGGAGCTACAGTCTCTCGCTTTAAGACGTCATAGTAGCCCTCTTGTAGAAGAAAACAGTGGAATACGAAGTTTTTTGAGAAAAAAATGTATAAGTGTAAACAGTCTGAGCTACCGTTGTCCCGTTCGCACTTTACTCGCTTATGGTTGAGCGCAGCGCGACGGCAATAATTTCTTAAACTAGGTATTTAATTTTCAAATTCCTCGGGAGTAGTGTCCCCATTTAGAGGTTCATTGTGCTTGTCATTATTTTAGTAAAAGTTGTTCATAATTAAAAGTATAATGAGGGTCTAAAAAGGCCACTTACCGTTTATTTATATAATTTGTTATATAATTATGTATATCGTACAAGAAAGAGACATTATGGTCCTACAATTGTTTATCTCTCTTTTTAAACAGTATCGCAATTTTAAGCAGATAATGTTCAGTCAATCCTACAAGTTTTTTTTCTTTAATTGAATTGTTTTTATCTAAATTCAAGTCTGGCAACATAAATTCTCACATATTTTCAAAAAAAAAATTGTTACCAATATTTGTGGGGTGGGGTCCTGGTGATCTGTAACTCGGGTTAACACCTATAATAGACACCAGCTCCTCACAGACTGCTTACTGTAGTCAATCAATCTTTGTATCTATGGTCTTGTTTGTGAGGAGAAATAAATTGTTTTTTTTTTTTATTATAATGCTACAAGTCTATGTTCAGAAAAAACTATTTCAAAAAAACAACCACAAAAAAGGGTAAAATAACCTACAAAATAACTTTTCTTTCAGAAGTCGGTGCCTTTGTTTTTTTTTCATTTCATTGTTTTTTTGCCACCGACTTCTGAAAGAAAAGTTATTTTGTAGGTTATTTTACCCTTTTTTGTGGTTGTTTTTGAAGGCGGTTACATTTTTTTTTAAAAAGTTTTTTATTTTACTCTTTTTAGTTTAAATATTCAACTCAAATTCTTGTCAAATAAATTATTATCTCTCAAGTGCACAATAAGCTAATAAAATTCCCTATCTCAAAAACTACTGAACCGATTTTGATGAAACTTGCAGTATTCCGTAAGTTGAACAATACTTAGTACAACAAAAAAAGAATTACTTAAATCGGACTTGTAGTTCCAGAGATATGCGAACACAAACTAAATCAGTAGATGCCTTCTCCAAGCTGTTGAGGAGTTGTACCTTCCATCATCAGCTCATCCACCTGAGATGATGATTATCAGATGCAAATACTTGAACAGCTTTAGAAAATATATGAAAATGGTACTATGTGCCTATAAAATTTGAAGGTTGCCCTCGATTTCCCTGGGATTCCATCATCAGATCCTGACCTGATGATCATGGGACCAATTGGAAAGTATACCCTTTCAAACAAAAGAAAAATTTTCCAAATCGGTCCAGGCGTCTTCGAGAAATCGGGGAACATACATAAAAAAAAAAAAAAAAAAAAAAAAAAAAAAAAGATTCCGACGAATTGAGAACCTCCTCCTTTTTTTGAAGTCGGTTAAAAAGTAACCGACTTCAAAAACAACAACAATACAAAAAAGTGTGAAATAACCTAATTAATAACTTCTTTCGGATGTCGGTGGCTTTATTTTTTATATTTCATTGATTTTTAGCCACCGACTTCCGAAAGAAGTTATTAATTAGGTTATTTCACCCTTTCTTGTTTTGTTGTTGTTTTTGAAGTCGGTTACTTTTTTGAAAAAGTTTTTATTTTAACCTTTTTAGTTAGTTTATTCATTAAGTATTCAACCCAAATTCTTGTAAAATACAAAATTTTCTTACATATTATGCACTAATCTTGTAATCCGTCACAACATAAAAAAATCCATATCTCTAAAACTACTGAACCGATTTTGATGAAACTTGCAGAGTACCCTAAGTTGAACAATACCTAGTACAACAAAAAAAAATACTTAAATCGAACTTGTAGTTCCGGAGATATGCGTGCACAAACATAAAAACATACATACATACATACACTTATGAAATTTGGCACATTTGTTCAGACGCTGATATAGACTAACATTATGAAAACTGGGCAGTTCTGTTAATATTACATACATGCGGGTCGAATTGATAACCTCCTTTTTTTTGAAGTCGGTAAAAAGCAATGCAATTCTGCTTGTGTGTATAACCATTACATGAATATTAGAATATTTTAGTAATGATGTCGCTGGAAATTCATGAAGTAAATCACCATAAGAAGAATTGCTTAAAGTGGTCGTATTAGACCCGCTGGGGGTCGTTGTACTCATAATTATGAATAACTTTTCCTTAGAGGTGTTTGTAGGGACATGGAAAAAACTACTAGATGTTTTAATATTTTATTTTTGTAGGTACCTAAATAATTATCAAAATTTTAAAAAAGGTTTTTTTTACTTTAGCCTGTTCATAATCATTATTCTTACCTAACCCAATGAGATTTTTAATAAAAAGTAATTAATTCAATACTTTCACTAAAAGTAGCAATGTAAATAAAATTAGAAATGGTGTCTTCTTAGATGTTTATAATGAAAGATCATCGTATACCTAAATACTGTGCCCAGCATTAGTACTTTAAGCGCGGCTCACTATAAAAAAAAAAAAAAACTTATAAAAATAAAAATAGGAAAAAACCGACGAAAAATTCCAAAACGGGGTTGTCCAGAATCATGTTCTGGACCCATGGTATCCGTTTGTGCGTCGATGTTCCTAACACTCTGTATAATTAGGCTGTACCTACATTATTCATATTATAATTATTAACAATAACAGATGTAAGTTCTAATTAATATAATAGATAATTATTATTTAATAGATTTTTAAATGAATTAACTTAACTTATTGTCACAAATTTTTGATATTATATTTTTTTCTAAAATGATCATCTTTTTAAATTTAATTAGTATTGTCATTGTGTAACAGTACATCATCATCAGCCGGAAAACGTCCACTGCTGAACATAGGCCTGTGTAACATTACGTGGAATTGTAATTATGTTTCAACTTTATTTTATTACATGGGCAATATCGTAAAATAATATCGATACATTTTTTCTTCGATATCTTCGTTCGAAAATTCCGCAATTTGTTACCAAGTCATAAAAGAAACTATAACCCTTCTTGGGTCAATGACCGCAATACAATGTCTCATAATTATGGATAATAATAGGGTATCAAAGGTTAACCGAAATTTAATCATCTAAAATTGATGAACAGCTATTTAAGCTACAAAATTGTTAATTTTGAAAATAAGTTTGTATTATTAACAGTTATAATCATTAATATTTTATTAATATTATACCTACGCATTAACGCATGCGTCGCGAATTTCTAAGATTTTCAATGTGCGTCCACACAGAGCGCGCAGCCTCGCGAGGCATTTGCTGCTCGAGGAAACTGACAAGCGAGGCTGCTCACTCTGTGTGGACGCATCTATTGTTTTTCGACCGAGCCACGAAACCATATACGCGAGCAAAACAAAAGCCGACACTGGATGGCTCGGGCGCTCAGTCGCTCGACCGCGGCAGCGCTGTCACTTGCCTCGCCTCATGCTTATCAGTCCGGTGTTAGCAGCTGTAGCCATTGCTGTCCCCTTCGCATCTCCTGAGGTCGAGGATACTTCTGAATAATAATAATATGTTGTCTATACATATAAGAGTACCATACAAATATGTAGGTAGGTCTATGTAGTAAAACTTCAACATTCACTCAAGCGAATGTAATAAGAAAACGTATTCCTTATATATTTCAAACAACAAAGAGCTGGCATAAACGATACCGTAACCCCTAACAAATTAAGGTGCTTATATAAGCAATTTATTCCAGTTTGCGTACGTTACGTTTTCTCCGATTTTCCTTATGCTAATAGAAAAGCATTACTGGCATTTCGTTATAAATGAAAGACACGAGGATAGAATGTTTGTTTCGTATGTTGTTTGTTGACAGTTTCAGCTCAACACACTTATATAAGTACGATATCAACATAGGTATTTGGTCCTTTCAATATTTTTTTTTTGTCTTTATTGGAAAGTTCATAATTATATTTGTTTCTTAACAAGCTGTTTTTAGTTATTTTTTTTTGCTCTAATTAAGAAGTTATATTAAATTCAAAATCATTATTTGAACTCCGAGCCGAAAACACGCCGACTGTGCCCGACGGGGCGGTGTGACGTCACTTTATCAATTTCTATACATCGATAGTGCGTGTTCCAACTTTGAAATTGTTATTGTAGAAGCCAGTGGACACAGTCCTAAGGAAATTCTTTGTCATAGTGACGTCACATTCGAGACGAGCAATTTGGGCGCGTTTTTGTTCACGGTTCACGTCAATTTTGTTCGAATTTTATCACTTTTAAATTGGCCACAATTAAAACCTCCTGCAGAAACACGCGATTAATCGCGCGGGGCGACATGTCGCGGTCCATTCGCAGTATTTTTAGAGTGGAAATTAGCTTGGCTCGTTGTCGCAGCGCGATTAATCGCGTGTGTCTGCTGTCTGTGTCTTAATTGTTAAAAAAAAAAGAATTAAGATTTTTTCTCTTCCATAAATGTTCTTATTTGTGGTGAATACATTAATTATGTAAAAAAAAAACTAAATTCAAATACCTAATTGTTGATATTTATGTTACTGTATACTAAACAATGTGCACTCGTACGGGAAACAACAACTTATAAAAAAAACTGTTACTACTAAGTACATTTAAAACCCTATAATTTACCATTCCTATGTAATATTTATATCAAAGTTTTAAATTTATTGCTATAAAAAGAACAAATTATGCTTTTTTGCTAAAAACAAGTCCAAATTGCTAAACCGGACACTTCTATTTACAATTTCAAAATCTCACTCGTGCTTATAGTGCTCGTGCTCTGGTTATTGGCGCACCCGTTTCTTTTATCTACGGTTTTGATTGTTTCGAATACTTTCGAATTATTCAACTGAACGAGATAAAAGTGAGTAATTATTCATCAGCACGATTTAACCAAACTCTTTAAAAGCTTTGTAAATAATTTTCCACGTGTGAACAATTATCTTCATTCTGATAAATTTTCCGTTTTCATGTGAAAAATTACGAAAAATGTGTTTGTTTTTATTGAAATAATTTCTCTTTTCATCGTCCGTAAAATGAATCAATTATGAATAATGTTTTCCTGCGAAGTGAACATGGCTTATCTCTTTACGCTTGGTTAGTATAGATTTTTTTTTATAGATTTCGTTTATTTATTTCACACATAGGTACATCACAGTTTTAAATATAATTATGAATATACAAAATTATATTTTAAAAAGTGCAGAGCGTAACAGTGAGAGAGAGTAACCTGCTGTCAAGAGCCAAGTGCAGAAGTACCACTTCCTGAAACAAACCCTTGATGCAACTATATACATATAGGTATATCATTTCGAGCGCCTCCTCAGGTGTTCGGCAATCTTGGCACTTCAACCGTTGGCTGATAAATGTGCAAGCAAAGTTTTAATCAATTTGCTATTTTTTAATCATAGACAATATAAGTACGCATAACTGTGGCATAGATAATTAGGTCGCAACCACAACCGCTGAGTGTTTAATGCATTAGAAAATACTCAATGTGAGCCCGGAGTTTTAAAGCTAGTGGTGTAAAATTGCGCGTCTGAAACACAAATATGTGTATGATGATAGAACATTACACAAAACTAAAAAGTAAGTATGACATAATTACTTTTCAGAGAACCGTAAAGGTGTCGACTTTGCGGACTTGTTAACAGTTGCTATTTGAGTTCAGTGTATAAATCACGAAGAGCTATACATGAAAGCTTGCAGCCTAATTTCCCTTAGGGTCTATTAAATGCGCTCGTGTGACTTGGTACGCCCGTATACAATTAGTGGTTGCATCTCGTAATTCGCGGTGTTGCATTCATTCGTCTAACTAAGCTTGTATTCAAAATGAGCATGCATACGAATTCTGATGTACAGTGTACATCTGACATTGTACATCATTCATGTACATACAATTTAGTATGGAATTTTGGGGTGGTTTTGAATCTCGAATTAATGATGATCAAAGCTGTCGTATTAACACGTTGAGTGCGATACCAGGTCTAAGCAGGGTCTAAGGGACATTTTCCAATTGTTGAGTATAATGATTAATGATAAAAAAAAATAAGGATCATGAAAAACAAATATAGAAATTATTTTAATTACACTTACGTTTAAATGTAATTAAAATAATTTATAATCTTTGTTTTTCAGTATCCTCAACTTTATTATTATTGTCATTTATTCATTCATTCACCTTACTATATACATTTTTAAATATTTTTACAAAAACAAGAATTAAAAAAAAACATTTAAAAATATAAATAATAGTGGCCCACCGGTATCGGGAACAGGGTCCAAGTTACCGGCGGTCAGGGCTCCAAAGAAAGGAACCTCCTAACAATGCGCGCCGTGTCCAGAAGAACTGCTCTCTGAATCAGGCCCTTGATCCAGCTGCCTAACGAGAGCCTCCTGAGATGTTGGTCGAGGCTCTTGGCAATTAAGCCATGGGCCGACACGACTATCGGCACAATGATCGCTGAATCCACATCCCACATATCGACAACCTCGCGAGCCAAATCATTATACTTAATTTGCTTATCTTTTTCAGCTTTCACGAGGTTCTCGTCATGCGGGACGGTTATGTCAACAATCATTGTGCGCCGCTCTGATCGATCCACCACCACTATCAGGTCTATTGGCTACAATAGTCCTGTCAGTGATGATGGATTGATCCCAGTACAGTGTGATATTGCCACTTTCAAGAACTGGGTCGGGCTCATACCTGTAGTACGGCACTTCCGTTTCACAAGGCTGTATTTCAGAGCAAGTTGCTGATGGATTATCCTGGCTACAAGGTTATGTCTATGCAAGTATTCTCCGTTAGCCAGACGAGAACACCCGGAAATAATGTGACGGATTGATTCGCCAGGACGGTGGCATGCCCGACAAATGTCAACCGTGCCATCCTTCACAATAAATCTCCGGTAGTTATTCGTCATCATAACTTCATCCATAATTGCACAGACAAAACCCTCAGTTTCACCAAAGAGGTCCCCGGATCGTAGCCAGGCCACGGACGCTGACAAATCTATATCAGGTCCATGTAGAGCCCGGAAAAAGCGTCCGTGAAGCTCCTTGCTCTGCCATACCTCCATGCGGTCATTAGTGTCAAGTACCGCAGGTTTGTGCCAGTTCTCTTTAGCCAAGGAGAGCGGGGTGAGGACCTTGTCCACCGCCACTACATCTCTATGCATTCCCACGTCGGCTTTTAGGAAATATTCCCTGAGATTGCATATCTCGCGATTGTGGAGAGTCTTAGCGTTTAGAAAACCTCGACCTCCACATTTTCGCGGGATATACAATCTCATAACCGAAGACCGTGGGTGATGCATTCGATATGCAGTCAGCAATGTACGGACCCTCCTATCCAGGGCATCAAGTTCTGTTTGAGTCCATTTGAGTATGCCAAAAGAGTACATCAAGACTGGCATGACCCAGCCGTTGAAGGCGCGCACCTTATTACCACCTGATAAAAGGCTATTAAATACTTTTTTCAGGCGGCCAAAGAAACGCTCCTTCAACGATTGCTTCATGTCAGCAACATTGATACCCAACGCTTCGGACATACCCAAATACTTATAGGTTTCGGTTGCTGAGAGGGGTCTAAGGTTTATGGAATTCGTGAGTTGGGTGCTCACAGATTCCACAAAGTAAAGCGAGGGGGGACCCTCGCTTTACATGCATGACCGCACATTTGTCCACACCAAATTCCATCCTGATGGCGCTACTGAAGGTTTCAGTTCCTTCAGTAGCTTCATCAGTTGCAAATTGTTGGGGGCAAAGAGTTTGAGGTCATCCATGTAAAGGAGATGAGATATAACCTGACCACCTCTCCTCAACCGATAGCCTAGACCTGAATCCTCCAGCAGTGTGCTAAGAGGATTCAGGGCCAAGCAGAACCAAAGTGGACTCAAACTATCACCCTGGAAAATACCTCGCTCTATCCTTATCGGTTCGCTAGTTCTCTGGATATTCCGACATCCTGGATAGCGAAGGACTGTCTTCTATTGCCTCATACACGACATCAGGAAAGTGCATAGAGTTGTATCAACTTTATACAACTCCAGCACTCTCATGAGCCATGTATGTGGCACCGAGTCATAGGCCTTCTTATAGTCTATCCAACATGTCGACAGATCCTTTCGAGAACGGCGAACCTGTTGGCTAATGGCCATATCAATGAGGAGCAGCTCCTTAGTACCGCGGGACCCGTTCCTACATCCATTTTGAGAAGCAGACATGATAGAATTTTCATCAATGTGTTTACTAATTTTAGCTCTCAAAATGGATGTAAGAACTTTATATAAAGTTGGCAGACACGTTATCGGTCTATAATTTTTGGGTTCCGCAGTACTACCTGATTTGTGGAGCAGGTAGGTTGTTCCTGTCGTCAGGAATTCGGGTAGCGATCCAGACTCTAAGGCTGACTGGAACAAAGCCGCCAGGCGAACGTGTGATCTTTTGAACCACTTGATCCAAAAGTTGTGCAGTCCGTCCGGCCCTGGAGATTTCCAGTTCGGTAACGGACGGACTGCACGTGCTACGTCTTCGGGGCTTATCAAAATGGTCCCCATTTCTATTATAGAATCGCACGCTCGCTCGACGTCTCCGGTCCATTCACCTTCAGTATGGCTGACAGGTACCGACCAGATACTACGCCAAAATGAGCACATGGCGTCATCATCTGGCAGATCTCCGTCAGCCACACCTTGGTCTGGTCGCTCCCAAGACCTGTAAACCCACCTTTCATCTCTTTGGAACGTACGATTCAGAGCATACCGTTCCACACGCCGCCTATACCTACGTATACGGTTTGCCCATGCATACACTTTCTGTTTCAAGAAGTCGATGCGCTCTGTGATTATTATTATTTTTATCATTAATCATTATCCTCAACAATTGGAGAATGTCCCATAAACATCTTGTATACACCTCGCTTACAGTGCGGCGAAGAAAAGTATTTACTTCCTTGTCGTGCAGAAGGCATAACTTCAATTTGTTGGTTTCCTACAGAAAGAGATGAATATAATTATGACCGTGAATTTGCACTTCAGTATTTTATTGTCTCACAACATCTTACCATCTTACCACCGGGTTAAACAATTAAGGGAAGAGTGTATAAGATGGCGACGCGGGGTATGATGGGAAAACACACACTTCAGGCAAACTTAACACAATACTAACGTAGCGCAAGCGCCAACAGGACTACATTTGTTAATGGCCGCTTGCAAATGATGCCCTGATGGCGCTTGCGCTACGTTAGTGTTGTGCTAAGTTTGCATGAAGTGTGTATGTCCCCATTGTACCTCGCCTCCTCCTCTTAAACACTGTTCCCCTATACTGTGTGTTTATCTAGATAATAAACTATCTGCTCCCTAGACAACTGACATGATAAACGTTAACGCTCAGTGGTCTTTAATGGATTTTCAACTTAGTTGTCTAAGGTATTAAGTCCTTGTCTAGGAGGCTGTGTAATGAACCAGTTCATGGAAGAGTAACAGCCCTTTCACATGACAGTCCAGATTTGCCGGACCGGCTTTTTACTGAATCCTGCAAAAACGGACGCTGTGTTCACGTGGTAGTTCAGGTTTGCAGGATTCAGTAAAAAGCCGGTCCCGCAAAACTGGACTGCCGTGTGAATACGGCTGCCTCCTGTTTTTTGACCCTTCCTACGCTAGTGATCAGGCGAAATGGACGTGAATACTTTGCTAATATTCTATTGGTATTATCGGCGCCGTCGGCAGCGAAATAGAAGATTCTGGGTTCATCCTATCGTGACACAACGCTCGACTTTTATTATTTTTGTAAATCTAATGAGCGATTTGAGAAGAGATGAGTCAAAATTTTTCTTGGGCTGCCACCACTCCACTATCCCGCAAAAAACAGTGTCCAGCAAAAAACCGCACGCGGGAAGCCGTGTGAACACTGCTATAGAAATATATGTGTCATTAAACGGTATCCCGCTTTTTACTGGACGACGGATCCAGTTTCCGGTGACAAAACCGAACAAACACAAATCGACGGGATCAGCATTTTGCAGGATCCTGCATGCGGTTTGCTCGTGTGAACACTAGCATAATATAATCTCTTTCGCGATCAAACGGGATCCTGCAGAAAACGGGATCCTGCAAAAAAACTGGACTGCCGTGTGAAAGGGCTGTAACAAACATCTATCAATCCTCATAAACTTTCATATTTAGAAGTAAGTAGGTAGTAAAGACTAAAATGTATAATTATCTCGTCTGTTTAACGTAAGGTATTTTTTTAGATAAATACTTTCCGGCGTGTTATTTTCGGAACTGCAAGGCAAAGATTTCTTTGTAATAAATAGATTGTTAGTAATTTATCACTAAACTTGCTCCCTATAAGTTGAGTAATGGACTAATAAGTCTACGTTTCCTCCCGCTCTTTTTAGTCGTTTCGAAAAATTTGATGCTGAAGAAGAAAAGCATGAAAAGCATTTAAAATGAATGTCTTCAGTCGTATTTCAAGACGTTTTTCACTTTCAATAGAACCGTGTTAATTTTTTTTATATATCTTTTTTTTCTGGTCATACATAAATTTATTGCAAACATGTTATATTGCAATTGATATGTTAAAAAAAACTTGAAAGAATTTTATGAAATGGACAACAGACTTATAGTAGGGGCGGCCAAGAAGGGATTTTTGAAGTGACTCGAGCGTATCCGATAATTATATAGGGAGAATCCTTGCACCCATAAATGTACCTGTACCAAGTATGAACCCTCCATATGGTACCGATCTGACAATTTGATCGTGACATTAGGAAATGAGTGAGTCCTGAAGTTGTAAAACAAAAACGTAACACCTGCTTGTTCCCTATGAGCAATCAACGTTCCGTCTAATAAGTTTTAATTATTTATAAGGCCTCTCACAGAGAGGAGGTCTGTGAACAGTGAGAACATTGAAGGCTGATGATGATTTATTTATAAGGTCTTTTCGTTGTTAGTTTTTCAACCGCTTGATATGGACAGCCCCCTTGCATGTGTCGTGAGATTAATATGTAATGGTTATCAGTATAAAGCGCGTTCACACTGTACATGGCTGACGCGATCGAGTACATTTATACCACTATTTTTTAAACATTTTTAAAATTGTTTACACACTCTCCCCTCACTAAACTAGAAAACTTGCATTAAACTTTTTTCTTTTTATAACATAATCTTTCATATCCAATAGATCGCTGTGTGTGAAACTGTAAATTTAGCATCCTGGCCTCTCCTAGTATTAGAAACTGATTCTTGCATAGTGCTTTATTGAAGTCCATTAGAGGAAAATTGACTGACATAGATATTATTTAGGTCTGGCATTTTCATATGATTTCAAAAGATGTTAGATACTGGATTTGCAAAGTCCTAACTTAGTTTTAAAGACACCCTTGATAACTAAATTTTGTAACTAAGGCATCTCTTAAACAAAGTTATCTATAATCCACATTTCTGTTGAAAATTTTTAAGTGAGATAATCGTTTTCAGCTTTTGCCCAACTCAAAGTTTAAAGTTCAGACCTATCGAATGTATACGTAATTCACGAAGAAGCAAAATTAGTTTAAAACTTTTAGATGATTCTCACTCGACACCTCACCACTCGTCCGCACTGGGACAGACAGTGGGAAAAATGTATTAAGTCTGAATTCCTCTTTCACTGATATCGGTCATGTACGGTCGGTTGCGTACGGCAGCGAGAAAGAAACGTACGCGCCGCTGACGCTGAGTCACATTAAAGTACTATGTTATAGAACGCTATGTTTATCCGTACGCGCAAGCGGCGTACACGAGTGACCGACATCAGCGTAAGTGGAATTCAGTTCCAACAGTCCACGCGGTTGGGCTTGGTCTAGACGTGCATTAGCATCTATTCACACTTACGTTAAGCTTCAGAGAAACCTAATCCGCTTTGGGTTAGTTTTTTCCGAAGCTGACTGTACAACAATCATACCTTATCGCAACGATAAAAAGTGGTCAAGCACGTGACATGGAATAGTGTCGCTGCAGCTTTTGGCAGTTGCGTTGCACTGACAAAACTTTCACGGGTCTTTTTTTTATTCTTGTAAAATGGCCGGCTGCTGGTCTGCGGTAATGATTGCGATGTGTCAGTCATCGTAATCGATACGACAAAATTTGATCCGTGTGAATCTGAATGTTTCCTATTTATTTTCAGTAGGTAAAAAATGTTATTTATGTAGTCACTTACGTCAATTTGGTAGTCGTTGTGGTTCGTGTAAAACAGCCTTAAGCAAATCAACGGATTTCATTCGTACAAAGGTTTGTATGAATAAAGTTGAATCGAATCTTGATTTTGTATACGATATGAGTTTCGCGTCACCGCCCAACTGCGCAGTAAAGCGGCATCAGTGTTGTGTAAAGAACCGCCTTAAAATAATTGTTTAGTTTTCAATCAATTCTGCTTCTTCCGTCCACCATCAATCCTAGCATCCTAAGGATTATCTTCCATACAGAGTGATCCCAATGGCGGTGTGGGCCTAACCAGGGCTGCATGTCTTGCGACCATCACGCACCTTAGACCGCCACGCCGAACGACAATTCGCCACTTGCATCCATCGGTTGCCTGCAACTCTCACGATGTCGTCGGTCCATCTAGTGGGAGGCCAAGTGCAAAACCATATTAGCAAAAAGAAAAAAAACTTGTCAGGTACACGCAGAGAAATGTCTGGCTACCTATACGAGAACTTCTGGTTGCAACCGTGACAGCAAGACTCACTAGTTGACTTTACAACATTTCTAGTAATAAATACTAAGTAAGTAGTTGAGATACAAGGACTTAGTATTTATTACTAGAAATTAATGTTGTAAAGTCAACTAGTGAGTCTTGCTGTCACGGTTGCAACCAGAAGTTCTCGTATACATTTCTCTGCGTGTACTGTGAAAAGGCGTCCGATCTTTCGCTCCTCATCTTTTAATTATCGTTAAAACGATAACTGCTGGAAAGACCTGCCGTTTATTACCACTTCACGTAACTCGCTCGTGTCTCGCAATGAGAACACTAAACAGCCAATCATAGTTTTATACTCTGAGAGGGCGCAAGTTACAAGCTTTCAGAGGAAAATCATTAATCGTTTTAGTTGAGGTATAAGTATACCGTGCATCTCGTATCAATGCATCTTTACCAAACTTATTAGATTTACATGCTGAAAACCTACAACCTTGGTGTAAACCATAATTAACTTGGAAGATGGCAGCATGGCTGAAATAAAGAAAACTTACTCAAACGAAGATTTATTGATAGCAGACTGCCCGCCGTGGGGCAGCTCTCAGACTCTTATTGACTAAAATTACCGTGTTCTTTGTCATTTGCATATCAGAGCCGTGTCTGAATAAGGACACAGCATGTTTTGAATTCAATGGGCTCCTAACGCTCGATAGTTGGCAAAGAAAGATGTGCACTAGTAATTCAGACGCGCGAGAGGGTCACCGCTCGCGTGCAGTGCAACGCTGCTCGCCAGCTGAAGCGCCGCTGTGTTCTAGGGCTAGTCCATTTGAATGTACATATGCATAAAATCCTGAATTTCCTGCACCACCGACGCCGCCGCTACCGCTGCCACCCCGCTCATCGCAAAATTCAAGGCAGGTGCCTCAAGGTTAAAAATAGACCAGTTCTAGGTCAACTTACTTTAGATTTACTACACAGAATCTTGAATAATAGATTTTCTTCTCAGAACTGCAGAAAATAAGTTTTTAGAACTTACTACTACTAAAAAAAACTTGGGCACAAAACCGCCTACGCTTAACTTTTGGTGCTACACTGGTTTCATATCTAGTTAATAGCACTGAATCCGGTGTGGAATCATTACTTTGTTCTTTATTATGTGCTCGGGATTATATTCAACTTTCAACTGATATCGTCCGGAGAACAGAGTTAGGTATATCGTTTTGGCGGTTCACATAAAGCTCATATTATATCCTCACAAATGTTACTGATATTTTACATACTACTGTAAGAATTGTAAGATATCGTGGAAAATGTAAAATATCAGTAACATTTGTGAGGATATAATATGAGCTTTGAACTGATATTTTACATTTTCCACGATATCTTACTACTGTTTACATAATGTGAATGTTTGTGATAAGATAATATGAATGGATGTTCATGTAAAAATTTCTGAAGGGATTTGTATATTTCTTACTCTTTTACGTTAAAACCACTGAATGGATTTGGACGAAACTTGGCACACAATATTATTTTTAATCTTTATTAATCCAAAGGACTTTCTTTTTAAATAGACGTTTCCCCACGCTAGGAATTTAATTTTTGATTCCGGTAATATGATTCTGTAGGATGATTGGCGAACTTCCATTCCAGAATCATAGCAACCCTGGAGGATACCCCTGGGGTTGCCATGGGAACTTGAATTCGGAGCCGTGATACAACAGTCCTGCAACCCATCGCTCTGTAATAATACTCAATCTGCATAGTGGTACGGAATCGTTAGTTAGCGGGTACGGCTCGCACTTACCCATTTTTCCTCCTTTTTTCCGTCGCACTAACAAGAAGAATAATATTATTTTCCTGATCTTGACAGCCGGTTGAACAGATAAGGGTGTTTTTCTGAATAGCAAGTTCCTTTATACGAGAGAATATTTTTATGAAGGAATATGTTAACTTTGTTCGTGATCACTGGATCACAAAATAAAGTTCGTAAGAAAGATACCCACAAATTCGTCGAAACGGTTGAATAAGGGCCTGTATTTCAACTTGAGTAGCGAGAATTAAAAGGAGATCATTTTTTCTGGGCCTTTTCTGAAAGTGCCGGGCCAAAGAAAAAAAAATGGTACCTACATAAGGGTAGTACTAGTCATTTAGAGCAATAGTTACTATGACTCAAAAGTTGTAGAATTGCTCTACAAGTTCAAAGATTCGTCATTTTTATACATTTGTTGATTTTTGAAAGTGCTGAGAAATAAATAATTGCTATTAGTTTAAAAAACTAGTAAACACGCTTTTAGCACGCATCAAAAATTACAATCTTCGTATTCCTCTCGTCGAACCTTATTGATTGATACCCATGACATAGTAAGAATTTAGTAAGAAAATGTCATTTCGCATTATTTTTAAAAACCTTTTCATTTTATATCTAGGATTAGATATAAAATGAAAAGGTTTTTAAAAATACTACATTTCTACATTTCAAATAGCCAATCCGCCGCCTTGGGACGGCCGCCATGTTAGATTTAGCTCACGTAATAATTTTTCTCGTATCCCATTCAGCAAACCCTTTCATTTAATACCCATAACATGGGGGTGCATTTCAAACCGCCAGTCCGCCATCTTGGACGTCCGCCATATTGGATTTAAGTCACGTGACAATTTTTTTCATGTTCCCGACAGCAAACCCTTTCATTTGATATCCATATATCATCGGGGTGCATTTCATATAGCTTGTCCGCCATCTTGGACGTCGGCCATATTGGATTACTGTCACGTGACTATTTTTTTCGTATTCCTGACAGCAAACTCTTTCATTTGATACCCATATCATGGGGTTGGATTTCAAATAGCCTGTCCGCCATCTTGGGGAGGCCGCCATATTGGATTTGTAATGACGTTTCTTAGCTAGTCATGTATTGTCTCCAGAAATCAGAGCGTGTGCAAAATTCCATCCTAATCGAAAACCGGGAAGTCAGTCAAATTAAGATTCCAAGATTTTCTTAAATTGTTACAAGTGAAGCTAATTTAGGCGTGTTACAAATAATGATAAGTATTGCTAGAACTATCGACCTCAAGCAATTAAACATTAACAACATCATGCCCGTATTCCCGGAAGGATTGGGCAGAGGCGTACCTAATTAAAATGAATTATAATCTCTTAATATTTTCATTAAAAGGAATAAAAACATTTTAAAATATAAAGATCTACCACCAGGAAGTCAAGGGTCTTGGAAGAGGAACCTCCTAAAAATACGAGTCGTGGGAACTACTGTTTTCTGAACCAGCCCGTTTTTTTGAGTACCTGATAAAATCATCAAATGAGTCTTCTCGCTCTGGGTTGAGCTGAAGAGACTGTTGGACTATTGCTGACTAAAAGTCCACCCTGATCATTCGGTTGCTCTTTACGTTCCAGGGCTAAGGTTTCCTACTAAGATAGTTCGGCGACTGGGACTGGTCATCGACAGCCAATGGAACTTCAGGGAGCATATCCGTCGTTCGGCTCCGAAACTGAATCGGGCCGGGGCTGCTTCAAGTGGCACTCAATCGGGGCAACCGCTTTATACTTTCGAACGCTCTACGTAGAAGTCGTGTGGTTTATGGCCCTCTACGAGAATCCTTTGACCAGTCAAGCTGATCGCGTATCAGAGGATCATGGATATTCGGGTGATCTACCACTCATAGGTGCTGGAGGGCCTTTGCTTCCAGATCCGCGGCGGCAATCCTTCATATGAGGCTGCCGTAACAAATGTCCGCACTGCCTACACACGGTTGTGTCGAGAGGTCTCTGTTCCGGATTCAGGAGGAGGATACGCCCGGTTGTCACCACTGTGTGGACCGCCTGGAAGACACGCTGGAGTATTCAGTGGAGGTTTGCGCGGCTTGGTCCCAGAGGTGTTAGGTAGTTCCGGCACTGGTACAGACTATGTTATAGAGCGAGTTGAAATGGCAAGCAGTCACCTTCTTCTGCAGCAGTAATGCATCAAAGGAGGAGGCAGAACAGTTAAAGGAGAAGACTCCCTCGACTTCACATCCCAGCCGCCGCGAGAGCCCTGATGTTATCGTTACGACGAAACCATGGGTCCGAGCTTGCGTACTAGGTACCTACTTTTTTTTCTTTGATCGGCCGACTTTCAGAAAAGGCCCAAAAATGTATGGAGCGTGAATGTTCTCCTATATTATGTGTTGTGTGTGTTACTCATAACGGGCTAAACGTGTTTCACAAAGTGAAAAACTTATTTTCTTCTATTATTAACATTATAGAATACAATTCCACTTGTTGATCCAGCGTTCTTATACATGACTGCTGAACATGAAGTACATTTTTATTTTTAAAGTATAACATCATCAAATAACCACCCAGCTTGGGTCGAGTGGAAAATTAATAGCTAAGTAAACTAAAAAAAAAAGAAGGGTTGCACTCCGGGAGTGCTCGGAGAAGTGAAAACTTTTTATTGCTGTGTTATATTTTAAAATTGGAGTGGTACAGATATGAAATTAACGAATTTTGTTACATCTTGTTAGTGTCGTACAGGTGTCAAATCACAAATGTTTTCATATATTATGCTCAATGATGGCGTTGCACAATTAAAATGGAAGCTGTCGTTTGCCTCTTCGTCTTACGAATTTTTGATCAGGGTCACGTGATCCTGACGTGAGTTTAACATCTTTTACCCATTTCAAAAAAGTGTACAACGCCGCTAAAGAAGTTTTCACTTCAAAAAACTTATTTTGAAAATACATTCAGCAATATAAAGCTGCTATTATCAGCAATATAGGCAATTTTTTTTTAATCAGACGAACGTGTGACGCCGAATAACGTCGCACGCAGAGTGATAGTCTTATATGTATAGCTATGGCCACTTTAGTTGCCAGCTCCATTATTACTTAATTTCTTTTTCAACAATACCTACTATTCCCTTTCATAAAATAAGCTGTTTGCGGAAACTATTTCGCCAGTTTTCACGTATCTTTTATTCCGACTCTTGAGGCAGGTCTTAAGGAAACATGAATCATCGCAGATCCTTCAATGAATGGCTGAGACGAGTGAAGCACATCCTTCAAATGGATTTAACCTCGAACCATTGTCATAAATCTCCGGGTTTAGGTGTCTATTATTGGCTTACTCTTACTTTCAGTGCTTGTGATAGATATTTTTCTTACATTATTATAAGCATACTTGTACGGAGGCCACGTCCAAATTCGTGATAATTATTGGGTAAGCTTCAATTAAAAAAAAAAAAAACACTAGGCAGGAAACGACTGAAGCCATATTTTTTTCTTCATGTTTGGAAGGCTACCGCTGCTTATTCCACCAACGGAACTCTCTAATGCATTCCACTAATTATTTCTTCAGAGGAAATTGGTCAGGTAAGTCTGTCATTGCCCCCTGGGCTTTACGTATATTTTCGCACAAGAAGTGCTGAAAAACACACAACAACACAAGGAACCCTTGTAATTTCACCATGTTCGTCTGTCTGTCTGTCCGCGGCTAAGCTCAGAGATGCTGCAGTTAGCTGAGAGCGCTTATTCTGAAAGTTGGCAACGTCGCAAATAGTTGTCAAATATTAACAAGTTTTAATTAATTTAGCAATGTTACTGTATGGAAATAAGAAATATGGCTCTGTAGTGCACTAAAAATTGATAAGGGAATGCAATAAGTAATATCGTTACAACGAATAAATAGTTTTAGATGTAAAAAAAGTATTTGGCATTTTTTAAACCTGAAACGGTGACAACATCAAATTCAGTGTTTTAATCGCATTCCTATATTAATGTTTTAGTGCACTACAGAGCCTTTTTTCTTATTTTCATACAGTAAGTTTACCAATTTAATCAAAACTTGTAAATATTTGACAGCTATTTGCGACGTTGCCAACATTCTGGTTATGCGCCCTTAACGCCAAAGTTCCAGTTTATTTTACGTCACAAAAACGTAAAAAGTCATCATAGTTTCTGTTGTGTTAAGGTGTGTAAAAAAATCACGGTCCTACATAATTAACGAAGTGAAAAAGAAAACTATTTCGGCTAAGTATACTATAAAAGTTTAAAAGGGTTATTTCTATCATAACAAGGACCATAGGTATATATTTATAACACAAACGAATAAATGTAAGTCATTAACCCTGAAATAAATCTGAATTAGGCTTTATCTTTAGAACACTGCCTACTGTTACTGACTTTGTAATTAGATTTGTTGTTGTTTACATTTATTTGTTATTCCAAGTGAAATGTCTTCTAAAGTCGTTACAAATGTTGTGTTCAGTTGTTCTTGAAATTACAACTTTGTAGACTGAACATGCGTGATGTCAGCTCGTAGATAAGTTTTTGGCAAAAACCGGCCAAGTGCGAGCTGGGCTCGCCCATGAAGGGTTCCATAGTAGCAGCATAGATTAGGGATATAATTATATCGAGATTAGTAAGTAATATACACAAACAATAAAAATAACTTTGTTTTTTATAGTGTTTGTATGAATGGCAAAGTTATATTTGCGGTTTTTGAAAATGTACTTTATCCAACATAAATACCCCACACGTATGGGTTCGATGGAAAAAAAAAATTGAGTTTCAATTCTAAGTATGGGGGGCACCCCCAAAATTTGTTTTGTTTTTATTTTTGTGTGAAAATCCTAATGCGGTTCACATAATACATCTACCTACCAAGTTTCAACAGGATAGGTCTTATACTTTCGACAAAAAGTGGCTGTGACATACGGACGGACAGACAGACAGACATGACGAATCTATAAGGGTTCCGTTTTTGCCATTTGGCTACGGAACCCTAAAAAAGGGTTGGAGAAAGCCGTATAAATAACTCAAAGAATTCTTTGAAACATTACCTTATTGTGGCGTATAATATAGGCACGTCACATGATTCTTTTATTTGTGAATGTTTTTGTTTTTTAATTTCTCCTGTATTGTGTAATGGGTTTTCTTCTGTATCGTGGCTACGTCAGTGAACGAAGAAAACAGGCTACGTTTACAAACATTAAAACTCATTAACACCCAGACCCGGAACAATCACTTGTAGATACCATAACCGGAAATATACTCGCGACACGCAGCGCAGCGGTTGTTCCCTCAACCAACGTGCCAACCATGCCGTCTTTTCAAAATACATTAAATAAACTCACCCTATATCACATAGGGGTATGCAGAATGATATACAGTAGGACCTCGTTATTCCGGAGAGGCAAAAACAAGACCCCTTGCGGATTATCGAGGCGTCCGGATTATAGTATGTCATATTTAATGGTAATAAAATACAATGACATGTTTAACCTTAGCGTCTTTTACCTTTTTAGGATTCCGTACGTCCGAATACAAAAACGGAACCCTTATAGGATCACTCGTGTGTCCGTCTGTCTGTCGCTTACACTCAATTATCTCCGAATCTACTAAACCGATTGGGTTGTAATTTGGTACACATATCAATTCCTGTGACCCAAGAACAGAGGTGTGACGTGAATTGATGAAATCTGTATGTGGGAGGTAAATTTTGGGGGGGAAGGGGAAAATGAAAAAAAAAGTTTTGAAAACTGCATCGTGTGACATATCAAATGAAATGTCTTGTTGAGACAATCTTAAATGTATTTTATTAAAATAGACGAAATTTGACCATTCCCCTCCCCTTATTAGAAGTCCATGATATTAAAAATAACATGGTAAATCACTCAATATTGTGCGTACCAATTTGGGTCAGATTTAAAAAAAACGTGATAGGTAACATCGTACGGAACCCTCTTCACGCGAGTCCAACTCGCACTTGGCCGGTTTTTTTTAAGTGTTGACATAATACCTATTTATTTTTGTCCATGAACAAAAATGAACATGTTAAAAAATTGCAACTAAATGTATGACGTGACGACGGATTAGCAAACAGCACCTATACACGCCAACCACGCCCCCGCGAATCTTATTGCCCGGCCGGATTACAGCGATCACCGATCAAGCTGGAGTCCGGATTTACGAGGCCCTACTGTAGTTCCATTTGGCATGTGGGCGGCGAGTAATGGGCGACTCGCTGTCCGACTATTGTGTTCCACGCGCGCCTCAAAGAGCGTCAGCATAATGACGGGGCCACCCTCTAGAGGGCCAAAGCCTGCCGGGGTCACGGGACACACGTATACCGCGACCCTGGTACACAAAGGGCTACTGAAGGACACCGTGGATTTTAGTCAGTACAAGTGACAGTCCCTCCCGCCCTGCCCTGGGTGAGAGGACTCATTTGATGATTTCACCACGATAAAAAAAAGTGTAGTTCCATTGTTCAAACACTTCCGTCATAAAGCACGCTCTTGAAAAGTAGGTGACCTTTCTGGAAAGCAAGTTCATTCTCAACTTTCCTCTTATAACTTTGCCCAATCTTCTTTACAATGTTTTTCCACAATTGCAAAAAACACCCTAGAGAGTATGGGTTTCTTATGGTTCGCATATCCCATTTTTTAAAGGGTTGTGCGTGACATTGATTAATTTTTTAACTTGCAGAAAAGGGCGAAGCGCTCTATTTATCACCATGTGGGCCTCAGCAAGATTTTTACTTTTTTCTTATGATGGTAATATATCATGTTAACATGAAGGATGTATTAAGTTTTTTAGGTAAGGCGTTATCTCTGTGAATGACAGTTACAGTAAAAGTCCAAAACCGGTTTTCATTAATAAATTAAAAGGCACTCTTCAATGTTATTATCAATCATTATCAAATAAATAGATCCTAAAAGAAAGATAAAGTAAACTTACGTGAGCCATAAACTTCAGCGTACAGTTAAATAAATAGAGATGATGCTGGATAGATGCCGTACTTTTTGAAATTACTTTATATCTCTCAGTACCTACAAAATTTGTAAAACGTATAGATACTTCGGGTTATAATTTTTATTTTTAAAGGTAAAAAAAATCATCTTTGATATTTCCGGAGTATAGGCGACGTCTTTTTGGGGTATATAAATTACGTTCGAGATAGATGCCCCACCGAGAAAAAGGACATTTATTCGACAATAGCATAGAGACTTGCATTATGCCCTACTTAATGGTAGTTTTAGAGACACTCGATAGATAAAATAAAGAAAATTTGTGACTCATGCCCGAAACAAGAGTAATTACAATCGAGGGAACTATAACGCTAGACAACTATCCTGGTTTTACCCTAATGGCTTTTGGCCTTCGTGATTCAGTGTAGAGATAAATTACTGATGGAGATTCTATTGAATTTTTAGATACCTTGTAAAGTATATAGAAGGAAGAATGACATACCTTATTTATAGTGTAAATTATGTTATTCTCCCTTCGATATACTAATTTAATTATAAAATGCAGAAGACCTTATTTAATGCCGAAGACAAAACCAATCAAAGTCAGACTGCGACTCATCATCATATTCCACAAACGCTGAGAGTTAAGCTCCTTTTACAAAAATAATTCAGTTAAGTTAAACTCCTTTTACAAAAGTAATTTTGCTTTAGTTACCCCTTTTGCGAAAAATTGCTATTTGTCTGACAAAGGCACTTTACAGTTTTACTTTATCTCTGTACACATTAGTTACACAATAACAAACGAGACATCTTGGCGAGACATGTGCGACAACAAAAACTGGGTTGAGATAATTTTGTTTATTTAAGCAAATACGACGAATACGTGCTGACTTGTATATTTTGTAAACTGTCACAAACAAATTACGAAGCGATTGGATGGCGTTTCACGTAACCATAGGACTTGGTTAAACAAGAATGCCTGTGTGTGTGTGAGTTTTAATGTTTTTGTAAACGCACCAATCACACAGGAGAATTGGATGTGTGGAGTGACAAGAATGGATAAAGTAAGGAATGAGTTTATAAGGGGAAGTTTGAAAGTGACACCTGTTACAGAAAAAATGAAAGGGAATCGTCTGTCTTGGTATGGATATGTGATGAGGAGCAGTGGTGGCCCAGTGGTATCGGTCCCGACTTACAAGTTGTAGGTCATGGGTTCAAACCCCGCCAGGCGCATTACTTTGTGTAATTTATTTCATCACCACTGCTCTCAAAAACGGTGAAGGAAAACATCGTGAGGAAACCGGCATATCCTAGAACCATCAAATTCGAAGATATGTGACATCTACCAACCCGCACTGGGCCTACGTGGTGGATTATGGTCCACTGCCTCTCACAGAGAGGAGGCCTGTGGTTTAATATTGACGTTAGGTTATTACGTTGACGTTAGGTTATATTTGATTGAAAATTTGAAATATTTTTTCAAACAGTAAACGCCGTTTATACTTCAAGTACACTGTTCATGAAATACGGAAATCTTTTGAAAACGCCTCTGTATTTTCACACCTAGATTCTCTGACAACCTTTTAAAATCAAATCCAAAAACTTCTGCAAGAGACGGCTGACTATAAATCTCTTAAAGACCGGTACAAGGGGAAAGTTTTCTCGTTAACTTTGAACGCTAATAACTTAATTAGTCAGCGCTTCGTCCAGCGGCGACGCTTCGCTGCAAATTGCTTACAGCAGCTTTATTTAGTATGTGCTACTACTTTGGGACTGCTGAGTAGGATCACTAGATTGGATAAGTTTGTGAAAACTGGGAACTAGCATTTGGTATGATAACTTTGATAACTATTTGCAACTACACGGCTTTTGCCTACGGTTTAATTCGTGTTATGAGGGAAATATTTCCCACGAGTAAGCCGATGCAGTCCAGAAATAATATGTAGTTATCAAAGAGTAAAATTCCGCAAAATTTCCAGTGTTAGTTTACCGGCGTTCTTGTCCTCTGTCCACAGCACTGAAAGACTGACCTGGAAAATTTTATCTTCCTCCCTGGTTGACCCTGAAGTGCCGTGTTTGACCGATGCCGAGGACGCCTGGAAAGTGGCTTGCCCAGATACGGATCGGCCCGTGAACCCGTTTTCCCAGAGACAGTGGGATGAGCCGCTCTGCAGGTTGGTACGGAATAATCTCCTTAATACGTCCACCAACACTGCGGAGCGTGCCCGCCTGCTGGCTGTGGGTGAGTGGGAATCGGGCCTTTGGCTTCAGGCGCTACCTTCACCCACAATAGGAACTATGCTGGGTGATACAACCTTCCGGGTCGCTACTTGCCTACGTTTGGGCGCTCCTTGTGGTGCTCCACACCTCTGTCAATGTGGTGAAGTAGTCGACTGCCTCGGGCACCATGGCCTTTCCTGCAGCAGGAGTGCAGGTCGGTTAGCACGACACGCTAGCTTGAATGACATAATCCGTCGTGCTCTTGTCACCGCCGGGGTGCCAGCCGTCTTAGAACCCAGTGGCTTGGTACGCGACGATGGGAAGAGACCAGACGGTATGTCCATAATGCCATGGAAGCTAGGTAGGCCTTTGGTGTGGGATGCAACATGTGTCGACACCCTTGCGCCATCCCATCTTCCTAGTTCAGCGTGTTGTGCTGGCGCTGCTGCTGCGTGTGCTGAAAACTCCAAACGGCGCAAATACATTGGCTTAGCTAGTAGCTATGTGTTTGAGCCGTTTGGGGTTGAAACTCTGGGGCCATGGGGTCCGAGTGCCCACAACGTTTTTAAGGAAATCGCCAGGCGATTAGTCGACTCTTCAGGTGACCAGAGGGCTGGCCTATTCCTAGGCCAACGAATCAGCATTGCCATACAACGTGGCAATGCTGCCAGCGTTCTGGGCACTGTTCCCGTTGACAGTGATGTGGACGTATTTTTTGACGCCCTTTGAAAGTTTTTTGTTTAGTAGTGTAGTGTTTTTTTTTTTTGTTTTGTACATACTACTACGAGTATTTATAGTTTGTACCTATATAATTTTAGTATTGTAGTATTTATATTAGTATTAATATGTAAAATGTTGAAAGCTACTTTAAAAACAAAACATAACGCAAAAAAAAAAAGAGTAAAAGAATTTTCGAAATAGGATCAACAGTGCTATTTTCTATGAAAACATCGACACTAGCGCTCACCGCTCGTGCTACACTATCGGACTTGGTCGAAGGGCACATCGTAGAGTCCAGCGATGAGATTCCATAGAAAATAGTGTTACGAGATGGGTATTGGGATTACCAATTAAAACCAAATAAACTTTATTGACACACGAATCACTAATTCAAACAAACACTTAACACTACTCAACAATTAAACACTTATACACACACTTAATCACACGTAAAAGTCATTTAGAGATCGCTTCCAGTACCTCGAGCACGAATCACTTTCGAAAAAATATTCGTATCGTCTCCGAAAGCATTTTGTATGGGAACTTGAACAGCGCCTCTGGTGAGCGTAAATTGAACTAATTTTGAGAGCACGAACAAATACGTGTAAGTTTCGTATCGTCTTCATACTTCATTCGAAACGTAATTTGAGCCATTTGTATGAAGATAGCAAGCACGAACACAAAATATGACGGATAGTTTCGTAACTGTCGAAGGCTGGCTTACGAGTTTTACGAATATTTATTCACTTCAAATTTGACAGTGAGAAAACATTCGTCGGGGTTTATTGTATGGATAAAATTATAATTAAAGTGATTGTGTTGTAGTATTTTGTTAGAAAATGAATGTGTGCTCCAATATTTATTATAATATGAATGTGTGCTGAAACTTGGACGCTCACCAAGCATATTATAATCCACCGCATGCAAGTTACTCAGAGAGCTATGGAAAGAGCCATGTTGGGCATCTCTCTCTACGACCGGGTGAGAAACACAGAAATTCGTAGAAGAACGAGACTTTTAGACATAGCATGGGTGATAGCAAAAAGAAAGTGGAAGTGGGCGGGCCATATATGCCGTAGACCGGATGGAAGATGGGGAAGGAAAGTGTTGGAGTGGAGACCACGAACGGGAAAGAGGAATGTAGGGAGACAACCGACTAGGTTGACAGACGATCTTGTTAAAGTGGCCGGAAGAAACTGGATAGCCATAACACAAAACCGCCAGCAGTGGAAAGATTTGGAAGAGACCTACACTCAGCATTGGGTGACTAAAGGTTGAAGAAGAAGAAGAAGAAGAATGTGTGATCCAATATTTATTATAATAATATGATATTTTTCTATTTATGCTGCCATAATTCACAAAAAATAAGCACTTGACATGACAGGATTACATAGATCTTTTAGCAACCGTACCTATCATGTTGCTTCTCAATCATTGCTCGATTCATTGATTGATATTATTGTCATTATTAATAAAATAAATAAAATCATCAAACACAGAACATTCATAAAGTTTTTCTTTATTTTTACAATACATTTTTCATTAAATACCATGACAAAATATGCTCCTTAGCCTATTATCGTCTCATGGCCGCACTAAGGTACTCTGTGTTATTCAATATCGGTCTAGCAATATAACGTGAAAGAACAAACAAACTCATATTTGAATTGACTACTATGGATTTAAAACATTCACACTTAAAAATACAAAATAAACATTTTATTATGGACCACAGTTCAATGTATTAGTTAGTTATTTAGGACCTCAAAGATAGGAATTTCTTCATAATGCAAGCCTTATGGAGAAGTACTGTCTTCTCATTCAAGCTCTTCGCCGAATTTCCAAACGAGAGCCTCGTCTCATCATTGAATATCGTGGGGGATCCTTCTGTTCAACCGGTTAACAGACCTTCTTGATCAGGGTGTCAATTACTTATTTACTCCAGTACGAATACTTCCGTTTAGTTATCTCAGTTTACTGGAATAGCTTACAGAAAAATAACGAACTATAACAACAAAATCATTGAATATTGATTTGAAACCTCTTGACAGCGGACAGATTTGACAATATAGACATTAGGTATGACACAAGCTTTTTTTCTAAATCAAATTTTTTTCATGGCTTTTCATTTGTGCCAGTATGACAGACGTTCGTTTAGGAACGCAGTCAAATCAAACACAACGTTTTAGTAATTATTTTAATTATTATCTAACGGAATATTAACTGTTTCTGCAGTTCCTTTGTATTGCGTCATAAATTGAACAGTATTACAATTTTAAATGCCCTAAAATCACTAATTTTCTAAAAAAAATCCAGTTTCTGAACGAAACATTCATCCTTATTTACGTTAGTATGACGTCACCAACGTTTTCGTATCGCGCCCTCGGTACTAATTCGAAAGTGCTTCGTGCTTCCGACTTTCGTTGTATGCCGTTATTGTATCGACGGTACGATACGGTGGCGAGACGAAACCTTCAAATATTCGTGCTAGGGGTACAGTTCACTTCCAGTTGCCTCGATCGTAGTCAAAATCAGACAGACTGACTCAGCTCGCCGATCGGCGCCCTTTTTAAACCCCGGTCGGACCCACTAGATGTTTCTAGAATGTGGTCGAATGTTCTGGAAACATCCATACACGTCGACATAGTCCCATACCTTCTGGAACATTCCAGAACCATCTCGAAACATTTAGAACAGGGTAGAATTTTCTAGAAACTTCCTGACCAATCTTCAGTAGAATTGTCGAGAACCTTGTGAAACTTTCGAGAAGTTTATAGATAGGTCTCGCAATTCGATCGATGTAACATTAGCATAGCAATAGTTTGAAAAACTCCATTGGATGAAAATGTCATACTTTTTTTGTAAAATCATGAAATGATTCCTCCCACCCAGAGCAGGACGGGAGGGAGTATCAGACTTGTAAGGACTCAAATAAATTGTTTTACGTTCCCTTTACGTTCCGGGGCCACGGGTTACCTGATAAGATAGTTCCGCGACCCCGGCAGGCTTTGGCCCTCCAAGGGAAGCCCCGTTAGGGAATCTCATAGGTATTTTTACGTTAGAATATCTTCACATGAACCTAGAAAGACTATCAGACATGACTGACTGAAACCAACCTGTTGCTTTAGTTGCGAAGTAACCCTAAAAATCTTTTTAATCAAACAACTTTTAAACATGACTAGCTTTTGCCCGCGACTTCGTCCGCGTGGAATAGTTACTTTGGGCTAACGTTAAATTTAACCCGGATTTCGAAGCATTCTTCATTGGCGCTCCGCTCCTATTGGCCTTAGCGTGATGATATATAGCCTATAGCCTTTCTCTATAAATTGACTATTTTATACCTTCGGCCGCGAGACGCGTCGAGCGCGGCGACCGATTCTCAAAAATAATCCTTATAGCATGATTCAGTATTCACGCGCAATGGCTTATTGGCGTATTTCATGTATAACTTTGGTGTTTCTGTACTGATTTATATGATTTTTTTTTATGGAGCAGTTAATTAATGTTAACTTTTTCAATTAGGGGTGACTGAGAGTGTTATAAACGTAAGAGTATTCAAATGTAATCAGAAAGCTTCGAACTGCTAAGCTATCGGGAGTTACACGTGTTATTGTGAGTCAACCATAAAAGATAGACATATGCTGTCGTGGGGTATTTTTTATATAATTTTAAGGAGAAAATTTCCGTCATAAATGATTTCTGTGTAGCTTAACCATTAGGGTTGCACACGCGACGGAAGATTAAAAAACCCACGTTTTTAAATGTCCTAAAAATAAGAAAATAACCCTACGGGGCTGAGAGAGGGGCCACTCAAAACGTGGGGGCGTAAATTATTTATGAGATATTTACATGACGTGTATAGCTCGTGGGCGTAACTTGCAAAGATACGCCCCCACGTTTTGATTGGCCCATCTCTCAGCCCTGTAGGGTTATTTTCTTATTTTTAGGACATTTAAAAACGTGGGCTTTTAGATTTTTTAAATTTATTAATTATTTTATTATTTTTATCTTTGTTCATCGGGTTTGAAGGTACCCTGAAAATTTCAGCCGACTCAGTGATCAACTGGGCGGCAATAAACTGGGCCACGTGGACCAGTTGTACATAATTAATTATGCCTACTATTTTTGTGGCCAACTGGGCCGAACGCGCTTTGATCTTGCGGACGTGATTTTATTATTTAATTTGCTGTGGCCTGCTAGCTTATCGGAAAGTGCCTCAAAATTGAGTTGCAAAAATCCAACCGGAACGACAAAACGTGGGAAAAACACGCTTTGAGCACCCACTAAATATTATACTTTTTTTTAGTCTTCTTCATATTCAAACTTAATTTACTTCTTATCCGCCAACTTGGGACGGCTGCCATGTTGGATTTAGGTCACGTGATATTTTTTTTCGTATCCCATTCAGCAAACCGTTTCGTTTAATACCCATATCATGGGGATGCATTTCAAATAGCCGATCCGCCATCTTGGATGTCCGCCATGTTGGATTTAAGACACGTGACTATTTTTTTCATATTCCTGACAGCAAACCCTTTCATTTGATACCCATATCTTGGGGGTGCATTTCAAATAGCCTGTCCGTCATCTTGGACGTCAGCCATATTGGATTTAAGTCACATGACTATTTTTTTCGTATTCCTGACAGCAAACCCTTTCATTTGATACTCATATCATGGGGGTGGATTTTAAACAGCCAGTCTGCCATCTTGAACGTCCGCCATATTGGATTTAGGTCACGTGACTATTTTTTTCGTATTCCCGACAGCAAACCCTTTCATTTGATATCCATATCATAGGGGTGCATTTCAAATAGCCTGTCTGCCATCTTGGACGTCCGCCATATTGGATTTAAGTCACCTGACTAAATTTTCGTATTCCTGACAGCAAACCCTTTCATTTGATACCCATATCATGGGGGTGGATTTTAAACAGCCAGTCTGCCATCTTGAACGTCCGCCATATTGGATTTAAGTCACGTGACTATTTTGTTCGTATTCCCGACAGCAAACCCTTTCATTTGATATCCATATCATAGGGGTGCATTTCAAATAGCCTGTCTGCCATCTTGGACGTCCGCCATATTGGATTTAAATCACGTGACTATTTTTATTTCGTATTCCTGACAGCAAACCCTTTCATTTGATACTCATATCATGGGGGTGGATTTCAAACAGCCAGTCCGCCATCTTGGGTAGGCCGCCATATTGGATTTGTAATGACGTTTCTTAGCTAGTCATGTATTTTCATCAGAACTCAGAGCATGTGCAAAATTTCAGTCTGCTAGCTTATCGGAAAGTGCCTCAAAATTGAGTTGTAAAAATCCAATCGGAATCCCTTCACTGCTCTGCTCCTATTGATTGTAGCGTGATGAAAAGTATACTATAACCTGCTCAGGAGTATGAAAAATAATTGTACCAAGTTTCGTTAAAATCCGTCGAGTAGTTTTTGTTTCTATAGCGGTTATACAGACAGACAGACAGACAGACAGACAGACAGACAGACAGACAGACAGACAGACAATAATTTTACTGATTGCATTTTTGGCATCAGTATCGATCCCTAAACAACCCCTGATAGTTATTTTGGAAATATATTTAATGTACAGAATTGACCTCTCTACAGATTTATTATAAGTATAGATAGATATAGAATAGAAGATATAGATTATGAGTGTCAAACATTTTTAGAAACGCTCACATTACTTAAGATAATAATCACAGTGCAGACTAGGAATGTTACCCCTGACATATTAGATACATCCCGACTTACCTCCGATATTTATTTTGGCAGGCCTGTTGGTCTAGTGGTTAGTGACCCTGACTGCTATGCCGGCGGTCGTGGGTCGATTCCCACCCAGGACAAATGTTTGTGTGATGAGCACTATCATTTGTTCTGTGCCTGGGTGTAATTTATCTATAATATTTATGTATTTAGAAATATATAAGTATGTTTATCAGTTGTCTAGTACTCATAACACAAGCTCTGCCTAGCTTGGGACTAGATGGCGTTGTGTGATAGTTGTGGAATATTATTATTATTATATTACAGAGACTCAACAATGACTTCTTGGCTATTTACATATTATAAACTTAATAATTTAGCCGTTGGAGTACCCAGTAGTGGACGTCTTCCGACTGATAATGATGATGAAGAGTCTGATAGTCCCTTCTGTGACGTATAGATACAAATAAACTAGATCGTGGCGCACGGAGATTCGGGCATTCGTTACTCAGGCGTCGGCCTAGGTGGACGTGCGGCACGATCACATGGAAATCTAGTATTTGTTTTACTTACCCCTGTGACGCTGAACTGGGACGTCACAAGTGGCGACGAGTCTAAGGGTAAGTACCTGATCTATCATAATAATTATTATGGGAAGGAAAGAATAAGAAATGTGCGTAAACTCGCAGGTACATTGCAAAAAAAAAAAAACAGATCATTTAAATGAACCTTGCATACCTAATTAGTTACCTATTTTAGATTAAGATACATTACATTCTGTTTTGTTTATCTGGTAGACCGTACGATGATTATAATATATACAAATTGTAATGTACCCGGGGCACGAAGATGTTATTAAATCATATAATACGCATTCCAAAAGAATGATTAATTCCTCATTCCTATTCCATAATAATTCCAGTAGTAGGTTGATCGATAACCGGTACTAAAGAGATTGTTACTTTTAAGCACTAAAAGTAAAAGATAAACCGTTATTTTGTTAAAATGTAATTGAAAATATTACATAAAAACAAGATACGGGTAATGTAGGACTACCTACATTGTTATATCACAATCTAAATACATATTTTGCTCGCATGTAAACAAAGTTTATACAAGCGTTAAGTCCTACTAAATAGAATACCCGCACAAAAAAAAAAAAAAAAAAATTGTTTCAACTAACATTTCTAAGATTGGAAAAGGTACCCACCCTAATCATAATATTAGATTTGACTGCCTCGGTCTAGCAGTTGCAAGCGTAACTGCTAAGCTTGGTGTCCCGGGTTCAATTCCCGGGTCGAGCAGTGTTGTTGACTATTCCATTGGGAATTCCACGTAATTTGTCGCATGGAGTCTGAATTTATACTCAGTGACGTATATATACTACTCAGTAGTGTCTGCGGGGTGGTATCCTGGAAACTAAAGTTTATTTATCTTGGCTAGTATCAACCGATTTTTCCGGTGGGTACTATCAAGATTTTGATTTCAAATTGTGTGGAAATTATATAAGAAGCAGTAAACAGATTTGGGTGGTACCTACTTAAGTGAATCAAAGAAATCAATAGTAACAATGTGGTATTAGAGTAGTAAACTGACATGATAATGTCAGTTGGTACTAACGAAACGTTACAAAAAATCATAAAAGTGACAATAGTGTTACATTTAAGTATCATAGTAGTAAACTGTCATGGGTTGTCAGTTGATACTATCAATAAAATTCTAAGTAGTAAACTGACATGATTTGTCAGTTGGTACTATCAATAAAATTCTAAGTAGTAAACTGGCATGATTTGTCAGTTAGTACTATTAATAAAATTCTAAGTAGTAAACTGACATGATTTGTCAGTTGGTACTAACAATAAAATTCTAAGTAGTAAACTGGCATGATTTGTCAGTTGGTACTATCAATAAAATTCTAAGTAGTAAACTGACATGATTTGTTAGTTGGTACTATCAATAAAATTCTAGGTAGTAAACTGACATGATTTGTCAGTTGGTACTAACAATAAAATTCTAAGTAGTAAATTGATATGATTTGTCAGTTGGTACTATCAATAAAATTCTAAGTAGTAAACTGACATGATTTGTCAGTTGGTACTAACAATAAAATTCTAAGTAGTAAACTGGCATGATTTGTCAGTTGGTACTATCAATAAAATTCTAAGTAGTAAACTGACATGATTTGTCAGTTGGTACTAACAATAAAATTCTAAGTAGTAAACTGACATGATTTGTCAGTTGGTACTATCAATAAAATTCTAAGTAGTAAACTGACATGATTTGTCAGTTGGTACTAACAATAAAATTCTAAGTAGTAAACTGATATGATTTGTCAGTTGGTACTATCAATAAAATTCTAAGTAGTAAACTGACATGATTTGTTAGTTGGTACTATCAATAAAATTCTAAGTAGTAAACTGACATGATTTGTCAGTTGGTACTAACAATAAAATTCTAAGTAGTAAACTGATATGATTTGTCAGTTGGTACTATCAATAAAATTCTAAGTAGTAAACTGACATGATTTGTCAGTTGGTACTAACAATAAAATTCTAAGTAGTAAACTGGCATGATTTGTCAGTTGGTACTAACAATAAAATTCTAAGTAGTAAACTGACATGATTTGTCAGTTGGTACTATCAATAAAATTCTAAGTAGTAAACTGACATGATTTGTCAGTTGGTACTAACAATAAAATTCTAAGTAGTAAACTGATATGATTTGTCAGTTGGTACTATCAATAAAATTCTAAGTAGTAAACTGACATGATTTGTCAGTTGGTACTATCAATAAAATTCTAAGTAGTAAACTGACATGATTTGTCAGTTGGTACTAACAATAAAATTCTAAGTAGTAAACTGGCATGATTTGTCAGTTGGTACTAACAATAAAATTCTAAGTAGTAAACTGACATGATTTGTCAGTTGGTACTATCAATAAAATTCTAAGTAGTAAACTGACATGATTTGTCAGTTGGTACTAACAATAAAATTCTAAGTAGTAAACTGGCATGATTTGTCAGTTGGTACTAACAATAAAATTCTAAGTAGTAAACTGACATGATTTGTCAGTTGGTACTATCAATAAAATTCTAAGTAGTAAACTGACATGATTTGTCAGTTGGTACTAACAATAAAATTCTAAGTAGTAAACTGACATGATTTGTCAGTTGATACTATCAATGAAATTCTAAGTAGTAAACTGGCATGATTTGTCTGTTAGTACTAACAATAAAATTTAATGTGAATCAAAAGATTCACAAATGTAACAATATGATGTTACATAAATAGGTACCTAAGTAGTAATCTGACATAATTTGTCAGTTGGTACTAAAAATAAAATTTAATCTGAATGGAATCACAAAAGTAACAGTATAATGTTACATTCATGTACTTAAGTAGTAAACTGACATAATTTGTCAGTTGGTACTAACAAAAAAAAAAGTAGTAAACTGATTTGGATCTGTCGGTTGGTACTAAAAAGTAGGGTTTTGTTATAGGTCACCCAAAATGTCTCGTATTTTACCTCTTGAAGCGTTTAAAATATGAAAAAAAAAGAAATATGCAAGACTTAATAACATAATTAAAAAGATGTAAAAAATATAAGAAACAACAAAATTACTTTACAAAAAATATTCAATTAAGGAAGGAGCGTGTTTCTCTTGTTAATAAATTAAGTATCTATCAGATAAACTTGGAAGATAGTATAAAAATTTATGAAATGGATACTCAGCACTTACAGTCTGAAATACAGGTATTGAATCAGTCACTTAAATCTATTAACAAATAAATATAAAAGCTCTAAAAATCAAATCATAGAGCATAATATTCTTGCAACAAAGTGGACTTGCTGACTCTTAGCAACACTCGGTGTTCGGTTCCTGCCAGAGGGAATCCAGTCCAGTTTCCCTTCAGCTTGAGGCAACGGAGGACCCGTTACAAGCTGTTAGGGCTCAGGACTGTACCACCAGGCAGGAAGTAATACCTGACATTGTACAAAACATTGACATACAGCCTGAGAATAATAGTAATAGTTTTATTTCTTATAATCGTGATGAGTGTCAGTCAGTAATGTTTTCTGACAATATAGGTAGAGGGTTTGGTAGTTTAATTAGTAATAAAATGAGTTATTGTACTCAAACTTTAGATTTAGGTACATAGTCTTTTCACTTGTGAAAGCTTTTAAATGGCAAATGTCAGTGCAATTATTGTTACTTACTTATGTATTAGTCTGTAAGCTTTCCGAACAATAAATAAATAAATAAAATTATTAGAAGTCGAAATGTTTCTCGAAAAAACAAGTTTTGTTGTTATCTGTTTTACTGAACATTGATTGAAGGACTATCAAATGCTCATTAATTATGAAAATTACAGTGTTGTTAGTTGTTTTTAATTGCAAAACTATGCTACGTGGAGGTTCCCTAACACTAATAAGCAATTATTTAAAATGTAATCAACGTAATGACATAGTAGGTCTCTCGGTTGAACATTGCATAGAACTGTGTTGAGCTGGATAAGCATGTAATAGTGTGTTTATAGACCCCCTCTTATTTGAATGGAAGATTTTCTGGCAAAGCTTTCAGTAAGAAATAAAACAGCAATTATTTGTGGTGATTTAAATATCACTATTTTGGAAGAATATTGTAATAGTAGTACCTAGGTTATTAAATCTTTCGATTTAACCAATATCTTTGCAGAACCTATTAGAGTAACTCCAACGTCTGCTACTTGTATTGATAATATTTTCTGCAGTTGTGATTATTTTGATAAAGCCATAATTATTGTCTGCCATCTGATCACAGTGGACAGACGGTAACTTTTAGGTGTAGCACAATTGAGCAACAAGTTCAGATTAAATTTAGACCAATAACGACAAATAAATTATATAGATTTAATAGTTCCTTAGACAACAAGTTAAGTGTGATGTGAATGAGTCCTAATATAGACGAAATGAATGCCAACCAATTGTACGAATATTTCTTTTCAATAGTTCACAGAGAATTAAATAAACATTTTAAAAAGAAAACAAAGAATAGTTGCCCGAAATTTATATCTAGTGACTGGGCAACTACAGGTATTAGGAAAAGTAGGGAAAGACTTTTTGAACTTTATGGCCAGTCGCTACCTATTCCAAAATTTAAGATAATACTATAGAATATTCCAGACAGAACTCTGGACCCACGGTGACCTTTTGTTGAGATGAAGTAAAATAATTATACCTATGAAATTGCGTCACCAGGTGCTACAAGCTGCTCATGAAGGGCATCCGGGTATTGTGGCGATGAAAGCGCGTCTACAGCAAAATTTGTTAAATGTTGCAAGGGTTGTATCTTGGTATCTGCGCCGTATCGTCCAATGCCAATGGCGGGTCGTGAGTTGCCCTCACAGGCTTGGGTAGATGTCGAAATTGATTTTTCACCTCACACGATCGGAAAGATTCTATTTCTCATTCAAAATCTGACCCAAAACTCCATTTTGCGTGCTAGGGCGCAAAGTGTCTTTCAAAATTCGAACACGCCTTGTATCCAATTATTTTCTACACTGACAGGTGAGCCGCCCCCACATTTCCTCGCTTAGTGAGGTGAAAAGGTGTGTGTTGCACTCGGCAGCAAAGTTATTCTGCGTCTCGAGCCTTTGAAAGCTTCGCTACGCTCAGGATTCTATATTTGAACTTCTTGCTTCGCTCGCGGTTCAATCTTAGAGTATTTCGCTCGCTCAGTTTTCAATTCAAGTGCTCGCGCCAAAAAAAAAAACAACTTTGCAGCCTTGCATAACTAATAACTATTTTTCCAGACTTGGTACATCAGTTAGTATCTCAGAGATAAAATACCATCCTTAACAGGCAAAGATGTTAATCCTTTTATTTCAGAATTTAGGGACAAAGATAAAATAATGAAAGAAAAGGGGAAAGAGTATGAGGACAGAAAAGGAAAGCCGCAGATATGGAGATAGGAATGGGGAAGGCCGGTCAAAGCTAATTGTAGATGGCGCCACCATAGCATAGACGAAACTGGACAAGAACTTAGAAGGAATATAATCCACCTCAAACGGGTGGAGGGACAAAGGAAAGTGTGCGAAGATACTAATTCTGAGTCCGAAAAAAACAAGCGAGTTTAGGTCATATATAGTGATTAGATTTTAGAAAAATGTAACTTAAATTCAAAATGCTCATATTTGTATAAAATCTGAATTCTGGACATGTTCGTTCATTTAACGTCTTCCTGTGATACGTAATGTGTTCTATCATGATAATTTACCTAATTGTACTCTGTAAAATGACTTTGTAAAAAACGAATATTTCAAAAGAGTAACCATGGAGTTTCTTGCCGGTTCTTCTCCATGGAATCTACCAACGCGAACCGTGCACGACAAATAATACAATCATTGTCATTTTGTTACAAAAGGAGAGATGTGACGTATAGATACAAATAAACTAGATCGTGGCGCACGGAGATTCGGGCATTCGTTACTCAGGCGTCGGCCTAGGTGGACGTGCGGCACGATCACATGGAAATCTAGTATTTGTTTTACTTACCCCTGTGACGCTGAACTGGGACGTCACACCTTCCACTCTACCCAGACGCCAAAAAATAAAAAGAGGGGTAACTGTAAAGTTAAATCCAATTTTGGCTAGCAAATTATATTGGCAAACTGTTGTCGCACTTAAAATTTGTAGAAACCTTTTTTGTTGCAAATTAAATTTTCTACAACTTTGGTCCTGTAACTTTTAGTTGTAGAAGAAATAAAAATAAGTTATAAACGAAAATCGATGAAATTAAGTATTTGAATTTTTTCTTTTAGTTGTTAAAACTTTTCTCAAACAGATACATTTTTGTACAATTTAATAACAATAGCAGAAAGCAGATGTTATTATGTCGTTAACTATGTTGAATGATAATTTTGTGGAGTAGGTACCTAAATATTGCAAAATCTGCATTTATGTATAATGTTTCAAAATGCTATTTTGACCAAACTCATTTTAACTTTTCAGCACTGAAACCGTAGGCAACTGTGATTCGATACAAAAACTCATTTTGGAGTGGTCTGGACAAACTTTAACTAAATTAAAAAAAATAAATTAAAGGTTTATATTTATGAATGGGGCCAAGGGCTCGGTAATGGATAAATGAATGTCCTTCTGTTTCATTTCAACGAATTATGTGATGACATTGCACCTTAACGATGACGTGGCGTAGCAGCGTAGTAACAATCTCTACGCGACGTAGCAACGTATAAAATATCAGGTTTACGCTGGATCTTTTCTCGCTTGAAAAAAAGCTAATAAATAACCTTGCGCACTGATATTTAGCCTTTTTATGGTAGAATCACACGTTGCCTTGAATAAATGCTTATACGACAATGTCACACTTCATAAATAAAGATATAACTGACCGAAGGGAATTAAAAGAATTTCTTCAAACTCGTTTCACGGAAGATTTGCAAATAACATTGGAATGAATCGCCCGACCGACGTGATCTTTCTTTTTTACTGTAAAAGAAACGAACAGATTTTCACTTCACTTTATAATCTTGAATTTCATCGATGGATTCAACATCTTGAATTTCTTTATCGCTTCGATACTTTCTGAAGTATTTTACTTTTTAAAATAAGTCATCTAGTTTCTTTGTTTTCTACTTGTGTTAGTATTCTGTAGCTTTTTTTTTTATCTTCTATATCTTCTTCTATACTTATAATAAATCTGTAGAGAGGTCAATTCTGTACATTAAATATATTTCCAAAATAACTATCAGGGGTTGTTTAGGGATCGATACTGATGCCAAAAATGCAATCAGTAAAATTATTGTCTGTCTGTCTGTCTGTCTGTCTGTCTGTCTGTCTGTCTGTCTGTCTGTATAACCGCTATAGAAACAAAAACTACTCGACGGATTTTAACGGAACTTGGTACAATTATTTTTCATACTCCTGAGCAGGTTATAGTATACTTTTCATCACGCTACAATCAATAGGAGCAGAGCAGTGAAGGGATTCCGATTGGATTTTTACAACTCAATTTTGAGGCACTTTCCGATAAGCTAGCAGACTGAAATTTTGCACATGCTCTGAGTTCTGATGAAAATACATGACTAGCTAAAAAACGTCATTACAAATCCAATATGGCGGCCTACCCAAGATGGCGGACTGGCTGTTTGAAATCCACCCCCATGATATGAGTATCAAATGAAAGGGTTTGCTGTCAGGAATACGAAATAAAAATAGTCACGTGATTTAAATCCAATATGGCGGACGTCCAAGATGGCAGACAGGCTATTTGAAATGCACCCCTATGATATGGATATCAAATGAAAGGGTTTGCTGTCAAGAATACGAACAAAATAGTCACGTGACTTAAATCTAATATGGCGGACGTTCAAGATGGCAGACTGGCTGTTTAAAATCCACCCCCATGATATGGGTATCAAATGAAAGGGTTTGCTGTCAGGAATACGAAAATTTAGTCAGGTGACTTAAATCCAATATGGCGGACGTCCAAGATGGCAGACAGGCTATTTGAAATGCACCCCTATGATATGGATATCAAATGAAAGGGTTTGCTGTCGGGAATACGAAAAAAATAGTCACGTGACCTAAATCCAATATGGCGGACGTTCAAGATGGCAGACTGGCTGTTTAAAATCCACCCCCATGATATGAGTATCAAATGAAAGGGTTTGCTGTCAGGAATACGAAAAAAATAGTCATGTGACTTAAATCCAATATGGCTGACGTCCAAGATGGCGGACAGGCTATTTGAAATGCACCCCCAAGATATGGGTATCAAATGAAAGGGTTTGCTGTCAGGAATATGAAAAAAATAGTCACGTGTCTTAAATCCAACATGGCGGACATCCAAGATGGCGGATCGGCTATTTGAAATGCATCCCCATGATATGGGTATTAAACGAAACGGTTTGCTGAATGGGATACGAAAAAAAATATCACGTGACCTAAATCCAACATGGCAGCCGTCCCAAGTTGGCGGATAAGAAGTAAATTAAGTTTGAATATGAAGAAGACTAAAAAAAAGTATAATATTTAGTGGGTGCTCAAAGCGTGTTTTTCCCACATTTTGTCGTTCCGGTTGGATTTTTGCAACTCAATTTTGAGGCACTTTCCGATAAGCTAGCAGGCTGAAATTTTCAGGGTACCTTCAAACCCGATGAACAAAGATAAAAATAATAAAATAATTAATAAATTTAAAAAATCTAAAAGCACACGTTTTTAAATGTCCTAAAAATAAGAAAATAACCCTACAGGGCTGAGAGATGGGCCAATCAAAACGTGGGGGCGTATCTTTGCAAGTTACGCCCACGAGCTATACACGTCATGTAAATATCTCATAAATAATTTACGCCCCCACGTTTTGAGTGGCCCCTCTCTCAGCCCCGTAGGGTTATTTTCTTATTTTTAGGACATTTAAAAACGTGGGTTTTTTAATCTTCCGTCGCGTGTGCAACCCTAATGGTTAAGCTACACAGAAATCATTTATGACGGAAATTTTCTCCTTAAAATTATATAAAAAATACCCCACGACAGCATATGTCTATCTTTTATGGTTGACTCACAATAACACGTGTAACTCCCGATAGCTTAGCAGTTCGAAGCTTTCTGATTACATTTGAATACTCTTACGTTTATAACACTCTCAGTCACCCCTAATTGAAAAAGTTAACATTAATTAACTGCTCCATAAAAAAAAATCATATAAATCAGTACAGAAACACCAAAGTTATACATGAAATACGCCAATAAGCCATTGCGCGTGAATACTGAATCATGCTATAAGGATTATTTTTGAGAATCGGTCGCCGCGCTCGACGCGTCTCGCGGCCGAAGGTATAAAATAGTCAATTTATAGAGAAAGGCTATAGGCTATATATCATCACGCTAAGGCCAATAGGAGCGGAGCGCCAATGAAGAATGCTTCGAAATCCGGGTTAAATTTAACGTTAGCCCAAAGTAACTATTCCACGCGGACGAAGTCGCGGGCAAAAGCTAGTCATACATATTTTGTTTAGGGGTAATGAATTCACGGGCTTGCGGATGGGGAATAAATTGGTAGTTTATTGCCTGATCAAGGAAGAGGCTCAGGTCCATGGCACTTCGTGTTAGTTGTTGTAGCCTGACGATTCTCACCGCTCGACTTAAGGCGAAAGGACTCACGAGGTGCAAACGTTTGATACCTTATTTTAGTAACTTGCCGAGTGTCTCACTGTTGGGCAACGTGACGTGACAATACGGAAATGTGTATCTTTTCGTGTAGTCAATAAAGTTAGATTTCGCCCTATTGAAGTGTGCGCGCCGCGTCGCGTCTTAGTATGAATTGACCCTTTGGTGTCCGTGACGATACGACTTGTCCAGATGCATTCCTGCTACGTAACCAACACACTCCCACATGATGTTTTACAACTACTCTTATTCGGCCTAGTTTTATAAACATGATCTTATTTTTAGGGTTCCGTACGTCCGAATACAAAAACGGAACCCTTATAGGATCACTCGTGTGTCCGTCTGTCTGTCGCTTACGGTCAATTATCTCCGATTCTACTAGACCGATTGGGTTGAAATTTGGTACACATATCAATTCCTGTGACCCAAACACAGAGGTGTAACGTGAATAGATGAAATCTGTATGTGGGAGGTAATTTTTGGGGGGGAAAGGGGAAAATGAAAAAAAAAGTTTTGAAAACTGCATTGTGTGATATATCAAATGAAATGTCTTGTTGAGACAATCTTAAGTGTATTTTTTTGTAATTTTAAAATAAATAGTTTCCAAGTTATTCAAGAAAATAGACGAAATTTGACCATTCCCCCTCCCCTCTTATCTCCGAAACTACTGAACCTAAAATTTTGAAAAAAATACAGTAATTAGTTTTCTACTTATAGATTATAGGAAAACCTATAAGAAGTCCATATCTGTATATGGGAGGTAATTTTTGGGGGGGAAGGGGAAAATTAAAAAAAAAAATTTGAAATCTGCATCGTGTGATATACCAACTGAAAGGTCTTGTTGAGACAATCTTAAATATATTTTTTCTGTAATTTTAAAATAAATAGTTTCCAAGTTATTCAAGAAAATAGACGAAATTTGACCATTCCCCCCCCCTTATCTCCGAAACTACTGAACCTAAAATTTTGAAAAAAATACAGAAATTAGTTTTCTACTTATAGATTATAGGAAAACCTATAAGAAGTCCATATCTGTATATGGGAGGTAATTTTTGGGGGGGGAAGGGGAAAATTAAAAAAAAAATATTTGAAAAGTGCATCGTGTGACAAATCAAATGAAAGGTATTGTTGAGACAAACTTAAAAGTATTTTTTTTGTAATTTTAAAATAAATGGTTTCCAAGTTATTCAAAAAAAATAGACGAAGCGTGACCATTCCCCCCCCCTTATCTCCGAAACTACTGAACCTAAAATTTTGAAAAAAATACAGGGATTAGTTTTCTACTTATAGATTATAGGATAACCTATAAGAAGTCCATATCTGTATATGGGAGGTAATTTTTTGGGGGGGAAGGGGAAAATTAAAAAAAATATATTTGAAAAGTGCATCGTGTGACATATCAAATGAAAGGTATTGTTGAGACAAACTTAAAAGTATTTTTTTTGTAATTTTAGAATAAATGGTTTCCAAGTTATTCAAAAAAAATAGACGAAGCTTGACCATTCCCCCCCCCCTTATCTCCGAAACTACTGAACCTAATTTTTTTAAAAAAATACAGAATTTAGTTTTCTACTTATAGATTATAGAAAAACCTATAAGAAGTCCATGATATTAAAAGAACATGGTAAATCACTCAATATTGTGCGTACCAATTTGGGTCAGATTTAAAAAAAAACGTGATAGGTAACATCGTACGGAACCCTCTTCACGCGAGTCCAACTCGCACTTGGCCGGTTTTTTTTATAATATTTTTTAACTAATAATTCCACATCCTTATGAGATTCAACAAAGCACATTAAAGTCAAATTATACTGTGAATTCTGCCCTAAAACTGATGAAAATTTAATTTTAAATCTCAAGAAGCAGGGGTCATAAACCTGACGAATATCTTATAATGAATAAAATAAAGTTTCTACACCCTAAACATCCAAATCTGTCGTCGACAAAATGAATTATCTCACCCGCAAGTTTGAATAAGTAACTAACTTACTTTTTAGTTACTACAAATGCGATAAGGATGGACGAATGGATGTTTGCTACTCTTTCACGTAAAATCGACTGGACCGATTTGGATGAAATTTCGTACACGTTCTTTCTTTCGTATTAATACCTTGGATATTTTTTATCCTGGTGCAAAATTCTTGTGGGATAATTTTCTTTTTTGCCCAATTTTCTCTATTTAAAAATCGGTACTTTTAAAATCTATTTCTATTTATCTATACTAATATTATAAAGCTGAAGAGTTTGTTTGTTTGTTTGGTTGAACGCGCTAATCTCAGGAACTACTGGTTCGAATTGAAAAATTCTTTTTCTGTTAAATAGACCATTTATCGAGGAAGGCTTTAGGCTATATAACATCACGCTATCACCAATAGGAGCGGAGCAGTAAAGAGAAATGTTATAAATCGGGAAAATGTATTCCTTTTCGAGAGCTTCCGTTGCGTGCGCTGCGTAAACGGTTAAAGATACGCAAAAATTATGTACTACGGAATTATTCCTGATAAAAAGTTCTAAAATAAAGTCCGCGAGAGCATATATCTATCTTTTAAGGTTAGGTCACTATAACCTTTTTTATAGAAATCAAATTTGATTTTAAAGTAATGCATTATTTGCGAAGGTATTTTCATTAGCATGATATAATCCTTATCCAAATAAATACGTTAATCATCACAAGCATTTAATTTTGAACAAAATTGCCCTTGACATCGTTTGATTTCAATGAATATTCCTAAGATATTATTAAGATATCATAGTTTCAAAATAACACCACAGCAAAATAGTGACTGCCTGGACATAATTGGGGCGGTAAGATCCCTCTTTGCGAAGTGGTTGGAGATGCGCTACGAGCGGCGTCCTCACCTTCAACCTGATGCAAGTCCTCCCAGGCACGGTTGTTGCGGGATGTACCTCAGGGATTCGGTGGCAGGCGAGGGGAATGGGGAGCAGTCGGAACACGTGATTTTTGATAAACTCAAAAAGTACTGGACGGATTGGAATGATTTTTTTTTTTGCTGTATAGGTATTAAGTCTGGCCAACATAATTATGGGCTTTAATTTATCTTGGAAACTTGAACACCTGGTGCAGAACCACAACAGACCAGCTAAACTATAAGAGATGCAAAAATGGTGCCATAACAAAAATTGTTCCACGTGATGAGCATTTTCTGCTGAGAGAATATATAAGAAGATCTGGAACACCTGATGTGGAACTCCAAGAGCCCAGCTATACTATAACATATACAGGAATGACGTCTTAGCTAGAGTTGTTCAGCCTACTGACCACTCTCTGTTGACGTGTAAAAATTGAAGATCTGGAACACATGATGTGGAACTTCAACTAATTATAAAATAACATAAGTTGGGAGTACCTCTACGCAGTGAAGGCGGTAACAGTTTAGGACTGATTTTCGATGACGACGAATATATTATGAATAAAAATTTAGCTGTACGGGCCAAAACTCTCGTTATTTTTTTTACCCGGGTTCTTGGAATTGGGCATCAGACGTTTCAAATCTTCGATTTTGGCAATATATAAGCAACGTGATCCGCGTACGAAGTCGCGGGCAGAAGCTAGTTTCAGAATAAAGTTAGTTTGTTTGTAAGTCGTTAAAAACACTTTTTAGGGACAGCCTTTATTAGACTAATTGAAATAAATGGTTAGTCTAAAATTGTTTCAGGGAAAACCAATACAAAACAAATAAAAAATTAGTTCCAGGAAGTCACAAAAGGGGTCGCTAACCGACCATTCACCCCATGCCAATTCTTTGATAAAATTGGTTAGACATAGCTGGACAGTTTCTACTTTGTAAAATACTATGAAAAATCTTCGATTCATTACGCTGGAATTTCCGCATCAAACCCTTTTGGTCTAGTGATTAGTGACCCTGACTGCTATGCCGGAGGTCGTGGGTTCGTTTCCCACCCAGGACAAATGTTTGTGTTATGAGCACGATCATTCTGTGTCTGGGTGTAATTTATCTATAATATCTATATATTTAGAAATATATACTCGTAAGTATGTTTATCAGTTGTCTAGTACTCATAACACATGCTCTGCTTAGCTTGGGACTAGATGGCGTTGTGTGATAGTTGTGGAATATTATTATTATACTACGTAAAATCAAATCAAACGGAGGCCTTTTTACGTTTTTGCGACTTTACAAGAATAGGACCAAAACTTGGGCTTTTAAAAGCTGTTTTTATTTTATTAAATAATTTATAATATAATTAAATACTAAAAAAATACAGCTAACATTACCTTTGAATTGGTTCAGTATAAAAGAGAAGACCATAATTTAGAGTTTCATAAAATTCCTTAAAGTCACTAACCGAGTGTTCACCTCAGTGGAATTTTTGGCCGCAACATTGCTAACCGAAGTTCGGTAAAACAAACATTATAATATCATGCCGGGATAAAGAGTACCCTAGATTTTAAACCAGGTTATAAACTAAGCGTTTCATCCAAATCCGTTCAATATTTTTGTAATCAATCCTTACAAACAAGAAAACCTTGATTATAAACAGTTCCTAAATATCTTCAAACATTATGAAATGTCCGTATGAAACCTTTATATTCCACCTAAAATTAGATCAAACAGGTTGAACGTGACCTCGCACCTAATGGTCAGATTGTGGTTGGAATTTAATGTTCATTACTGAAGGAATTTCAATTATAATGTAGATATGTTCTATATTCAACCTGCATCCCTCAACTCCCACGTCGCCCTTAAAGGTGTCTACACACCAAAGCCGGCGGGCTAGGCCGGCGCGGCGTCAAGCTGTTGTTACTGTATATGTAAGTACAACACTAACACTGTTATTTGAATTCAAAGGGACTATTTACATTCAATCCCAAATCAATTTACGTAGTAATATTTCTAGTACGCTGTCCATTCAAATACGTAGAATTCATAATGAAACACACAAAAATAATGAAACACAAATTACCTACATTTGGACTTTGAGCATGTCAGTCCCACAGCCCCATGTCCTTAAGCATAGTAAAGTGATTACAAATTGTCTTTGATAACAATTTGTTCCTTGTGAATACTTCTAAGTTTCCTAGAAAGTTTCATTAAGTTCCTCAGCCCACGGCTTATCCTGCATCCAACAAGTTAATCTTTTCAGCGTAACTCTAAACGTGGGAGACAGGTAAGTAATTATATGTACTACAAGTATGTTTATAAAGGCGACGCTATCAACTTTCGACATATACAGACGATGCTATAAACCTTCTTGTCTCCCAAAGAAATATGAGCCTTCTGCTTTCGTGATAAAGATGAAAATCTGTTGAAAAAAATTTACAGATTGAGGTAGACTAATGTGATGTGCTGTGTCTTAGTTAATGTTGATTAGGTGCGTCCCCACAGTGCGCGCAGCCTCGCGGGGCATTTTCCGCGCGAAGCAGCTGGCGGTTGGTGTGGACGTGTTTCGGGCGAGGCAAGTGACAGCGCAGCCGCGGTCGAGCGACCGAGCGCCCGAGCCATCCAGTGTCGGCTTTTGTTTTGCTCGCGTATATTGTTTCCGTGCCTCGGTCGAAAAACAATAGACGCGTCCACACAGAGTGAGCAGCCTCGCTTGTCAGTTTCCTCGCGCAGCAAATGCCTCGCGAGGCTGCGCGCTCTGTGTGGACGCGTCTATTGTACCTATTGAAGTTTTTTATTTGATTATTTAACTAATACAGAGATGTAATTAAAAGCTAACAAAATTATTTGCGTCTTGTAATTTTTCCTGTTTTAAACTTTTAATGCTTATACCTACATATTTTTTTATTTTACGTCTACTATCTATCTAGATAGACGATAGATGCTTACTGACAGATAACAAACTTGAAATAAAAACAGATTATTAATGTCCTTAACTAATAAATGCACAGATATGGAAATAGGTACTTTAGTAAAAAAAACTTTAAAAAAAAAAATGTAACCGACTTCAAAAACAATCACAAAAAAGTTTAAAATAACCTACAATATGACTTTTCTTTCGAAAGTCGGCGACCTTGTTTTTTATTTCTTTGACTTTTTTGCCACCGACTTGAGAAAGAAAAGTCATTTTGTAGGTTATTTTAAACTTTTTTATGGTTGTTTTAGAATTCGCGTACATTTTTTTTTTTTTGAAAAAGTTTTTTATTTTAGACTTTTTTGTTTAAACAGTCAAACCAAATTATTGTCAAATACATAATTTTCTTACATGTGCACTAGACTTAAAGTCTTAGAATTCTGATTTTACAAAAACGACCAAAAACTTTCGATCGTAATCTCGATGACATTGTATTGGTATCTGACTTAATCATTGTTTTCGTGTTATAATGTTGGCTACTTACCTAACACATACTTAGGTAGATAATCATTTTTTTTTTAATTTTATTTTTTTTATTGGGACAAATCCACCACACTATTCCCAAACCACTGCAACTCCTGAGAGCCAGAATCAACAGTGGCAACCACCAGAAAAGCGCCGAGACAATGAAGCTCGACGTGTCCCGGAGAATTTTACCTGTCTTGGATCCTGCACGAAATTAATCAGAAAAGAATAGTGGAGAAGTAGGAAAAATATGTTTCCACGTAGGTACATAATCAGTATAATGTTACCACTCCGCTGGGATACAGGCCTCCTCTTTGTGAGAGGCAATGGACTGTTCCTGCTGCTATCCACCACACGAGCCCATTGAAAGTTCATGGATGTCACAATGTCTTCGAAGTTTTGGTTCTAGTTTTCTTCATAATGTTTTCTTTCACCGTTTTGAGAGCAGTGTTGATAAATTAAATGGCACAAAGTAATGCGTCTGGCTAGGTTCGAACCCACGTCCTATAACTTGTAAGTCCGGGTTGTAACCTCGGGGCCACCTCTGCTCTCATTAAGGCGGTCCCTCATCGTGAGAATTCGCGTGTAATGTAACAATATAGATTCAACTTTGAGCATTACATTACAGTACTACCTCCCTGACTGACGAGCATTCGGTTACATGTAGGTATAGATTTGAAACAAGGTGCGTATTGTGATGCTCGATTGTTCTCCCATACCGATGAAATGTTCGAATCTGTAACGTTACATTACAGGTAAATGCTCGCGGCGAGGGAGCGCCTTTACGCATTGCTCTGATAATTATACATGTTCATTGTTGCCCACCAAGACGGTAGGGTTGGCGCTGTGGTTGTATTATAAACCGATTCCCGCACGAAGCAAATTGTACGACTTACCTATAGTTCTTCCGGGTCTGGGTGTTTGTGTACGTAAATTCAAATGTTAGTAAACGCAACCATTTAGTATACAGGAAAAATTCTCAGCATGGGGCGATGTTAAAAATAATCTTTCTGAGATAGGTAAGTATCTATTAATCTATGAGTTGACTAATTTAAAATTAGCGTAGACTGCTAACATAATTATGTTTATTTGGGTACCTACTAAAACAATTTGAGCGCTCTATCAAAATTATTTCTTATGCTACAATAAAAATTGGTAACAATTGTATTAACCTAGCTAATTAATTGTAATACTTAACTTATAAATATAATCAGTCATTAATAATTATAAAGCTATAATTACTACCACCAAATTAAAAGATAAAAATATTTTTAATTCCAAACATCAATGATGTTATAACTTTCATAAACAGAAAAAATTACAATGGAAGGTCTTAGTACTAAAACCGATCTTTTATTTTTAATTAACTATCAGATTTCAGTGCCACTTTAGTAAAATTATCACTTGATTATTAAAACCGACGACGCCTTGGAAGTGGCAAAATGGGCTAATAAAACTTGAATTATTTCGGGCCAGTGACACGAATAAAAACAACAACAAGACTCATCGTGTATAAATTCGACAACTGCTCAGTTGGAAATATTGAAAGATACTTGTCAGTTACACACAACACATGAATGAAGACATCTCGCGAACGCGACAACCCAGCGCAATCATTTCATAATAGCCTAAAATCTGCCCCTTCAACAGTCAATAAAAATTTCATAACAATTAGTCAAGATAACAGGGTGTCTTTGAACTTGACCTCTAGGCTTGCCAAATGCCCCCCACTAGACCCCACTACTCTAACCAACAATATCGAAAGACAAGCCGAAGTGAACGCACGACTCGACCATGTACCCAAATCCGTTCGACAGAAAACATTCGACAATCAGACAAGTTCTCGATAGAATATTTCGGGAGAAAAGTGTTCGGAAAAATGTACTTTCGAGAAAGAATAGTAATACTTCGTCTTGTTCCGCTTCCAGTTCGGAAAGCCGAAAGATGTTCGGGTTTAGTTTACGCTGAGTCGGTGTGCGGTTGTGATTTGTAATCGTGTTGGTTCGTTGCAGTCTGCTAGTCAGCGGTTCACTTTCACTACTTGACACTTTAGTAAGTACTTATTTATAAACATTATTTGTAATAGTGATCAAAATTTGACCATAATTCCTTTAAATTTTAAGTTTCAATTAAAAAATGATCGTTCTGCTAACTGTACCTTTCATACTCGCTCGCCGAAATTGTCGTAAAGGGATGCAAAGTTTATGATTCAAGTATAACCTGTATAGTGGAACCTTACAAAATAAGCAAAGAAAGACCTATATTCCAATCTGTGACAGTGTCATAATAGTACATCTTTCCCAATCCACTGTAAGAAAGACATAAAATTACCTTTATACCGAGTCTGATCCTCAAAACCGATTCCCCAAGAGTATTCGTGAAATACAGGCAATATTGCTTGAGGTAAACCTCCACGGTACGTCTGTGTTTAGTACACATACTTCTGAAGGTATTGGCAAATGACTCGTTATTGCAAAAGCAATTTCTCATGTTGTCGGCTCGATAGACACTACTGACCCAAATCTCTACCTTTGCTAATAACGGGGGAAATGATCATTAAGTTTCTTATTAGCTTAGTAATTAAAATGAATGCTCTATAAACATAAATATTCGTAGCTTGTGTTTAAAATTAACATGTAATTTCCGATGGGAATGTACTACAAGGAATTTTGTTATACTTTGTGTTATTACCTAGATATCTTTCTCTGTTCGAATCATCCAGATTCATTCAAATGTTTTGGCGTGATCGATTAACAAACATCGACCCATCTCAACAGCCCAACGTTTGCATTGATAATACAGAAAACATTAAAATAAATTAAAATAAATGTTTGACGCATGATTAAATAAATTAAATGAAATGCACGTAACGTAAAAAAAATAATTATGATCAGAATATAAAACTAAACTAGCTATTGTTTCATACCTAATTCCTATCATAAGTATTTCATTTGATTGTATTTTTAATGAAATAAAACGTTACCCTATACTTCGAATAATAATATAATAATTACTCCTGTGTCGTAGGTGCACACACTTTTAAACTCATGTACACAAAACGCTAGCCATGGAATGACCTGTAAGCTATACAAATATTCGTTCCGTGCAGGAATCAAACCATCGATACACAGTGCAGCAGTCGCTGATCCACTTCGCCATGTGCGCCAAATCTGGGTTCTCTAAAATATTTAAAAAATCTACGTTATCTAGATCTCTATGTATGCGGGCATGCGGGCGGCGAGTAAAGGGCAAATCGCCACCCGACCATGGACCATGCCCGGGTCGACGGCGCGTTGTGTTCCACGCGCGCCTCAAAGAGTGTCAGCATGGATGACGGGCCCCCCCTCTAGAGGGCCAAAGCCTGCCGGGGTCGCGGGACTTATCTCATTACCGTGACCCCGGAACACATAGGGCTATTGAAGGACACCGTGGATTTTAGTTAGTACGAGTCTGACAGTCCCTCCCGCCCTGCCAGGGGTGGGAGGACTCATTTGATGATTTTACCACGCTAAAAAAAAAAGATCTCTATGTATGTTTATTTCTATCTAGCACGTTACATTGTGCCTTATCTGTTATAAAATACTATAGAACTAATCATTGTATCTAGTTTTTATTGTTTGAGTTAAAAACTTAAAACATACCTAGTTAATTTAGTTTAAATTAGTTATAGCATCGAAAAATTCCTCAACGCTGTCAGCTGGTAATCTGCCCAAGAATTGGAGGCGTTACCACGTTGTATAGCAACGCTTAGCCTTCTGGCCAAAATAAAAGCCAGCCCTTGGACAACGAGAAGGGTCAACAAATCTTTAAAATGTTTCCTTGATGAAGTTGTAAGCACTCCGACCCCACGTGCTTAGAGTTTTAACCCCACAAGGCTCAGAAAAACATAGTTCAACTAAAGTTAAACAAATGGGAGAAGTCAGCTTCAATTTTTTTACCTTTGGAATTTTGAACCATAAAAATGGCATCTTGTCTCAGAGGTAATAAAATTGGAAACGACCTCTCCCGTGTCGCTTTTCAATTTGATCCACACTTCCCGGGACACCCTGTATAATATATTTACGTCACTTGAGGTTCTAAGCAGCCGAAGTGGCAGCACCAGCACAACATTTATAAAGATGTTATTTTGTATTACTTAACATTATCATCATCAGCCTATAATGTTCCCACTGCTGGGACACAGGCCTCCTCTCTGTGAGAGGAAGCGGGCCATAATCCACCACGCGGGCCCAGTGCGGGTTGCTTGATGTCATATGTCTTCGAATTTGATGGTTCTAGGACATGCCGGTTTCTTCACAATGTTTTCCTTCACCGTTATGAGAGCAGTGTTTATGAAATAAATTACCCAAAGTAATGCGCCAGGCTGGGTTCAAACCCACGACCTACAATTGGTAAATCGGGGCCGATACCACTGGGCCACCATTACTCACCATTGTATTACTTATTGTGTGTCTTATCTTAAGTGTAGGTACACTTGGCACGCCGCAATCGCGGCGGTAAGACCCCTCTTTGAGGAGTGGCTGGAAAGGTGTCACGGCGTCCTGACCTATCGCATGACGCAGGTCCTCACCGGACACGGAAGTTTCGGGAGGTTCCTGTGTCGGATAGGGAGGGAAGAAACGCCTGGGTGTCACCACTGCGAGGATCGCCCGGAGGACACGGTGGAGCATACGGTGCAGGACTGCCCCGCTTGGGCAGAGCACCGCCGTGTCTTCGCGGCAGCGATAGGCGGAGACCTCTCGCGCCCGGCATTGGTCGAGGCCATGCTGCGGGGCGAGATGGAGTGGGAAGCGGTTGCCTCCTTCTGCAAAGCAATAATGCTCGTTAAGGAGGAGGCGGGCCATGAGAGAGAGAGAGGACAGCGTCCTCCCTCCGCCCCACCCGCAATGGTAGACGCCCACGGCGTCGGACGTCGCAAGACGATCTCCGGCCACTGTAGGCGCGGGCATGCGGGCGGCGAGTAAAGGGCAACTCGCCGCCCGACCATGGACCATGCCCGGGTCGACGGCGCGTTGTGTTCCACGCGCGCCTCAAAGAGCGTTAGCACGATGACGGGGCCCCGCCCAAGAGGGTCAAAGCCTGCCGGGGTCGCGGGACTTATCTCATTACCGTGACCCCGGAACACAAAGGGCTATTGAAGGACACCGTGGATTTTAGTCAGTACAAGTCTGACAGTCCCTCCCGCCCTGCCCGGGGTGGGAGGACTCATTTGATGATTTTACCACGCTAAAAAAAAAAAAAGTGTAGGTACACTTAACCACATTTCACTTCAAGTACACGAAACCGCCTCTTATTGCTACGCATAAAGGCTCTTTCAAAATCATATTGCTTTCACAGACGTGTGGTCTGATATATACGTACTTTGCAAATACGTATTAAGTCACCGTTATATGAGAACTACTTCTTCACCAATATACTTTGAATATTCTCATAAACTGAAAGCCTCGACACAGGTTTCTATTCCTTGAATATTCAAGAGAGCAATAGAGGATCTACCGAAAAATGGGGTGAATAGAAACACAAGGAGGAATTGAAACAAAATTCTTTTTGCTAACGTTTTTCATCAGGTACGACTGTTTGTCACCGTAATGAATTAGAAAGTGTCATAAATAAAAAAAATGCCCTTTTTTGCGTTTTGTAGTGGGATGAAACGATATAAAAGAGTTTTAATATTGCCTAAGGACTGACTTTCTTATAAAATTAATTGGTCTAGACTTTCTTGAACTAGAAAAAAAAAATCAATTTGTGTTTTAATTTTCTAACTGAACCGATCTTTTTTTTTTTGTTAAAAGAGTTTCATTTCTTGTTACTTAGTAACTAAAAAATCAATGAAATGAAAAGAAAAAAAGAGGTAGAGTTACCAAAGTTTAATTTTAATCGAATATTTAACACGCAATATTATAGTAAAGTCACCTTTTGAACTTGACTTAATACTTTCTCAACTATTTTTTTTTTAATTTCTTCAATTTATTTCTCATAATGGTTGACCAGGTGTAGGTGGTTGAAATTCTACAATAATTCATCTTAATTTTATATGAGTTGAAATATTTGTAAAAGCACCCGCGACTGTACTGTGTGTGTAAGGCAACGTTAAAAAAAGAATACGTTTTCTTACCTAGCTTAGTAGGTAGGTACTATAAGCCAACGGCGGCAACACACGGCTTCGAGTTTCCTCCTCACGGCCCATGATTGTTGTAAAAAGTGAAGATTTACAATTTTAGTTATTATGGAGTTATCCTTATTTATGTAAATAAAATTAAAATAAATTTCTTTTCCGTTTTTAATACCACCGTTAAGTACTCGATTTTGCCACTTTGCGGCCCGACTACCAAAAGGTTGCCGACCGCTGCTAAAACTCGTTGGAACATGCGTTCACTACAAATTCACTGTTGCCAGCTTGTCTCTTACCGGTAGCCGCACACGTTTACTCATTAATTACACCATACCAGCGCTCGCGCAGCTAAAACTTGAGCAATTCATAATTTTATAAACGAAGACGGCTGGCTTTCGCAATTAACCTGTTCGTTATTTATGTTCGACCTTGCGACTATTATGCGTAACATGATGCCTTTAATCAACAAATTATTTGGCAGAAGTGTGTCTAAGGGCCTCTGTTTGATCATTAGTTAAGTAAACTGTTCGTTAAAATGCCATACATTTTTAAGCATTCGTTTACTTATTTTAGTGACCAAACAACTGTCCCTTAGTATTTGGCTAGTCATCTGTAAGCTCATGTAATACCGGATCGCGGGTTTGTCTAAACACCTGTTACCTAATTGCGGGATTGCTGGACTGTTAACAGGTAACCGTGTAATGAAACTATAAATAAAAACCGTATAATTTATTTTGATTTTTTATAATTTTATTGAATTGTCTTTACTCATATCAATTTCCTATGGACACTTTTTACATGCTACATCGTTCTCACATAATGTACCATCTCAAGTTGAATGATGTAGCAAAGGTTTTGTTATAATTTTGACGATTGAAAAAGAGTGTCCGTGGAGTTTCTTGCCCGTTCTTCTCCATAGAGATCTACACTTTGGAATGGGCATCTACAGTACTTTTTCAGTTTTTATGTCTTGTGACTGGGACTGTAGCACCGTAACTATGTGAACTATAACTAATATGTAAACTACTACTGAGAAATTCTTGATGGAAATCGATGAAAACACTTTTCCGACTATGATCAAACCCAAGATCAAACATTTAGACCGAGAAGACCGAGGTTGGTTTGTGGATGGGTCCATCTATCATAGCGAGTTTTCTCCGAGACTCGGAAAGCACGAAAAGCCGTTGGTCGTAGCAGCTGTCAGTTGTTAATTAAACGTTACGTTTTTCGTGAAGGTAATTTGTTATGTGTGAGCGCCACGCACACCTTTAAATGTTTTTCTTGGAGGTGTTCACTTGTTTTACGTAGGAATCGAATGACGGGGATCATTTTTCTTCCTTTTTTTTTCTTCAATTCTCAGTGGCTTTCTAGGAATCTGGACATTCAATAATAATCTAAGGTACTACTGCTACTTATATTATGATTACAGAAAAGCCATGCAGAACTTATCTCAAACGATTGTGAAAATTTTCCAAACTTGGATAAACTTGGAAATCTTAGAACAGGAATAACATAAAAAGTCATTCCTGAAGCTTTATGAACTTAGAGCGTTGTATTGATGATTTTGTTGATTATAATTCTGTTACTACATACGTCTTACAGTCGCGATCAATATTTTAATCAACATACAACCTAGCACTGGCCTGCAAATTGCTAAAAACCAAAGAAAATTTGAATTTCGCGGGCTACCCTGGAGCATTCACCTTAAACAAATAAATACCATACCTTAAAAATATGCTCATGGCTCATGATTATTAAACGAATAAATACCATACTTTAAAAATATGCACAACCAATTTATGCAAAAATAAATTAGTTAAAATTATAGTTATGCTAACCGTTGCATTATGCCATCGTATTTTTTGCCAGTTTTGCTATGGTAAAATACACTATGTCAAACAATATTATGCCTTTTTTATGCCAAGAGGAGAATTCTCGAATTTATTCTAAAACTGAATTATTTAAGTATGGTTTAAAGCTACTACTTAACTCTGACTCAGTGATCAACTGGGCGGCAATAAACTGGGCCACGTGGACCAGTTGTACATAATTAATTATGCCTACTATTTTTGTGGCCAACTGGGCCGAACGCGCTTTGATCTTGCGGACGTGATTTTATTATTTAATTTGCTGTGGTTAAGTGGGCCGAAAGTATACAGTACAGTCAGATACAGATTGTTTCAGTAATTTCAAATAGAATAAATATTTACCTTGTAGGTACCATTTTGTTTTTACTTAAATACAGTATCTACAGCCGTTACGAAAGTAGAGTGCGCTTTCTTTGAAAATAAACAAAGCTACTACAAGACTCTCAGATTACAATGAAAGAAGTAAGACGGCAACAAGGTCCCGATATATTTGTCTCTTTCTACTATTGTATCATGGGACGCGCGCGCCTGCGCTGCCCTTTGCCGGCAGTCTGGTTCATGTTCCTGTGGCGTGAATGTGTTTTTGATAATTTTATATATCATTGATGCTATTCAACGTGGAGAGTGTAAATAATGGAACATAGTGGAGGTAAGATTTATATAATTACATATTCTTAGCATAAAAAAATATCACAAACTTCATTCATTACGTTAAAGAAATTTCAATAAGAAGCTATATCTGCTCTTATTGGCGGCCGCCATTTTGTGGCGTCGTTATTACATTGTCATTACATTTTTAAGAATTACTAAGAATGTTTTACGGTTATAATTTTAGTAATTTCACAGTTTTACTATCCAAGTATATTTTACATTATTTGTGCTTATGTGTTATGCTTGGTTAAAAACTTACGTTTGAGTTTGTTATCGGTTTACCCACATTTTCGTTTTTATTTTTATATTTTTGTTCGTGCTAATATAAGTACCTCTGTGCACTCCAATTGTTAATTTTAGTTTCTAAATTGTTTCTCAGTAAGTGAATTTATGTATTCTTTATGAGAAATAAAGTTGTTCTTAAACCTTAAAAATATATGCTTAACTTATAGCGCTTAATTGATTACTCTAAATTTACTGTTTCTTTTTTTTGGATAACTAGATTTATACAATAATTGCGATAACATATTTTTGATTTGTGCAATACTCTACAATACGACCTTTTTGATGAAGAATATACTTCTGCTTTGCTTAACATTACTTTTAATATAAAAGTTTTGTTGCACATAGTATGCGCTATAGTATGCACATATTTTAAGATTACTAGCAATTTAGATTTCAAATTACTAGAATTATTTTAATCATCCAGCAAAACTCAAAGGCTTTTATTAGAAATGGGTTCATATTAGTAGCGTAATGTGTAATTAGGCTGCCGCCGCTGATGCATATATATATAGATGCCATGAAAATATTTACAGGTGAACCAGGGCCATCAAATTCACAAAATTGTATCCAGTGGCAAATAGTAACATCGCAACGAGGCAAACGAGTGCTTCTTCGTGCAGGCCATAGATACCATGAGAAAAGGCGAAATAAAGATGGTTCCTGTGTTTGGAATTGCACTAAAAGAAAAAAATGTAAAGCTAAATTAATTATTGCCAATAATAATACCATTACACGGGATGACAAACATGACTGCGAGCCGGATTTTGCTTCAAACGAATTAGAAATACAATTTAACAAGTGCTGTGAACAAATCAAGTCTGATTATACTATTTCAATTCCAAGAGCTTATCGGGAAACTGTTGCGGGACTCGTGGATAGTGGCATTGATTTCATTAAAAAAATACCAACATTGGAAAATATTAAGCATAAGCTCCATCGTAAAAGAAATAAATCACTTGGTGTACAAAAAATATGTTTTAATTCTATCAAAGAAATAATTGTGCCCGAAAGATATCAACATTTTTTATTAGCTGATTACAGTAATGGACCCAGTAGAATTATAATTTTCGCTAATCGAGATTGTAAAAAAATATTAACTAATCCAAATTTAACAATTTTATGTGATGGGACGTTCAAATTTTGTTTAAAACCATTTAATCAATTATATAGTTTACATGTAGATTTAGGTAGTAATGACACATACAATAATATTATACCAATTATTTATGCCTTACTGCCGAACAAAAACAAAAATACGTACATAACTATGTTTAAATTAATAAAAAGTCAAATTCCCCAATTTTCACCCCAATTATTTATACTTGACTTTGAACAAGCAGCTATGTCTGCTATTAAACATGTTTTCCCTAAGACTAAAATCAATGGCTGCTATTTTCATTTTGCGCAAAGCTTGTGGCGAAAAGCCGATGAGTTAAATATCACAAAATCAAAATTAGCCAGAAAACATGTTAAACGATGCACTGTTATGGCTCATTTGCCTAGAGAGGCTATAGACAATGCTTGGCTATATATAATGGCACAATGTCCTACAAACAAAAATGTCGTGCTATTTAACGATTACTTTGTGCAAACGTGGTTGAATGATAAGTCATTCTTTGCAGACAAATGGTGTAGTAATCATTTGCATCGAACAACAAATATGATTGAAATATGGCATTCGATTTTAAATAAAAAAATTTCAAGTAAACCAAAAAACATTGCGCATTTTTTAACAATACTTGAAAAGGAAAACAATTACTATGAAGTTTTATATACCAACGGAACTAGTATTAGAAAAAAACTTCCAGAAACCCAAGAAATAGACCAACATATATCGCAGACGATTGAGGAATTTATTAGAGGGGACATTAATATTGATTTATGCATAGAGCGCCTTGTTTTATGATTTTATTTTAAAATTGGAAATTACTTAAACTGTGATTTTTTTTTATTAATTATAAGATTTTAATAATTACTGTTGTACAAAACCGATCTGTGATTTTAAATATTTTTATTAAAAAATCAATGTTGTATCCTGTTATGCTCATAATTTTTTAATTGAGACTTAAATTATATTAAGCTAAGGTAGTTCTATTAAAATTATACTGAACTGATCTGTGATTTTTAGGATTAACCAATTTTATTTGTATTGTGTTATATGAATGTTTATCGTGTATATGTCAATTTGTGATTGCAGTACTGTTTTTTAAAAATTATATTCCTTATTTTAAAACTTAGATTAATAAGAAAAATTATTTACATGTTATATAAAACATTTTATTGTAAGCTAAGCTTTGTCTATACAACTACATTTTGTTGATTTTTGAAATATATACATTGATTGATGATGTTTTGTTTTCCTCTCAAAGTCCCAACACAATTTACCTTTTGACAAATTTATTTTGATACACTTGTGTTCGTAACTATACCAAACTGCCTTAAATTTTTATTGTCGGCCCACTTAACCACAGCAAATTAAATAATAAAATCACGTCCGCAAGATCAAAGCGCGTTCGGCCCAGTTGGCCACAAAAATAGTAGGCATAATTAATTATGTACAACTGGTCCACGTGGCCCAGTTTATTGCCGCCCAGTTGATCACTGAGTCTTAACTCTTTATAAAAATAAAAAATGGCCGTAATATAACTTATAGAACACCAAATTTTCCACTCAAGAAATTTACATAAATAGAAGTGCAACACATGATGTGAAGATTACATTATCATAAAAATCATTTCATAAAAATCATAATGTTTCTTCAAAATTACCTACTAGAATATAAATCATAATTTTCCAGTGATGTGAAAGAAAATATGACGGGCTGTGTCGATTATGTGTAAAGTTTTATTTTTAATTCGTGTCAGTAAAATGACAAGTGCAACTGTCACTGATACATACAAAATGAAACAAATCAGGAACATTGGAAATGTCATTTTACTGACTGGAATTAATAATCGTAGGTAACCAGTACAGATAGGTAGCAGTATGACGGAATACAATCTGCCGTTGTTACCAAGCCTCATAGATCGAATGGCATTTATTTTTTGCCAATGACCTGATAAAAAGGGCGCTAGCCGAGGTCAAATAATGCCTTGTAGGTGTTGAAAATGACCCACTAGTATTTCCGCATTATTGCAGTTTGAAATGGAAATAGCAGTAGGTGGAACAAAAGGCAATCAATAAAATTATTTTCATTTTTTGGAGCCAATAAATTAAGTTCGTGCGAATCGCCTACAGAAAAAAAAACAGTGTCGACTCAAAATTAAGATTTTTAGCCATCTTAATTAAAAAGCAATCGTTTAAAGTCTCAATTCTGAAATGATTTAAAAGTCAAAGTTAAGGTTGTATACTTGTGAAAAAGATTTCAAAGATGAAATAAGTAGGTAACTATTAGGTTTTTACTTTTCACACCATCATCACCCTTCTATCTCTTTCCATCACAAATAAATCTGCATTAAATAAAGGACTTTATATCCAAATAATAATTTTTTTGATGAAAAATAGGTAAGTACCTACTTCTTCCATACTTCTCTATTAATCATCACCTAAGCATGCAGTTACCTTCTTTCTAGCCGTCTTTTGCGTCGTTCGTTGTCAAAATCATTTTGCGTCTAGTAATATCAATAAAAGGCATACAAAGCAGTCATGGCCTTGACCGCAGCGTGTTGATCTCAGTGAGGCCGCAAGAAGAATTATAACCGATTTTAAAATATTGCAAGGACAAAACCAAATTAATAATATTAAAATAAAAATCACAACGTTTAAAACAACTAGAGATCATCGTCTGCATTTCCTTTTCCCGCTATGTTGGAGTCGGCTTCCAGTTGAAGTGGGTGTGGTTTTTTTAAGTATTTTGTATGGAGCAAATGACTTGACAGCAAAGGTGTAAAGTGTAAAAGAAAGGTACCTTCAACCAGACGGAATTTGTGTCTGATGGACTCTCTGCGTTATAATCATAGTAGAAATTTTCTATACCTACAACATTATTTTTAGTATATGCGAAACCTGAATATAGTTTGTTCAGAATCAGAAACTGATTCGAGTCCAATATTTTTTACACCATGTTATATGTTTTTTCAAAAATTTTTAATTAAATTTTATTACCAGCTAATTACAATACAATCACCGTACGGTTAGGTACCTATTGCCAAACTATTATCAAGAGTGTATAACACAGGAGACCCAGTTTACGCGGGTGTACCACGAAATGAGCATGTTTTTGAACGGACAACCGGGTAATATCCAAGCTTATAACTTTGTGATTTTTTATGATACGGTTTTAAAATTTTGAATATAGATTCTTTACACAAAAATACTAGACAGGTGTATCGGCTTTCGCATAAACAAATAAGAATGTTGTATATTATCATGTTCTAAACTCGTAGGGACCTTTAATTGTGCGAATCAGGCGTTGATGTTTAGTTCTTACAGTGCTACATAGATGTCGCTGGTAGGGAAAAATGGAACAGTGCCTCTGGTGTGCAAAGAATTAACTAATTTTTTCCATGAAATTAATGTCAAAGTTCCAGTTTAGTTTACGTCACAAAAACTGAAAATTCATGATAAGGCCTCTGATGTCTGTCTATGTCATTAAATCAAATTGCATGAAAAGATGTAGTTAGGTACCTACCACGAATTTTCCGCGGGACTCGACTCATGGCGTGGACTTTACAATACTAATAGGTACGCGTAATGTTGACGTATAATCCAGTTTAAACGTATAATTAAAAGAGCGCTCTATCTTGCACATACTCGAGTTATATAACAGACAAATTATGACACAAATACAGCTTTTGAAACTGTATGCTAAACTGATATTGGCCAGACCGTGACGTAAGGTGATAGTGTGGAAAATGTGCCAACTGGCGTGGCACTGGGCCGGTCAAAGTCAAGAATTACACCTAACATTGTGACAGCACAGTGGTAATAGTGGCAACATCTTTTTATTTGTAGAAGGGGCAATGTTGGCAATCTCGGCTAGCCAGTTCTTGTAACAGACTCTGATAAGCACATTTCCTTACTGAAGTAAAACAAGACACACATTGGCGTAGATAGTACAAAACATTTATGTATTTTAATCTTTTCCCCAGACTAATATTTTTTCCTGTATCGTGGTTGCGTTTAAGATGCTGAAACATATAAACTCACATACACAAACGCCCAAACCCAAAAAAAAAACTGCTTTAACATCATACAAATATTTGCTCCGTGCGGGAATCGAACGCACGCAACGCAGCTGCAGTCCAATCGCTTAACCACTGATTCAGATAATAAATTCGAGTGTTCGTAGTATTAACAATAAGTATACATAAACGAACGTCAAGAACATTGTTAAGCAGTACCTTCATATTTCAATGAAATGTAATTTCAATATTAATGAAACATGCAGCTATGCGTGTTGAACGATAACCATCCGTTTCAGGTTGATTGAGGGAAACCTGTAATACTGAATATCTGGCACATGGATGTTTGGCCTTGTTCAATAAACTTGTAATATGTAACCATTGCAACTAGACAAGGTAGGTACCTATATCTTCAGCCCTTTAGGACGTATTCGCTATGTGCGCGACGACAACGCCTCTTATTACCACATTATTTCGGGACCTTTTTTTTAGCGTGGTAAAACATCAAAATGAGTCCTCCCACCCTTGCTGTTAGACTCGTACTGACTAAAATCCACGGTGTCCTTCAATAGCCCTTTACGTTCCGGGGTCACGGTAATTCGTGAGTCCCGCGACCCCAGCAGCCGAGCCGGCCCCGTCATTATGCTGACACTCCTTGAGGCGGCGTGGAACACAACGCGCCGTCGACCCGGGCATGGTCCATGGTCGGGCAGCGAGTCGCCCATTACTTATTATTTCGAGACTTAGATCTGTCAATTCTTGGCAACTAGATTTTAATTTTTATAGATTATCGGTTTAACAAGCCGATAATCTATTCTATATTCTTTAAAATTAGGTACCTGAAAAGGTTGTGGTGTGCAGGAGGTTTCTTTAAGAAATCGGGAGTGCCTATGTGCCTACTCATCATTTCTATTTTAGTATATTTGTGTGTGTACATAAATACATAAATTAAGACGCATTTCGCTCCCGAGAGTCCCGAGTTATTTTATACCCACCACTGAGTTCGGTCAACGTACCATGCAACGCAGTAAACACTACGTACATTTGGTGCATTGATACTTATAATGTACTCACTTACACATGCAGCATACACCACACTTCTCATGGCTTAAGTCGTCGTAAATGTCTCTTTTTTTTCAGTCCATTAGCCGTAGTCTCGTCAAATCTCATCGCATTTTTTTGTACCATAAAACGAACAAGCTTACGGCCCGCTTGATGGAAAGCGGGCACCTTAGTCTATAGACGCAGTACCTATATCATTAGAGATATCGCCTGCGCGACAGTTATAGGGATAATGGTTGTGGTGAAATAATGTGGACATTGGTCAGAGTCCGGATTAGCAAGCTGAAGTGGCAATGGGCAGGCCATATTGCTCGCAGAGCAGATGGTCGATGGGGTCGAAAAGTGCTAGAGTGGAGACCGCGGACTAGCAAGCGCAGCGTAGGACGTCCACCAACGAGGTGGACAGACGACCTTGTAAAGGTCGCCGGAAGACGCTGGATGCAGGTCGCTTCCAACCGGTATATGTGGAGATCTAAAGGGGAGGCCTATGTTCAGCAGTGGACGTCCTATAATGGCTGAGATGATTATGATGATGATGATGGTCAGAGTCATCCAGGTGTCGGCACATTATTTCTTCTTTTTTTAGACTTGATACACTCTCAGCTAGCATGTATACACGCATTCTATTACGATAAAAAACAACTATTTCTAAGCACAATTTCAAAACGGCAACCACAATGTCTAATCCAGCCATTTAACAACAGAACCACGTATTAAAACAATCACGAATTATGAGCATTAATGCATTAATACGGAGTGCCGACATACATTGCATTGCATAGCATAGTCGCGTGCGCAAACCGGTCTTGGTAGCGGAGCGGGCGCATCGCGTGGTGAAACTAGCGCTTTCCATACATTTTAACACTGAATTGTTTGATTCCGTTTATTGAATTGCATTTTTATGCTTCGTGCGTTTTTGTGCCTAGTTCACGATTATTCTAGAAAGGGTGAGGTAAAGCTGGGTACTTTGTTTTAATGATGGTATAATGATTGAGATTTTTCTTCGTTAAGTTTTTTACCTAATCGTTCTGTAGGTCATGCAAAGTTGTATTCCGCAAGGAAGTCTTCTATTTTTTTACTCTAATCTAGATCAGATGTGACACACACAAAGTAAACGGTTTCTTTTGTTTTTTAACCGACTTCAAAAAAAGGAGGAGGTTCTCAATTCGTCGGAATCGTTTTTTTTTTTTTTTTTTTTTTTATGTATGTTCCCCGATTTCTCGAAGACGCCTGGACCGATTTGGAAATTTTTTCTTTTGTTTGAAAGGGTATACTTTCCGATTGGTCCCATGATCATCAGGTCTGGATCTGATGATGGAATCCCAGGGAAATCGAGGGCAACCTTCAAATTTTATAGGCACATAGTACCATTTTATATATTTTCTAAATCTGTTCAAGTATTTGCATCTGATAATCATCATCTTAGGTGGATGAGCTGATGATGGAAGGTACAACTCCTCAACGGCTTGGACTAGGCATCGACTGATTTAGTTTGTGTTCGCATATCTCTGGAACTACAAGTCCGATTTAAGTAATTCTTTTTTTGTTGTACTAAGTATTGTTTAACTTACGGAATACTGCAAGTTTCATCAAAATCGGTTCAGTAGTTTTTAGGGAATTTTATTAGCATATTGTGCACTTGAGCGATGTTGTTACCGGTGCTACGGATTACAAAATTTTAGTGCACATACATGTAAGAGAATGATTTATTTGACAAGAATTTGAGTTGAATATTTAAACTAAAAAGAGTAAAATAAAAAACTTTTTCAAAAAAAATGTAACCGCCTTCAAAAACAACCACAAAAAAGGGTAAAATAACCTACAAAATAACTTTTCTTTCAGAAGTCGGTGGCAAAAAAAAACAAAAAAAAAAAGGCACCGACTTCTGAAAGAAAAGTTATTTTGTAGGTTATTTTACCCTTTTTAGGGTTCCGTAGTCAACACGGAACCCTTATAGTTTCGCCATGTCCGTCCGTCCGTCCGTCCGTCTGTCCGCAGCTTAGCTCAGAGACGCCTAGTACTAGAAAGCTGTAATTTGGTGTAAATATGCGGATTTTTTGTGTCAAAAAAGTGGTAAAATAAAATCTCGTAAAATATTTTTTTTTTAGGGTACCTCCTGTACACGTAAAGTGGGGATGTTTTTTTTTTTCTCGCGTACCCCTTAGTGTGGGGTATCATTAAATAGGCCTTTAAAAAATATTGATAGTTTCCATTAACAATTTTTTGATAAAAAGATTCGTTTGTGAAATATTAAGCTTTAAAGTGCTAATTTTTGCTCGACTCGAGTGTCCCCCCCCTCTACCAGCTAAACGGTTATGTTTGGGGGTGTGAAAAAATTCACAATAGTAGTATATATAACGAAGTTTAAAAGAAAATTATCATGACTAAGTAGGCTTTACAAGTTTACGAGTAATAGTCGACCAACTTATAAAACGTACTTGGATTACATATTTTCCTAAACAAAATGTATCGGAGAACAACTGCAAATGTAAGTTTGTCAACTTTATTTTTACAGCTATAATAGGTAGTGGAGTGGAGTGCAGTGGAGTGGAGTGCAGTGGAGTGGAGTGGAGTGGAGTGGAGTGGAGTGGAGTGGAGTGGAAGGGAGCGGAGCGGAGTGGAGTAGAGCGGAGCGGAGTGGAGTGGAGCGGAGCGGAGTGGAGTGGAGTGGAGTGGAGTGGAGTTGAGTGGAGTGGAGTGGAGTGGAGCGGAGTGGAGCGGAGTGGAGCGGAGTGGAGCGGAGTGGAGCGGAGTGGAGCGGAGTGGAGCGGAGTGGAGCGGAGTGGAGAGGAGTGGAGCGGAGTGGAGAGGAGTGGAGCGGAGTGGAGAGGAGTGGAGCGGAGTGGAGCGGAGTGGAGCGGAGTGGAGCGGAGTGGAGCGGAGTGGAGCGGAGTGGAGCGGAGTGGAGCGGAGTGGAGCGGAGTGGAGCGGAGTGGAGCGGAGTGGAGTGGGGTGGTGTGGAGGGTCGAAAATCGCTTGAACCTGTTATAAGGGTTCAAGCGATTTTCGACGTCCCTTGACACCTCTCAAGTTTTTTTTTTTTAATACGTCATAAATCGTAAACCTTTCAAAGTTGGAACCAACTACAAGAACTTTTATATTATGTTACTTGCTGCTACGGAACCCTTTATGGGCGAGTCCGACTCGCTCTTGGCCGGTTTTTTTGTGGTTGTTTTTGAAGGCGGTTACATTTTTTTCGTATTCAAATCATCATCCTCCTACCCAGGGCGGGACGGGAGGGACTCTCAGACTTGTACTGACTAATATAAACGGTGTCCTTAAAGACCTTTTCGTTCCGGGACCACGGTAACCTGATAAGACAGTCCCGCGGCCCTGGCAAGTAGACGGTGGAGAGAGCTTGCCCTGAAGAAGCCTTTTCACTAAAATTTTGAAGTGATTAGGGTCGTATGCGTTCGGAATTAACGACACAGGTACGAAGTGCCACTCAACACCCTTAACTCTATTAATAGCGACATACCTATCGTTGACTATAGAAAAACATCTTCCTTGATGTTAGGTCATTGACCTTCGATGAAGCTTTTTTAAAATACCAATTTTACTAAAATAAAAATACCCAAATCTTGAAGAATGAAATTTTATTCAGTAATTACCCATTGGCTTTCAATAAAGAGTCATCTGTCAAATAAATAATTGTGATTTTACAACTTATTTATTATTCATGAAAATTGCAAAGTAATGGATATTATTAAACCAAATTCATGTTTTTTTGTTCAAAGGCTGAAATTATTCAAATGGAACTTTTGAACTTTGTTTTTGAGATTGAGCGCAATCCAATGAAACTATGCGTACATCACATCCAAGATGATAAATATTTATAGCCTATTAGGTACCGTAAAAAATAAATCTTCGATTTAATAGATAAGTAAGCACTGTAATCAGTTGCCTAGCATTGAATTCTATTAAATGCCTTTACTATTTTATACACTTTTTATACTATTTTAATAAAAAAAAATGTAGGAGTAAATGCTTTCATTTCAATATTTGGAGATACGTAGGTATATGGATTTTTTTCTTATTATAAATTACTGACAGAAAATCTATGGCCAATTCATAAATAATATTTTCAAATAGCATAATTTCTCCATAAGTTTCGTTGAAAAGTTACTTCATCTGCATGCTTTTTTATTTTTTTTTCCGAACAGAGCCGTAATACCCAGAAACATTATTATTATTATTGCACTCAGAATATTTTGCAGTTATTGCTACAATTCTCCAACATCTTTACGCTACTACATAAGAATAACTCGATTTATGTTGTTTAAAATGTTTATATTAGACTACAGCTGCTAGACTACCGCGAAACATGCCAACATTGCCACTAAGGGTATCTTTGCCCAAATGTCTATTTCTATGGAAATGTTTAATTACAAAAATACCTTCATACTGTGGCAACATTAATAAAGCCTCGAGCAGACACACACGATTAATCGCGCGGGGCGACTTGTCGCGGTCCATTCGCAGTACATTTAGAGTGGAAATTAGCTTGGCTCGTTGTCGCAGCGCGATTAATCGCGTGTGTCTGCAGGAGGCTTAAATTGTAGTATAAAATAGGTTATATGTCTGACAACACTGCCTATGATGTGTGTCGCTGACTTCAATCAGTAACTTGATGGAATTCGTTGAATATGGTGTATGCGGTTTGTATGAAAAAGAGAAAAAAGTTTGGGGTAATTTTGTCCAGCCACTTTAGTCAAGAACTTTTCGTGGTATCGCTTAATTTTTAAAACAAACGCCATCTTTACCAAAATTCTTTTATTGGATTTTAATATCATATGGCTAGAGTTCATATTTACGTCAAAAAATTAACTTGGGTAATGTTGGCTAAAAGTGCAGATAATTTTGCCCGCCCTAAAAAACAGACAAATAACGAGTTAAATTTTGAAGAAAAAAATAATTTGATACAGCAATACATTCACATGATCTTTAAAAACATATGCTAACAGAAAATACTAACGTCTCCATAGAAAAATTATGCAAAAAATGAAATTAATCGAAAAAAGTGGGCAAAGTTGGTATGTTTCACTAACGTAAATATTTTAAACAATATTGCTTGAGATTCTTACACAATAATTCAATAAAAAATAACAGAACTAAGTTTAGCAAATACTTATTAGAAAACATAGTTAAATACATACATTACAAAATATTCAACCTTGTCTTTACTAGTAATCAGACCACGGCAGAGGTATAGATAGTTCCTACTTACTCGTAAGTGTGTTTCCTACATTTGATTAATAACTGAATTAAAATTACCAAGTAGTCGATATTTTTATAGGGATTTGATTTACTTCCGAATGAGTTAATTCCGTAGGATTCCAATGCGATGCCTACCTACTTTTTTTTTAATTGCCGATCACCTATAGTTTTTTTTTAAACCTACCCTACCCTACTTTCGATCCTACGACCTACTTTCGATCGGTTGTAAACCAATAAGGAAATTAAACTTTTAGAACCAATTCACTTTTTGAATTGTTTAATAATTTACCGTTTTAACCCTGGACACAAGCATGTCTTTCTTACTACATTTATTCTAAAAACTTACCTGCGACATTTTTTTCTCTGAATGGTAACATAAACGATTTACCTATACAAGTCATTATTACATTGATCTAAAAGATTGCCATGGATTTCCTTGTCATTCTTCTCCATAGAAATCTACGCTTTACAATGAGCAATTTCAGTACTTTCACAAGTTACCATACCTACCTTGATCGGACTATAGGTACTTTGATGATTTTGTTTTGAGCTTGTAATGAATGGTACACGTGAACTAAATGCTTAAAAAATATAAAATTTTACTAAAAAAATGCGAGCTGTACGGAATCCGTGGTAAAGCACTTGATTGGATAAAAAGCTACCTAGGTAATAGAAAACAATGTGTGGAAATAAATCAGCTTAATAATCATCTTGTCTCTACCCCGTCAAGGTCTAACTTTGACTCAAATAATTTTGGTGTTCCTCAAGGAAGTGTCTTAGGTCCTCTTTTATTCCTTTTATATATAAACAATATACCACAAGTAACAAAACACCAATGTATCCTATTTGCGGATGATATATCTGTTATCATACCAGACGAACCTAACATAAAGTTCGAGGATTCCCTAAGAAACGCCATAGATGCAATAATGAAGTGGCTAAAAGACCTCACAGCTAATATATCGAAAACTAAAATTCTCCAATTCTCTAATTATAATAACTCCTCCACCACACCCATAGATTTACATTATAATAATATCAAAATCGAAGAAGTCGAGGCAACTAAGTTCCTAGGAATAACCTTAGATCAACATTGTAATTGGAAAGCACACATAAACGCATCTGCTCCAATCTTAATAAATTCGTTTTTGCATTAAAAAGGTTTAGAAAATTATCATGCTTAAAAACTGCAATGACTGCGTACCACGGCTACGTTGGGTCTATCATCAGATACGGTTTACTCATATGGGGTAACTCTTCGTTCTCGAAAAGAGTATTTAAAACACAAAAAAAAAATGTGTGAGAGCCATCTGTGGGGTTCGACCATTCGATTCATGTAGACCTTTATTTAAAAAATTAGGGTTACAATCTCACCAATCTGTACATACTTGAAACGGGAATATTCGTCAGAAAACACCCAGATCTATATACAAAAGCCACAGAAAATAAAAGATTCCTCTCACGGGATCCTACTAGTCTAGCGGTCACAAGGTGTAGAAGCACTTTGTTCCAAAATAACTGCTATAGTATGTCTGTCAAAGTCTACAAGATACCTAAACAAGATACCTAAACAGATTAGAGAACTTCCATTATTAATTATTTTAAAAGCCGGCTTAAAAAATGGTTATCAGACAATGTGTTTTACAATATAAGTGAATTCTTAACATATAAGCCCAATCGTACCTAAAGTTGTACTTAACACTGCACTTTTTTTGTGTGATATTAATCTGTTGATGTTATTTATTTCTCATTTTTGTTGTGATTGTTTTTGTACTTGTTCATGTATTTGGTTATTTGTTATTAAATGTATAATATTCACCTTAGGTTAACATTAAATGTTCACCTTAGGTACGGGCAATATAAATTGTAATTTTATTATTTTAATAACATAGCTTTTAAAAGCAATTTGCATGCTGAATAGTAGTAAGCGGAATATATAGAACTTTTTAGATTTAACACCTCAATGTACCATATTTCACGCAAATAAAGATATTCTATTCTATTCTATTCTTCGGGTTGGAGTTAGAAAATAATTATTTCTCCAGGATTTTGACTTTTTATTAGTAGGTAACTCTTCAAGTCAATTTAGGACGGTTTACAAAATATACGGTCCATATAGCTAGAGCTACTAACTTCGCCTTGGGGTTTCTTTGCGGAAAAGCTTAAAGAAAAACTCTCTCAAACTTGTTAAATTTAACCGGGATCAAATTGACACCCCGAGAATTATGATAAGGGTAAATTGGATTGACTCATTTTTAGACAGACCCTTTTCAAGGATAACGAACTTTCAATTACTTTTATTTATGGACTTAAAATCAGTGCCATTCGAACTGTCACTGCATTTTCAACTTAAAAATACCAGTGCTATAGTATATTTTTCTTGTTACAGGTATGTGATGGCGCCTTGGGCTGCAAAACGAAAAGATATTATCCCAAAAAGATAATCCTGATAAAGAATACAAATAAGGACAAAATAAATAACTTACGAATATTTCCTAGTGAAGAAAAAAGTCATTTGAATTATTTATAGTGTAGAAGTGTTCGGAAAATTAATCTAAACATGAATATGTAAATAAATATAAAGTAAATCATAAATTTACAACATCTGATTAATTTTATTTTTGGATCTGTTTAAAAAATGTCTAAAATTAATGTCTATTGGAAGTTGAATGATCTTTAAAACGCTTGTGATACGGTCAACGAATACGTCTTTTGAAATTCTGTCGTAAGATTTTTGTTGCCTAACTTAGATATTTTAAGAACAAGACAAGCTCCTAAGTAATCAGTTTTGTTAATCAAAATCGGAGCATATTTTTTTATGTTATTTACTATTTTTTGTAACATTTTGAGAAATTAACTTGCGGCACAAAGATAAATAATTAGGTAAGCTGTTTTATTGTGAGTTTGTGCGCCATCAGTATTTTATTAGAATAACTTAACTTTCATTGTTATTTTGCCACTGATTTTGAGTTTTATTCTCGTTGATATAAGATTTAAATCAGCGGTAAAGTGATTGTGAAAGATCTGTGTGTCAATCTAATATAAATAAGCAGTTTTTTACTCAGAATAAGCACTACTTTTAGTATTTCATGGTTAATAGTATACTCGTAATATCAAGCGACATACGTGTTGCGACAACTACTAGAAAGAGAAGAAATTGCTAAGAGCATGCCACAACTCATCGCAACACGACATTAGTCACTTGAATGAAACTTGTGACAAACGTGCGTTTCGCTTAATACAAATTGTGTGTAAGTCGCATCGAACGTGGTCGTGAATAAGATTTGCAGAGCAACCACAGCAGTTTATAAATGAAATGTCTAGAAAACAAATTACATGCGAGTATACGAGTAGTTGCGAAAAGTTGCTCAATATTTTGCGGTGGCGAGTTATTTTTGTAGATTTAACATGGTTTTTAAAGATATTTAATGTCACTGTAGGAAATAATATTATTTGTCAACTATTTACAAGAAGAAAACATAGTTTACACGTAATTATTATGAGGATTTTAGTGCTCAGTGAGAGCTAGATATAGGAAAATGACAATACGCGTGTTGCTGTGTATTTTCAGAAGATTACAAGGGAGTGGCCGCATCTGTGGTGCCAAAACGGCTTGTAGCGGTTACGAAGAGTTTTATATCCTAGCAATAAAAGCGAAAAAGATTTTAACTTATCATTTTTATTGTAAGGTCTTCTTAATCGGCTCGAGCCAATTTTGATTGCATAAGTGTGGTCACTCCCTAAGACAAAATAAAAATAATGTGATAAAAGATTTTTAACCAAAATACTACCTATCAATAAATCTTTTCAAATTTATTGTATTATATTTTGTAAAGAGAACTAAAACTAAGTTCTCATAAATTCTATGGTCTAAAAATAGAAATCAAGTAGGAAACAATACCATGTAAAACAAAAACAATGTAAGGTCAACTAAATGGCATACACTGTAAATATTCTTATGTCAACATAACAAGATATTTATGTAGGATTCCATAATATTATAATTATAATAGCTTAATAAGTATATAAGAACAAACACAATATTGATTTAGCTTATTAAGTAGGGCTTGTAAATAAATAACTATTGTTTGTTATAGGGTTAATTTTATTTAGTTTTAATTATATTCAGTAATTAAAATAAGAGCATTCTGTTAGAAATGAGACCAATATCCCAGCTTTGGGGAACATTAGATATATGCTAATTAAGTACCTAGGTATACTAACTTGTAGAATGTAACTATTACGTTAATAAATTCAATATTTAAGATGGATAGAGTTATAGTCATCGGTTTATTCATTCAATCACAGTAGCAATTTCTTTCGCTGTGTTTCTTTTACGTAGGCCCTGGAACGCAAAGGGCAACGTTCGTCAAACATTTAATTTGTACAATATAAAACTATTGTTTTGGGAAACGTTTAGCTAACCTGAGATAACAGTAATCTACTAAAATTGTTGTCATTGTTAACTCAACTTTACGTAGTTTTAAAATTAAATAATGACAATTTAATAAATTAAAAGTGACTAAAATATACTTCATGTACACGTAAATGTATGTATAGTTAAAGAATAATTATACTTTTTAGGGTTCCGTACGTCCGAATACAAAAACGGAACCCTTATAGGATCACTCGTGTGTCCGTCTGTCTGTCGCTTACAGTCAAATATCTCCGAATCTACTAGACCGATTGGGTTGAAATTTGGTACACATATCAATTCCTGTGACCCAAGCACAGAGGTGTGACGTGAATATATGAAATCTGTATGTGGGAGGTAATTTTTGGGGGGGAAGGGAAAAATGAAAAAAAAATGTTTTGAAAACTGCATCGTGTGACATATCAAATGAAATGTCTTGTTGAGACAATCTTAAATGTATTTTTTTTGTAATTTTAAAATAAATAGTTTCCAAGTTATTCAAGAAAATTGACGAAATTTGACCATTCCCCCTCCCCTCTTATCTCCGAAACTACTGAACCTAAAATTTTGAAAAAAATACAGTAATTAGTTTTCTACTTATAGATTATAGGAAAACCTATAAGAAGTCCATATCTGTATATGGGAGGTAATTTTTGGGGGGGAAGGGGAAAATTAAAAAAAAAAATTTGAAATCTGCATCGTGTGACATACCAAATGAAAGGTCTTGTTGAGACAATCTTAAATATATTTTTATTGTAATTTTAAAATAAATAGTTTTCAAGTTATTCAAGAAAATAGACGAAATTTGACCATTCCCCCCCCCTTATCTCCGAAACTACTGAACCTAAAATTTTGAAAAAAATACAGGAATTAGTTTTCTACTTATAGATTATAGGATAACCTATAAGAAGTCCATATCTGTATATGGGAGGTAATTTTTGGGGGGGGGAAGGGGAAAATTTTTAAAAAAAAATTTGAAAACTGCATCGTGTGACATATCAAATGAAAGGTATTGTTGAGACAAACTTAAATGTATTTTTTTTGTAATTTTAAAATAAATGGTTTCCAAGTTATTCAAAAAAAATAGACGAAGCTTGACCATTCCCCCCCCCTTATCTCCGAAACTACTGAACCTAAAATTTTGAAAAAAATACAGGAATTAGTTTTCTACTTATAGATTATAGGATAACCTATAAGAAGTCCATATCTGTATATGGGAGGTAATTTTTGGGGGGGGAAGGGGAAAATTTTAAAAAAAATATTTGAAAAGTGCATCGTGTGACATATCAAACGAAAGGTATTGTTGAGACGAACTTAAAAGTATTTTTTTTGTAATTTTAAAATAAATAGTTTCCAAGTTATTCAAAAAAAATAGACGAAGCTTGACCATTCCCCCCCCCTTATCTCCGAAACTACTGAACCTAAAATTTTGAAAAAAATACAGGTATTAGTTTTCTACTTATAGATTATAGGATAACTTATAAGAAGTCCATATCTGTATATGGGAGGTAATTTTTGGGGGGGAAGGGGAAAATTAAAAAAAATAATTGAAAACTGCATCGTGTGACATATCAAATGAAAGGTCTTGTTGAGACAATCTTAAATATATTTTATTTGTAATTTTAAAATAAATAGTTTTCAAGTTATTCAAGAAAATAGACGAAATTTGACCATTCCCCCCCTTATCTCCGAAACTACTAAACCTATTTTTTTTTTTAATACAGAAATTAGTTTTCTACTTATAGATTATAGGAAAAAAGAAGTCCATGATATTAAAATAACATGGTAAATCACTCAATGTTGTGCGTACCAATTTGGGTCAGATTTAAAAAAAAAACGTGATAGGTAACATCGTACGGAACCCTCTTCACGCGAGTCCAACTCGCACTTGGCCGGTTTTGTTTTTTTTTTTCTATATTTCCCATGTGTAAAGGTCATTCATTTGTTGCCGTTTACAGACAAATTAAATATAATTAAAGCAAAAAATCCTCATTTAATGAAAAATTTAGATTTTACAAGATAAAATTACAATGAAATTTTTTTTTAATGTTTTAAATAAAATATTATTCATTAAAATGATGCAAAGGTGTTTATCCCACTTACAAGCAAATGGGTAATCAAGTTAAAAACCAGTATAATTTTTTTGTTTACATTTTTTTAATTAAGCGTTTTATATTTTTTGCAGTTATTAAAGGTTCCGGGCACGCCGCAATCGCGGCGGTAAGACCCCTCTTTGAGGAGTGGCTGGATAGGAGTCACGGCGTCCTGACCTACCGCATGACGCAGGTCCTCACCGGACACGGAAGTTTCGGGAGGTACCTGTGTCTGAGGAGAAAGGAGGAAACGCCTGGGTGTCACCACTGCGAAGATCGCCCGGAGGACACAGTAGAGCATACGGTGCAAGACTGCCCCGCTTGGGCAGAGCACCGACGTGTCCTCACGGCGGCGATAGGCGGAGACCTCTCGCGCCCGGCATTGGTTGCGGCCATGCTGCGGGGCGAGACGGAGTGGGAAGCGGTCGCCTCCTTCTGCGAAGCAGTAATGCTCGCGAAGGAGGAGGCGGGCCGCGCGAGAGAGAGGGCAATGTCCTCCCTCCGCCCCACCCGCGGTGGTTGGCGCCCACGGCGTCGGACGTCGCAAGACGATCTCCGGCCACCGTAGGCGCGGGCATGCGGGCGGCGAGTAAAGGGCAACTCGCAGCCCGACCATGGACCATGCCCGGGTCGACGGCGCGTTGTGTTCCACGCGCGCCTCAAAGAGCGTCAGCATGATGACGGGGCCCCCTCTCTAGAGGGCCAAAGCCTGCCGGGGTCGCGGGACTTATACCATTACCACTGCTGGGACACAGGCAACCGCTCTATTAGAGAGAGTGGGTCAATATCCACCACGTGGGTCCAGTGGAGGTAGATGTCCAATTTCTTCAAAGTTGTCATTTTAGAACAACATTACTTTACGATTATAGGTACAATGGGGTTACAATATATGGTTTGTGACTAGTTTATTTAAGTATTTTGCACTTTTTCTATTTATCTTACGCATAAGTATTGTTACATGTAGTCAAATCTTTATGTATACAATGTTTTCTTTACTATGTATCTTAAGATCAAAGATTTAAGCCTCCTGCAGACACACGCGATTAATCGCGCTGCGACAACGAGCCAAGCTAATTTCCACTCTAAAAATACTGCGAATGGACCGCGACATGTCGCCCCGCGCGATTAATCGCGTGTGTCTGCAGGAGGCTTTATAGTAATACCTAGTTTTCTACATAATTGTTAAAACCTACCAAATCTGTAAATACATAAAAATGTTTTCCAAATATTTTTCTTAAGTATTAGTTAGCCATTGGAAGCTTTAATGATATGATAAAGTAATAATAAAACCATAGAAACTTTTTTATTTAAACGAATATTATTTATAAATATTTTATAAATAATAAAATGTTTATGATTATGATTTTGGTGTTTTTTTTCATAACCCAATGTGATGTGGTGGTGTATGTAATATTTTATGATCCTTTTTTATTTCCAAATATAAGTACCTAAACTCTTAATACACAGTGTTATTTTCTCTCTCTTACATAACAAATTTATCACTTTGGCGGTAAGCGTGCCGCGCATTGATTAGGTGATTGACTGCTGCCCTAGGTATCGTGGGTTCAATTCCCGCACGGAACAACTATTTCTAAGACCTACAAGTAGATGTACCTACCGGGTCTGCATGTTTGTGTGTGTGTGTGAGTATAAATGTTTGTAAAAGCACCCACGATACAAGATAAATTCCAATAGGTGCGTCCACACAGAACGAGCAGCCTCGCGAGACATTTGCCGCGCGAAGCAGCTCGGTTAGTGTGGACGTGTCTCGGCCGAGGAAAGAGCGCGCGCTGCCGCGGGCGATCGACCGAGCGTGACGGAGCGCCCGAGCCATCCAGTGTCGGCTTTTGTTTTGCTCGCGTATATTGTTTCGTGCCTCGGTCGAGAAACAATTGCGCGTCCAAACTAAGCAAGAAGCTTCGCGAGTTAGTTGCCGCGCGAAGAAAATGCCTCGCGAGGCTGCTTGCTCTGTGTGGACGCGCCTAATGCTTGGCATTGCTTTAAAAAAAATGAGTCGACCACTCATTTATTTTTTCAGGGTTATTTAGATGGTTCGGTTTGGGTGAGCTGAGTTCATTTTGTCTCTGGGCTATATAGATTAAGCCAGAAAAAGCCTATTTTGAACACTTTGTAACAAATATTTTTTTCCAAATACGTGTAGTTTGGTTTCATAAAGATTTTATCCTAATTTCGGAGCGCATTCTTCCCTGTTATTCACACGTGCTTTCGTGATTTTGTATGGCGCGTAGTCTCAAGGTTATTTTGTATAGGAAAGCGCCTTAAATAAAATAAATAAAGAAGAATGGCAATGCTAATGTCCTGTCTAGTTTCTATAAATAGCAATGCATTTAGACCTTTACCTTGACAGTAACAAAACATCTTTCTAAAGCAAGTTTCCGTTGCAAATACGCCGTAGCCTTCACTTGTCTTTGCCAAATGATATTCCGGAAAAAGTTCTAAGAAATTAGTCTTAAAGCATCTCAAGATTTAAATCGTAATCTTAGTTCCTGTTTTAGTTCCAGTTAGACATAGTTCCTGTTTTCCAGTTACACATAGTTGTTGCCTTGTGGTGATCTTCCAAAGAACAAAGTTTCAAATAGCTATTTGGCAAATTCGCAATATAAACCGGTTTGGCTACGACAGTGCTAATTGAAATACTAACTTTATTTGCGAATATGTTTTGGTTTTGTTAAAGTACCTACTACCTCAATTTGATTTTAGTTAAGATCTAATTAGCAACTTTGTTTATTATTTAATTTTGTGGACGCAACGTGATTTAATTTTCGTTGATCTAAAAAATAAAAGCGTTCGTTATTATTACGCAAAAGCGTACATAAGTTTGAAACAATCTAAGTAGTCATTTAGTAGATACCTATCTTATTTTAAGATAGTAAATCCTCAATTGTAGTCTGGTCCCTAATTTATAAAATAACACTTTCATATAACCTCAAAAAGTGGTAAATCAAAGAACACCAAATAAGTTCATGCACAAAAAATATCAATGAATCACAATAATATTTTGATCTCAACTGTATTTATCAATAACACAAATATGATTAAATGACACAAAAAAAGTTAAGTATGTTTATCTACAATTAACACGATTTCAGAGGACAGGAAGAAATCGTGATTCGTGTTTATGTCATAAAAGAATAAGTTCATTGAACTGAACTTGACATGTCCCAGATTTGATTTTCATTCTTGCTTTGTTATGTTTTTGAGATCAAGGATCGTTGGTAGTAAACATTACACATAAATAGGAATTATTTATTTTTTAGGATCCGTACCTATATCAGGTACCTGAAGTATTTTCAAATTAAAGTCAAAGTTTTCGTTTACTTTACGGCACAAGAACGTGGAAAGGGCCAAGTCTAGGGCCTAGGTTTGTTTCTCATGATCAGTAAAAGGTAGACAGTTGAAATGAAATTGTTTACGGGACTATCTAAACAGAGTACAGTGTTTTTTTTATCGTGGTATAATCATCAAGTGAGTCCTCCCACCCCGAGGCAGGGCGGGAGGGAACGTCAGACTTGTACTGACTAAAGTCCACGGTGTCCTTAAATAGCCCTTTACGTTCCAAGGTCACAGTAATTTGGTAAGTCCCGCGACCCCGGCATGGTCCATGGTCGCACAGCACGCCCATTACTCGCCGCCCGCATGCCCGCGCCTACGGTGGCCGGAGATCGTCTGCCGACGTCCGTCGCCGTGGGCGTCTACCACTGCGAGGATCGCCCGGAGGAAAAGGCTGTCCTCTCCCTCACGCGGCCCGCCTCCTCCTTCGCGAGCATGACTGCTTACTGAATACAAAGCACAAGGAACAAGGTGGTTTTAGCCAGTACGAGTTTAATAGACCTTTCCGCTCCACACTGGGCAAAAATCATTTGAATTGTCACGCTTATCTAAAGTAAGGTATGTAGCTGACTTACGGTTTTATGGTTATGAACAGTGAACAGGGTATAAAACTCCTTGATAATTCAGCGAAAAGGGTGGAATGAGACAGTTGTCGGATTTTTCTATAAATTAATGTGCTTATTTAGCGGAGAATCTCAATGTACGATGCAGAAAGATTTTCCGTTTGCATAGATGGCGCTACTGTACATTCAAAGTTCATGCTACAACTAAACTGAGGCCTTATCACAAGATTTCTGTGTTTTATTTACAGTTTATTTGAAGTATTTACTGCATTTAAAATATGGAAAATTGATTGGATTGCTCCCAATTACTTTACGTCACCAAAACGTGAAAAATCACACTAGGGCTTTTGAAGTTGTGTAAAAACTAATGTTTTTGAACAACTTTGAGCAGTTTTACTGCAAGCCAAAAGCCTCTTCTATACAAAAGGAAGAACAATGAAAACTGAAGACAATGATGAAAGTCAGATTTGAAATCACAAACTAGTGCACAAGAAAGGCGGGGTTCTCGATAAATTACATACTTTTGTGAGCTTAATGATGCATTTATAATTCGTAACGTGCGTCACAGGTCACAGGGTCATGGTCCTCTTGAATGCATCATTCAGACAGGGTCATTGTTTCTGTGGGCTTTAACAATGCCAATTCTAGAAGATGGATAAGAATACATTCGCATTTAATATCACTAGTGTGATGTTACACTAATCTTCGGTGCGTCTTTTTTTATCGTGGTAAAATCATCAAATGAGCCCGGACCCAGGGCAGAGCAGGAGGGACTGTCAGACTTGTACTGACTTAAATCCACAGTGTCCTTCAATAGCCCTTTACGTTCCGGGGTCACGGTAATTCGTTAGTCTCGCGACCCCGACAGGCTTTGGCCTTTTAAAGGGAGGCCCCGTCATTGTGCTGACACACACACTGAGGCGCGCGTGGAACACAACGCGCCGTCGACTCGGGCATGGTCTATGGTCGGACAGCGAGTCGCCCATTACTCGTCGCCCGCATTCCCGCGCCTACGGTGGCCGGAGATCGTCTAGCGACGTTCGTCGCCGTGGACATCTACCACTGCGGCTGGGGTGTAAGGTGGACGCTGTCCTCTCCCTCACGCGTCCCGCCTCCTCCTTCGCTAGCATGACTGCTTCGCAGAAGGAGATAACCACTTCCCATTCCGTCTCGCCCCGCAGCATGGCCTCGAGCAATGCCGGGATGTTCAGTATCTTAGGAATTAAATTAGTGTTAAATGTTATGAAAAATATCTAGCTTTAATTCCGCGACAAAAATCCAGGCTTTGATGCAGGATGCAGCTCCACCTCCCCATCCTCATGTATATTCACATACAAGAAAGGACCCAGTTCCCGCGCTCGGGCCCGATCTGTGTCGTATGAGTGGGAACTGCAAGAATCTAAGAGTCCTCTCAACCGACGATATCACCGACGATCACGTTTAGGTAGAGGCCTCCACTGCTCGTGCGCGGCCCCATGGTACAAAATAACTTGGTTTTGTGAACTGAAAGAGTCCAAGAAGCCTTGCAAAGCTGATGTAGCTGTCACATCACAATCACATTTGGTATAGATGACTTGGGGCACCAAATCATCTTGCAACAAGGGGGCTTCGCGCGAGCTTCAGAGGCTAGTTAAATTTTAAAAAACGTTTTGCCCCTTCCTAGATTCGGTATAGCTACGCCACTGCGTCCTGGCTGATGCACTTCAAAATATACTTAACATTTTATTTCTTTATGTTTAATTTTTTAACACGCCTAAATTAGCTTCACTTGTAACTATGTATGTATGAAAATCTTGGAATCTTTATTTGACCCACTTCCCGGTCTTTGATAAGGATGAAATTTTGCACCCGCTCTGAGTTCTGATGACAATACATGACTAGCTAAGAATAATTGTTACAAATCCAATATGGCGGCCTCCCCAAGATGGCGGACTGGCTGTTTAAAATCCACTCCCATGATAAGGGTATCAAATGAAAGGGTTTGCTGTAAGGAATACGAAAAAATAGTCACGTGTCTTAAATCCAATATGGCGGACAGGCTATTTGAAATGCACCCCCATGATATGGTTATCAAATGATAGGGTTTGCTGTCAGGAATACGAAAAAAATAGAGACGTGACGTAAATCCAACATGGTGGACATCCAAGATGGCGGATTGGCTATTTGGAATACACCCCCATGATATCGGTATTACACGAAAGGGTTTGCTGAATGGGATACGAAAAAAAATTATCACGCGACCTAAATCTAACATGGCGACAGTCCCAAGGTGGCGGATAAGTAGTAAATTAAGTTTGAATAAGAAGAAGACTAAAAAGTACAATTTTTAGTGCGTGCTTAAAGCGTGTTTTTTTAGTTTTTTTAAACTATTAAAGAATAATTATTTAACAAAACAAATTAGATTTGAAAGCAATCTGTGACGTTTACAAGTTTTAGTTCTGAACTCTTTTAAATATCTAGAAAGTAACGCGCATAGATAAATCGAAATTAATGATGAATAAGTAATTTTGAGATGCATCTTCTATGCACTGGAAAGGCCCTCAATAAATTACTCTCGAAAGCTTAATGATGCATTTTAATCTATGTCTCAGGCGCCTGGCTTTTAAGTGTAATTTATTGCACACGTCGCTGGCCGATCGTTGTTTTAACAACATAGTGATATGCCCAGACATCATCATTATCCGCTGGGACTTTAATTTACATTCAAAAATGATACGAATCGAGGCATATCGAAGGAGCTCCTACGTCTGGATGGTTAAAAAAATTAGAACCTAACTTTTACTATCTACAAAAAGACGTTGTTTTCATCGATTAAATCACGTTTACGACATAGAAATACGATAACACGTTGTCATTTCGATCGAGCTGATATAACTGGAAAGTTCCTAGGCATATCACGATGTAGCTGATTCAACAATCCGCCTACGACATGTACAAACTAATTCATTATTTATAATTAATGATGATGCATTTTAATGTAACGTTGAAGTTGAACCCATGAAAGGCCAATGATCCACAAAGGTCTTGTGATCTGTCACGATTGGGACGTAATAATTAACACCGCCATCTGTATATTTATTTTGACATTAGACGATGATGTTGCCTTTTGTTAAATAAAATGGTAATTTTTATCACCTTTAACGACAGTGTCACGTTTTTGAGTGCATTCAGACTCGGGTTATGTACTCAGGTTAATAATAAAAGGTGCTCATGTCACTGTTCAGGGTTAAACCGCTCTTGCCTTGGTCGATCTATGGATGGATGATCATTGATTGTATACCTAGTTCCTACCATGCCTTGACAGGCACGTAAACGCTTTGATGGCAGCTGTCATTTGTAGATTTTTGACAGTCGTTACAGGTAGTCAGTATCCCGAAAGTCTGACGACCAGTCTTGACATAAAATATAGTATAACTCAGTAGGTACTGATTGGAATGTGGAGGTCAGAGTGTCAAACTGCAGGTTGCTGCGTTTAAAATACTGATATCTGCTGTATCCGGTAAGATTGGAAGCCAACCTAAACATGATTGGAAGAAAAAGCTTAGCAGAAGATGATTCGAATTCGAAAGGTTTATATTTAATTGCATCTCGTGAAAAACAAAGGCTCTTTATAAATTACTTTTCAAAGCTATCACAGTTAGAATATAAAGCTAAATGGCGCATTTTAATCTACATTGAACCCATTTAAAGTCAATGATCCAAAAAGGTCTCGTGATCCAAACATTTGGGGCATAATAATTAACATTCATTCTTATAATTTGTCATCTGTATGTTTATGTTGACATTAGGGGATGATGTTGCCGTGAACAAAATTATTAATGGTAATTATTTCTAATCTCCTTTTATTTCGGTGTCACGTTTTCTTACGCTGAAATTAATTATCTATCTCGGTCTGTGCGATAACTTTGAATCGTTGATCCCTTGAAGACCAGCGGGTCTAAAACGACCATTTAGCAATATTCCTAATGATTCGCTTCGTGAATGAATAATAGAAGAATGGCCGTTGACGTTGCTGGAAATGCACAAAGTGAAGTCAAACCAGTGCGTCCTACCCGTAATGACATACGGAGCCAAAACGTGGAAACTTACCATAGGTTTAGTCCACAAAGTCTAGGTCGCTCAGCGTGCAATGAAAAGAGCAATTTTCGGGATTACTCTTTTTTGTACCGTTGTAAAATCATCAAATGAGTCCTCCCGCCCATAGCGGGACGGGAAGGACTGTCAGACTCATACTGACTAAAATCCACGGTGATCCTTCAATAGCCCTTTATGTTCGAGGGTCACGGATACCTGAGGAGACAGTCCCGCGATCGGGGTTACTCTGGTGCATAGAATTCGCAAATTTCATCAGTAGTTTTTGTGTGAAAGAGTATCAAACATCCATCCAAAAGTGTAAGTGTGTAATATATTATTAATCTACTGTTGTGCTTACTATACAAGTTTTTTAACTATGCCATGTTAGATTTTATTAAACTTCCTATCATAAAAACATCGTTTACGATAGCCGTCGACGATTAGATTGTCAATTTTCCGTGAGAAGAATTAAAAAGAATAAGTCATAAAAATTATAATCATATTGTTGTTGTTATCTTCCTGTCCAAACAATGGTGTTTATCAAACTGCCTCATTAAAATCTGCGGTATATTTTGTGATTATAAGATTAATTTTGTATCAAAACACTTAGATATATCATCACTTTATCATGATTATCACTTTAATTTTATGATTTGTGTATCACTTAATTTATTTTAATTTAATTATAAGTATATTTATTACCCTCTTATATTTCCAGGTAAGTAATTATAATATTTAAATAGCTACAAAATCTTATGTAGGATGTAGTGCATAGATTGTAAGAATTCGGATCTCGACTGGCAAAGGGCAAATTACACAGCGCATGTGAATGAACAGCGTGGTTTCAAGTCAGTAAGAGTACATTCAATTCCACACACACAGCCTCTATTCAGCGTTTTTACCTTTTTATTTTCCTATAGAAGTTTAGAACCTAGAAAAAAATAAGTTAAAAATAACTAAAACCCGGCTACGAAAAAAACGCGCACTGAAAAGTTTAAAACAAGAACAATATTCATTTGGCCGATATTGTGCTAGCCGTGGTCGTATGCCACCTGCGGTTGTATCACACAATCTTTACTGGTTAGGTGGCATACGACCACGGCTAGCACAATATCGGTCAAATGAATATTGTTCTTGTTTTAAACTTTTCAGTGCACGTTTTTTTCGTAGCCGGGTTTTAGTTATTTTTAACTTATTTTTTTCTAGGTTCTAAACTTCTCTTTCGTTTTTTTCCTAGTCGGGTTTTAGTTATTTTTAACTTATTTTTTATTTACACCATTTTGGGGTTATATTATTAATAATATTTTTTGTTATAATAATAAAAGCAAAGTAGCGAGTGAATTTCAAATGTACTCATTAAGCCTTTTCATTATTGATACCCATGTTGACACTGCCACTGTTAGAAACGGGCTAAGTAGCTAGTAAAAGCTATATAATGTATAATTGTATATATATTTCAAATGTGCTCATCAAGCCCTTGAATTTGATACCCATGTCGATACTGTGCTAATTTTTTTTTTCCGGTTACGACTTTACATCCCCTAGAGGGCGCCATATTAGATTTGGTGACACGTCACCTACCCTATAACCAGCGGACAACTGAGACGCTTCTAACGACACCTCATTTGTCATGTAGTGATAAGAAATTTAGAAGTTATGAGGGAACAGACAAACATACAAACATACATACATAAAAACATACATACATACCGGTCAAAATCATAACCCTCCTTTTGGCTTTGCCGTAGTCGGGTAAAAAAGAACTCGTGTTACCCAATTTACTCGCATAAAATACACTTTTCAAAATAAATAAAATGCCAATTACCTACGACAAAATGTCAAGGCTGGTCAAGGTAAGGCGAGGTACACAAATGCTAATATTATTGCACCAGACGTTACCTAATATGTCGCTCTGTCGATGTTGCAATGGACGGGCTCAGACGCTCGCCTTTCTTCACTCAGAGTTACGTGAAAAAGTTGAAATAAACGACACTATTTTTAGCCGTTTACTAGATATTATAAAACGTGCTTTTAATTTTGTATTGATATATCGCAAACATCTATACATATAATAAATCTGTAGAAGGGTCAATTCTGTACATTGAAAATATTGAAAAAATAAATAGCGGGGGGTGTTGCTGGATCGATACCAAACCCAAATATGTGATTAAAAAAATTTTTGTCTGTCTGTCTGTCTGTCTGTATGTGCAGGCATCACGTGAAAACTAACGGTTCGATTTCGATGAAACTTGGTATAATTATATCTTATTATCCTGGGCATAAAATAGGATACTTTTTATCCTGGAAAAATACGTAGAAAAAAAAACTTATTTTTCAGTTTTATTCATAGACGTTGTTCTGTAGAACCGCGAACACACGTTGCATTACCCGCAGTGGATTCAGCGCCGTAACCTGTAGCGCCGAAAGTCGGATTTGGCTTGAACCGTTTGCGGCACACGCGGGCCACGCCTCCCCGACTCCTATTTAAAGAGCCGCGTTCCGCGCCGCGCGATGCATATAAATTCTGAATTTTGATGCGAGCGGACGTGTCCAGTGTGGCGAGCGGTCGTCCGTGGAATTAATATTGTGTGCGTGTCATTTTAAACCGTGCTTTTCAGCGCGACCTTTTTGATTACTGTTCCGATCAATTATTTGTAAATACAAGGTCGGAATTACTATGAAAAAAATACTTTTTACAGAACGCGAGCTCAACAGCAGTAGCTCAATAGAGGGATCTCCTTAATTATTATAGGCTTAGCCGCATTTGGTTCCAATAGATATTTATAAGATGTCATTGTCAGAGTTACTCAAAATGGAGAAATAAACCATCCACGCGAAGACCGACATCCGCGCGGACGGAGTCGCGGGCGGAAGCTAGTTGCTAATATTTCTGTTTCAAAAACTGCCAAGTTCACGGGTAATTATGCGATACAAATGAATGCCAAAAATGTTTAAATTGCGACTATTCCTGTTGGATATAGCACATAGAGCTCGGGGACAGGGACTTTTAAATCGATCACAGCGCACGGTGTGGCAGAGTTGTGAAATAAGTAACTTGGGACTCTTGGGAGCGCGTGTCACGTAAGGCCCGGCGCCCAATATGCCGATATTGGGCGCCGGGCCTTACTTGACAGGGATGGCTGAGGATTTAGGTGATAAAAAGCATTATTCATGGCAATAAAGTTGCAAGAAAGGCAAGAAATTGCCGATGCAGTAGCCTCAAGCATACCGAAGCGGTATTTTTACCGATTTCAAAAAAAAAGGAGGTTATCAATTCGACCCTCGAGTCAATGACACAACAAAACAAAGCCACCGACTTCCGAAAGAAAAGTTATTTTAAACTTTTTTGTATTTGTTTTGAAGTCGGTACTTTTTTTAAAAAAAGTTTTTATTTTACCCTTTTTAGTTTATTTATTACATATTCAACCCAAATTCTTGTAAAATACAAAATTTTCTTACATATTATGCACTAATCTTGTAATCCGTCACAACATAAAAAAATCCATATCTCTAAAACTACTGAACCGATTTTGATGAAACTTGCAGTGTACCCTAAGTTGAACAATACCTAGTACAACAAAAAAAGAATTACTTAAATCGAACTTATAGTTCCGGAGATATGCGTGCACAAACATAAAAACATACATACATACATACATACATACATACATACATACACTTATGACATTTGGCACATTTGTTCAGACGCTGATATAGACTAACATATATGAAAACTGGGCAGTTCTGATAATATTACATACATACGGGTCGAATTGATAACCTCCTTTTTTTTAAGTCGGTAAAAAGGGTGAAATAACCTAATTAATAACTTCTTTCGGAAGTCGGTGGCTAAAAATCAATGAAATAATAAAAAAAAAAAACCACCAACATCTGAAAGAAGTTATTAATTAGGTTATTTCACCCTTATTTTTTTTGTTGTTGTTTTTGAAGTCGGTTACTTTTTTGAAAAAGTTTTTTTGTTACTACGATCATATATCATGGAAATTTCTACTTTATTGCCATGAACTTAATGTCTATAATGCTTTTTATCACCTAAAATCCTCATCCGTGCCGATGCCGATAGTGGGCGCCAGGCCTAAAGCGTCGTCACAAATAGTATCAACTACCTACAATTGGTGGATGAAATACCTGTTAACAAAAAATTATCTGTGTTTAACCGACGATATTTGTATTGTTTATTTCTTATTCAAAGAGAGTGTATGTCACGAAAACCCTGCCGACAACTATTGCAGTTTGGCAGAAAACATGAAGCCTCCTGCAGACACACGCGATTAATCGCGCTGCGACAACGAGCCAAGCTAATTTCCACTCTAAAAATACTGCGAATGGACCGCGACATGTCGCCTCGCGCGATTAATCGCGTGTGTCTGCAGGAGGCTTGACGTGTTTAAACAATAATTATATATGTCACACATTTCTGAACAAACAAATAAACAAAAAAAATAGTTTAATTTGTACCACAATCTTTTTAAGTAGGAGGTACTTCATTTGCTTTAAATATTTTTATTGAAAGAGAAGCCGAAACTGTTTATCAAAACAAAGGCCATGTGAAAAAACACGGTGGGTTTTCGTCAGCAAGAGCCGGACAGTCCTTCGACTCCACCCAGTCCGGGTGATGATTTTGTACCCCAAAAAATTGTGTGTGTTTGTACAAGTGCGTTACAGAATACCAGTTTTGCAATATTATTCCTTCCTTTTCTCCAAAGGCAGTTTTAAATATATCGTTTTGTGTGAAATTTTAAAATGAAAATTGAATATTTTATGATGTACTTCCATGTATCTGGCTAACTTCGCCACTTACACGGTTTCGTCAGTGGCCCCCAGAGGCCGCTTTAGCTGCAAATTTAAGACCTCGTCGAACAAGATAGGAGGTCATTCACACTATTACTTGAATCAAACTAAGTCGTCAGAAAAAAAACGACGGGTTGCACTCCGGGAGTGCCGGCAGAAGTGAAAACGTGAATATTAACGTTGTGCATTTATTTCCATATTTTAAACACTTTATATAGGTACACGAATTTTACGAATACACAGCAGTGTGGCCACTACACAGACGGTCGAGCCATCAACTGTCACCATCCATGGATGCGCGTGCCACGCTGTAACAAATACATAGGAACATTCGCGCAAGCACCCTGCGCCGCCTAAACGAAACAGCAGGCCGGTCACGTGTTCGTCTTACGAAATTTCGCTCAGGTCACGTGTCCTGACGCGAGTTTAACATATTTTTCCCCATTACAAAAAAAGTGTACAACGCCACTAAAGAAGTTTTTACTTCAAAAATGTACCTCACATTAGGAATTCCTCCTGTGTCGTGAGTGGGTTTACAAATATAGAAACTCACATAACAAGATAAGAAAACTCGTACTAAGGGTACAGAAATGTTCCATTCCCAACTGCGCAACACATCAAAAGCAATAGCTTCTCAATCGGGAATATAATCACTGACAATTATAGTTGCCCGATCGGGAATACCTCACAACTACTTGTGTGCTCGAACATTACGTGTATGTTGATCACAGAGTAACTGTTCGAGGAATTCGTGAACAGGAGCCTAAAGGAATTTTCATCTAATAAAGGACACGATAAGTAATCTGGAGCTTAAAGAGCTGGTGCGTAGAGCCGCAAATTGTGATCCTAAGTAATCCTGAAAGGAATAAAGGAAAAAAAGATTTCGAAAGGCTTACAACCACAAAAATAAACAAAATCTTCCTACGTAACAACAGAACCCATGAAATTAAAGAATGGCTCGTATCAAAGTAAATAATGTTAGCTGATGTTTTTGGGTCAAAGCCCACCATTCTATTGACACCTAAATAGCTACTGAGCTGTGTAGCTGTGTGAACAGTGAAAATGTTTGCTTATCGCTTTGTACATTTTCTTTTTTTTACGTGGTAAAATCATCAAATGAGTCCTCCCACCCAGGGCAGAGTGGGAGGGACTGTCAGACTCGTACTGACTAAAATCCACGGCGGTGTCCTTCAGTAGCCCTTTATGTACCGGAGTCGGTATACCTGTCTCGACCCCGGCAGGCTTTGGCCCTCTAAAGGGGGGCCCCGTCATTATCGCTTTGTACAGACGCCAGCAGGTCTACCTACCCGAAACTGTCAGATTTTACCAATCGGACATTAACCTTCCACTATTCTGATAAGGTTGAAAATCTATTGAAGAAATTTAGCATATTGTGGTAGCTTGATGTGCTGGCGTCTGTACATGGATGAAAAAAATAAATCAACATTGTATCACGCCTTTAAACCCCTGTACCTTTTTTTCTATTTTGGTGGTAAAATCATCAACTAAGACTTCCCGCCCTGGTGAGGTAGAAGGTACTGTCAGATTCGTACTGGCTAAAATCTATCGTATTCCTTCAACAGCCCTTTACATTCCAGCCGTTTGGACAGTTACCTACGCGACCCGGTGTGCTTATAGCTAACCTCGATTTCGCCGCGCGGTAGAAACAGTGAGCCTATTGCCATAGGGCCGTTCAAGTATTACGTAAGCACTATGAGGGGGCGGGGTGATCTTTGCTATGCTTATTTTGGATGACACATGGGGGGTAGGGGAGTCTAGACGATGATTACGTCATCGGTAGTTATTTACTTTTTACACGAATGGCAACCCTCACATTGTCTTTGCTTGAAAATGAAACGCATTTTCGGGTATTCCCGCCAAAAAATGTTTACGTAAGCATGGGAGAGGGGTTAAGAGCTTTGCTTTCTTTTCCTGACGAGGGGGACGGGGGGGTAAATAATTGTAATAAAACTGCTTACGTAATACTTTAACAGCCCCCATGGACTGGGCCAAAGTTTTTATGGCGGACCAAAGTCATATCTTAGGCTTAGCATTGGTGCAATTGCGAGTATGTACTATGACTAAAATCAGACTAACGATGCCGTCAGTTGAGACAGACTACTTTTATTACTCAAAATAACCCATCCATATCTCAAAAGTCAAAATCAAAAATAAAATTATTCATATTATTTATCGGGAGGATTATATCTCTTTGTTTAATTCACTATATCCGCTTTACAGGTAGTTACTGCGTAGACAAGCAGTTTTCTAAGCGAGCCTACTCGTAGTTCTAAAAAACAAATCATCATCAATTGTTTAGATTTAAAACGGGATATTTACCATGTTTATTATTTGTTTTGAGTTTCCGATATTTCGGCACTGTTGCAAGCGCCATGATCACGGAGGAACTGAAGTTATTGCGGGTGGATGTTTATGAGCAGACAAAACGGTCTACCCTCCTTCTCGTTCGTTTTTTGCAAAAAAAAATACAATAACAACTTCGCGAGCGGATACAGTGAGTTTTGTGTGTCGGGAACAATATCGTGTTGTGAGTGAGACGAGTGACAATAGTAGTGGTGCCGAACGCAAAAAACGAACGAGAAGGAGGGTAGACCGTTTTGTCTGCTCATAAACATCCACCCGCAATAACTTCAGTTCCTCCGTGATCATGGCGCTTGCAACAGTGCCGAAATATCGGAAACTCAAAACAAATAATAAACATGGTAAATATCCCGTTTTAAATCTAAACAATAGTTGTAGTGACCATGTCAGTCTAAAAACTTAAATCATCATCAGCCTATAAATGTTCCCACTGCTGGGACACAGGCCTCCTCTCTGTAAGAGGGAGTGGGCCGTAATCTACCACGCGGGCCCAGTGCGGATTGGTACATGTCACATGTCTTCGAATTTTTGGTTCTAGGACATGCCGGTTTCCTCACGATGTTTTCCTTCACCGTTTTGAGAGCAGTGGTGTTGAAATAAATTACACAAAGTAATGCGCCTGACGGGGTTCGAACCCACGACCTACAACTCGTAAGTCGAGGCCGATACCACTGGGCCACCACCGCTCTCAAAAAACAAATGCCGTCACAAAAATAAAAGAAAAATTGCAGTCGAACTTCAATCCAAGGAAATAGTTTAATGCCTCTGTTTTTTGAAAACAGTTTTTTTAAGATAATGCACTCGTGGGTTTATTACCCTGAAAAGGTTAGCCGGATGTCTGCCACTGTCTACCTTATTTCACAAATTATGTTAAGTTAAAGGAAATACTAAGATAGGTAAGAGACGCAGGAAATCAAAAAATTGGGAGCCCTATAATAATAAATAAGACCGCGACATGTCGCCCCGCGCGATTAATCGCGTGTGTCTGCAGGAGGCTTAAAGGGCGTAAGTTCCTCGACTCTTTAGTCAAAAGGAAGGCACCTTCCAACCAGGTGTTGTGCCTGGTGGGCTCTCGACCCGATAATAACTATTCGAATTTGATACAGTCATGATGTTTTAATGTACCTACGTGGAGAATGTTTATTACGCGATGCAGTACACTGATTCTTCCAGCGCTCGATAGATGTCACTGAACACACATCAAAAGAAGTTTGTGATCACTAGCATAAGCTGATATTTTTTTATGGAAAAACAATTGCGCATTACTTTGTGTATTTTATTTCGTCACCACTGCTTTTAAAAGTGGTTTAGAAACTTCGTAAGAAAACCGGCATGTCCTAGAACCAAAAATTCGAAGACATGTGACATCTAATACCAACCTGCACTGGGCCCGCGTGGTGAAATATGGCTCTTCTCAGAGAGAGGAGGTCTGCTGTGTCCTAGGATTGGGAAAAATTATAGGCTGACGATAATGATGATTTATGCGTTTCTGACTCAGATTTTTTCGTTGGTTTCTTGGGGTACATAATATAATGATTACCTATATTTTTCATTAAATTGTTTTTTTTTTTTAATGGACCCCCTTTTATTTCTGACCAGCTGGCCATTGGTAATAATAAATTGTAACAAATTAAATGAATTATCTTATAGGTCGGTAATTGTCCTTCTTCAGAATATGTTAGGTATTTGCATGTGCCATAATGTGCCAGGTGCGTGTTCTTATTTTTTTTTGTAACAGATAATTATTATAATAAAATACCATTAGTGATTAGCTTTTTCCGGTATTTTTGAACTTATGATTCAAGGTCATCTGTATGATTTGCAATCAAAGGTCTTATAAATGTGTTTCCAGTTTTTGCGACGTAAAGTAAACTGGAACTTTATCGAAAAGAAAAAAATAGTTCCTCGTTGGTCCACTAAAGGCGCTCTTTTTCCATAAAATAAACACAGTAAGTACTTCAATTACGCTGTTGGTAAAACACGGAAATATTTGTGATTAGGTCTCTGCCATATTCTGTCTTTATCCTTTCGAAAAATCAAATCTATATGAGAAAAACTGTACAGATTGTCCGATTTTTCTCAAGTAGATTTGATCGTTGTAGTTTGAACTGTACCGTCCAATCGTAAAGATTATTTCACGTTCTAATATAATTATTATTATACGTATTAGAACGTGTGTAGCAGCAGCCATATACCTATAGCCATACAGCTATAGTAGTGACTCTTCTGAAAATAAGGCTATCCTGACGCGAACATGTTTGTAAAACTCAGCAGGATTATTGAAGAAAACTTAATAATATAAATTGTGCTTAAGTACACATAAATTAATCTCCGAATAAATAAAAACAAACCTTCGGAAAAAGGTACCATTACCATAAACATACATAGGGATTACCACAAAGTATTAATGACAAGGGTGATCAATAGGGATGTTACAAATACCGGCATGGATCTTGAACGCTGACCTTCACCTGCGCAGAAGTGAGTTATTAGGTCCCTTTGGTAGATGAAAGAGGAACGGGGGCGGGGAAAGTGTAGTGATTGGCCCGCGTAGCGTGCCGTAGCGCATCGCGTCATAGCCGCCACTCGGGATTCGTTGTTTTGTGCGTTTTATTTGTTTTATTGTGCGTTTCATTTGTCGATAAGTGTACGATGCGCAAAGCCATCCCCACTCTTACGCCGAGCGTTCAAGAACCGTGCCGGTTACTGTACATACTTATGTGCTTATATCCAAGAGCTTACGTGAAATGTTTCTCTTTGATAAAACTACGGTTGTCTAAAGGACAATCCTGAGGCTATTTGGTGTTTTTTTTTTCGTTGTACTTTTTTTTTAATGTTAGCTAATGGCTGTCAGAATTGGTTGAATAAAACCTCCCTGTTTGTTTGAGTTGTCCTTTGCATCCCAGAGCCGTGGTAAAAAAAGATATTCTCGCATTCCCGGCATGAATTTTTGCTATCAAGCCCTGTCAGTTTGCTGACTGTTCTTGGAGACAAACCTGGAACACGATGTAGATAATTATTATGATATCGTATGATAGATCGGACGGTGAGCTGCCCATTACTTCCCGTTCGATCTATCATGTTCCGTTGCGGGCCGGTAATCACCTTGGGGCGTGAGGAGAAGGATTGTGTGGATTCCCTCACACATTCCGCTTTCTCCTTCATTAGCATTACAGCTTCGTAGGAGTTGACTGCTTCCTCGAAAGAGTGTATTTCAGATATTCGTTAATATTTGGGGCCACGAAAGTGGCCCCGCCAAGACCAGCCAAGCAAAGCGCAAGGGCACTACCTACCTTTTCTGGAAGTGTTTCGTCGTTTTTTTGAACCCTCCTAGAGTTGGTTTCCGATGTACCAGATAGTTCATATTCTCAGGATATGATGGCATTAATAGATTTATTAAACTTACAAAGTTTCAATTGAATAGCTCTAATACTTTAAATTTTATTGATATCTAAAATACACCGATTTCGTCACTGACACACTGATGATCATCAAAATGTTTGGCTACTTGCTGAAGTGCTAGAAAGCTGAAATTTGGTATGTAATCTCAGCTTAGTATACAACCAGCAAAAAAATTCATAAACTTACAACTTTCGCCCTCCATCCCCTAAAATGGGGGGTGGAGGTAGAAAAAAAATGTCAATAAAAACACTATCATGCCCCCAGATAAGCTTATAAATTTCGCCCCCCATCCCCTAAAATTAGGGGGGGGGGTGGAAGTTTGATTGCGATTTTCACCAATTTTATGAATTAGGACATGAAAGTTTACATGGTACTGTAGACATTGTACTAGACAGTAACTAAAAAACCTAATAACCTAGTAATAAGTACTGTCAAACTTTCGTGTCCGCTTTTTTTTTTCTTCCCAAAAACATAATTTAAAAAAAAGTCCGCCTAGCAACTTACAAAAAGAACTGAAATCCCACCAAAAACATTTCATGTAAAATGTTGTCAAGACGACCACATAATGTTTGGCCTGTGAAAAAGATATCAGATCTCATGTTAAGCCAAACTTCTGAATCTACACGGCCTAACTCTACCGACCCTAACTTCACAAATTCTACGTATCAGTAAAAATGTCTGGTTTGGCTGTTTCGTTGCTTCAGAAACTAAATATTCGCATCACCTTCACGACGGTAGCGAAACGGCGAAGCCATACCTCTTAACTGATGCGTAGAATTTGTGAAGTTAGGGTCGGTAGAGTTAGGCCGTGTAGATTCAGAAGTTTGGCTTAACATGAGATCTGATATCTTTTTCACAGGCCAAACATTATGTGGTCGTCTTGACAACATTTTAAATAATAATAATAATAATAAAATATTTATTACCTCCAAATTGAACAAAAAACACTTAAATCTAAACAATTAGCAGCGTTACAACTACGAAGACAAAAGTGTTTACGATGAGCTCTGGCACCCAGTGTAAGATTTAACTTGTGTTTAGGGTGCCAGCGTCCTCGCCTATGACTTGAACATTAGTAGGTAGTTGTAAGACATAAATACACAATCATTATTATAACTATTTTACTAGCCAATGCAACTGTGATTATAGCCTCTTTGAGTAACTGTATTTGAGTGTGTGTGAATGTGTGTTTGTGTGTGTAATGTGTGTGTTTATTTGTGTAAGTGTGTGTGTCTGTATGTGTGTGAGAGGAGGATAAATATGGTGAAAGCTTGTGTTTATATAATTCTGTATATAGGATATATATATATACACATATACAATATATGTACATATACCTATTACCACATTTGTCTATATTTGTTTCGATATCTGTAGTAGATCTTCAGTCTTGTCGTAACCCAATGTCATAAGCCACTTCATGACCTCTGTTTTACATTTATTTAGACACATTGGAGCAATGGAGCAAAGTTTATTTATTTTATTATATAAGTGGTTAGACAGTACACTAAAATGACGCTGAGCAAGGGCCGTTCTACATCCGTGAGTTGAGCAAACTTCGAAACGTCGTCGTTTTTTGGCATTCGAGTCATATACGACAACAGGGTGTTTACGTAGTACAGTACCAAGAACAAAGAGCTGTCTCACTGTGAGGACCTGACATTCAGCGTAAAGAGCCGTGGTGGGATATCTGAAAGGCTTTGAGGTCATAGTCTTGAGAACAGCTCTCTGTGCTCGTTCCAGAGGCAGGAGATTTGTTTTAGAAGTTCCACCCCACACTGTAATGCAATAGTTTATTATACTTTGACATAGGGCATAATAAACAGTTTTAAGCGTAGAGCGATCCGCAGAATGCCTTAGTTTTTAAAAAAATAAAAATACACTTGCGGACTCGGGATATAATGTTGCTAAGGTGCGGTTTCCAGTTTAGAGAACTATCTAGATAGACTCCAAGATATTTGGCAGACTCACACCTTTTGAGTTGAGGGCAGCCACATTGAGAGGAAGATAGACCGAGTGTGCAAGTGTGTGCTCTGAGCACCATTGAATCCGGGGGAGGGAGGTTGGTTGACAATAAGGAGAAAGGTAAGTAAACAGTTTTATTCAAATTTAGGGTTAGGATATTGTCTGACAGCCATTTCATCACTGAGTTTAGAGCAAGTTCTGCATATTTTACTGTTTCAGGCCAGTCTCTACCATGTATTATTAGAGCCGTATCATCAGCATAAGTGAAGATTGAGCAGTTCGTCAGGGACATTTTGCACAAGTTGCAAAAAGTTGGGTAGGGCCCAAGATTGAGCCCTGAGGAACACCAAAATTCAATGAAATGGTGTCACTAATCACATCATTTATTTTAACACATTGGGTTCTATCACACAGGTAATCCTGAAAAATATTTAAGGTATGACCTCGAACGCCTGAAGCCTCCAGTTTGGATAAAAGGTGGGGGACAGACACGGTGTCGAATGCCTTAGAAAGATCCAAGAAGATCGCCAAGCATTTCATTTTACTATCTAATTTAGATACTACATGGTCTACCAGGGCAGCAACAGCATTTTCAGTTGACCTGCCACCTCTAAAACCGTATTGGTTATTACTAAGTAATTTATATGACTCAAGATAGTCTACCAGACGATTATTAAGGATCCTTTCTAATATTTTAGAGATAGCAGGCAAGACTGAGATCGGCCTATAATTATCTACATTGTATCTGTCCCCATTTTTGAAGATTGGGTGAACAACAGCTCTTTTGAAAACCTTGGGGAAACAACCCGTACAAATGGAGCGATTGCAGATATGCGTAATGGGTGAGACAATAGCGGGCAAACAAGACTTTAATATTCTCGATGGGATGCCATCCCATCCAGCTGCAGCATCATTTCGTAACCCAATAATGAGATTCGAGACCTCCACTTCATCTGTGGGTAGAAGTACTAGCGAGTTAGGGGGCAACATTGGGGGGTTTTACATGAAATGTTTTTGGTGGGATTGACTTATTATATTGTCGCCGACCAGGAACAAATCCAAACTCTAGCTCATGTCAGCAGTCACACTTGCCAATAGCAAGCCAATAAAGCAGTATCTTGTTAGTTTGTGATACTAGTAAACGTTTGTATTAGTTGTAATTTATGTTAGGTCAAAATAGTCTTGTATGTAAATAGAAGGACAATGTCAAGTTAATATGTGTTTAAGCGAAGTTGATGTTTTATTACATATTTTTATTTTAAGTCAAAGATTGCGAGTACCTATCTATGTAAGTTTCCTATTTTAGTTTAAGGAAAATTTTAATTATTTTATCATTTGGAATTTCTACTTAAATAAAGTAGAAAAGGGCTTGGAAAATTTCGGTAAAACAAAACCTAAGTCTAGAGGTTTCTGTTCGCTATAATAATAACTATAATGAAAAATAACTCAAATTATACAGAAATTATGAATAGTTCTCAAAGTCTCACAAGAGCAATCAAAGTCAACTAATGAAAGTTTAAACATTATTCATATCTAACTAAGGCACTTAATAATATCATACTTATTTTTAGTTTGAAAAAACATTAGATGAGTCCTCCCACACTGGGTAGGAACGGAAGGAACTGTCAGACTTGACTGACTAAAAATTAAACCTAAGGGTAGGCCTTGGGGCGCTAAGACAGGAAACCTCCACGTGCGTCCGTGGACTGGAGTTCCCTCTCGGATACGTCCGGGGGGAAGACCAGTTTTTCGGGCCGGTGCACCCTGGGATGCGGGCAAAAACTCTTCCTTAGGCACTGTGTGCCTAAGGGGTCTCTTTGCCCGTATGCGAATAGCCTGTCGGGTGGACGCTCCAACGCGTGTCCCTCTGAATAGCAGAGGGCACAGCGGCGGAGCGGGCTTGCGGACGGTGAGTAATGGTTATGCTCGCCGTCTGACCAAGGACCAAGCCCCGGTCAGTGGCGCGTCGTGTTTAACGCGTCACCGACGGGGCCCCTTATGGGGCCAAAAGCCTGCTGGGGTCGCGGATTTTTCTTAATCCAGGATACCGTGGCCCCGGAACGTAAAGGGCATCCGAAGGAACACGGGTGGATTTTAGTCAGTAAGAGTCTGACAGTCCCTTCCGCCCCACCTAGGGCGGGAGGACTCATTTGATGATTTTGCCACCCCAAAAAAAAAAGGGGTAGGCCTTAGGTTGACGTCTAAAAGCGAGAGCAATTCCAGTGCGAGAAGAAAGAGACAGAGCTATACAAGCCGTCTACCGCCACCTCGTTCCCACACTGGAATCACTCTCGCTTTAAGACGTCATGGTAGGCCACCTGGGGGGGTATTACAACGTCTTAAAACCAGGCTTATTCCTGCGAGTGAACGAGATGGCACTAGACGACTTGTATAGTTCTGTCACTTTCACTCGCCGAAATAAGCCTGATTTTAAGACGTTGTAATACGCCCCTGATCTTCGTTGCCTTTTCAGGGCCAAAAACAAACTCACTTTAATTTATTACATGAAATAAAACACAGAACATTCAGCGTCCCATTCGGATTTCCCTATTTATAAACCACAACGTAAAAACATATTGGTACTCGTAGTTCACTGCTTGTTCATAAAACCTTGATTTATATATTATGAGTCATAGAAGTGCGGCATTTAATTAATATCGTCCAATGTCAACTTGTGGCAAAGAAATTCAATTAAGGCCTTTTTCCAAGAAAAAAACTATGTCTTTCCCACTCTAGAAATGCGGAAATCAATTTCGGAAATAAACGACTGCTTTTGACATGAGTAATTAAAAGCTTCTAAACATTAAGAGGCTTTTAAATTTTCTTCAAATAAAATTGATAGTAGGTGTTTACTGAATTTTGAGATCTATGTTAAAGTGAAATATCTGCCACTTGATGTTACCATCCTAATAATAAACTTGTTGGTAAATTTCCAAACATGCTTTTTGAACTTGCGAACTTACCATCTATTTATAGATGATAATAATTATTTTTATAACAAGTGTTATTCATGACGCATCGTGTTTTGTGTGACGAATCATCAGTCCAGTGTGAATGAGCCCTAAGCATAAATTCCCCCATTTTCTTCATTAATTCGTTCATCATTGACCACGAAATGTCAAAATCACCTGCAATAGTAACGCTAAGTCGCCATACACACGAACGTTTTTTTCCGGGCGTTAAAAAAGCGCCCAAATAGAACAAATGCATTCTCATGTATCTGTTCACACGTCAGCGCTTTAAAAGCGCGGCGCTTTTTTTACGACTGTATTTGATTTTAAGTGCTGAGCGGTGATATTTAAGTTCAATTCACCTTTTTGTTAAACTCAGCGCTTTTTTAACGCCGGCAAAAAAAGCGCTTATGCGAATGGGGGCTAAAGTAGTGTACCCAGGCGTTTCTTTAAAGTAAAGTATAATAAAGCCTTAAACGATACAAGAAGCAATACAACTGCATGCAAGTTTCAGTACATTGCGGTAAGTATTTGTTTGATCAACTGAATTCATTTCTTGCAGCGTGTAAATGGGCCTTACGTTCTCAACTTTTATTTTCACTTCAAAAACCAGTATCACAAAAACGGTGGTTAGCTTTCAATAGAAAAAAGACGTTGATAAATTTTACGAAATATTTCTTAAGGCCTGCCCAATGATGACGAAGCTTGTTCTCAGAGAAAACATGACAACTCAGATGACATATAATTATTCAATGTCACACTAAAATAACTTCTAAGAACGTGGTGTGAAATCCTCCAGACTAGCCACAAATATTATGAAGGCTGGACAAATATTTTGGCACCCAGCTCAGCTTGCCTTTGCTTCGGTCACATTTTTTATTATATCATTATGAATATTTGCTAAGCTGAGGCGCAAAACTGTTTCTAAGGTGTTATTCGGATCAGGCACGCGGACGGCGACTAATGGGTGACTTGATGTCCGATCAAGGACCATGCCCGGGCCGACGACGGCGCGTCTTGTTCCACGCGCGCCTCAAAGAGCTGGCAGCAATCGAATCTGACGGGACCCCCTTTAGAGGGTCAAAGCCTGCCAGGGTCGCGGACTGTCTCATCAGGAAACATTGACCCTGGTACGTAAAGGGCTACTGAAGAATCAACGTGGATTTTAGTCAGTACAAGTCTGCCAGTTCCTCCCCCCTACCCGCCTTGGGTAGGAGCATAGATTATATTAAAGAAGGAGATATGGCGTGGAATTCAAAATTTATAGAAATCCGATGAAGCCACAATTGCCCCTCCATAACGCTAATATTGCGCATACAGTTCTGTCAAAACAATACTACGAACAAGTGCACACACGCGCCATCGATAACTCAGTCATTTAAATATAAACCTAATTCTTTACACTACAGCGTACTTTTTCCGTATAATTTACTCACACGAACTAATTGCCCCCGTGTCGCGACAACACACAATGATAATTTCATTGTATGTTGTCGCGACACGGGGGGCGGATACGACTCTCCCGCTCAAATACAACGGACGCACCATGCGACATTACGGCTTGGTGAGGTATCGTTATGTCAGTTTTTCATTGCTTGTCCAGTCACTCAGTGATAGACTGAGGTGGTTGTAAAAGAGCAATGTATTAAATGCAAATCAATACAGTCGGAGTAATATAATATGAAAACAAGAATAAAGTAGTACAAGTCAATAGCTGAGCGAAACGCTCCACACCACGGCTTTACCGACACGCCCCCTTGCCACTTCTCCTGTTTTTAGTATTTCTGTGGGTAGGAGTTACTCATTCGATAATTTTATTACGATAAAAAACAACACACACCCATAAGCTGGAGAAACGATGTTATAAAAACCACAGGATTGCATTAGATGCCGCTTCCAACCGGTCCTATTCGAAAACCAACAGTCCAGACCTATGCATTGGACTTCCAACGGTTGATAATGTATGGATGATGACGAAACTTAAAATATAAATCTTATCAAGGAAGGTATTTCTACTGATTCTACACAAAGCTCATACAAGAACCAACAGAAATTAAGTGCAATAGCACCTGGCGTCTATCATAATAAAATATTACCTAAGTTTAAGAACATAGATGCATTTCTAGAATTTTATTTCAAAATTTTACTATTGTTTCGCCACGCGCTGTCTCGAACCACAAATTGGATTTTCAGCTCCGCACTCGGGTACTCTATAGTGAAGTACCTAATAGCATTGCGATCTGCCTTTGTACTACAGTTGCCGAATGCACACAAATTCTAGCATAGATTCAATTACGACAAGACTGTATGCTGAAGGCGCTCCCTCACCGCGAGCATTCACCTGTAATATGACGTTACAGATTCGAACATTTCATCAGTGAGGGAAGACAATCGAGCATCACAATGCGCACCTTGTATCAAATCTATACTAAATGGACGCGAATGCTATGAATACGGAGGTAGTATTGTAATGTAATGCTCAAAGTCGAATCTATAATATTATATTACACGCGAATGCTCCCGGTGAGGGAGCGCCTTAAGGCTTTCAAAATATCTAGGTACGTCTTAAGATACTGTCCATGCTAGCTACTCGTGTTAATTATTTGTTCTAATAAATGGCTTGTAGTGTCAAAGCAAAGATGAGCTCTTCAAAGGGGCATAGATATTGATGTCTACTGTATACATCGCTCCTCCCACCGAATAATATCGTAATGTGATAAAACGATACTTTGCGTTTTATTGCATATTCATCATGTAGGTACTCTCTTACACATTGTCAATTTTTTTCACATTTTTCCTATGAGTACATTACAAATTAGTGTTTTTATAATAACCATAGCCCTAATATTCCGTTATAGATTTATTGTACTTATTTACCTGAATAACATCGCTTCTAGTGATTACGAATAACACTGCTAATAAGAATTTCAATATGTTACGATAACGATATTATTCGAGTAAGAACAGCAAACTCGTTTTATAGTAAAGTTTTTTAACAATACTATTCCTGTAGAGATTTTATTTCAAAAATATGGTAATGCTGGTTACTATTTAATTAAATATTAAAAAAAAATAGCAATTACTTTTGCAATAGTTTACCGAGGTGATATCTACACTCAATCTATGATTGCTGTATTATCTATTAATGAGAAGATTATCGAGCTGGAGGAAGAATTGAGCAAAATGCGCTGGGATATCTTGGGATTATCTGAAATCCGAAGAGAGGGTCAGGATACGATAGTTCTAGATTCCGGCAACATGCTCTTCTACCGGGAAGGAGACCGTAAATCCCAGGGTGGTGTTGGATTTCTCGTCCGCAAGTCCCTCATCAACAACGTTGTGAAAGTCGACAGTGTGTCGAGTAGGGTAGCATACCTTATACTCAGAATAACCAACCGGTATTCGTTGAAGGTCATACAGGTATATGCACCGACCTCGACACATTCTGATGATGAAGTAGAGGCATTGTATGAGGAGATATCCGAGGCCATACATACCTCCGAAACCTAATTCATCGTTGTTACTTCAACGCGAAGGTGGGCGCACGGAATGGCGATGAGTTGAGAGTGGGGCCATTTGGGTATGGGCAGCGAAACCATAGGGGCCAGCGACTGGTCGACTTCATGGAAAAGGAAGAAATTCATTCAGTGGCTATCTAGGAGGTGGACGTGGATGAGCCCCGATGGTACTACCAGAAACGAGATTGACTTCATCATGACGACCAAGAAGCGAATATTCAGTGATGTCTCTGTGATCGCCAAGGTGAAAACCGGTAGCGATCACCGAATCGTCAGAGGCACATTGAACATCAATGTGAAGCTTGAAAGGTCTCGTCTGGTGAAGTCCACGCTCCGACCTGGTCCTGCCCACATCCAGAACCCCGAAGACTTTCAACTCGAACTGCACAATCGCTTCCAGTGCCTAACCGAATGCGAAACTGTGGACGAGATTAACAATGGCTTGGTGGAAACTATCCAAGTTCTTTAAGACACCGCACCGCAATAAGCCTCAAAAGCTCTCGAACGGAACCATCAAGTTGCAAGACCGGACAAGAGACGAGGCTGCAATCTTCAGCTGATATGTCGGAATATGGCAAACTCAATAAACGAATCTCTAAATCAATGCGACGTGACCTGCGTGCCTATAGTGCGGCACGGATCAAAGAGGCAATCGACCGGAACCAGTGCTCTAAAGTCTTCGCAAAGAATTCGTCTATTGGGCAAAGCCAAATGACAAAGCTGAAGATTAACGATGGCAGCATCATTTCGACGAAACCGCAGATTCTGAGAGAGTTTGAGAGGTTTTACGAACAGTTATACACATCAACACGATAACCCAGTGTCGGTACAGCTCAAGACGCAAGAGCTAAACTGACTCGACACTACACCGAGGATATCCCGGATATCAGTCTGTACGAGATTAGAATGGCTCTTAAACAGCGCAAGAATAACAAGGCGCCGGGTAAAGACGGAATATAATAATAATATTCCACAACTATCACACAACGCCATCTAGTCCCAAGCTAAGCAGAGCTTGTGTTATGGGTACTAGACAACTGATAAACATACTTATTATATTTCTAAATACATACATATTATAGATAAATAACACCCAGACACAGAACAAATGATCGTGCTCATCACACAAACATTTGTCCTGGGTGGGAATCGAACCCACGACCTCCGGCATAGCAGTCAGGGTCACTAACCACTAGACCAACAGGCCTGTCAGCCTGGAATCACAACAGAACTTCTGAGAGCGGGTGGAAAATCGGTACTTTTATTCCTGCAGAAGTTATTTAATTCCATCATACTCGAAGGTACTACGCCAAAAGCATGGCACGGGAGTGTGGTTGTTCTTTTCTTCAAAAAGGGTGACAACACCTTGTTGAAGAACTACAGCCCAATCTCACTTCTCAGCCATGTATACAAGCTGTTCTCAAGAGTCATTACGAAACGTCTCAAACGCAGGTTTGATGAATCCTAGCCTCCCGAACAAGCCGGTTTCCGAAAATGTTTTAGTACCATAGACCACATACACACGCGCCAGATTATACAGAAGACAGAGGAGTATAATCGGCCATTATGTGTAGCATTTGTGGACTATGAAAAAGCCTTCGATTCAATCGAAACCTGGGCAGTATTGCAGTCCCTCCAACGATGTCATATCGACTATAGGTATATCGAAGTGTTGAAGTGTTCGTATAGAAACGCCACCATGTACATCCGACTTCAGGAATAGAACACGAAACCAATCCAATTGCAGAAAGGCATGAGAAAAGGATACGTTATTACTCCGAAACTGTTCACGAACGCGTTGGAGGACGTTTTCAAGCTCTTGGAATGGAACGGACTCGGCATCAACATCAATTGCAAATACATCACTCACCTTCGTTTTTCCGATGATATAGTCATCATGGCAGAATCGTTGGAGCACGTTAATGCTATGCACAGTGACCTCAGTATCGTTTCCCAACGGGTCGGCCTTAAAATGAACATGGACAAGACGAAAATCATGTCGAATGTCCATGTCGCACCCGTACCGGTTGTTGTTGGGAATGATACTCTCTAAGTTGTAGACCTCGTTGTTACCTTGGACAGATTGTTCAGTTACGTAGGTCCAACTTCGACAAAGAGGTCGCCCGAAGAATCCAACTCGGATGGGCAGCGTTTGGGAAGCTACGTGATATCTTCTCATCGAGAATCCCACAGTGTCTCAAAACAAGGGTGTTTAACCAGTGTGTGTTGCCAGTAATGACATATGGCTCTGAAACGTGGTCTTTGACTGCTGGCCTTTTAGAGAGACTAAGAGTCACTCAACGAGCAATGGAAAGAGCTATGCTCGGAGTTTCTTTGCGGGATAAAATCCGGAACATGGATATTCGGCGAAGAACCAGAGTCACCGACGTAGCTCATACAATTTGCAAGTTGAAGTGGCAATGGGCAGGCCACATCGCTCGTAGAACTGACGACCCATGGGGAAGAAAAGTTCTCGAGTGGCGACCACGGACCGCAAGACGCAGCGTAGGCAGGCCCCCCACTAGGTGGTCCGACGACATCTTGAGGGTCGCGGGCAACCGATGGATGCAAGTGGCGAATTGTCGTTCGGCGTGGCGGTCTAAGGGCCTATGTTCAACAGTTGACGTCTTCCGGCTGATGATGATGATGATGAGTTTTCTTTTATCAGAAACCCATAGATTTATTGAAAGTTATATTTCTAATAATGGATATTACTTAACAGGGAATTGAAGAATAAAATAGTATTAAAACAATAACTTAACATATAATATATATTATATAGGCGAAAATCCCAGTTACAGTCTATTACCGTTTATGTTTGGATGTCTTTGTTTAACGAATAACATTGTAGTACACTATTATTGTGCACGCTGTCTTTTTGTTTCTACGCGAATAATATCGTTATGTTTTGTTGCAAAATAATGTTTTTCTAACGTATCCAGTAAAATATATTTTCTTTAATAACTTGGTCCTAATAAAATAAAAATTAAATACGTTTATATAGAATGATTCTATAAAAAAATTAACTTTCATTTGATATATAAATCATTCTCTTAGGTTGAACAATTTTTACAATAATCGTAAAAAAACACTGTTTTATTTTTCCTGTAAAATTTGAATTTATCGATTACGATATTATTCGGTGGGAGGAGCGACATGTATACGGGTCATATTGAGTTTAGATATTCGGAAAACAGGCCAGTGCGATATCGCAACGATGTTGTTGCAAGGACCTGTTTTACTACTTTATAGTAGCCCGCTTCTAGCGGCCCGTCCCGGCTTCGCATGGGTGGACATGATAATAATATAGACTAAGTTACTCAGGGTGAATGCAGCTTTCTAATGGTGAAAAGAAATTTGAAAGCGGCACATTAGTCTTTGAGTTTATTCATTACAAACAAAAATACAAATCTTTCCTGTTTGTAATTATGCTTTATAAGTTTGAGCAGTTTTAAAAATTAATTTATATTTCGAGACTTTAAAATGCATTGTGTTTTGGGGAAAGAAACATATAGACAAAACCAGATTATAATAACTTGCAAAAGTATAGTATCGTAGTTTTTGCCCTTTCCATTGTGTAGATCTCAATAAAGAAGAAAGGGCATTACACACTTTTTAGTTACCTCTTAGTTCCTACTGACTTGTGTTATACGTTTTAAATACATAATTATTATTTTTTCAACTCTATGATTTTATTAGAACCGTTGTATTTGATACTTTAAGAACAAACAACCATGTTTACCGAAGGAGATGGGATCCTGCGACACAACGTGGTATCCTAGTGCAGGATCCAGTGCCACATATTAATATTGTATCATTCACAGATTTTATTGACCTAGACCAGTCAGTGTAGTATAAAATACAGTTCAAATGTAGTAGGCCAACTTGGACCGTGCAGCTAGATTGCAGTCAGCATGCACTGCATGCAGTCGTTGCAACTACACGCCAACTGCAGATCAACTGCAAATGTGCAGTCGAAGTGCAGTTGAAGTGCAATCCATCTGTCTAGAGCCATAAAAAGCACTACCTTACCCTCTTTTTTTTTTTTTTTTTAGGGTGGCAAAATCATCAAATGAGTCCTCCCGCCCGGGTGGGGCGGAAGGGACTGTCAGACTCTTACTGACTAAAATCCACCCGTGTTCCTTCGGATGCCCTTTACGTTCCGGGGCCACGGTATCCTGGATTAAGAAAAAATCCGCGACCCCGGTAGGCATTTGGCCCCATAAGGGGCCCCGTCGGTGACGCGTGAAACACGACGCGCCACCGACCCTGGCTTAGTACCTGGTCGGACGGCGAGCTTACCCATTACTCACCGTCCGCAAGCTCGCTCCGCCGCTGTGCCCTCTGCTATTCAGAGAAATAAAGTAGATTCAGAGAGTAAATAGAGAAGCGTCCACCCGACAGGCTATTTGCATACGGGCAAAGAGACCCCTTAGGCACACAGTGCCTGGTGAGGCGTGTAAATAGCCTGCACCTTTGTGAAAGTTGTGAGAAAAATTGAAATAAGAACCTATGTAAAAGTGTAATGGCGGACCTCAAAAATAGATTAATTTTTCCATTGGTGAATCCTCGAGAAACCAATACCAAAATATTATTATTAGCAGCAAAACAGGCCCACGTACCTTGACAATCCAGAGATCCCACTCAGACCCAGGGAGATGGTCAGCCTCGTTCATGCGCGCGTGATGGCTTGTAGGTATAGCTGCCGGCCGGCGAGCAAAATCTTCTTAAATCCACCGGTGGAATGGTTAAAACTCCAAAAATAAACACTGCACTATAAGTTCTCAATGAATAGCAAATGCAGGTCCATTTATTTTACAAGTATATTCAAGAATTCACCAAAAACGGAATTTTTAAAAGCGGAGCACAGGACACACAGTGTCTTTTCTTATGGCGACGGGAACAGAGCTTCTCACTCATGCCATCTATGGTCATGTTGCGAAAAACTCAAGAAAGTTTCGATACGAGGGCGTTGCTGATGCAAAATGTATTTGTCCGAGGATTCATCAATAGACAACTTAAAATATTTAATTTGAACTACTAACATATTATATTATGTGGAAAAATCCTAAAATATTATTATTTTATTTTGTATTGAAAAAACATTGACGCTTCACCATGCTCGGGGGCTTTGGAAGGACGCAAGTGCTTTCAAAAGGAAAAGTGAAAAATTATAAGTATTTACTGACCTACATTTTGATCAAAGAAAATCTAAGTTTTATGACTGAATGCGAGAAACAAACGATATAAGTTATTTAATGTATTTCCTAAACCTTAAAGACTACGAGTATTATATAAGAGTTAATGTTTATTGCGTTGGAATAGGATATAATTTAGCGACGGCACGTTTAAAATTACCGAACTTCGTCTTTACCATTGCAACACGACTGACATTATCCGTGCCTTTATAAACTTCAGTTATAACTCCTAATGGCCAACTTAGAGGAGCTGAATTGTCCTGTCCCACAAGTACGACAGTTCCAACTTCTACGGGTTTGTCAGGAGTTACCCATTTTTGTCTGACTTGCAGCGTATGCAGATACTCTAGGTGCCATTTCTTCCAGAAGGATTGGACCATACCATCTAACAACTGTTTGCGCTGCGACAAATTAATGCGCTGACCAGACAAATCGGCTGCCGGCAAGTACTGCAATGGAGTCGACATTAAAAAGTGAGCGGGAGTAATAACTTCGGGATGGGGATCGGAAGACAAAACGCTCAGAGGGCGCGAGTTCATAATGCACTCTATTTGAATGAGTACAGTTTGTAACTCCTCATAAGTGAGAAGCTGACTTCCGATCACGCGATAAAGGTGCGTTTTTAACGTTTTTACATTCGTTTCCCACATGGCGCCAAAATGTGGGGAGCGAGGTGGGATCATTTTCCACATTATGCGGCGTGTTGACAACTCATGTAAAAGAGATGAATTGAAACTTGACTTTATTAAGAATCTATAAAGTTCATCTAGTTGGGCCTTAGCGCCAACGAAATTTGTAGCATTGTCCGAATAGAGACAAGATACTGGCCCTCGACGCGAGATAAAACGTTTAAACGCGGCTAAAAAGGCATCAGAGGTTAAATCAGCGACCAACTCTACATGGACGGCTTTGGTTACTAAGCACACGAATAAACAGATATACGCCTTCTGGGCGTGTTGGCCTCTGCGACGAGTGAGGGTTATGCGGATGGGACCAGCATAATCCACTCCAGTGTGGACAAACGCCTTTGCTTCCGATACTCGGTATTCAGGTAGGTCTGCCATCATTGGAATGGGATGCGTCGGATTTACCCGAAAACATGTGTTGCATTGTCGCAACTTGGACCTAATGACAGTCCTGGCATCTAGTATCCAAAATCGCTGTCTTAGAATAGACATGAGTAGTCCCGGTCCAGTGTGACAATTCATCACATGGTAATGACGAATTACTAGGTCCACAATATGGTCATGTTTAGGAAGTAAAAAAGGATGCTTAGCGTCAAATGGAAGATGAGACTTCGAAAGCCTTCCGCCGATGCGTAATATTCCCTCTTCATCTAGAAAGACAGCTAAACTTTGTAGTTTCTTTGGAAGCAATTTCCCAGATTTGATGAGCTTAATGTCATTTGCAAAATGAACAGATTGCACAGCACAGACTATCGCTCGTTCCGCAGCTGACAAGCCCTGAATAGAACGAGGTTCACAATGAACCTTTGGTCTAGCGAATTTCAATATATAGGAAACAATGCGCAACAATTTATCCCATGATGAGGTACGTTGAGCAAGTTGATATAGAAGAGGTTGTACTACTTGCGTGGTCACTGTTAAGACATTTGCCTTGTGCTCGGGAAGTTCCCCACAATTAATAGGAGAGAACGGTTTGACGGGCCAATCCTCAGGAGCACAACGAAGCCAAGAGGGGCCGTTCCACCAAAGTTCATGTGACACTAATTGAGAAGGAAGAATCCCACGAGACAGACAGTCGCTTGGATTCTCAACACCTGCCACATGGTAAAAATGTTGAGAACCCAAGTTCTCCTGACATTGAGCGACTCTATTGCTGACAAAGACTGACCAGCGGTGCGGAGGAGAATGTATCCAAGATAAGGCTATCGTGGAATCCGAAAAGGCGTAAATTCCTGCAATAGGAATACGTAAAGCGTAAGTATCACGAACAGTTTTTACTAATTTTGACATGAGCACGGCGGCACATAGCTCCAGACGTGCAAGAGTTGTAACCTTGGTAGGTGAAACCTTTGATTTCGCACAAAGTAAGCGGACTATGACACCGGATGGACCAGTAGAGTGTATATAAATCACACATCCGTACCCACCCATACTAGCATCAGCAAACGCGACTATACGAACGGAACAATCATCGGTAACGCCCACGTGGCGTGGTATGCGTAATGTATCCAGCAATGGAAACTCTTGCATGAGAATGGAAAAACGTTTAAAAATGTCGTCAGGAGCGGGATCATCCCAACCAATATTGCTCAGCCATAACTCTTTGATGAGCAACTTGGCATAAAATATCACGGGGGCGACCAAACCGAGAACATCAAATAAGCGTGCGACTATCGAGAGTATATTTCTCTTAGTACATTTCTCAGCTACTTGTGCGGAAGTGAAGAAGAAATTATCCTGAGAAGGTTCCCACGAAAGGCCGAGAACCTTAGACACATCACTCCCAGCGTGAAAATCAAGGGACTTGCGATGCGAGTCGGGAAGACTGTTTAAAAGAACGGGTGAATTGCTACACCATTTAACAAGGTCAAAATCGCCCGATTTAAACATCTTTATAAGATCATGCGATAGCTGCATGGCGGTGTCTTCATTATTCACAGAATACACCAGATCGTCCATGTAGAGACTTGTCTCTGCTACTTTAGCAGCTTCGGGATAATGCGGACTGTCAGAGGCCAACTGTCGCACAGTGCGCATAGCTATGTAAGGACTCGACTTAAGCCCGAAAGGTAAGCGATTAAAAGCGAAAATTAACACAGGTTCGTTCTCATTGAATCGAAACAAAATGCGTAGGTATTTACGCTGGTCAACGGGTACACCAACGCGTAAATACATTTGTTTAATATCAGCATTTATAGCGATGGGAAATATTCTAAAATTTATTAAAAGAATAAACAAATCTGTTTGTAAATTTGGACCAATATGGAGTACATCATTTAAAGATAACCCTGTATGAGTTTTAGCACTAGCATCCAATACAATGCGCGGCATCGGTTTGTCTGGCCGAACGACAGCGTGATGAGGGATATAGTACCCGTCATCGGAAACGGCAGATTCGTCGACCTGACTTAAGTAACCGTTGTCCATATACTCTTTGATCACTGCGTTATAATTTTTCCGCAACATCGGCAATTGGCGGAATTTCCTTTCAAGTGCAATAAGTCGACGGTACGCGGCGGTGCGGGAGTTACCCAACTCGGCGGGATCCTTTCTGAAAGGTAACGCGACGGTATAACGTCCCACATCGTCTCGTGACACGGTCGAGGAAAAAATATTCTCACATTCGGTTTCCTCAGGAGAGAAAAAACGTTTATTATCAACTTCTTCCAATTCCCAAAACTTCTGTAATAAATCATTGAGAGCCAATGCTGTGAAAGAAGACTTAGGTAAATTTAAATTATCACTATTATGCGGAAAATCACCCATAAAGATATACCCGAATGTGGTCAATAAAGCAGGTGGGGCGCGTGAACCAAGATCGACCCTATTCCCCAAGAAAATGTACGGAAACAGCTGAGCGCCCAACACTAGGTCAATATCCCCTGGAATATTCCAGCTTAAATCTGCGAGCGGAAGCGCGTGGAAGTCTATATGGCTATCCCACTTAACATGGTGCGATGGTAGCTGGTCCGTAATGCACTCAACTACGAACGCGTGAATAGTATATTTTTGATCCGGATATACGCGAGACTCGATATCTAAATGTACGTAACCTATTATCGGTCGCGATACAGAACCAACTCCTTTAACAAAAGAATTACTCAAAGGAATTATCGGTAAATTAAGTTTTCTACAACAGGCTGTAGTTATCAAATTATTCTGCGACCCATTATCAATTAAGCACCTCACTAATGTTTTGTGACCCGCACTGTCATTTTTAGCTCGCGCATAAACCTGAGCTGTCGATAACAGCACTATCGCCTTAGCTTTCGCTGCATCAGCTGCCAACAACACGGCCGAGCTGTGATCCGAAGACACTGGCGTCACATCACACGAATCAGACGCAATCACCCGTGCGGAAATATCGACCTTATCGCACTGAACGTAAGAGCGCGGCACCAAAGACGTACCGGGGTTCGAAAGGAGCGAGGGAGGCGGGGAGGACAGCGGCGCGGGAGGCGACGCCACGACTACATTGCAATTCGTCATTTTAACATCAGCTGTTTGCGGTTTATTTTCTTTCTCAAAGTGTAATAGTGTATGATGGCGTTTTTTACATAAGTCACAGACTGATGTTGACTTGCAGTTACTCAAACCGTGCAATGTGCTTAGACAATTCGCGCACCCACGTTTGGATTTAATAAACTCGAACCTTGTTCTAGGAGTCAACGCGGATTTAAACTTAGCGCAGTTATACAAATGAACATGAGCGTTATCATTACAATAAGCGCAGCATGGAACCGCGATCGCGGGTAAACAAGCGGACGAGTCAGCTGACTCGCTCACAACAAACGCTTTTGTCTGTGTGCGTGACTCGCGAGGAGCGGAAGCGGGGTTTCTACTAAAGTTTCTCGCGTTAGAATGATACAAATTCGAGCGTGCTAATATCTTTGCCTGGTCTTGAACGAAGCTTATCAATAATTTCGTTGTGGGAATTTCAACATCTCGAATGGTAAGTTCAAACGATTGAGTAGTCTGTGCATCGATTTTTCTCATTGCGCAGTGCAAAAGAATAAAATCAGCAAGATCCGTAATCCCAAGTTGTTTCAAGGCAGAAATAGACGCACTAAATGTTTCTATGAAAGAATCGAGACTATTAGCGTTATATGAACAACTTTTTAAATCCAATATGTTATTTAAATAATGCGTACCTAGTGAGCGCTTCTCTTGATATTTTTTAACTAAACTATCCCATAAAAACTTGTAAGTATCACCCGTAGGCACAATTCCAGCGGTAACCTTCAATGCGTTGTGTGTAAGCCTACCTACCAAGTACTGCACACGCTGCGAATCAGTCAGCTGATCATTATCATGGATATTTGACTTAAACGACTCGTAGAAAACCGGCCAATTCTCAATTTTCCCGTCGAAAGATGGCAGCGCGATAGGAGGCAACTTTATTTTAAGCGGTTCAAAAAGAGTCTTTGAGTCACTACTGGGTGTTGGTGGCGATTGATTACTGTTTATTTTATTCCTAACACGTTTAATATGAATATACAAATCTTCAAAGGATTCTAAACAAGCGTAGTCGGCACTTGAACCAGGTTTTAAACTAATGTTTATTTGATTAATTTGATCGACAAAAGATTCAAATTTATCTCGAATGTCATCAATTGTCTCTGACTCAGTCATAAAACTCTCATTTTTCCTCGAATCGAACGACGATATATTTCTTGATAAATCATACAATCGATTAATGCGTTTAAATAACAATCCTTTCTTTTCATGAAGAATAGTTAATAAATCTTCCGGCTTCAGTTGTTTATCCGTCATTTTGTTAATTATCAAACGAAGACAATAACAGAATAAATACCTACCAGGCGGTTTGCAATAATAACGCACCTACCAACTATGAGTACCTAGGTATCTATCTAATTATTACTTAATACGCACAAAGCCGAGATGAGTTGGTGACTACCTACTTATTTACTTCAGAACAAAGCGAATTTTTAAATGCGGATACCTACATAGAATGAACTTTTACCAATAAATACGTAATGTAGTTCTATGTAAGTTCTGTTTCTGTTAATGTATGTTCTAATAAATAATTGAACAGATTTACCAACAAATACGTAAAATCTATTGTCAATTTATTAGGCTGCGTTAAACAGGCAATTTACCGAAAGTTTACGTAAATAAATACCTATTGTGGGTTATTGAACCTATATGATTTTTACCAAACAAATACGCAAAAAATATAGGTACTGGTTATTTATCCGGTATCGAAGGACCAATAAATATGGTGAGGCGTGTAAATAGCCTGCACCTTTGTGAAAGTTGTGAGAAAAATTGAAATAAGAACCTATGTAAAAGTGTAATGGCGGACCTCAAAAATAGATTAATTTTTCCATTGGTGAATCCTCGAGAAACCAATACCAAAATATTATTATTAGCAGCAAAACAGGCCCACGTACCTTGACAATCCAGAGATCCCACTCAGACCCAGGGAGATGGTCAGCCTCGTTCATGCGCGCGTGATGGCTTGTAGGTATAGCTGCCGGCCGGCGAGCAAAATCTTCTTAAATCCACCGGTGGAATGGTTAAAACTCCAAAAATAAACACTGCACTATAAGTTCTCAATGAATAGCAAATGCAGGTCCATTTATTTTACAAGTATATTCAAGAATTCACCAAAAACGGAATTTTTAAAAGCGGAGCACAGGACACACAGTGTCTTTTCTTATGGCGACGGGAACAGAGCTTCTCACTCATGCCATCTATGGTCATGTTGCGAAAAACTCAAGAAAGTTTCGATACGAGGGCGTTGCTGATGCAAAATGTATTTGTCCGAGGATTCATCAATAGACAACTTAAAATATTTAATTTGAACTACTAACATATTATATTATGTGGAAAAATCCTAAAATATTATTATTTTATTTTGTATTGAAAAAACATTGACGCTTCACCAGTGCCTAAGGAAGAGTTTTTGCCCGCATCCCAGGGTGCACCGGCCCGAAAATCTGGTCTTCCCCCGGACGTATCCGAGAAGGAACTCCAGTCCACGGACGCACGTGGAGGTTTCCTGTCTTAGCACCCCTACCTTACCCTCTGCTGATATTATCAACGGCTAAGCAAATACAAATAGGTTCTTTATAAAAGGCCTATGGTGACTTATGTAGGCGCGGGCATGCGGGCGGCGAGTAAAGGGCAACTCGCCACCCGACCATGGACCATGCCCGGGTTGACGGCGCGTTGTGTTCCACGCGCGCCTCAAGGAGTGTCAGCATGATGACGGGGCCCCCCCTCTAGAGGGCCAAAGCCTGCCGGGGTCGCGGGACTTATCTCATTACCGTGACCCCGGGACATAACGGGCTATTGAAGGACACCGTGGATTTTAGTCAGTACAAGTCTGACAGTCCCTCCCGCCCTGCCCGGGGTGGGAGGACTCATTTGATGATTTTACCACGCTAAAAAAAAAAATGGTGACTTATGTATTTGAACAGTCTCTTACCTCACATTCGTGAGATTAGGTGATAAATTTCCCCTTTAACCGACACTTCGGAAGTGATTCAACGCCTTCTACTTCCCATGAATCTCTCTGTACCATAATTAGGTCATGTTGACGTAATTTATTTGGAACCAATATAGGAGAATCGGTGAACTGAAGAACATGAATATACCTATTTATTTATCATTTATTGTAACGCATTGGTGACTATGGTTCACAGCTTACCTGATGGATGTAAATAATGGGTTTTTTCTTTTTGATGAATTCATGGAAATCTTTTTCTTTTTATCAGAATATTATAAAGTTGTACTGCAAAAGTTGAAGTTAAATAATGGTCCCACCTTGGGCGCCAATATTATGCGACACTTTTTCTGTTGTGCTTATTGTCATTTTTTTATGAAGTTGTAATAAAAAGAACTAATACCGAATACATAATCATTTATGTGTGTGTTTAATAATTCTTTTGCTGTGTATTGAATAGAGTTTTAAAAGCCAGTGCAGTCACTAGTTGCAGAAATAAGTTTTTTTTTTTTTTTTATGAAGTCCTTTCAAGTTTCTCATAGATTAGTTTGACGCAGCATATTGAACATCGAATAAGCAGAGGACATTTTCTGAAAAAATAAAGAGAAAAATTATTTTAATGTTGTCAGTGGTCTATAAAAACTTCTTTCAGGTAGGTACCTAATTACGAATCATGCCGCAATTGCGAAATAAGATCCCTCTTTGAGGAGTATTTAGGGAGGCGCGAGGGCGTCCTCAATTTCAGCCTGACACAGGACCTCACCGGACACGGGCGTTTCTGGAGGTTCCTGTGTTTGATTGGACGGAAGGAAACGCCTGGGTGTCACCACTGTGAGCATCGCCCGGAGGACATGGTGAAGCATACGTTGCAGGTGTGCCCCTCTTAGACAAAGCATCACAGTGTCCTCACGAGGGCGATAGGCGGCGGCGACCTCTTGCGCCTGGCATTGGTCGAGGCCATGCTGAGTGGCGAGACGGAATGGGAAGCGGTCGCCTCCTTCTGTGAAGCAGTCATGACAGCAAAGGAGGAAGCAGACTTTGTGAGGGACAGGCCACCCTGTACTCACGACCCAGCCGCCGCAGGAGATGCCTACGGCAACGTACTTTGCGAGACGATTTACGGCCACCGCCGTAGGCGTGGGCATAAAGATGGGGACTAATGGGTGACTAGCCGTCCAATCATGGACCATGCCCGGTTTGACGATGCGTCTTGTTGCACGGCACGGGCGCCTTAAATATCTGTCAGCAATCTGACAGGACCAAAGCTTGCCAGGGTCGCGGGACTGTCTTATCAGGTAACCCCCGGAACGTAAAGGGCTATTGAAGGACACCGTGGATTTTAGTCAGTAAGAGTCTGACAGTCACTCCCATCCAGCTCTGGGTGGGAGGACACATTTGATGATTTTACCACGTTAAAAAAAGGTATCTACTTACTTCTGAAAATGTTGCAATAGAAACGTCTTGAAAACCAGGAGCCTGAAAGGGCAATGGCCGTAACGAGCGCTGTATTATAATAACCAAGTATGAACGTATCACGGGGCCTGCGTTCCAGAAAGGAATGTCCCAACAAGCGTCACAAACTGATTGTATCTGAAATTCGAATTGCAGGAATTTGTCGATAAAAATGTTTTTCTATCGTGGATTATTCAGATATTTGCAAATGCATGTATATCCTACATACCTTGTAAGTCAGGTAGGTGCCCAAAAAACTCGATATGAAATTTAGAATGCAACAAGCAACAAGTATTACTAAAAGTATAACTTGAAGCTCGCCTTGGTCCAATTTCTAAAAATAAAACAGTTTTTAAAATAATATCATAATTATTTAAATTTTCATTGTCATGGATCCGTTATTGTTTACTTGGGTGTTGCATTTTTTGACGCCGATTTCACAAAGACTACTGGACAAACAAACAAAAAAAGTGGATAATAACTTTTCTTTTGGAAGTAGGTGGCAAAAGACAATGAAAGTTAACAAAAAGCCACAGACTTTCGCAAGAAAACTTATTTTAACTTTTTTGTGTTTCTTTTTTGACGCTTTAATTTTCCAAAATGCAGTAGATTATATGACCATAGCCTTATTCCACTTCCATCTAGCAGATGCTAGTGCTAAGCAGCTTAATATGTATAAAAAATGATATATTTATTCTTAAAAAATTAAATATTCACGGTAGTACCATACCTCTGCAACACAGTAAGCTGTCAAACAAACCACAGGACTAGAAATTGCTTGTTCGAACAACAGTAGTTTCTTGTAAACAATCGCATGGTCTTCTAGCAGGCTACAACAAGGAAATAAATCTTGTTACTTTGTCTGGGAGTTTGTTTAGCATATAACCAAGACCGTGGCCCGAGATAGCAAGCTCCGAGCTGCCCTTTTGATAAAAGCTCCTGGCTGGAGGCTTTAGAGTTATTAATGCTTTTGGCCTCGTACAGGACCAGGAAATTGGTTATTTTATTTTAATTGTTTTCTTAGTTTCTTTTGTTCAATTTTTACATCTTTTTTTAACTTTATGTTGTTGTTCTTTACACTTTTTAAACTTTAAAACTTTTTCTTTCTTATTTTCAGGCATCCACAAAAAAGTCCGGTAAAGCAGCTCATAACTTCCTCTAAGTACCTTGTTTATCTGTGTTAGGTACTAAATAATAAAAAAAATATGCAGCTTAAAATCACTCAATTACACTTAAGGTGCATTCACACACATCAGTCACGTCACGTCACCGACAACGGATCGGTTACGGTTTGTGTACGTATCCACAAACATCAGTCACCGTCACGTCGTTCGTCAGTCATGTCGCCGGTTTGACTGAATCATTGAACAATAACATCAGTCAAGTTATGGGTTGGTCACACGTGTAGCAATGACGATAGCACGACGTTGACTAAACTGAGACGTGACGATCCCGGGTGTGTCCGATAAGAGTACGAAACTTGTGTGGAAATATTATTAGACGTGGCTGACCGGTGACATCACTGATAGATCACGTGCCGGTGATTGACTGGTGACTTACTTGTGGGAACAAAGTTATACTAGGAGTATAGAAACATTTTTTTTTAATTATAGACCTCGCTTCTCTATTTTATCTACCCGAGGGCGAGGTGCAAATCTTTAGATGTGCCACTGGTTAGACTTGATAATTATCTTCTACCTGTACATTAATTGATGATGCATCACGATGTCTCTCATTCGAGTCTCAATCAAATAAGAGAAGTGTTTACTTTCCTCTTTACTAGTGGCTGGATGTATGTCCACGAGAAGATCTTGGAGACTCCATACTACAATATCAACTTTTGAAGTTATCTGTCTGATCCATACAATTTGTGTTTGCATCATAACTGAAAATACGTATCATTTCCAACATTAACATAAGCTCGTTATCAAATCAAATATTTTCTACATAATATGTATACAAAATTATTTTTAGTAAATGCGAAACCTGAATATAATATGTAGTTTGATCAGAATCAATAAATGATTCTATTCTTATATTTTTACACCATGTTACCTATATTTTTTCCAAAAATATTTTAAATCAATTTAATCACAAGTTCATTACAACTTATTGCCAAACTATTATCAGTGAGTGTACGACACAGGAGGCGCGGGTTGCGTGGGTTTCCGCGAAATGAGCATGTTTTTGAACGGACAACTAGGTAACATGGACTCGGCGTCCGCAAAATTTCTAGTGTGAGTTTACCGGCGTTCCTGTCCTCTGTCCACAGTACTGAAACCTTAACCATGAAGATTTTAAGTCTCTCCCTGGTTGACTTTGAAGTGCGGAGAACGCCTGGAAAATGACTTGCCCGGATTTAGATCGACTCGTGAACCCATCTTCCCAGAGGCAGTGGGATGAGCCGCTCTGCAGGTTGGTACGGTACAATCTTGTTAATACGTCAACCAATTCTGTAGAGCGTGCCCGCCTGCTGGCTGTGGGCGAATGGGAGTCGGGTCTATGGCTTCAGGCACTACCGTCACTCAACATAGGTACCATGCTTAGTGACACTACTTTCCGGATCGCTACATGCCTGCGTTTTGGCGCTCCTTGCGGTGCTCCACATTGAGGTCAGTGTGGCGAAGCAGTCGACTGCCTCGGGCACCATGGCCTTTCCTGCAGCAAAAGTGCGGGTCGGTTAGCACGGCACGCCAGCTTAAATGACATTATCCGTCTTGCTCTTGTCATCGCCGGGGTGCCAGCTGTTTTAGAACCCAATGGCTTGGCACGCGACGATGAGAAGAGACCAGATGGGATGACTATAATGCCATGGAAGTTGGGTAGACCTTTGGTGTGGGGTGCAACATATGTCGACACCCTTGCACCATCCCATCTTCCCGGTACGGCGTGCTGTGCTGGTGCGGCTGCTGCAAGTACTGAAAACCTCAAACGGCGTAAATACAATGGCTTGACTAGCAGCTACGTATTTGAGCCGTTTGGGGTTGAAACACTAGGGCCATGGGGTCCGAGTGCTCACCAAGTTTTTAAAGAGCTTGCTAAACGAATAGTCGACTCTTCGCGTGACCAGAGGGCTGGCCTATTTCTTGGTCAAAGAATTATATTAACATTGATGTTATAGTAATTATAATTAGGTTTGTTAATTTGGTTATTTAATGCATGTAAATATTTGCAATAAAAAAATATTGGTAGTATTTTTTGCATGTTTGTTGTACTTAGATTCTTGACACACGGGTTTTGCATATACTAAAAATAATGCAGTCATCGTAGGCAACTCACAAACGTAGTTATAGGAATATAAAATGACACAAATATTAGCAAACATGAAGGCTAATTCATAAACCGGAGATTTGCTAAAATCGACGTTAAACAGCCAAAATGGAAACAGAAGTGGCCGACTTCCACCAGCATCGGCATCATGAGTAGACAGAAAGTAGAAGAGCGAAAGAAAAGCGAATACGTTCATCGCAAATGGGACTAAAGCGGAGAATAAGCATACGAATAAGCAGATCTTCCAAGTTTTCAGTTGTTCCTCAAAATACCGGACTCTGAAATGTTAAAAACAAGATCGATAAATGTATTTATTTTTCCTATAGATTTTAGACTAAATAATAAAGCAAGAAACTGGAACTCTAAAAACTTACCGGTATTTTTCTCCGTCCGTACAAATAAAATAAAAATCTTGTTTCAGAGCTCGCAATAGGTTGTGATATTGTGGCAAATGCTTTCTTGTACAAGTGAGTATCAGCAACTTATAACCAAGGAGAAGAGTGTAGGTACCACCTTCGGTAATTTGAAAAATATCTAATGTTTGTATACCATGATAGCAAGACAAAGAAGAAATCATTGCAGCTATGAGACCTACGATAAAGAAGATAGCGTTTTGATTGAAGTACCTGAAATTCAACTAATTTTCGTTAGACACACGTGAAACAAAAACTATATTTAAAGATATTTATAGGATAAAATATTGCGATGATGTTAAACTGAAATTGCGTTTTATTCTTAACCAAAATTCAGGTCTTGGTCATTTTGCTGTTACTTGTGGCCCTAGCCAGGCCTGTCTCACTCCGCGGTGTAGGCATAAAACTGCAAGTAGTTGCGGGGCCATTATGTCGTGGCCCATTCACTACGGCTGCCACGCGCCACCCGTTACGCACGCGCTCCGTCTCCTTAATATTTTTGTTACGTTACGTGTAGTTACGCACAAGTTTCTTGCTTTAGGTGCTTTTGGTAAATTAATAACACAATATTATTATGAAGAAAAAAAATATTTAGTACATATTTAGTAATGATCAACAAAATTATCTCCCTGCTTGTGAAGTATGGGCTTAACTGATCATGATACCTAATCATGAGGTTACAAGTTTGGAAATGAGGCGAGATACTAATTGAGGGGGGGGGGGTGAGCCTACTGGACGACCAAGATAAAAAGACGACACTCTCACTCACCTTAAGCTGAGTACTAAGAATTAAGATCGGTAGAAAGTAGAAAGATGTTTGCGTTGTTGTTTAAAAGTTCTAACTCAGAAAATGGCCACACTACGCATTCAAGGTCAGCGGTCGTAATTCGCTGCGCCACTTTTTTACCTACCTACAAAGACACGCAACGCGGGGCCTGTGACAGTATGCGATAGTAATTGGTCGGTTACTAGGTTGAGTGCAAAATAATAAGGACTGGCTATTTTGCCATAGACGATAAAAATCTTTTAAATATTATTCTTTTTTTTGTAAGATAAATGTTCAAAAATATAACAATAATAGGTAGAAAAGATAATATTATTATAAATATTATTCCTCACGTAAGGTGCCGTAGGTACCTACTATTATCATTCTGTGCTAACAATCAATAATGTATGTAGTAATCGATGACGAAACCAAAAAGATATAGGCTGATGATAAAAACAAAATTCCTTGAGGAACATAGGTATTTATGGTAATAATGTAATTTAGCAAATGCATAAAATACGCATAGGTACCTACCTATTTGTGCCTAAACTCGCAAGTCGCAACCCTATTGAGCTTGACCCATAGTAACCTTTTAATGTCGTTGGCGTCAGATAAACCAAAATAAACTCTCGGGCGTAACCATTCAGTACATTTTTGCTTGCGCACGGGAAGTTTAGGCTATTATAAAAGTAGGTGGGCGGTACGGCTGCCAGTTAAAATGTACTTTATTCTCTCGTATATAGATTTTTCATTTGTTTGTATTTTTTTTTTGGAGTATTCCTTCTGTACGTATAGTACTATTAATTATTCTGTGCCCTAGCATGAATTCTACGTATTTGGCCGTAAATGAAAAATTGCCTGTCAATTACGAAAGATGAATTTAATTATTTCTATCAAATTAAAATCAAAGTCAATGGAGACTACGTCGAAAACGTGGTAAGACCTTTGTATTTTCAAATTTATCTGTGATGGGCTAAATAATCACTTTTTAGTAGTATGTTCACTGAGTGGGGCAGTCATAGGTAAATATAGTAATTAATTTGTAAAATCGAATAATACTAACCACTCATTTAAGCACAATTGTTAGTAGTACCAAAATACTTAGGTACTAACAAAATTATGGACATGTCTGAAATATTTTAATGTAAATTCATTGTTTGAGCTTTGCTGCCATATTGATACCTACGTTGTTTTCTGCAATATGTGTAGATAAAATTTCATATAAACAGTCATTGATTTTCAGATTGACAAGAAAATACCTGACAATAACGCCTTCTAATATAAGGATTATTTTACTTTTTAATAAATCTTTGGGCTGTAAAACACAGTCAATACTTACGATGGAGGATTTTTATTTCCGAGATCTCCAACTTTAAAAGCGACAAGCACTTTGTAGAAGGTCTGATGAAACTCAAAAGGATCGACGAGACCTTCTGAAAAATCATAGTTGTCTTTGTTATAATATGCTTTAATTTTTTTCCACATGGCGACCGTTCAGTATTGAAAAACATGTATGTATGAGGCATCAACCATAATTTGATGCTTTGTAAGTTTCCTATTCCGTATTAGAGTTATGGGTTCTATTGCTATTGGCTTTATGAATTGCTATGAGTCAAAAGTGTTTTATAATGTTATTACCGAAATGGTTTTTTTAACAAAAGCAAAATAATAGGCCTGTTGACAGCATCTAATTGCTTTAATTACTCCGTCAATAAGAGTTTTATTTACAGTGAATAGTGGAGGTAAACCCAAAAGGGGTAGCCCGCCTAAAACGGGTACGCACGCATGCAGGACGCGGCTCCGACGCGTCCTGCGTGCACACATTCTAGTAGGGGCGGCGAAGAAGGGATTTTTGTTGTGACTCGAGCGTGTCAGTCAACTATATAGGGAGAATCCTCGCACCCTTTAATGTACCTGTACCAAGTATGAACCCTCCATAAGGTGGGGTGTGTTGGAGGGAACCCGTCAGATTAGTAAAAAAACAATTGATCCTCAGAATAACTCGAGCGCTTCAGATTAAGAAAAGGTAGATAAATTACGTTCAAAAGAGTGTATATCTCAATAATCTGACAATTTGACCGTGGCATTAGGAAATGAGCGAGTCCTGAAGGCGTTAAAACAAAAACGTAACGCCTGCTCGTTCCTTATAGCAATCAGCGTTCAGTCTAATTAGTTTTAATTAATTATAAGGCGTTTTTGTTTTTTCAACAGGCTTGTTTCGGACAGTCCCCTTGAATTAATCGTCAGATTAATATGTAATGGTTATCAAAAATATAAAGCGCGTATACACTGTAAATGGCTGGTGCGCTAGACTTCTTTACAACTGTTTTTTTGTACAGTTTTAAAAATGTTTACACGCTTTCCCCCCCACTAAAATAGAAAACTTGTCATAAACTTTTTTCTTTTTTAAAAACACAATCTTTCAAATCCAATAGATTGCCATGGCGCTCGAGGAACTGCAAATTTAGCACCCTCGCCTCCTCTACTATTTTCATTAGCAAGAACGACGCGTAATTTAACATGCGTACCCGTTTTAGGCGGGTTTCCCGTCTTGGGCTTACCTCCCCTACGTATTTTTTATTTTATTTAATTAATGCATATTTAATTTTATGCGATGGCTAAGTTGGTTGAGCATCTGGAGCACTTAATCTATACAGAAAGACATAGGTCCTGTTTGCAGTCGATTTTTTCTTTCCGCATAAAACCTTACGATTCGGAAAACAGTCGTTAATGTATATAACATATTTATAATGAAATGAAAAAGTCAAGTTGTGGATAATGTTGATTTAACAAAACTTTCTATCTCATCTATTTTTTTTATGTGACATGTATATAGGTACTTATGTCACATGTGATGATAATACAATTGAGTAAAAAATGTCTTGTCTTTTATTATGTACCTGACATTTACTGACCAGTAATTTCAAGCGCCAAATAACCCAGTATTTGCTGTCTTATTGCTACGGGCAATGTCGTTGGCTAAGTGAATGTGAAAAAGACCATTTCATGCCGTTTAATGAGAAAATCATTAGAATCCGGATAAGTATCTTCTTTGAATAGATAGATTTGAATAGATATAAAAAGAATAAAAAAAGATATCTGGCAATAAGTAAAACAACGCTGAGTAAATTTAATTAAATTAAGCTCACACTAGTTAAAAATGCAATGATTATTATGAAAAGTGCTTTAATTGTAAGAGCTTCAACAAACATTTAAATTCACAAAAATAAATACTTATAAATAGATCATTCAAATATTGGTCTATGTTGAAATCATTGGATCATTCAAATATATAGGATGTTAAAAAATCAACTGCAGGAATTTCGTGTGCGTACTCGGTATAAAAAAAACAAGTACTTACATTCCAAAAAAAAATGTTTTTTTTTTCAAAATTAGTAATTTTTTTTTCAAGTATTTTTCTTTTATTTTTAGCCTATAAATATGGCCAATAAAATAAGTTATTTGTAAGTATTTCGATAAATTGCCAGTCCAAAGTCTGCAAAATGTGATGGGAAAGTTGGAATCAGCTGTGAACGCTACGCACGGGTGAACGACCTCAAAGTCAACCAAATTCATAGATAAGGTAAAATAATGCTTGAAAAAAAAATTTTTTTGAAATGTGCTTGGTTTTTGATACCGAGTACGCATACGAAATTCCTGCAGTTGATTTTTTAACACCTTATATAGTAAATCACGCAGCCATTGAGTGACTGATATGGTGCGGAAGACGCTGTCAGATTTGACTGACAAAAAACAACCAGCTGACCATGCGTTCCAGGGCCGCGTCACCCTTTTGAGACATACCCATGACATGATGGTAGAGTCACACTATCAATTCCGGATATTTTGACAATTACAAAATTAATAATTATCAGTCTAATAAAGACAACAAGTGACAGCAACATCCCATTTAGGTGCTCAACGATTTCTAATGATGATCATTTATTAACTGTTTGGGAAAACTGATAAAGGTAATTATGTATGCAGGATGTTAGATCTACTGTTCTCTACAAAGTACATGACTAACAGAATACTTGACATTAATTGATATTAAAAAAACGCAATCGGTATCACGTACGTATTTCCTTTTTCAACGTCACCATAAGCGAGCTTGCTCATGTAGTCATTGCATCACTCGTCGTAGTATGGTGTGAAGATTAATGTCTCACTGGATCGTACTACCAGGATAAAAAGTAGGGGAACAGTGTGTAAGACGGGGACGGGGACGCGAGATATTTTATGATGGGATATCACACACCTAATGCAAACTTAACACAATACTAACGTAGCGCAAGCGCCAACAGGACGCCATTTGTATTTTTTTGTAAATTGGTAATTTTTTCGTTCATAAAATTTGTATGAAAAAATATTTTGTTAATTGACCAGCTTACGCCGTCCCGATTTTTTTCTTCCGATACAATGAAATGATCCTTACATGAGTAAAACGGGATTAAAAAAAATTTAGTCAATTTCACTCATTTTTGTAGACAACTCACACTTGGCCAAAAAATAAAAACGCCAAAATTTTTAACCTCAAAAAAGAGCTAAAGGTTCCTAAGAAAGTTTTTCCATATCTCTATGGGTGCGGATTTCTCCCTTTTGGCCAATTTAAAAGAAAGACCCTGTATATCACCAAACCAAGCTTTCAGGTTGACCATTCACTATCCCGTGTCTCTCACAGGGATCATAAAGGTCCCAAAAATCCAACTTAAGAAAGTAACATGAGCCTTACACACGTTGCTTTAAGATAACTTTTCATTAAGGTTCGGGTGAAATGTGCTACAGGTCCAAATTCAAGTTCAAGCGAATAAGGTCGTGAAATATTTGAATGACCTGTTTATAAGGCTTGAGTTGCCGAAGCATAGATCCTAAAATATTTAAGTACTAAGTAAGGCTTTACGTGTGTAAGCGATGGTCTAAAAAAGAGGCATGAAATTTTAAAGGGTTTGAACAAAGTCCATTTTCCAGATAGGTATATTTGTTAGTCCACGTACAACAAAGATGGACGGTTCGGTTTATTTTATTTGATGGATGGATGATTGTATCTTGATGAATGGCGACCGATTATTGAGGGTATTGGGCACGGAGTTTCAATTTGTTTCTTCTTTTGTTATGGAACACGACGTATTCTACGCGTGCATAAGATATTGAGTTCGAACTATAAGCTGACGTTTTTCTTTAACCGTTACCCATCTGCAAATTAAAATTGCCCGCTCAATATATTTCATAATTTCACCGAAGTCTTCGCATTTTGAATAGCTTGGTGATATAAGAACAGTTGTAACACCCCCGTATTACAACTTCTTAAAACCAGACTTATTTGAGTGAGTGAACGAGATGGCGCTAGACGATTTGTATAGCTCTGTCACTTTCACTCGGACAAGCCTGGTTTAAGACGTTGTAATACCCCCACATGCCTTCTACGCCCATGATCGTGGGGCAAAATCCCAGCCATTTGGGGCGAATCTACGGACTAAGTATAAGGTACGAGCTATAAGCTCAAAACATATTTTGATTTAAAAGAGTTTCTAGGGCTGCGTCCAGATCTGGTAAATGCACATAATATTCTAAGTCAAAATGTCCACATAGTCAACCTCAATCTTCCATGTATAGACAGCGATCAGTCAGTTTTTTTTTTCAGTTTTTTAGACCCGATTTATTGAAACGATCAAGTATCGATAACACAAAAGCCAATACTACACCATTCAAAAAGTGGAGCCACTTGTTTGTTCAAACTCGTTCAATTTACCGATTCCTACATAGCAATAAAAATATATATTCCAATAAACTTTTTTTCAAAGCGAACATGTTTAATATAAAAAGCCTGGACTTTTTTTTATAACAGACTCTAAACCTCGGTATATTTTAACACAGGAAAATCCAATCTCTCGCAATGATATCAGTTTCCAATCTAAAAAGCTGTCTATAAGCCCTACCTACACAGATTAGGAAACAAATGGAGCAACAACGTTCATATTATTGCCGATAAAATATACGGTAGACTTAATTTTCTCATTGGAGAAAAATGAAATAACATTATATAAATGAATGAAATAAAAATGGCCCATCTACATTAAAAACAGCACTTTTAAGGCACAGAGCTCTAGGAGTGCTATTTTAAAGTAAATTCGAGTTTTGGTCTTGTTTTTAATATTGCGAGTATTTCTAGCGTGTGCCAATAAACATATTTTCTTTGACTATGCCTATCCAAATAGTTAATTGATATTTTTATAAATTGAAATATTTCTATTGCAAATTCTAACTTGCAGTCAAAACATTCATTGTGTCTTACAGGCATTTTTGAAGATTTGATGTTTTAATAAAACGTAGTTCCTATGAAGAAAAATGGCTAAAATACAACGAAGTGAGAGCAACACTTGCCTGCCTTTTGAACGCTTTATTTCTCTCATCTCTGTTTACTTTTCGAAGATCCCTCCATCTGTAATTTACTCTGTGTCAGCTACGATTCCCGCTCATCATTCATTCATTGAAAATACCACACGTTTGCCTTCCCTCTGGCTTTGCGGATAATCTCTTAATAGCACGAATTGATAAAACCTCTGGTACGGTTGACGTGCTCATGAAAATGACACTGGATTTTATGGATTACTTTGTTTAATTAATAAGACCGATTAATTAATCATTTTGTACAATCAATTGCTTTTCTATTCTATAGGAAGAGGGTAATTAATTTGGTCTTTGTCGTTAAATGGGATAATTTTCGAGATTCGTTTCCAAGAGCTTGTGGTTGTGGCGTTACTGGCCACTAAGAAAACTCCAAAAGCTTTTAAATCTTTTTCAAGACCTCGAGTGGAGCAGGTTAAGTGAGCAGTGTCGATAGAAAGTATCACTTTTTTCTAACCGTTTGGTATTTTTTAATGTTTTTGGTACCCACAATTATTATTATTATAGGTATGTGAAAATACAAAGTTATTTGCTTTTTGAGAAAGAATGTGCAACAATTACTAGGGAAGTTTTAATTAAAAAAATAATAAAAACGGCAGCAACAGTTTTTATTTTTTTAAATTAAAACCTCAAACTGCTTTTAAAGATTTTTTAATATCCTTTTTTGTTTGGACAAAGGCTTTCTTCCTCCACTCCTTGCAGTCCTGTAAAGCCATTGTACTAACTGACAAAATATTTTGAAAACTGTTTAGTAAATGTAACAGCTGAATAATTATAATTATACTGAATTTTGACAAAGTTATACTTACTGTAAATCATTTGCTTTTATTATATTGTAATAAATGCGTTTCAACTAAGGAAAGGATGGCCATGGCGCCATATTGGGGCAGTGCCGCGGAAATTCAGACAATTTTCATTTTGCAAAAAAGGGCAATTCGGTCCATCTATAAATTAAGTCCCAGATACTCCCTCAGAGAAAAGTTTAAAGAGATTAATATAATGACTATGCCGGCTCAGTATATCTATGAAAACCTCTTGTACGCACACATATTAATCTTTTTTAAAAATACAGTGATTTCCACAATATAAATACGAGGAATAAAGAGAGAAATTCATGGTTACAGCTACCCGGCTCAAAAAAATAGGGGGCACATTTCGATGTCAATGTATACGTTTTTATAATAAGCTTCCGTGTCCTATTCAAGCACTAAGTATAAATAAGTTCAAATTGTTTATAAAACGGAAACTGCTTCAGAAAGCCTATTATCATGTTAACCACTATCTTGAAGACAAAAAGGCTTGGGATTAAGCTGCTCCAATTGAATTTACTCACTGAATGTAGTTGTTATAGTAATGTAGAATGTATAGGTATATTTTTTTATTTTATTTTTTAGCTTATATTTCATATTTTTATCACTTTGTCTGTTTTTGTTATTTATTCCTTTCTTTTTATACAATTTGACATTTTTTTAAATTATTTTATGTTTACACACTGACATTATTTTTTATTTTTATACAATTTGACGTGGGTTACTTTGTGACTTTGATTTTTTGTTATTTTTTATTTTTACAATTTGACATGTACTATTCAATTTATTTTTAATTTTATAATTTGTGTACTTTAGCATTGTGAATGCGAGGACGAATGTGGGGAAGTTTTGTTTTTGACTTATAATAATTTTACTGTCTGACAATTTAAGTACTTTAAGCGGCCTACCCAAATGTCCTTTCTTTGGTAATGTTCGTCGTGTCGTTGAGCTCCTTGTGTTCTGAGTCGAGCTACACGTTAACCGACAAATGCTTGCACTGACTGGACAGGTCCACTCAAATCTGTGTGGTTCTTTCCTCAAAAGACCATCTCAGACACCCGCATGGTCCTCGTATGACCTGAGCAAAACAATGTCTGGACTTTAAAAGAGACTGTGACCTCTGAGTTTGTTTCGGCTGTTTCTTCTCAGAGTAGTCAGGTACGAAACACCGGCCTCATCTAGCTTTAAAAATATTGGTTATGACGTGTAAAAGTGTTTTTTTATGACCAACTTACAAAATAAATATCATTTATCATTATCATTGAAACGACAATTATTAAATTTATTCAAAAATAATCTCCAAAGCTACGCTTGCCGAGGTTGGTCTGTGGATGGGTGACCATCAGTTCTAACATGTTTTCTCCGTTTCTCGAAAAGCACGTTAAGCCATTGGTACCGACTGTCATTTGTAGACAATAGGCAGTTATAACTGTTAGTCAGAAGCTCAAAATTATAATGCCGAAGGTTATCGTATCACCCAGTTACTGGGTTGTGAAGATACGATAAACAGACGCTCTATGTAATCTACTGATATTCAACTGCATCCAGTTAAACTGAAAGCCAACTTCAATATAGTTGGGAAAAGGTTAGGCAGCTGATCTTGTTAAAGTCGCAATATGGCGCCAAGGTCATCTTAATCTAAGTTGAACCGCATTTTACAAGTAATATAACGACAACTATATTTTTCAAGTTATGTCCAAATCCCATGAGTCGTCTGAGCCTATCGCCTACAACCGGGCACGAAAGGCAATTTTCGAACGAATCGGATATGAAACAAAGTTATATAGTTTGACGAGTCGAATCACCCCCTTGACAATTTGCTCTTGACTAAATCATCGAACTATATCATGATAGGTATTAGGAAAGATCCTTTTCCTAGAGCTGATTTCTGCGAAAACGTTTGACGAAACGATTTTTTTTACGATTCGTATGTTTTTTTTGGCAATGCTATTGAAATAATGAAGCAACACGAATCGAGAAAATGGCAGATACGTCTATCACCATGTACAGTCACGAGCAATATACATAATAGTGTACACTTAACAAATTTCAAACGCGATTTTCTCGTGAAATACTGGTTTCTACTTTGAAATAAGACCCATTTCTTAATAGCATGGCTTCCAAAATAGAAGGTTCATGAAAACGTAAAAGTTTTCTCAATATGGTAGGAGAATATCGCTTTTTCATTCTGCTAAGTAGGTACACTTAAATTATTGTTCATGACTGTACACACACAAAAAAAAATTGCAATCACTTTGAATAATCGAAATCTTTTTTATGTAGATTATATTATCATGATTTCTTTTTAGATTCTTTATTTCAAAATATAGATTTAGAATAAAAAGTAATAAAACCGTTCAATAGCTTTTCCACTAAATTAAAAAATATATATCAGCTTAAATTATGCTAGTGATCAAAAACTTTTTGATGACGTGTGTACAATGTGTACATGCTCATGTTCAATCACCTTTTCACACATCACATCATCATCATCACATGCCCTTGGTATTCACGTGGACGGTGGAATATTACAATACTACCTCCCTGACTGGCGAGTATTTGCGACTAATGTAATGTATGAGGCCCGCTGAACACATTTAAGCCTCCTGCAGACACACGCGATTAATCGTGCTGCGACAACGAGCCAAGCTAATTTCCACTCTAAAAATACTGCGAATAGACCGCGACATGTCGCCCCGCGCGATTAATCGCGTGTGTCTGGAGGAGGCTTTAATAACAAGTAGGTATATCAAAGTATTACACATTGTATCATTACAATATGTTCCTCCCTGACTGAAATAATGCTTGAATATGTAACGTTACATTACAGATGAATACATCCGATAAGGGAGAACTTTTTCGTACCTATTTATTCCTAACAAAAAGTAACGTAATTTTATATATTTGTCGGAGGATCGAGCGGCTGAGACACCGCGTGTCGCTGTTTATCCGTCATCTGTTGGTCCTCCATTATGGGCGTGTAGGTGCAGGTGGTTGAAAAATAGTATTCACAAAATATCTCACTTAATTTGACTTTTAATATTTTAACAAAACTTCACCAAAATAACTAATGATTACAATAATAATTACTGATTAAATAACGGAGGGAAACTAATTAAACTTTACTCTAGAGCCAATGGGTTTGGCCATGTCCCTCGGCTGACGGTCGCATCGAAAGTGGCCGTCACCGCCGCCATGACACTCACAACTCCATTCGGTGTTACCCGCTCTAAATTAAAAGTACCAATAAAGAAATAATTCTTACAACACAGAGTAAAAATAATCGATTACAACTTATAAAAAATGTTAAAATAAATCAACTAAATTATCACGCGCCGTCATATTTATAGGTACGCAATAACGCCTGCGTTGCGTCTTCGCAAAGGTAATTTGAGAAAGATTCTGAAGAAAGTAAAATTCTGCTGCGAGTGGGGTTTGAACCTGCGTCTTCTGGATAGGTGCTCTAGACGCTAGAAGGCGCAGGTTCAAACCCCGCTTGCAGCAATATTTTTCTTTCCTCAAAATAAAGTTGGTAATATTTGAACGCGATAAAAATAATAAAGGGTCAATATTTCGTACTTTCTTCCCTCCATTTTCCGTAATTTCACAATAACACGGTTGGGCTGAGACCTTTTACGTGTTTCCAAGTTCTTACCATCGTTGTTGTTGGTTATTAGGCACTCGTAGATCAAGCCTGGTTTTTAGGATAAGGGTTAACCATTCTTCAGTGAAATAAAACTAGCCATATTGAAGATGTGTAAAAGTAAAATAAAAAGTGATTTTGAGAAGGCTCAAAACTTTCTACCGACCTACACTAAATATTAGATGTAATAGTATTAGATGTGATAGAAATATCGGGATTTCGGGATTATCCATTTCACAATCAAACGAACAAACAAATTACTATTTTTATCGGGAAAATTAACTATATTTCTCGTTGGGCCTTATGACCCAATAGTAGGCTTATTAGCCTTGAAATTTTCGTATAAAGGTTTTTAATAAACATCTGTCGAACACTTGTCTAAAAAAACTGTCAACGTTAAAACGGCATTTCACATTGATAAAAGGGTATTTTTCATTTATTTTTAAAAGAAAAAAGGGTAATTTTTAGTTACACTTTTTTTAGGCAAGCGTTCAACAGATGTTTATCTTTTTGGATAGAATACTATTTTTATCTAGGGTAATGAATTCCCGTATTATGATTGCCGACAAACAGAGACGTGGCCACGTAAGCCACGCCGCGAGTATATAGGGGAACAGTTTATAAGACGGGGCCACGAGGTATGATGGGAAATCACACACCTAACACAAAACTAACGTAGCACAAGCGCCAACAAGACGCTATTTGCGTCTGGCCGCTTGCAAATGACGTCCTGATGGCGCTTGCTCTCCGTTAGTGTTGTGTTAAGTATGCCTAAAGAGTGTATGTCCCCATTATACCTCACGATTATTAACGTCCCGGTCTTATACACTGTTCCCCTACTTAGTCTAATCATAATCACACAGCTTCTTTTAAAATCTTAGAACAAAAGATAATAGTTTTAAAGTTGGTTCTGACAGTGATTGATTATAATTATGATTTATAATTTCATAAAAGATTCTTGAAGTCGCCTAAAAAGGTTTCTTTCAGACAAGAAAGGGTACCTAAATGAAAGTTACAAGAAATCTCAAACTCGAGAACCACCTTTTCTAACAAACTTACAATAACATTCATTAAAACTATTAAAAGTTATTACTCTTTTTACCGTGGCGATGACAACCTAAAATATATGGGCCCAGAAATGGGTTACGAGTTTGAAGAAACCACTGAACAAAAAATTACAAGCTTATATTATAGATTGTCCAGATTACTAGTAAGCCACTGAGAATTGAAGCGAAAAACACGGAAGAAAAATTATTTCCTACGTAAAACAAGTGAACATCTCCAAGGAAAATATTTAAATTAGTGCGTGGCGCTCACACACATATTTATAAAAAAGTGGTTTCGAACACAGAATAGGTGCGTCCCCACAGAGCGCGCAGCCTCGCGAGGAATTTTCCGCGCGAAGCAGCTCGGTTGGTGTGGACGTGTCTCGGGCGAGGCAAGTGACAGCGCTGCTGCGGTCGAGCGACCGAGCGCCCGAGCCATCCAGTGTCGGCTTTTGTTTTGCTCGCGTACCGCGACCGCTCGCTCGTGGCCGGTCGAAAATTATAAAATTTCCTGATTAGGTGCGTCCACACAGAGTGAGCAGCCTCGCTTGTCAGTTTCCTCGCGCAGCAAATGCCTTGCGAGGCTGTGCGCTCTGTGTGGACGCACCTAATCAGGAAATTTTATAATTTAAGATAACACAGTTTAAAATACTACTACAAATAATAAAAAGAGTTGCGGGTATGTAATTTGAGGTAACCTCGACAATGGTACTCAAAGGGAACTTACAAATAGTCGGTACAAGTATGAAAGCTCCTTACACTCCTCCCTGACTGGACATATTACTTGATTACCCAACCCAATAAAAGGAGACAGCTAATTTGCTGACAGACCTCGTCGCCACGCAAATGTACAGACACCAATTACAGGTCAAACTACCCCAATCTGTCAAATTTTACCAATCAAACATAAACCTTCTATTCCACTATTGTGATAAAATTTAATATGCCTGTTTCAAAAATTGACAGTTTGAGGTAAGTGGATGTGCTGGCGTCTGTACTGTTTAATGTTTTTATACTTGTAAAACTCAGTTAACAGGTCGCTTGTTAAAATGTTTATACCTAAAAGTGGTTATTTTATTTATTTCATTTTTTTTGTAATATGCGACGAAAATAATCATACAAATCCGACCACAAACCTTGAAGTGATCGGTACATACATTAAAAAAAATACCGGCCAAATTGTGAACCTCCTTTTAGACGTCGTTTAAAAAAACTGTTTTAGCTTTTAGTTTAAATACAAAATTAGTCAATTTAATTGTACACAGTATAGTAATCACATTAAGTTAGGGAAAGTTAGGGACAGCCCCTCGTTGATTTTTCTCGAAAACAAAAAGAAATAAAATCCTAAAGATTCATTCATATAAAAGTAATCTTATTTTTATTTTTTCTAGCGACAGTGGACTTTAAGAAAAAACGAGCCTTCTGAAATATTTGTCCAAGTTCGATGTCCGTAACCAATCCTTTGTCTTTTTCACTCAATTTTATCTCACCCTTTTTTAAGCTGACTTTCCACGGTGCTTGTTATTGCGAACGGACGTGGACCAACATAGCGTAGGTACAACCGTCGCCGTGCGTCCGTTCAGCAACGATTCGGTAATTTCAAAGGTTTTTTGTCTTGTTGTTTAGGTGATTGAATCATCAAATGACTCCTCCCGCCCATTGCATTGTCAAATTCTTCATCATCATCATAATCATCCACAGCCTGTCTTCACCCACTGCTGGGTATAGGCCTCTGTTTGTGCCAAGCTCTACGATCTTGCGCCAGCCTTATTCAGGACACTCCCGCAATGGCAACTCCTACTGACTAAAATGTATGATTTAAGTAGAAACATATTTTTCCTACTCCATTATAATTATGTATTATTTTCTGATTAATTTCGTTGAAGGATCAACACGACAGATAAATTCATTCTCCGGGACACGTCGAGCTTCATTATCTTTGCGCTTTTCTGGTGGTTGCCACTGTTGATTCTGACTTTTAGGAGTTGCAGTGGTTTGGGAATAGTGTGGTGGGTTTGCCGCAAAAATGACTAATGAAAATTGCACACTTTGGATTGTTTTATGGAAACAAGGCTTTGAATCTCAAGAGCCACAAAAAATAAGACGGACAGACAAGCCACAGAATCATGCACCATGGGATGCCAGCTTTAGACCAATGACAACGGTAGGTTCACCCACAAAATCATTAGCATTCTAGGTGTGAATCGTAGCAGACCTCCTCCATCTCAATTCTAGGCACCAGTTTCAGTATTTACTCGTCTAGAAATACCTTTGTGGCACTTAATTGTACCTTGTTTTGTTAAACTGACTTCTTGAAATGTTTGTAGGTACCTGCTATTTGCGGTTTTTTATTTGTGATTGTTGGCGTAGTAACTTATAACACTTAGTAGCTTAAAACAATTGTGTGAAATGAAAATTATCAAAATGGAGTACCACAAAAAGTTAAATATCTCTTGAACACTTGTCTAAAAAAAGTGTAACTGCAAAACGACCCTTATATCAACGTCAAATGCCGTAACTTTTTTGTACTGTATTGTGGGCATCAAAATGCATCCGCCTGTCAATGGGAAAGGCACCGAAACTGCTTGTGAATAAGAACGTTGTCGTTAATAACATTTGCTTAGTAACAAAGGTAAATCAACGTGTTGCAGCGTTGGCTGCAGCCATAACCAATCCAATACCATAAATATACATATTTATCATCGGCTGGGAAGGTGTCAGTGAATGCAGCACAACATAGAAGGCGGGTCATTGTCTGTGGAAAGACGCCTCAAACGCTGGCTGCCTGAAAGAAGACCTTGGCGTAACATATGCCCCAAGACCCCTAAAAACTAAAAAAAAAGTTATTTGTTGAAGAAACGTAATATTATAAATATGATATGAATACAAAATGACAACTGAATCGAACGCCATTGAAATGAAAATATAATCAAATAACTGTAAATGATATTAGATGCTCCCATTTGTTAAGTCGCACAATACTTTTATGTTTGGTACACCTGTGTCCTTGTGTACAACTGCAGTTTTCACGGCATTTTTTAATAAAATATATTCTTCTTCCGAGTGAAACCTTGCGGAATACGGTATTCTACACAATCAAGGATCCCTGAGGCATTTAATTTTACTGCTCATGCAAGTGTGGCCATAAAGTACCTACTGCTTTTTCGACGTCAGGAAAAACGCTGTATGAATGGCAAGTCCTTGGTAACAAAAACAATACAAGCAATCTGGACAATTGAGTCTAAAATCAATTCTAAACCATAGTTACAAGAAAGAAAGAAGGTCTTAACACTGGCGTGTGTCAAAGTCTATTGTGAAGTCGCAAGTAGCTGAAAATTGAAAAAAAAAATTGCGAAAAATTTATAAAATGATAGAGTAGATAATTTGTACAGAACAATTTTACCGCAATTTTATTAGCAACATAGCTAAAGTGGTGTTTTAGGCAATTTGCGCAGGCGCATCTTGTAAACGTAGACACTCGCAGGAAACATGAGTAACACTCACAAAGCACGCATACAGTCTAATTTTTGTATGCTCATCTATACATCATTGCTTTTACAGGCATTACCTAGTTCATATCTTATGTCCGAACTTTTTTAAGAACTCCAAAATCCATTTTAGATTCGTCTTAATTATACACCGTGACTTTTTAGTCGTCTTACAACGGCAGCCCAGTTCATGTATCCAATGACTAGAACATGTTTATAATAAAAAAATAGGTATTTAAGAGATTTAAACAATTTATAAATAAATTTTTAATTCATTATTATGACGCAAGGAGTAGTTAAAAACACCCTTGTCTCATAGAAAATGGAGATGGAATGATCTGCCCGACTATTGCGCTGGGTAGGTATACTCTACAGCTTGATACGTAAACATTTTCATATTTCTCATGTACCTATTTATTAATAATAAAAATTATTTTTAACGATTAAAAAAAAAACTAAACTCGCCTCGATGTATTTTAGGTCGGGTACATTAAGTGGACCTCTTTTGTAAGACGACTAAAAAGTCACGGTGTATAATAATTAGTAGTAGTCATAATCATGTGAGAGGGAGTGGCCCATCCCTCTCACAGAGAGGAGGCCTATGTCCCAGCAGTGGGAACATTAAAAGGATGATGATGATGATAATCATGTAGTTTACTCGTATAATTTTAATATCAAAATATGTACTAATAGCGACACCTTCACAATATACTCGTAATTTTCACTGAACTGTGATCTGTGGCATATTTATAATTTTTGTGGAGGTATAAATAATAAAGTCACTCTGAACATCCCGTTTCACTTCAATATAATCTACCCCAGTGTGTATCTCAAAGATTATCCTATATGTTATTCCAAACCATAACCTATTTATGAACCAAACATCATTAGGATCCGTTTTAAAGTGAATGAGTAACATACATCCCCCCATCCATACACCCAAAATTTCGCATTTATTAGAAAGGATTAGATTTAGAAAACGTTTTACAAACTGCAAACCGCTGTGTTCGTGGCCACAGCGGATCCTATTGTACCTGAACCGACTGGCCTCGCAATGTCCAATACCTTGTTATGACAGCCAAAGCTTAGTTATGAGATATAAAATCAACATGGACTATATTTTATTGGTTTTGAATATACATTTATATTCCAGGCTAGTGTTACTCACTAGCCTGGAATATTGTACCGGTTAGTACTACGTAACATACTAGATTATTTAATAATGTTCCCCTAACGGGACTCAGACCTCTACTGTATGAGCCCCTCTCACTGAGAATTGTAATCCACCACGTAGGGTTTGAGAATTTCACAGTCAGTTGTCTTTGATAGTTTCGGTTATTACGATATCTATGTTTTGGAGATGATAAAATAAATATGACACAAATTGCTTTTGTGTTGAAGTGGAATTCCTCAAGATACTGTGGTATGCCACAGCGTGCCGCGTGCCGCGACATTCCATCTGTAAGCCTGCCCGAACAGTGTGGACCTCCACGCATAGCGTGGCACCTGTAGCAACGAGTCTTGACGAACGAAGAAAATATAAAATGGCAGAATGTGAAAAATGTTTATCTTTTTAAGCATGTCAATAATTAAATTATAGAAAAGAAATGTTTCCATTCTTTAATGGTGTACGGATCGTGCCATACTCGTGCAAAAACACAGTCGAATCCTAGGAAAATAACGATAAGATAACCATAGAATAAAATTTTTTTTTTAGCGTGTTAAAATCGTCAAATGAGTCCGACCCAGGGCAGGGCAAGAGGGACTGTCAGACTTCTACTGACTAAAAACTACGGTGTCCTTCAATAGCCCTTTACGTTCCGAGGCCACGGTAGCTTGTTACTCCCGCGACCCCGGCAGGCTTTGGCCCTCTAAGGGGGCCGCTTCATGTAGAATAGAGATAGACTTGGTCATGCTAAGCGTGCTGACAATATGATCGGTAGTTGGGGTAAATAAAACATAACACTCGAAAAGGTTACTCCAGCGACCCCGGCAGGCTTTGGCCCTCTAAGGGGGCCGCTTCATGTAGAATAGAGATAGACTTGGTCATGCTAAGCGTGCTGACAATATGATCGGTAGTTGGGGTAAATAAAACATAACACTCGAAAAGGTTACTCCCGCGACCCCGGCAGGCTTTGGCGCTCTAAGGGGGCCGCTTCATGTAGAATAGAGATAGACTTGGTCATGCTAAGCGTGCTGACAATATGATCGGTAGTTGGGGTAAATAAAACATAACACTCGAAAAGGTTACTCCCGCGACCCCGGCAGGCTTTGGCCCTCTAAGGGGGCCGCTTCATGTAGAATAGAGATAGACTTGGTCATGCTAAGCGTGCTGACAATATGATCGGTGGTTGGGGTAAATAAAACATAACACTCGAAAAGGTTCTTATAGTACTCGTAACTCCCATACAGATAAATATAATACTATTTTAGTTGCATGATAGTAATCTATTATTCTTTACGAGGTGACTGAAAATGTAAAAACATAAATAGCAAAGCTCGTAAAAATAAATGTTCTTCTTTACTTTCGATCGTACAGAAAATCCTTTTGTTTCTTCTACGATGTTAGAAACCATTTGAACCTAGATAGGCAGAGTTGTGGGCAATAGAATAAGCAATAACTTTGCTTAGGCACTATAAAGAGCACGAAATGCCGTATATTTTGAGGCATTTTTCTTATTGCGTAGCTAACTAAACAATAAAAGAACTATTTTTTATGAAAAGAAAAGGTTTTATGGTTGTGGCATAAAATAAATATGTCAGAGAGTTTGACTGTGTTAGTTTCACGGGGCCCTGTTGTAAATGTACATAGTGCCATCAACAGAGCTGTTACTAAGGTCAGAGAATTACAGCTGCATTACAGCTGCATTTGAAATTGTATTTAATTTTAACACCTTTTATACCAGTGATACCGTCATCGGTATAGATAAGTGACCATTACGTGACACAAAAAAAACCTCTCATTGTTTTGATAACTTCTTTAGCAAAGTCACACTATTGACTGTTTCAAAACGACGGAATTTCGAAGTGCATTGACGTTACATTTTCTGTTTATCGCGAACTCGGCGTATGTACATATCTCATGCACATGATGGCCGAAATTCTAGCAACGTTTGCGTTGACAGATATGCCCGACGCGCTACAAAAATGCGGCAGTCCCATCAACACCCGAAACGTGTTCTTGTATATTGTATGCTCAGGCCACCGTATGCCCTTCGAGTAAAGTTCACCCACAGGCTGCACTTGTAAAAGGATTGGCTAAACCTGAGCCATACAACGTGAAAACCTGAAGGCCAACATCCTACATCGAACAGCCAGTATTGCAAAATCATTGACAACAATGACCCGGATATTTATAACGTGTCACTCTTTTTAGAGGTCTGTTGCACAGCATAACAGGTGGAATTGTGCTATAGGTTTTGTTGCCTGCTTTGAATGTAATGTATCCACACTTATGTGCATTACATTTGAGCCCATGGGTCTCTGTGCACGTCAGCAGAACCATATTGTCTGCATAACTTGTAATTATTAATGCGTATTCCATCAATATGGCGGCGTATTCCAGTTCTGCTAAGCTCATCGATCAGATTGTCCATAAATCAAACATTGCTGGTGAGAACAGCCCCCCTGCCAAACCTCGCACTCAAGCCCGTACTCATCTAAAAAAGGGTTTGCGCATCTGACACGGTTCTGTTGATTAACGTACTAAAATTTTTTTTTTTTTTTGCGTCCTGGGGCACATCTGTCTCATGCTACAGTTTACCCCATAGCACTTTATATGATACAAGGTCAAATGCTTTTGACAATCCTAGGTAACAAGCGAATACTGGTGTCCTTTTTGCTGTATTTTTGCTACACAGTCTGCTTCAGGGTAAGGATAGCACTCTCTGAAGTTAAACTGGATAACCCGTTTTATATTTTACAATAGGTACAACATTTGTATGCATTAATTTTTCAGGTAAGAAAGAATGACCTAGATATTAATTTAAAAACATACATAGCACTTGTGGTAAGTGAATCCCAGCATGCTGCAGTGCAGGAAATCCTTGCTGAGACCGCCATGCCCGGGTGATTTTCCTCTAACCATGTTTTTGTAGTAGCAATCAGTACCCTTTTTTTTATCGTGGTAAAATCATCAAATGAGTCCTCCCACCCCGGGCAGGGCGGGAGGGACTGTCAGACTTGTACTGACTAAAATCCTGCACGGTGTCCTTCAATAGCCCTTTATGTCCCGGGGTCACGGTAATGATATAAGTCCCGCGACCCCGGCAGGCTTTGGCCCTCTAGAGAGGGGGCCCCATCATTATGCTGACGCTCTTTGAGGCGCGCGTGGAACACAACGCGCCGTCGACCCGTGCATGGTCCATGGTCGGGCTGCGAGTTGCCCTTTACTCGCCGCCCGCATGCCCGCGCCTACGGTGGTCCTTCGCGAGCATGACCGCTTCCCACTCCGTCTCGCCCCGCAGCATGGCCGCAACCAATGCCGGGCGCGAGAGGTCTCCGCCTATCGCCGCCGTGAGGACACGTCGGTGCTCTGCCCAAGCGGGGCAGTCTTGCACCGTCTGCTAGCAATCAGTACCCTTTTTTTTTTTTTTGGTTGGCAAAATCATCAAATGAGTCCTCCCGCCCTGGGTGGGGCGGAAGGGACTGTCAGACTTTTACTGACTAAAATCCACCCGTGTTTCTTCGGATGCCCTTTACGTTCCGGGGCCACGGTATCCTGGATTAAGAAAAATCCGCGACCCCAGCAGGCATTTGGCCCCATAAGGGACCCCGTCGGTGACGCGTGAAACACGACGCGCCACCGACCCGGGCTTGGTCCTTGGTCGGACGGCGAGCATACCCATTACTAACCGTCCGCAAGCCCGCTCCGCCGCTGTGCCCTCTGCTATTCAGAGGGACACGCGTTGGAGCGTCCACCCGACAGGCTATTGGCATACGGGCAAAGAGACCCCATAGGCACAGTGCCTAAGGAAGAGTTTTTGCCCGCATCCCAGGGTGCACCGGCCCGAAAAACTGGTCTTCCCCCCGGACGTATCCGAGAGAGAACTCCAGTCCACGGGCGCACGTGGAGGTTTCCTGTCTTAGCACCCCTAGCAATCAGTACCCTTAGCACGAGTTTTCACTCTTTTACTTTACAGCGTCTTTTCAGTATTTACAGCGTTTCTTGTCTGAAAAAAAATGGAACAGCGCCTCTGGTGTGCGAAGAAGGAACTAACTTTTTCCTTGAAAATTGTCAATTTGAAATTGTTAAAGTTCCAGTTTACTTTACTCACTTTTTTTTACTCAGCAGCCACTACCTAATACATTTTCAACTTTATACACTAGAGCATAAAGTTGAAAATCGAAACGATAACGAACGAAACAAACGAAAACAATAGATTTTCAACTAAACGCGCTGGGGTATAAAGTTGTAAAAAGTAAGTACGGACGCTTGCACATCAACCTACCTCAAACTGTCAAAATTCTTTAATAGATTTTCAACCTTATCTCCTAGGTTAATATTCGATTGGTAAAATTTGACAAATTCGGGTAGGTTGACCTGCTGGCGTTTGTACGTTTTTAATTACGCATTCAATTAAAATAATAATGTAAATGTTTTTATTTTTTCATTGTTTTCGTAAGTAATTTTCGACACAATAGAAAGACTTAATCATTATTTAACAAGAGAATGGAAAGGAAAATTAAGGTCGTTTTACTTCGCATCAGTCATCACTTGAAATTACATTAATTGTGATTACTTCCAAAGAAATGAAGTCGGATTTCTGACGATAATTGGGATTGGGGATTAGAAAGATTTTACATTAGAGGGTTTTGTATTTACGTAGAGCTATTTAGTATTTTTATACTAGATTTTAGTCACTACGAATCTGACAGTCCGTACCGCTCCACCCAGGGACTGATAATTTTGCCACGATAAAAAAGTAAAGCTATATTCTACTACGGTAAAATCGTATATTACGATATGGCTCAATGTAGTGCACACAAGGTATGGAAAATTGCGCTGATAAATCATAAGGTGCGTCCCCACAGAGCGCGCAGCCTCGCGAGGCATTTTCCGCGCGAAGCAGCGTGTTGGTGTGGACGTGTCTCGGGCGAGGTCGAGCGACCGAGCGCCCGAGCCATCCAGTGTCGTCTTTTGTTTTGCTCGCGTATATTGTTTCGTGCCTCGGTTGAAAAACAATAGACGCGTCCACACAGAGTAAGCAGCCTCGCTTGTCAGTTTCCTCGCGCAGCAAATGACTCGCGAGGCTGCGCGCTCTGTGTGGACGCGCCTATTGACATTTACGAGTAGGTCATACATACATCAAAAGTTAGGTTAAACCTTTTTTAAATAGCAAAACTGTAGAATCTGGATGCAGGAAAAGAATATATCGCAATCACAGCGAATACATTATAATGCTTTTAGGCTTAGTTAAGTCTCCTTTTGCAGCACACATAAGCGCGAGTTCGTTGGTATTATCTCTCATCGTTAAAATGACAAGTGAAAATGTGTAAAAAAATACTTTGACAAAGTTTACGATTTTACTAACTTTTTTTGCAATACCTATTTGGTTTTTGTACAAGTTGTATTTTATATACCTACATTACAATTAAAAAAACACATTTTTTAACTTTTTTTATACAGAAATGACCAATTAGTACCTAATTGTTACATTATATTGTTTTCAACATAATACTTGTTACTTTGGCCATAAAACCAGTAAAAACAATACCAGTTGAATAATTTAAAAAATTATACGTCTTTATTCCTTTTTTATTCGTTTCGGTTTTTTGAACACTCATTCTGAACTTGTTGTACCGGTTTCTTTGCTCTTGATTGCTGTCCTATGACGTCAATGGCTACATCGTGGGATTTAATCGGGACGGCACGAAGATTGATTTTTTATTTTCGGCATTTGAAACCGCACCGTATACCTATTTTGTGTCAGTTACCTACCTATTTGGAATTACATTCCAAAAATGCCAATTAAATAAGTATAATATATTATTTACTCAATCGTCATCGTCTTCCTGCTCTTTTCCCATTTTAACATGACATCGATAACGGAAAACATGGTGAGGAAACCTGGACTAAAGTGATAAATATATTACAAGTTTGGACTTACTATATCCCACCAAAAACATTTCATGTAAAATGTTGCCAAGACGACCACATAATGTTTGGCCTGTGAAAAACATATCAGATCTCATGTTAAGCCAAACTTCTGAATCTACACGGCCTAACTCTACCGACCCTAACTTCATAAATTCTACATAATATCAGTAAAAATGTTTGGCTTCGCCGTTTCGCTACCATCGTGAAGGTGATGCCAATATTTAGTTTCTGAAGCAACGAAACAGCCAAACCATATATTTTTACTGATATGTAAAATTTGTGAAGCGTCCAGGGCGGGACGGGAGGAACTGTCAGACTTGTACTGACTAAAATCTACGGTGATCCTTCAATAGCTCTTTACGTTCCAGGGTCACGGTTACCTGATGACGGAGTCCCACGACCATATCAGAGGCCCGTGGTGTTCTCAGAGGCGGCTCAATTAACTCTGACACTAGAGGGTGGCCACATCCTCACATGAAAAAGAAAGAGCGATGCATTTACACCTATAATAATAAAAAAATATGCCACCACGCAATCTCAAAAACTCACGTGTCTAGATTAATAACAATTGACAATCAATAATCCGTAACAACAATGTCATCGGTTCTGATAGATTAAGATTGTGAAAGTGTAATGTAAAAACCAGAAATATTAAAATTTTCAAAATAATTGGGAAATCCTTATTAAATAATACAACTTAAGACTGTAATCATATCGGCCACTGGGAGATAAATTAAAACCAGATAAAGGTTTAAAAAAAAAACTGGTTTTTCACAAACTTATAGAGAAGAATGGGCAAGAAACTCCATGCACGCTTCTAAAAAATTAAGTTTAGGTACAAAGTTGCACACATGCTACTAAAAGAGTAGTCTATTAACATGCCTAAAACTAGCATGCTCTTTAAAGGTATACACAATATGCTTTCGAATAGATGATAAGCATGCTACAAATAATTGTTCGTACTGTAAACCAATAGGGCCCGATAGGCCCAAATTCCTGCCGGCGCCGCGGGTGTGTTTTAAGCAACGACCATTAATATCTAGACTCCTAATCACAGGCGACCGATGTCTGCCAACACATTAGGTAAAAAAGTCTTATAACCGTCGTGACTCGACCACTCCTGTGAGTCCCCTCGTCGCACTGACCTTGAGTTAGCCAATCAGAACGCAGTACCCCGTCCCGTTAGCCAATCAGAACGCAGTACACCGTCCCCCTCGCTTACGTCGTACCTCAGCGACTTGGCAGAATAATTTTCGTTAGTCAGATCGTGCATGAGGCGTCTAGATATAAATGGTCGTTGGTTTTAAGAGACTACCAAGACCCTGAACGTAAAGGACGATTAATGGGACATTATCATGGGTGGTATTTAGTTAGTGCAGTCTGTTAGTCATTTTAGCTCCACCTAGAGCGAGGGACTCATTAAAATTTGATGATGCAAACCAAGTTAGGGACACTGAAGTGTCTCTTAATAAACAGCGATGATTTGAAACACGTAATGAAATACACTACGTCTCTTCAGCCAGTTGCCGTCTACTACTGGGCGTTTTTTTAGGGGACCAAAAGAGAAAAATGCAATACAAGCAACGTGAATACATCAATGGGACACGACACTGGCATGTCAAATTCTCTCGCTCATTTTTCCTAGAAATGTATGAAACCACCAATCCCGCCAATATCGTATTGCGCTGTCGTCCAATGTGAAAGTGCTACAATAGGGAAATGCCATTCGGGAATTACGTACTGTTTTACGTCCTGGTAATCAGTCAATCGAAACGTTGATCTTTTCATTTCGTTTATACCTAAGTATTATTATAATACTCTAGCTTCTGCCCGCGACTTCGTACGTGGATCCTGTTGCTTATACCAGCGACAACGGGGTTGACAAAATCGAAGATCTGAAACGTCTGATGTCGAATTCTAAGAGCCCGGGGACGGGAAAACAACGGGGTGCGCAAGACGATTCGAGATGCTCCAGATCGTCAATTTTTATACGTCAACAGAGAGTGCTCATCAATCTGAACAATTTCTTGCTAAGACGTCATTCCTATACATGTTATAGTGTAGCTGGGCTCTTGGAGTTCCACATCAGGTGTTCCAGATCTTCAAATTTATTCTCGCAGCAGAAAATGCTCATATCGTGGAACAATTTTTGCTATGGTGCCATTTTTGTATCTCTTATAGTTTAGCTAGTCTGTTGCGGTTCGGCATCAGGTGTTCAAGTTTCCAAGATACATTATAACCTATGTGTTGCCCCGACTCAATGTCTATACAACAACAAAAAAAAACATTCAAATCCGTCCATTAGTTCCGAAGATTAGCGTGTACAAACAAACAGACAGATTTTTATTTTTATTCGTTTTGTTTCTAAACAACCCTCAATTATCTTTTTTTTTTTTAATATAATTATTCAATGTACAGATACAGTTTTTTACTGTTTTATATTATGACGTATAGATGAGACTAGAGACCCCGGATTCGCACGGATAGTACACTAGTAAATGCCATTCATTTTATGCCTACATGCTTTAGTACATCTCAAAATAAATAAGCAGCGTTATCAATGAAAGTTGAGGCGACATGACTTTTTTGGATATTTTCAACTACCTATGCATTATCGTCATATTTATGGGAATGATTCGGATGCCTCACAGCACGAAGAACCTAATTTATTTTTTTAGAAGTTAACGTTCTGGCTTCCCTTTATACCTAATGAGGCATTGAAGAAGATTATAATTTTTTTAATATAGTTTGAACAACAATCAAATTGAACATTCGTAATTATTATCAGTGGAAAAACCAATCGCCCGCACTCCTTAAAATCCTCTGATAGATGACCCATTATCTGATTATTATCTACTTCAAAAGTATATAAATACTTATTAATTGTAGCACTATTATTGTATTCATTTCTTACACTGACACCATGAAATTCCTGGCTGTGACTCTATTGGCTGTGGTGGTGGTCGCCTCCGCAAAGAACATCAACCTCGAGGATGTTATCGATCTTGAAGAAAATTCCGCTTACGACTATCATCGTAGAGTCGGTGGGCCTTTGGCAGAGAAGATCCGTTTAGCTGAGGAGGAAGCCGACCAAAATCCTTCTAGAATAGTTGGTGGCTCAAATGCTAACCTTGGCCAGTTCCCTTACCAGGTAATTAACATATTTTTCACACCACCTGCTCGAAAATGTCAAATTATATGTCAAGCAACCTTAACCTAAAGTGAGTCATTAGTGGCCGAGGGCACAGCCGGTCAATAATGTTGTACTGGATTTCATTATTACCCGCTGGTCAATAATGTGATTTGAATTTGGAATATGTTTATAAACAACAAACACCCTTTGGTGCCAGAAAGATTTTTTTTTTAATTTTCTTTTCCCTTTTGGGAAGACAAAGGGATCTATCTAGCCCATGCAGCCTAGATTTTTTTTTTGGTTCTTTTCGTCCCTCTTTGGGGCAGGCAAAGGGAGCTGAGCCCATACAGCCAAGTCTGATTTAGTGTGCCAGAAAGAGGAAAGCTATTCTCGAAACCCTTACTACGCGTGGATGATATTCTCGATTTCCTAAAAAATCATAACGATTGCTTCTTCATATCGTTGCCATGTTTTCGAAGACATAATATTGTAAGAATAATTAGATAACTACCTACGAACCATTTTTTAAAAGGAATGAAATAACATTAAAACTGGCATTAATAATAACAAATACCGTACCGCGCCGTAATACCGTAGGTAATAGTAATTGGCTGTAACATTAGTTAATTTATTTTAAATAAACTGCACTAAGATTGCTGTGGATTTTGTAAATAAATAAATAAATAATAAAACCTATCTATAATATAGTCGATTTATCACATTTTATCAAAAATACTCTATTTTCACGAGCGTCTCCAATGACGTTCTAAATTCAAAATGCATACAGCCAATCATCCAAAACCATTCTACCAGCCCTGTATAAAACTTAGTTTACACAAACGCCACATCCATGAGAGTGATATCATTAGGACAAACACGACAAAACCATAGAAGATACTTTTTTTTTCGAAAATCGAATTGATCGTGTCTTGGCTACTTATTGGTAGACGCAATAAAGGCGCGAATTTTTGGCATTTAAATTTTAAATTTATCAACAAAGTATTATAAAATGTCGAGTGATGAAAGTGATTGTACTCCTGAATTCATTACAACCGAAGCTAATAATATTTCCAATGATTTACTGCCGGAAAAGTCAAAGGAAACTTATATAAAAGCCTATGACAATTTCCAAAAATGGAAAAGTACGAAAGGCGTCAAGTCCATTTCGGAACCAGTTCTATTAGTGTATTTTCAGCATTTATCTTGTACTCAGAAGTCAAGTAGCCTATGGTGTACTTATTCAATGCTTAGGTCAACAATAAGCATGAAACACAATATAAATATCAAGACATACGCTAAGCTATTAGCATTTCTAAAGAGGAAATCGGAAGGTCACCAATCAAAGAAATCGAAAGTTTTCACACCTATGAATATTGAAACTTTTTTAAATGAAGCTCCTGATCATAGCTATCTTGCCGTAAAAGTAAGTACATCATTTTATTTATAACTAAATAAAATACCACAAGGTAGCAAATAGCAACAAGAACACATAAGTATACTTACTGAATTTACGTATGTTGTTAGTAAAATTTATTTTTATTTTTGTTACAGGTGGCTTTAATTATTGGAGTAAATGGGGCTTGTCGTTGTCAAGAAATGGTAAACATGAAGGTCCAAGATATAGAAAAACACTCAGAAGAGTTGTTATTGATTAAGTTGCCAGACACTAAAACCAAAAAGGAAAGGTCATTTGTCATCCGCGGAGCATATTATGTAAAGGTTGTGGAAAAGTATCAAGCTCTGCGGCCTCCTAACATAAACACTAACCGATTTTTTGTAGCGTTCAGTAGTGGAAAATGCACCCGTCAAGTGATTGGGAAGAACAAAATGAGTGCCATGCCGAAGGAAATTGCCAAATACTTAGGATTACCAAATATCGAGCTCTATACGGGTCATTCTTTTCGTCGAACGTCAGCTACACTGTTGGCGGATGCGGGAGCAGATATAACCCAAATAAAACGACATGGTGGCTGGAAATCGGATACAGTAGCAGAAGGATACATTGATAATTCTGTACAAAACAAAAATAAAATAAGCTGTCAAATTGGTAACAGCATCACTTTAAAAACGTCATCTGATTCTTTTTCACCACAACCTTCAACATCACACCATCTCATTCCATCTTTCCCTGAGCCTCATTCACCACCTTCACCAACTTTCACCACCCAAAATGCTTCTCTGCAAATACAAGATTCTGAAGCATTGACGAGCAATACTCAAATAAATTCCACATCAACATCTATAAACGTACCAAATAAAAACATAACTATATCTTTGCACAACTGGACTAATGTCTCAAATGTTACAATTAACTTGAATTAATATATAAGTGTACCTATATAACTAGTTCTAAATGTTATTCTTACTGTTTTTTTATTTAATAAATACTTTGTTTTTCGTACTATGGCTATTATTTTCTCACAGTAGGTGTAAAAAGTAGAGTATCCTCCTCTGGGCTAAAGGTGTCTTTGCCTTGGGCTAGCTTGAATCCCTCGCTGCATTCAGGATTCTTGTATTAACTCCCTCGCTTCGCTCGTGAGTTAAACTCTTAACTCCCTCGCTACGCTCGGGAGTTAAATCCCGAATCCTTCATTGCGCTCGAGATTCAATATGACGCCCGTGACATAAGACACAACTTTAGCCCCTCGGTGCATAATCTACTATTATGTCTGATAGTAATTTCACATTGAAATAAATCGCAATTTCAATGAGATTGGTGCACAATGGTCTTCTTCTTTGGTACCTCTATCTAAATCGTCACTTTATGAATCTCCCCCTTTTTAACCAATCATCTTTCACACAAGCCATTTATCGTTTCCATAGCCTTTCCCTACTTTTCTACGTTCAAAATTACTTTCACCATAACATTCTTCTTCTTCTAAAAAATTTTTATCATTATTTCACAGGCTGGTCTCATCATTGATATGCCAAGCTGGCAGAGCGTTTGCGGTGGTTCTTTGCTCAATTCTTGGAGAGTGTTAACAGCCGCTCACTGCTGGAATGATGGTAACAACCAGGCTAGAAGGTTCACAGTTGTTCTCGGAACAGTCCGTCTATACAGCGGTGGTGTCAGGTTGGCAACCTCCAATGTCGTCATGCATGGAAGCTGGAACCCTTCACTTGCCCGTAACGATATTGCTATGATCAACCTGCCTTCTGCCGTTGGTTTCTCAAGTAAGTTACTGTAATCACGAAATAAACTCTTTGATGTGATCACTTATAAGGATGTTATGGACTTATAAGCAACTTTCTTCACGGGATCAACATTGCAAACCCGAAAAATAATCAGCAGTCCAGTTGCTGTGTTAAAGAGCTGGAACAGAAATTTGAACTGAACAGCTGAAGACATATTAGCGCTTTGCAGTAAATCAGATTCTTGGTCTGTACCAGTATTTTCTGATACATGCTATTTTACCAAAACTGATAGTGTTCATGCTTAGTACGTTACTCAATAACTTAAATTATCAACAGGCAGCATCGCCGCGATCGCACTGCCCTCTGGTAACGAGCTGAACAACCAATTCAACGGCGCTACTGCTACCGCATCTGGCTTCGGTCACACCAGAACCAGTAAGTACTTGACTAGAAATTTATTTTATAGTTTTTAACCTGTTTCGTCTCATTGCTGAACCTGTAATATTTCATTTCTCCCTTTGAATGGTGATCTCCGCACAATATACCCTGAATTCGTCCAGCACCAGCATTTTCTAGGAATTGTTCGGCAACATTGGTCATGTTCGGATACCCAACGCATCTAGTCTACGAGTATCTATCCCATGCCTGTCCAATTCCACTTCGATTTTTTTGTTAGCTAGTTTTTATTTCCTACAATATAATTGCATTGATTTCAGACGGTGTCGTCAGCGAAACATTGAGACACGTCAACTTGCCCGTAATAACCAACGCAGTTTGCCGCCAGTACTCAGTCGCCTTCAATTTGCTCGTCCAGTCCTCTAACATTTGCGTGAGCGGCGCTGGCCCAAGAAGCACCTGCAATGGTGACTCTGGTGGTCCTCTCGTTGTGAACAGCAATAACAGACGTATCTTGGTAAGTAGTTCTATTACATTCTACACCATCGCTTTATTAAATGTTTGAAGGTTCATGGCTAATCTTCTTTTCTAACACTTAAAGTGTCGCAGTGAATTCCGAGTGCCATCCTCAGATCATCGGTTATTTAGGTCAGATTGACGCCTGTCAATTAAATTCACACCGTAACATAATATGTAGTATTAAACTGAATCTGGCTTGTTGGACCCGACTTTTTTTTGTGGTGGCAAAATCATCAAATGAGTCCTCCCGCCCTGGGTTGGGCGGACGGGACTGTCAGACTCTTACTGACTAAAATCCATCCGTGTTCCTTCGGATGCCCTTTACGTTCCGGGGCCACGGTATCCTGGATTAAGAAAAATCCGCGACCCCAGCAGGCATTTGGCCCCATAAGAGGCCCCGTTGGTGACGCGTGAAACACGACGCGCCACCGACCCGGGCTTGGTCCTTGGTCGGACGGCGAGCATACCTATTACTCACCGTCCGCAAGCCCACTCCACCGCTGTGCCCTCTGCTAATCAGAGGGACACGCGTTGGAGCGTCTACCCGACAGGCTATTCGCATACGGGCAAAGAGACCCCTTAGGCACACAGTGACTAAGGAAGAGTTTTTGCCCGCATCCCAGGCTGCACCGGCCCGAAAAACTGGTCTTCCCCCCGGACGTATCCGAGAGGGAACTCCAGTCCACGGGCGCACGTGGAGGTTTCCTGTCTTAGCACCCCTTGTTGGACCCGACTAAGCAGGATAAAGCTTATAAGCAGATGATGATGACGATTTCACAATTACAAACAAAATTCCACATAGGGCACCTGGCACCTGCGAAAAATGTTGACAGGAGCCTTATGTAGAATAGATAAGGTGGGCGTAGCTCAGGTGCCATTAAAGCGGGGTCTTCCTGGAATTCAAATAATCTAATCAGTCCATTCTGTTAGATTATCAAAAAACATTTGACACGTAGGTATTTATTATTTTGTTACGTAGGTAAATTAAAATTGACGAAGATACGACAGTTAAAATTACCAATACATCACAAGCACGTGCACTCGTGCAGTTTTCATTTGCTTCTGACAAAACGAGCCACATCGAGCACTCTCGGATTTTGATGCGTTATATTTTTGTAGCAGTGGTGGCCCAGTGGTATTGGTCCCGACCTACGAGTTGTAAGTCCTGGGTTCGAACCCCGGCCATGCGCATTACTTTGTGTAATTTATTTCATCACCACTGCTCTTAAAACGGTGAAGGAAAACATCGTGAGGAAACCGGCATGTCCTAGAACCAAAAATTCTAAGAAAAATGTGACATCTACCAACCCGCACTGGGCCCGCGTGGTGGATTATGGCCCACTCCCGCTCACAGAGAGGAGGCCTGTGTCCCAGCAGTGGGAACATTATAGGCTGATGATGATATCTTTGTAAACATGCCTATTAAGTCAACGAAAGAAAAAATACATAATAGGCTATTTGACTAAAAAATTCTAATTAGTCTGTCAGTTAGATTATCAAATAATATTTGACCCGTATTTTTTCTTATTTTACGCATACCAAAATTGACGGAGATATGATGCTTTTAAAATTGCCAATACGTCACAATTCAGTACATTTTTTACTGAATTCTGACGTCACGAGCCCCCACTCTCGAGTCTTGAATGTGTTACATCTTGGTAAATATTCATTGATTTTACATAAGAAAAAATATGTGTCCGTTATTTTTCAAAACTCTAAATAACGGACTAATTAGATTTATGATTTATTGATACTGTCAAATAGCCTATTATCCATTATATTTTTAAAAATTCTTACTGAAGGGCTAATTATAGCAATTAATTGAACCTGTCAACATGCCTATTTTCTTCTACAGTTTCTTCATAGATTTTCTTTGGAAAGAAAAATTCGAACCGTGTGCAGGATTCGAACCTGCGACCTTCTGATTCAGTCCATCCGACGCTCATACCAATTCCAACCGCGCTACCGTGGTTCTTACCTGCAGCGGCGAATTCTTCATTCCATTTCTATCGTCTCAAGGTGACGTTAATGCGTTTACATATTTAAAAAATATTAAACGGTTCTTACTTGCCAACAGGTCGGTGTGACCTCCTTTGGGTCTACCCGTGGTTGCGAAGCTGGTTCACCTGCCGTCTTCGCAAGAGTTACATCTTTCGTCAGCTGGATCAACCAACGTCTCTAATGATGATCTCATCTGGCCGATTTCGATGGCTTTTCTCTAAATATTTGATCTCTAATATGGGACCTCTTTGTAAGATAACATTAAAATTGATATTGAAGAAAAAAAAACTCTTTCAATAACCCGAATCTTTATTCACCGGTCCAAAGTAAATTGTCACGCAGCACGCGGTTATTAGGATGCCTTTCCACCAGAGATGTGGACAAAGATCAAATCTCTGGTGGAAAAGCAGCCTTAGGCGGACAATGTTTCTGATCTTTTAGTTCCAAATGCTAGTACTGGAATACCTGGTAAACAATAGGTACATCATTATGATAAACACCCATCAAAATTGTGTACGTATTTAGGTATCAACACCAGGTCCTCTTTAATTATCACACTATAATTTATGCCATAAACCAGATTAATCGTACTGACGTCAATGCCATGAAAAAATGGCGATAAGCGTTCCAATTCTAAATCTGATACGATCTTTGGTTCTCTTTTTTTTTATTCATTTGCAAGTAATAAACGAGCTCACATACTACTAGCCAGATATTAAAAAAAAACTTTTAAGTGTTTTTTTTTCTTTTTTTTTGTGAGGCACACCCAAAAGCCGGTTATTCGAAGCAAAAGTATTCATATATTATACGTATATGTAGTTACGACAGACATGCAAAAGCCAATTGACTGCTTTTATAAAACTGTTAAAAGAGAGAATTCCACAACCTCATCCCACCGGCCTCTTCTATATTCGTACGTCTAGACGCACGGCAAATTATCATTCCTTCCACCAATTCGCATTGAGCGTTTCCAAACGTCTTTTATTACGCGATCAGAAAAGGGGTTGAACTCCTGCGTCTGCATTTCCGAACGCTTACAACCCTAATCTCTACAAAGTTAGAGGGATCAGGCTTCTTTTGGGTAAGTTTGCTCCATCGTCGACCTTGTCTCTATCACCAAAGACCAAAAGCAAACCCATCATAAAAAAAAAAGTTCAGCAGTAGACGTCGGCTGATAATGATGATAATGAAATGCCAAAATGCAAAGACAGTAATGAGTAGCACGGCATTACAAGACTCACGATGAGGTCTAATGCAATATTGTACTTGATGGAGAAACATGACAGGAACACCACATGCTGAAAGCAACGGAAAAGAAGAAGCACATTCTGAAATCCTCTGTCAAAGTAATTGTTATCAGTAATAGGGTTCATAGTTCATAATTGTATTAATTTGCGTCTTCATGTCTTATTGATATGGACCATTTGACTGTGTGCTAGAATAACCTACTAATACGAATGGTTGCTGTGTGTCTGTGAAGAACTTTCGTCATTCCTATGATTTTATGGTTCATTTTCTGTTTAATCAACTAAAAGCATAAAGCCTCCTGCAAACACACGCGATTAATCGCGCGGGGCGACATGTCGCGGTCCATTCGCAGTACATTTAGAGTGGAAATAAGCTTGGCTCGTTGTTGCAGCGCGATTAATCGCGTGTGTCTGCAGGAGGCTTAATGCGGCAATCATCGCCTTCATCAAAAGTTGCCTTTAAATTCGAACGTTTGAGTGATGGTTCTCATTATGTCCAGACTAAAACTATAATTATTTCATTTAGGGTTCAGCGATGCTTTAAGGTTTGTTAAAACAGTGTAAAAATACTATTTTTATGCAAATATATGAACACAAGCTGAAGTGGGAGTGGGTGGGTCACGTTGAACGAATGCACTCGGAGAAGTGGGCAAAAATCGTCACTCACTGCACGCCTGAGGGAGGACATTATCTCTTCGTTGAGGCGGAGGTGGTGTGACGATCTGATCATGTTTGGAGAGTAAACATGGCCAGAAATTGCCCAAAATAGAGAGGTTTGGAAGGAGGCAGGGGAGGCCTTTGCCCAGCAGTGGGACACAGAATAGGCTATAAAAAAATGAACGCATTGATCACGTATTTCTTCGACTAGTCGTTTGGTTTGAATGCGAGGTCACCGACTAGAATGAATAGCGGATCCATTAGGCACTCCTTACATTTTTAAACTACTCCCAGCTTAGTTATCAAGCGAACAGAAGAGAAGAGGGTGTGAAAAAATTAAAAAAAAAATTCGTTAAAAATTAAAGAGAGAAAGTAGGCTTAGTACCTATTCCAATTTATTTTAATAAATCCACTATCATATTATAAATTACATTTGACTAGTTCTTTTATTCCATGTGACAGCAGCAAACTGCAGTAAAACAACGATGTACTCTAATACCAGACTATTAAACTTCAGAGGTAATCTTCCATCGATGGTAAATATCCGACAAGCTGTCATCTCCTCGAAGGCAGCTTGGTTCAGTCGCAGCACGTTCTTACAAAGCTTCTTTGCTTCCACTGTAACATAAACAAAAATCTATAAATCTTTAAACATATTATACAAACAGAGTGCCTCTGGACGTGTGAACAAAATCGAATAGGGGCATGGGTAAGGTCATTTACATAATTTTAATTCCTGAGTATGTCAGTGCTACTTTTTATGGTGCATAAGTTCAATATACTTCCACGGACACCCTATATAGATAGATTCATTAATATGTACCTAATCTTACCAGTACTGTGCAAGTTCCTTAGCAATCTATTGCAACTTGCATCTACCTCGGATACAGACATGTAGTATCTTTCGCAATAAACACAGAATATGGTGATGAAAACAAAGCACTTAATAGTCAAACAGCTGGAGACTATTTCAAAAGATAGGGCATCGCGCTGAAAACCAAAGAATTTATTAAAGAAAAAGAAACTAGGTATATGGAGGAATAATTGATGATTTTATAAAGATAAGAAAGGCTCAAAAGTATTCCGTCAAAGTAAAGTCGATCTATGTAGATGTTAACAAATATCATGTATAACAATTCTTTACTTAACTATTTAATATTCTGTATGTCAATCCTATACTTATCCATCTTAAAATATTATGCTTACCGAGCCAAAATGCGTAATTCCTGACGCTGTTACTTCTATAACAGCTTGAAGATACATTAATGTACAGAAAAATGTGCTCAATGTTTGAAATAATGACTGAAAAAATTATGTTTAACTTTAATAAATATACGCTTTTTTTACATTGTACGAGGATTAATAATTGCCATAACAAAATATGGAAACTACTAGTAATTTCATTTATTCAAATTGACAATCATACTTTATCAATGTAAACACGACAACATTAGACACGCCTGTGGAGAATGTTTCTTAATCAAATAAACGGATAACTTTTGTTGGTAGTCAATTTACCGCAAAACATAAATATTGTTACAATTTTGTAAGGTAAGTTTAAACACTGCACCCTGGCTAAGGCAATAATTTTACAATAACCTAGTTTTTTGTTATTATTATATTCGCGCGCGAGACAGCAACAGGAGACAGTGACAGGAGACCGCGACAGGAGGCCGCGACACTTGTCGCGGTCTCTTCTGCATAGGCGGCGGTTCGCGCCGCGATAGGGAGACAGCGACCAGGAGACCGCGACACTTGTCATTGCCTAATTAAGTACTGTCGCGGTCTCCTGTCGCTGTCTCCTGTCGCGGTCTCGAGCACGAACAGGCACCTTTATATGACACATTTTTCTTAAAATACGCATACACTTCATACTTCGTCGTAAAACACTTGCATCTTTTAATTGGTTTTTCACAGAAGGAAAAAGCGAAAAGTCACTTGATGCCTAAGCTAATCTGAGCTATAGCGAGGATACCCCAGTACCTTCACGCAAATTGAGAGTCTGTCCTACGATGAGAGCGGAGGAGGTAATTTTTATTGCGTAAGTGCTCCGTCCCTCTACTGCGTAAGTGATGTTGTTTCTGTTGATGTTACTTTGCCATCCCTCATCTAAACAATATTTTACATTTATTTTGCGTTCGACATAAGTTATACAGCAAATTGGCATTCCAAGACACTAAAGTTACTCCTTACCGAATATTGAAAAATCTTCTTGAAAATTTCAAATGCCTCTAATAAATTCATATATGCTTGGTAAAGCTGTTTTATTTTATCGTTATATTTTTTCTCTTCTAGATCCAGACAGATTTGACTATAGTACTCAACTTCAGCTAACCATGTAACTATGCCATCTCTTATCAGAGCGATTATAGAAACGCCATAATTTGTGACCACATCAAAATAGACTACAGTATAAAGATACATCAATATCATTAAGTCGCGCGTCGCTGACACACTGATAATGAAGCCCACAATATACCATGTAATAGCGACCCAATTTCTAATAGTAGCCTTTTTGTATTGCTTGAAATTGATTATTCTAAAAGCCTTTTGAATCTTCAAAATTAATAGGACGTGGTCTCTTCTTTGCATAAAATTAAGAGCGTAATAATAAGTGAAAGGGAAAACAGAAAAAAAAACTTGAACTCTTATAAAAAAGATCATGTATGAATTTACAATTTCGTCATAATCTTTCGAAAAGAGGTTAGTCGTATGAAAAGCCACAAATCCAAGGACCGCAATAAGCGATAGAACATAATAAGACGCACGATGAGATCTGATGCAATTGTACTTAATGGAGAAACATGACAGAAACACCACATGTTGGAAGCAACGGAAAGGAAGAAGCACACTTTGAAATTTGCGGTCCAAATAATTATCAGTAATAGGGTGTATATTAATCTGCGTCTTCATGTCTAATTTTATAAGAACTGTTTGGCTCTGTGGTAGAATACTTACTGAAGAATGATTGTTGTTGCCGGAATATGAAGGACTATTACATTATTACACTTTGTTTGTTTTCAATTCAATCAACTAAAAGGACTGCGTGACAATTGTAGCCTTCGTTTAATGAAATACTACTTCATATTTTGCGTCAAGAATGTGTGGTCGAACCTCACACACTTCTTATATTAATTTGTAAAATAGCTGTAATCGCAAAATTTTGTTAAAATGTGAACACCTTTTTGCTTTTTTTATTTCTTACTATTATTTTGTTTTTTTTTTTATAATTTTAGTGTAGATTTTCAAGGTACATGTTTTTCATATATTTCAAATGATGTTTTAAAAAAGTATGGTGTTTCTTGCCCATTTTTCTTCATGCAACCTAACCTTGTAACAAGTATAAAAATAAAAATAGATTATTTTGAGACGGGTAGCGCCCTCTATTGACAAAAGCGCGAACTAATGGGAAGTAGTTACAGTTTGTGCAATGGTGCATTAGATGGCGTTAGAGTGTAACATATTTATTTTCTCGATACTTTAAATTCTAAATAAAATATAATAAGTACATAGATAAAATTCAAATAATTATTAATTGTAATAGATTTCAGTTGAATTAAGTTTAATTAAATACAGCATGGTCTGGGATCAAAGGGACTGGTAGCTGGCTTGAAAAAGTTAAGATGTGTGACGTGTAACTTTCGGGTTTTTTTCTTGAAGCAAGAACACGCGATTAAGACGCTAATTTAGATCAAAGAATATTTTAATTAAATAAATTAATGACGCGGACAAGGCGTGGAACAGCGGCTAAAATGAAAGTGCATTAATATAAGGGAACCGCGTATGCGGTTCCATCCAACCATTAATTTTAAAGATAATTAATTAAATATAATAAAACGTCTTCTCAACGCTTGGTACATGAATAAGAAGTAAGCTAGGACAAGCTCTGGTTCCAAGCCACGTGTTATATTCTACAAGTCACACAGACCGCCAATGCTGTCTGCGGTACACATACCCATGGTTCGACCTGGATAGATGGTAGTATGTTCTACCTGAAGTAAGTGTTATATTTATAACCTAACATTATCAGGAAACTTGAAAAGTGCTGTGATTATGTACTTAGAAGTGTGCACCAACTTATTAAATAGCTGAGAAGACGGAAACAACTCTTTTATTTCAATCAATACCTCATGCGAACAGAACCCATAAGTCTCATGGCAATCTACGCTGGCAGCTGGTGGTAAGAGACGAAAGGACCTTACAACCTACCTTTGCGAATGGGTGTAGAAACAATCCCAGCCCATCCTAATTCCTTAATTTTAATAATCGACGTTTAAAAGTGCCTCTTTGATGGTCTAATTAGAATAAATGATTTGACTTTGACTTTGACCGTAAGAACAGCAGACGCCTTCCAATTCTTCAAACATTTCAGTGATTCTAATCGTATCTTCTGATATGATGAGAATCACTGAAATGTTTTACTTACTACGTACTTAAATTTATTTCTTTGGGTTTTAGTCGTCGTTAAACTAAACAAACGTCAAATCTTTTGAACCTTTCCCATTTGGGTTGGACGTGTGATCCTGGTCTAGAATTCTATCGGACGGGTCAATAATTATGACAGGATTTACACTTAAAACTTAAAGCTAAATACATGGATGGCATTCTCTATTCGATACTCTTAAAAACTACATTGTTTGTTGTGCATTAGGCTTCTTATATACCTAAATTAAAATTGATGTCCACACAGTCATGAATGAGATAGAAGCTTATTCATAGTTGAGGTTGAGGAAGCTTATTCATAGGTTTTCTTTTTCCCTGACACGACAGCAAACTGCAGTATGACAACAGTGCATGAGAGTGCACTGTTGTCATACTGCAGTTTGCTAGATTTTTAAACTTCAGTAATCTATATAATCGTAATCTGCCATCAACGGTGAACATCCGACAAGCTGTCATCTTCTTGAAGGCTTGCTTGGTTCAGTCTCTGCACGTTCTTACAAAGCCTTTTAACTTCCCGCCGGTTGAATGTGTCCAAGAATTCGACAACCTCATTCCACCGGCCTCTTCTATATATTATATATTGTCTTTTATAACACGATCAGAAATTAAGGGGTGGAACTCTCTGCCTGCGTCTGCATTTCCGAACGCTTACAACCCTAATCTCTACAAAGTTAGAGCGATCAGGCTTCTTCTGGGTAAGTTTGCTCCATCGTCGACCTTGTCTGTATCACCCTAGACCTAGACTAAGGCCTAAAGCAAACACATCATAAAAAAAATTTCAGCAGTAGACGTCGGCTGATATTGATGATAATGAAATGCCAAAATGCAAAGACAGTAATGAGCAGGGGTCATTCCTAATGTGCTCCATTCCATAGTTCTAAAAAGATAAGAATCTCATACATTGATTCCCAAGTTACTCCTCGGAATTTTTATAACTTAAAAATACGTATTATAAGACATATTAACAAGACTCACGATGAGGTCCAATGCAATATTGTACTTGATGGAGAAACATGACAGGAACACCAAATGCTGAAAGCAACGGAAAAAAAACTTTAAAAAAAAATTAACCGCCTTCAAAAACAACCACAAAAAAGGGTAAAATAACCTACAAAATAACTTTTCTTTCGGAAGTCGGTGGCTTTGTTTTTTTTTTATTTCGGTATCTTTTATGCCACCGACTTCCGAAAGAAAAGTTATTTTGTAGGTTATTTTACCCCTTTTTTTGGTTGTTTTTGAAGGCGGTTATTTTTTTTAAGTTTTTTATTTTACTCTTTTTAGTTTTAATAAACAAATTCTTGCAACGGAAAAGAAGAAGCACATTCTGAAATCCTCTGTCAAGTAATTATTATGTAATAGGCTTCATATATTAATTTGCGTCTTCATGTCTTATTGATATGGAACATTTGACTGTGCGCTAGAATAACTTACTAAGGAATGGTTTCTGTGTGTTTGTTAAGAACAATTTCGTCATTCCTATAATTTTATGGTTCATTTTTATTTTAATCAACTAAAAGCATTATGCGGCAATCATCGCCTTCATCAAAAGTTGCCTTTAAATTCTAACGTTTGAGTGATGGTTCTCATAATGTCCAGACTAAAACTATAATTATTTCATTTAGGGTTCAGCGATGCTTTAAGTTTTGTTAAAACAGTGTAAAAATACTATTTTTATGCAAATATATGAACACAAGCTGAAGTAGGAGTGGGTGGGTCACGTTGAACGGATGCACCCGGAGAAAGATCGTCACTCACTGCACGCCTGAGCGAGGACATTATCTCATCGTCGAGGCGGAGGTGGTGTGACGATCATTCTGATCATGCATGTTCGGGGGGTCCAACCAAACCACCAAACCACCAATGGGGGAACCGACATCATCATCATCAGCCTATAGATGTTCCCACTGCTGGGACACAGGCCTCCTCTCTTGTGAGAGGGAGTGGGCCGTAATCTACCACGCGGGCCCAGTGCGGATTGGTAGATGTCACATGTCTTCGAATTTTTGGTTCTAGGACATGCCGGTTTCCTCACGATGTTTTCCTTCACCGTTTTGAGAGCAGTGGTGTTGAAATAAATTACACAAAGTAATGCGCCTGACGGGGTTCGAACCCACGACCTACTATTCGTAAGTCGAGGCCAATACCACTGGGCCACCACTGCTCTCATCAACAAGTCACCGACATAGCTCATAAAATTTGCAAGTTGAAGTGGCAATGGGCAGGCCACATCGCTCGTAGAACTGACAACCGATGGGGAAGAAAAGTTCTCGAGTGGCGACCACGGACCGGAAGACGCAGCGTAGGTAGGCCTCCCACTAGGTGGACCGACGACATCGTGAGGGTCGCGGGCAACCGATGGATGCAAGTGGCGAATTGTCGTTCGGCGTGGCGGTCTAAGGGGGAGACCTATGTTCAGCAGTGGACGTTTTCCGGCTGATGATGATGATGTTCGGGGGGTAAGCATGGCCAGAAATAGAGAGGTTTAGAAGGAGAAAGGGGAGGCCTTTGCACAGCAGTGGGACACAGAATAGGCTATAAAAAATGAACGCATTGATCACGTATTTCTTTAGTGACGACTAAAGAAGCAAACGTGGTTTGAATGCGAGGAGGGACTGGAATAAATAGCGGATCCATTATTAGGCACTCCTTACTTTTAAAACATTTATTCAAAGGCTTTTGACATGACTACTAATCCCAGAGAAGAGAAGAGAAGAGGGTGTGCGTGAAAATCAAGTGACTCTAATTGTCTGATTGTAATCTGGAAGAACACGAAGTCGGATTTTTGCCAAATTCACAGGTAACTTATCATTTATTCTTTTTTTAAAATTAAATAATATGTTATAAAGTTACGACAGAAACTAGGCTTAGTACCTATTCCAATTGATTAAAAAACACATTATCACATAAATTACATTTGACTAGTTTTTTTATTCCATGTAGCAGCAGCAAACTGCAATAAAACAACGATGTAATCTAATACCAGACTATTAAACTTCAGAGGTAATCTTCCATCGATGGTAAATATCCGACAAGCTGTCATCTCCTCGAAGGCAGCTTGGTTCAGTCGCTGCACGTTCTTACAAAGCTTCTTTGCTTCCACTGTAACAGAAACAAAAATCAATAAATTTTTAAAGACTAAATAGGGTGTCGTGGGACTATCGGTTAACCGCGGCCCCGGAACGTAAAGGGCTATTGAAGGGCACCGTGGATTTTAGTCAGTACAAGTCTGACAGTCCCTCCCGTCCTGCCCTGGATGGGAAGACTCATGTTATGATGATTTTGCCACGTAAAAAAACAATATGGGTGCTCTTGGAAGTATGAATAAAATCAAATAGGCATGGGTAAGATCATTTCCATACCTTTTACTCCTAACCTCCTACTTTTTACGGTGCATAAGCTCAATATACATCCACGAACACCCGCCTGCACAGATAGTGTTATTAATAGGTACCTAATCTTACCAGTACTTTGCAATCTCCTTAGCAGTCTATTGCAACTTGCGTCTACCTCCGACACAGACATGTAGTATCTTTCGCAATAAACACAGAATATGGTGATGAAAACAAAGTACTTAATAGTCAAACAGATAGAGACTATTTCAAAAGATAGGGTTTCGTGCTGAAAATAAAAAAAGAAATACATAAAAAAGTAAGAACTATCGGGATAACAATTTGATGATATTACCACTATAAAAAGGCTCAAAAGTATACTGTCAAATTAAAAGTAGAGCTTGATGTTCACAAACTACTCAAAACAAAATAAGGGCCACCTGGTTTTTATCGATTTATTAAATAATGTTTCAATATTACTAGTTACAATGACTGAATCTGATTAATATTAATGGTTTTAGGTGGAAATGCACAAAAATTAAATATGTATTCCAATAAATCATTAAAATAAAACAAATTGAATGAAAAGTGAGGAATTGCAGGAATGTATCAAGTTACATAAAACAAAAAAAAATCTTTAATGTTCCAAAGTGTTCTTTTAAGCTTCTCTTTTAACTCTGTTCTCTCTGTTCTGCTCATTTTATGGGAGGTGGAATGGTCTGGATTAAATACCGAACATTTTCCTTTGGGATACTCTACCAGCAAGTTTTCAGACAATTTATGAGATCCAGTTGGTGTTGATGGGAATTTTACTTTCTTTTTCACTCTTCTTTAACTCATCTCTTAAATGCTCAATAGAACTCAGGTAAAAATCCTGAGTGTCCACTGTAACATCGTAATTCGAGCGTAATAATGTGTGCACTGTTATAGTCGCGTCGTGTTCGCTCGAGCATTATCCTGCTTCAAGAAGAACTCAGGTATTTCTTGCTGTGCGAATGGGATAATGTGGAGTTGCACCACATTCTCTACGCAATTTTGAGGAGTTACAGCACCCTCGTTAAGAAGTGCGAGCTCAGTTTTGCGTGATAGAGATAACCGCCCCAGAGCATAACTCAGAACTCGCCAGAACAGTCTGTTTTAAGAGTGAAAGGATCTGAAACCTGTTGTATAGATCTTCTCTGCACTCTTATGAATAAGTTTTTATTGAAAAAAAATAACCCACCAGTCATCAATAAAAAGCAATGAAGCCCAGTCAAAACAGTTCAATAAATTTACTCCTTCGCAAATGTTTCGTGATTTGCACCATACGCTGCAGTTAACTGGAGGCAAACCAAGCATCTTCTTGAGTATTGTTAGTCTTTATGGAGTCGATTCGGAATAGTGTAGTCAATTATAGGGGTGCCTGTAGCTCGACGCAATGAAGTTTGTACGGTCCGCGCAGTAGATTTTCGCTCTATTTGCGCGGTTAAACCAACTTAATGGTCTTCTTGGGCTTTACTTACTTACTTTCTTCCTTGATCACGGCGCCTGGTGATATTACCCGTCTTTTAAGAGCTGTTTTAAACATTTTGAACCACTCGTTGGGAATATTCCACCATTAAACCTTTCTCTTCTGGCTACGGGCCTCCTGGATTAAGGTGACATCCCAAAGGGCTGTTTTTGCGTCCGTATGTCTCTGAATACATGACATTATGAGATTGAAAGATCATTATAGTCTGCTTGCTGTATTAGTCAAAGAGAAGTTTGAAAATCAAAAAAACACCGTACCGTAAACTCTATGTAATCTCAAATATCTAATTAAAAAAGTTATGAATTTCCAATTATGCAGTAAAAACAATATTAATACTTGAAAGAAACCATAACAAGATATTTAGTATTTATTATGTACCCAGAATAAGAGCAATACTTGTTTAAAGTGCAATTTAAAAAGTGGCCCTTACTTTGTTTTGACGAGTATATTATTTAAATAACAATTCTATACCAAACCATATAAAAATAATCTTACCGAGCCAAAATGCGTAATCCCTGACGCTGTTACTTCTACATTAGCTTGAAGATACATTAATGTACAGAAAAATGTGCCCAAAGTTTGAAATAATGACTGAAAAAATGATGTTTAACATTAATAAATACACGCTTTTTACTCGACTGCGCGACGCAAAGGAGGGTAATGTGTTTATCAGTCTATGTATGGTATGTATGTATGTTTGTTTCTATGTGGCGTTCTAGAGACCAAATTTGTAGGCCGATTTTGATGATTCTTACGTCAATCGATTCGTCTTTACCTTGAGAGTGTCACTAAAGACATGACAGTAATCAAATTTCACCACAGCGACAACCAGACGCCATATTGTCAAAATGAAAAAAAAAAGTCGATGAACTATATCAAGTGGGGTGTCGTTGAATAGGTATTTTAAAATCATCTTTAGGTTTCTTTCATCATTTTTCATTTTAAATAATAGTTTAGGATATTATAACGATTAAAAGTTGTTTAATAAAACAATCATTCTCGCTAATTTCTTACTTATTGATTTAAGTTTTTATTTCAACTAAAACGATATACAAACAAAAAAAACAGAGAACAATGAATCATAAATAAAAAGTATAAAATAAAATAAAATAATTTAAAGAAAAACAAAAAACCCGACCGCGTAAAAACTAATTTTAAAAAATACGTGAAAAAATTAACTTATAAAACTAAAAAGAAAGAAACAAGCCCAACAGAACAGCAGGAAGAAACAGAACAGAACGACTCATAGTCGGGGCCCATTCAAATTTTACCAATCAAATCTTCCCAAGGGGCCCCGACTGGGCACGCCGCAATCGCGGCGGTAAGACCCCTCCTTGAGGAGTGGCTGGATAGGAGTCACGGCGTCCTGACCTACCGTATGACGCAGGTCCTCACCGGACACGGAAGTTTCGGGTGGTACCTGTGTCTGAGGAGAAAGGAGGAAACGCCTGGGTGTCACCACTGCGAAGATCGCCCGGAGGACACAGTAGAGCATACGGTGCAAGACTGCCCCGCTTGGGCAGAGCACCGACGTGTCCTCACGGCGGCGATAGGCGGAGACCTCCTGCGCCCGGCATTGGTCTCGGCCATGCTGCGGGGCGAGACGGAGTGGGAAGCGGTCATGCTCGCGAAGGAGGAGGCGGGCCGCGTGAGAGAGAGGACAATGTCCTCCCTCCGCCCCACCCGCGGTGGTGGACGCCCACGGCGACGGACGTCGCAAGACGATCTCCGTCCACCGTAGGCGCGGGCATGCGGGCGGCGAGTAAAGGGCATCTCGCAGCCCGACCATGGACCATGCCCGGGTCGACGGCGCGTTGTGTTCCACGCGCGCCTCAAAGAGCGTCAGCATAATGACGGGGACCCCTCTCAAGAGGGCCAAAGCCTGCCGGGGTCGCGGGACTTATCTCATTACCGTGACCCCGGAACATAAAGGGCTATTGAAGGACACCGTGGATTTTAGTCAGTACAAGTCTGACAGTCCCTCCCGCCCTGCCCGGGGTGGGAGGACATATATGATGATTTTACCACGCAAAAAAAAAGGGGCCCCAACTGTGAGTCGTTCTGTTCTGCTTCTTCCTGCTGTTCTGTTGGGCTTGTTTCTTTCTTTTTAGTTTTTATATAAGTTAAATTTTTCACGTATTTTCTAAAATTAGTTTTTACGCGGTCGGGTTTTTTGTTTTTCTTTAAATTATTTACATAATTTTATTTCATTTTTTTTTTCAAATTAACTTAAAACTTTTATCGGTAGTCAATTTACAGCACAACTTTTTTTATATAATTTTTTTAGGTATCTTGAAACCATGACTAAGTATTTCATTTAAAAATTACAAGATTTAGATTTTGAATTTACGTTTTGGTTATCACTATTATGCCTTACACGACACATACATACATACATACATCATCAGCCGGAAGACGTCCACTGCTGAACATAGGCCTCCGCCTTAGACCGCCACGCCGAACGACAATTCGCCACTTGCATCCATCGGTTGCCCGCGACCCTCACGATGTCGTCGGTCCACCTAGTGGGAGGCCTGCCTACGCTGCGTCTTCCGGTCCGTGGTCGCCACTCGAGAACTTTTCTTCCTTACACGACACATCCTTCTTCAAATGCGCATAATTATTATTATTCTATACTTTGTCGTAAAACACCTGAAACTTTTTAATTGGTTTTACACAGAAGGAAGAAGCGCAAAGTCACTTGACACTAATTGACACTTAATCCGAGCTGTAGGGAGGATATCCTAGTAATTTCCCTAAATATTAATTTGTTCCTTAGGTTCCTTCTGAACTGGAAAGAGGAAGCGCATGCGCAGGCTCGCGAAAAGTGGAAGGAGTGGAGGGAGGCCTTTGCCCAGGAGTGGGACAGAGCAGGCCAGTAAAAAAATGAGAGCGGAGGAGGTAATTTTTATTGGCCCATGCTGTGAAAGTGATGTTGTTTTTGACGATGTTGCTTTGCCGTTATTAATCTACCCTCATCTGTCCATTATTTTACATTTATTTGCCATAAGTAATACATTAAATTCGCATTCCAAGACACTTAAAAAAGTCACTCCTTACCGAAAATTTAAAAATCTTCTTGAATATTTCAAATGCCTCCAATAAATTAACATATGCTTGGTAAAGCTGTTTTAATTTATCGTCATGGTTTTTCTCTTCTAGGTCCAGACAGATTTGACTATAGTACTCAACTTCAGCTAACCATGTAACTATGCCATCTCTTATCAGGGCAATTATAGAAATGCCATAATTTGTGACCACATCAAAATAGACTAAGGTGTATAGATACAACAACATTATTAAGTCGCGCGTCGCTGATACACTGATAATGAAGCTCACGATATACCAAGTAATAGCGACCCAATTTCTATTAGTAGCTTTTTTATATTGCTTAAAATTGATTAATCTAAAAGCTTTTTGAATCTTCAAAATTAATAGGACGTGGTCTGTTCTTTGGATAAAATTAAGAGCGTAATAATAAATGAAAGGAAAAACAGCCAAAAAAACTTGAACCCTCATAAAAAAGATCATGTATGAATTTCCAATTTCGTCATTGTCTTTTGAAAAAAGGTTAGTGATATGAAAAGCCACAAATCCAAGGACCCCAATAAGCGACAGAACGTAATAAGAAGTACGGTGAGGTCTTATGCAATTATACTTGATAGAGAAACCTGATAGAAACACCGCATGCTGTAAGCAACGGAAAGGAAGAAGCACGCTTTGAAATCTGCTGTCCAAGTAATTGTCAGTTATAGGGTTTATATAAATCTGCGTCTTCATGTCTCGTTTAAAAAGAACTGTTTAGTGAAATAATACTTACTGAAGAACGATTTTTGTTGCCGGAATATGAAGGACTATTACAATATTTCACTTTGTGTTGTTATTTCAATCAACTAAAAGGACTGCGTGACAATTGTAGCCTTCATATAATGAAATACAAATAGCATTTCATTAAATGATAGTTTATTAAATCATAGTTTGCGTCAAGAATGTGTGGTCGAACCGTAAGAACAGCAGACGCATTCCAATTCTTCAAGCATTTCAGTAATTCTCATCATATCAGAATGACATGTACTTAAAATTTCTTTGGGTTTTAGTCATGGTTAAACAAACGTCAAACCTATTAGAAGCTTTTCCTATTTTGGTTGAACGTGAGATCCTGGTCTAGAATTTTATAGGACGGGTCAATAATTATGAAAGGATTATTTTACATTCACTTACTTTATTCTTCGATCGGGCAAAGGCTTTTGACACGTTAGCTATTCTAAGCCGACATGCTAGTTATCAAGCTACTTATGTGAAGTCGGTATCCAAATAATAACCACAGTAAAATTATTACTGTCTGATTCTAATCGAAATCTGAAAAATGGCAAACATACAAAATAATGAATCGTCATTTTTGTGGAGTATCACTGGGTAATATAGGGTCACTGGGTCCAAAGTTGTTCCTTGTTTGTTTTACTTATCTTAGACTATTGAATAACGAAAATTAAAACTTATCTCAAAAAACTGCGTAACTACCCACCCTGTCACAATTTACTTGTTCAAATTATCTTTCTACAAGTACCGAGAAAGCTAAAAACATGGCATTCTCTATTCAAAACCCTGGAAAACCACATTGTTTGTTGTGCATTAGGCTTTTCTTACATAAATCAAAATTGATGTCCACACATGAATGAGATTATAGAAGCTTATTCATAGTTGAGGAAGAATACAATTATTAAATGCCTATAGTTCCAATGCCTATTTGTTAATTAGGTATTTCATTCAACATCAACACAGCGTAACACCTTATTAATTATTGTTCTTGTTCATCCCTACCTTTCGTTGAATATAGTTAATGGGACTCATATTTTGATTAAAAAATATATATCTGAATGAAAATATAGGTAGTAACTTAAAATATAAGTTCATAATTTAAACACTCAGCCATTGTTAATGTTATGAAAATTATCTATTATTCTTCATGTCATGCTATTATCATTAAATGAAAACAAGCAGATTTTTTAAACAACAGAAAAACAGTATCATTAGAGCAAGTATAGAAGTTCGTAGCCTGTGGGTGACATATCATGTTCGACTCCCTGAGTAATTAAGCAAGTTACAGATTAACCAAAGATGCCAATCTGTCAGTTGCGTGCATGACAGAATGGCACCATTACGGAATACAGCAATTTTAAATTTCATGGTACATGTAATTTCTTCGTTTTCCATGAAACGACAGCAAGCTGTAATATGACAACAACGTATTGTAACACCAGACTATTCAATTTCAGAGGTAATCTGCCATCAACGGTAAACATCCGGCAAGCTGTCATCTTCTCGAAAGCTGCTCGGTTCAGTCGCTGCACGTTCTTACATAGCTTCTTGGCTTCCACTGTAAACGAGGCATTTGTTTTTTTACAATAATAATTAAGGTAACAGCAGTCTCAGATGTAAAAAAAAAATTGAAAGTCTGGCCACCAAAATTCAATATGAGTTAAATAATAATAATAATAATAAATAGTCATGCCATATTGTATTGGGATCAATCTATCATCACTGACAGGACTATTGTAGCCAATAAGCCTGATATAGTGGTGGTAGATCGCCGAGAGCGCCGTGCAATGATTGTTGATATCACCGTCCCTCATGACGAAAATCTCGTGAAAGCTGAAAATGATAAAAAAATCAAGTATCTTGATTTAGCACACGAGATTGTTGACATGTGGGACGTGGACTCAGCAGTCATTGTACCGATAGTCGTTTCGGTCAATGGACTAATTGCGAAGAGCCTCGACCAAAAATGAATAAAGAGAAAATAATAATTAATATCTTGACTTGGCGCGCGAGGTTGTCGACATGTGGAATGTGAGCTCGGCTATCATTGTGCCGATTGTTGTAACGGCCAATGGCCTGATAGCCAAGAGCCTCGATGAACATCTGTCGAGGCTCTCGTTGGGTAGTTGGATCAAGGGCCTGATTCAGAAGGCAGTACTCCTGGATACGGCCCGCATTGTGAGGAGGTTCCTGTCTCTGGGGCCCTAACCACCGGTAGCTTGGACCTTGCTCCCACACCGGCGGATCACTATTTTTATATTTTTAAATGTTTTTTATTTTTATTATTTAAGAAATATGTAAAAATTTAATAATATGTTTACAAATGAATAAACGAAATAATAATAATAATATTCCACAACTATCACACAACGCCATCCAGTCCCAAGCTAAGCAGAGATTGTGTTATGGATACTAGACAACTGATTATATATTTCTAAATACATACATATTATAGATAAATTACACCCAGACACAGAACAAATGATCGTGCTCATCACACAAACATTTTTCCTGGGTGGGAATCGAACCCACGACCTCCGGCATAGCAGTCAGGGTCACTAACCACTAGACCAACAGGAAATCTTATTACCACAAAGGTAAAGGATTGTATGTTTCTAGAAAAAAAAAACCGGCCAAGTGCGAGTTGGACTCGCCCATGAAGGGTTCCGTAGTAGCAAGCATAGATTAGGGATATAATTATATTGAGATTAGTAAGCAATATACACAAACAATAAAAATAACTTTGTTTTTTTTTTCATAGTGTTTGTATGAATGGCAAAGTTATATTTTCGGTTTTTGAAAATGTACTAAGTATATCTCAAAAACTGCTAACTGTATCTCATCCAAACCATTTTCATTGGAAGTTTTTGTTAAGGTCTACATCATATATTTTTTTTAGTATTATCATTCTCTTATTTTAGAAGTTACAGGGGGGGAAACACATTTTACCACTTTGGAAGTGTCTCTCGTGCAAACTGTTCAGTTTAGAAAAAAATGATATTAGTAACCTCCATATAATTTTTAAAGACCTATCCATAGATACCCCACACGTATGGGTTTGGTGAAAAAAAATTTTGAGTTTCCATTCTAAGTATGGGGGGCACCCCCGAAATTTGTTTTGTTTTTATTTTTGTGTGAAAATCCTAATGCGGTTCACGTAATACATCTACCTACTAAGTTTCAACAGGATAGCTCTTATACTTTCGACAAAAAGTGGCTGTGACATACGGACGGACAGACAGACAGACATGTCGAATCTATAAGGGTTCCGTTTTTGCCATTTGGCTACGGAACCTTAAAAATATCTTGAATGAAATATGAATAAATAAGCTACACTTCGTTAATTAAAAAAAAACGTCTCTCATATGTAACTTCTTCTGTATCGTTGGTGAGTTACAAACATTTTAAACTCACATACACAAATAGCTACTCGTAGATCTGGAAAAACTATCTGTTGGCCGTACAAATACCTGTCCATGCGGGAATCGTGGCCGCGACATGTATCCGTGCCATCAAGTACTTTAAATATTAATTTGACTGGAATCGCAGCAGTTGCATATGTGGGAAAAACTATTTAATCTTACCTGTACTTTGAAAGCTTCTCAGCAACCTGCTGCAAGCAGCGTCTACCTCAGATATAGACATGTAGAATCTTTCGCAAAAAGCACTAAATATTTTCACGAAAGCAAAATTTTTGAGTGTCCAAAAGAAAATTATTATAAAAAATGTTTTGATGTCACGCTGAAAAGATAAAAATTAAAGAAAATAAAAGCTATAGGCACAAGACAAAAATTAGCTAATTTGATAAGTAATCATCTGAGGGCCCTAAGATTTTTGAAATGAGGCTTTTATAGATCTCGAAAATGGGAAAAAGGATGACGATATTTCTGTTAAATTATTATCATAGCACATACCTATTTAACAGCAATGCAACATAAAGTCCGAACACATCCAAATTAAAGCACTTTCGATTAAAAAATTAACAACCTCTGACTAATATTATGCTTACCGCTCCAATATGCATAAGTTCTGATTCTATTACTTCTATAGTGGCTTGAAGGTACACTAAAGTATTCAAAAATGTGCCCAATGTTTGAAATAATATCTGGAAATGAAATGACGTCAAAGAAGTTGCAGAGTTACAATGCACATTAATACTCGAATTAAAACCTTTAATCTTTAATGCACGACTGCGTCGCGGTTTGTAAAGCTTTTTTTGTGGAAAGAATAATTTAATTGTAAAGCTTAAAGAAAGTCGAAATTCAGAAGACACTTTACAAAAACCCTTACCGTAAACTTGAATATCTTTTTGAAAATATTAAATGCCCCAATTAAATTGATATAAGCTTGGTAAAGCTTCTTTAATTTATCGTCGTAGTTTTCCTCTTCTAGCTCCAAACAGATTTGACTATAGTACTCAAATTCAGTTAACCATGAATCCATACCATCTCTTATCAAGGCAATTATAGAAACCCCATAAGTTATGACCACATCAAAATATAGTAAAGTATATAGATATATAAATAGCATCAAGTCCTGAGACACTGCAACACTGGAAATAAGGACAACACTATACCGCAGAATAGCATTCCGATTTCTACAAGCAGCTTTTTTGTATTGCATAAAATTAATGAATCTAAAAGCTTTCTGAATTTTCAGAATTAATAGGACGTGGTCTTTTCTTTGCATAATATTAAGAATGTAAAAGAAACCGAGAGGAAAAACAAACAAAAAGACATGAAACTTAACAAAAAAGATCATGTATGGATTGACAACTTCATCGTAATCCGTCGAAAAGAGGTTTTCCACATGAAAAACCATTAATCCAAAGACACCAACGAGCGACACTATATAATAAGATACACGATGAGGTCTTATGCAATTGCACTTGATGGAGAAACACGATAGGAACACAACGTGCTGAAAGTAATGAAAAGGAAGAAGCAGATTTTGAAATCCTCTGTCCAAGTGATTATCAGTAGTATGTTTTATATTATTCTGCATCTTCATGTCTAATTTAATGAGGAAAGTTGGCTGTGTGGTAGAAATACCTAATAAAGAATGGTTGCTTTTTCCCTAACATAAAGGACGTTTCAGTTATTTCACTAATTTCATGGTTTGTTTTTACTTTAATCAAATAAAAGCCTAACACAATTATCATCGCAATTATTTAATTATTTATTTCAGGTAATCCACAAGCACTAGCACTAGTACTAACTGTTACCTGTTATTAAGAAAATTACAATACAATTAGTCTCTTATTATTCAGCACTACATAAAACTTGTCTGTCAATTCTGACTGTTAAACTGTCTATCTCTTTGCTATCATTTTCAGACCGTTATGGGACCTGACCAGGACTCTGAGCAATAGTGAAGGCCGCTCTTTCGGATGGTCTCTGAACTGGTCATGGAAACAGTCCGTGCATCCCAATGCGGACATACCTGAAGCACTGCTATTGTGAGACTGATCCACAACTGCCTTAAAAGTAATATGAAATTGAACACAAAAGATGCTGTAGCTTTTCTGAGTGTTAGCTGTTGTTACTCAGGCTGTTGGTAAACATAGATGTACCATAATGCTCGGAAAAGAGTTATTTTCACATCATCCGAGCACTGAAAGAATCTACGTGCCAAAATATTAGCTCTCTTAGATACAGCCCTTCGTTCTCGTTCCAATTCATCATGATCCTCTATCTTGCAAACACTTTTGACGCAGTATCTATTGGCAGCCTAGTTGTCTAGCTATAATTATCAAATCGGCATCTGTAAATCAATTACGGCAAATGTACAAGTAACTGGTTATTTGTGGAGTGCCACAGGGTAGTATATTAGGTTCCTAGTTTATATTAATGATCTTTAAATAATAGGTATAGATAGCTACAAAAAAAATTGTTATGCCGAAGAAACCGGGCTATCGTTACAAGTGAAAGCTTCCAAAAAGCACAATCTTTTATCTAAAACATAAAAGCAAAGTAATTTGTGTATGTCATTGAATATATTAATTAGGTAGAACTCTTATTTGACAAAAATCTTATTTATTAATTTTCTAAAGAATATCTCCAAGAGAAAAAAGAAACGTATGTAAGTATGCTTTCTCTAACAATAATAAAATTACAAACGCTCCGCCAATGCTAACACTTATGAAAATGATTTATTATTCGTAAATTCAAGCAGGTATAACATGGACAATTTAAGAAATTAATGAAGTATTTTACCCAAACAGATAAAGAAGTTGTAAGCCAGATCTGTCAGCCATGCAAATACAGAATAAAATATGTTTAAATTTTATGTATTATGATTCGTTTGCCACGCAACGAGAGCAAATTGCAGTATGGCAACCATGTACTCTAATAGTTGACTATTAAACTTCAGAGGTAATCTACCATCGACGGTGAACATCCGGCAAGCTGACATCTCTTCGAAGGCTGCTCGGTTCAGGCGCTGCACGTTCTTACAAAGCTTTTTAGCTTCCACTGTAACAGAGACAATTTTTTTACAACTGTTATATTAATAATGTAACAGCCGTCTCAGGTTCACATATGAATCGAAAGTTTATCTATCAAAAAATAAATACATGTCTTTTGAAGTGAAATAATAAAATTTAAAAAAGTTGCCATAAAAGGACATGGCCAAGTTTTCTATGGGCGTCTGCATAGTTATTGAATTCAATGTACACCAATGATTTTTGGTGTTTTATATTCGTGAATATGGGTATATTAAATTACAGAAAATAAAATACTTATAGAACTTGTCACTACAACAAACTAGACGAAAACAGTTTAACTTAACCTTTAGTCAAAATGCTGGCAATAAGTGCAAAGAATAGTTGCTATTAAAAACCATAAGGCGCTTTAATGAATTATTTAATAAATCTGACAATTATAACAAAGTATATTGGATTTTTTTTATGTTTTTCTTTAAAGTATATTTTTATGGGTTGCCATAGATATATACTAATATTATAACCAAAGATTTATTATATACCACCAATTGTAACAACTGGTAGTACCTATATTTTATGCAAATAAATTATTCTTATTGACCAAAAGAAAACACAAAATAAAACAAAAGAGTAGGTATGAATAATTATTTACTTATTATAGAGAATAAATAAAATATATCTGTCCTAGATACCTACCTGGATAACTCATACATTACAGCGATGAGTTAGTGTTAAACGAGTCACAGGTTAACGAACCAGCTTTGATAAAACAGAATATTTTTAATTCATCCACTTATCCGCAGTTTAAGGTTTGGTAGTGATTCAGTTATTATATAAATAACTGCTTTGAACATAGTAAAACAAATACAAGCATAGATGGATACATTATTATAATTGTGTGTGGCAAGTGGGTTTTGTAAGTTTAGGAAATGAAACCGAGAGTCACAGTACACATTTAATAGTAATAGTTAGGCTACGCCGCAATACGTGGTCCAGCGTGGCAGGGCAGGCAGCAGAGCGTAGGGGCGACCCCAGATGTCACCAGGAGTGGGCAGCACCACGCAGGGCTAAAGGCGATCGCGTGACAGACGCGTTCGCGAACAGGCAGGCAGGCAGTGCCTTAAGCTAGGCACATGGCCCGCTCAAGCAGGGGCCTCAACACGTAGCGGACGTGGGGGTTTGATCACCCACGAGTCTCGTGGATGGCAGGTACAGGCGGCGATAGCGGCCACGTAGGTAGTCCGCGTGTCAGGTGTCTCTCCAGCGATAGGTGCGTAGGCAGCGGTGACGTCTGACAGCGGTAGACAGCAGATGTATCCCAAGACTGGAACCCTGGAATCAGCGCGAGGCGGGTGCTCCCGTAAGCGTTGTGTCAGACCTCTGCAAGCCTCCGTCGATGAGTGCGTCTCCCAGCCGTAAGCCAAACCCAAAGCAGGATGGAAGGAAGACTCACTCATCGCGGTGGCATACAAAATAGAGGTTATGCGTGCACATGCCGCAGGCACTCTCGAAGGTTCCTCGCCGCGTGGCCAGGCGATTTAAGCGTACAGCTAGGTGCAGCGCGGCGAGAAAAGCGTAGCGTAGGGTGACGAAGCATGCGCACGCATTCAGAGAGTAGTGCAGTGATGAAGAACAGGTGATGTGCATAGGTCGGAATTAGGCAGAGTTATTCATGTACTTACGCTGCGAAAGAATAAAGTGGATATGCTCGAAATCCCGGAATTGCTTTAATAGAGCAGGAAAATCCCGTGATTTATTAAATGAAAAGTTATTTTCTTTCAAACAATTTAATTGTCTAATCTATCTCTGATGTTTTTATTATTATTATTTATTCGTAATACTGTTTTCCACACGAGATTAGAAATCCCGGGAAGATCCACATTAACATCAATATTTTGATGCAAGTACCAAAATAACTCTACCTAATTCCGGCCTATGGTGATCTGGCAAAGCCACTATACATGGCTTTCTCAATAGTCATAGTAAGCCTGCCGAGAACAAGTCACTGGTCACATTAGGTAGAAGATTGAACTTTACTGCCCTGGACTTAAGCTAAGCTGCAGCACGTGGTCCAACGTGATGAAGCAGCGCACCACGCAGGGATGAAGGCGACCTCGCGACAGACGCGTTCGCGAACAGGCAGGCAGGCAGTGCCTTAAGCTAGGCACATGGCCCGCTCAAGCAGGGGCCTCAACACGTAGCGGACGTGGGGGTTTGATCACCCACGAGTCTCGTGGATGGCAGGTACAGGCGGCGATAGCGGCCACGTAGGTAGTCCGCGTGTCAGGTGTCTCTCCAGCGATAGGTGCGTAGGCAGCGGTGACGTCTGACAGCGGTAGACAGCAGATGTATCCCAAGACTGGAACCCTGGAATCAGCGCGAGGCGGGTGCTCCCGTAAGCGTTGTGTCAGACCTCTGCAAGCCTCCGTCGATGAGTGCGTCTCCCAGCCGTAAGCCAAACCCAAAGCAGGATGGAAGGAAGACTCACTCATCGCGGTGGCATACAAAATAGAGGTTATGCGTGCACATGCCGCAGGCACTCTCGAAGGTTCCTCGCCGCGTGGCCAGGCGATTTAAGCGTACAGCTAGGTGCAGCGCGGCGAGAAAAGCGTAGCGTAGGGTGACGAAGCATGCGCACGCATTCACAGAGAGTAGTGCAGTGATGAAGAACAGGTGATGTGGCAAAGCCATTATACATAGCTTTCTCGACAGTCATAGTAAGACTGCCGAGAACAATTACAATAACTGTCAGACCGCGCAAAGACACAAATACATGAAGAATGCGATCTGACAGGACACGAAAAGAATAATATAAGCAATCACACTAAGTCTCTTACGCGACCGTATTGAAAAGATTATGTAGAAATAAGCAGGTCAACCTAGAGGAGGTTGTGAGCTGCTTAACTGGACCTTTCTGTGGATGCCTTAAATGACTCTAAGGCCTCCAGCCAGGGCACGCCGCAATCGCTGCGGTAAGACCACGGCGACGGACGTCACAAGACGATCTCTGGCCACCGTAGGCGCGGGCATGCGGGCGGCGAGTAATGGGCGACTCGCTGCCCGACCATGGACCATGCCCGGGTCGACGGCGCGTTGTGTTTCACGCGCGCCTCTAAGAGTGTCAGCAAAATGGGCGGGGCCCCCTCATTAGAGGGCCAAAGCCTGCCGGGGTCGCGGGACTTATTAAATTACCGTGACCCTGGAACGTAAAGGGCTATTGAAGGACACCGTGAATTTTAGACAGTACAAGTCTGACAGTTCCTCCCGCTCTGCCCTGGGCAGAAGGACTCATTTGATGATTTTACCACGCTAAAAAACAAAATACCTTATAACTTGGCTTGGCTTATATCTAAAAATTACAAACTAAGTTACCACATGCTAAGGGCACCCCCTGTGGGGTACGGACCTCGGCTTAGGGCGTCACTACGGGAGGACAGCAAGGGACAGGCTGGATCTCAATCATTATTTAGGGGCTAATTTAAAGCTACAGGCTCAGCATCGCGGGCTGGCTCTTGCAAGGGTCGGGGAGGGCATTGACTTAGACGTTGCGGCGGGCGTCCTCGACGGCGAGGAAGCAATGACTGAATCGGTTTGTGAACAGCGTGAAAAAGAGAGGGGGCGGAGAGGACAAGCCTTGAGGGACACCGGCCCGAATGCGGTGATGGGAGGAGAGGGCGTCCCCGATACGATAGCGAAGGTGCGATCCGACAAAAAGTCTCGTAAGATGAGCACGAGATGATCTGGCACACCCATTTGGCTTATATAATAAGCCACTGTGCCAGACTTTGTCGAAGGCTTTCGCTATATCGAAAAATAGTGCACCAGTCATTGCACCGCGCTGGTACCCAGCGCTAATGTGCTCGACTATACGGTGGACCTGTTGGACGCACGAGTGACTGGTTCTAAAACCGTTACGGATAACAGTGGCCTCTTTCCATTTATCCTAATATTCTTGAATTGTTAGCAATATGTTATCTAAAAATCCTGCTGGACCTTGGATATTGTTTTGGTGTCTTGCCCAACCAAGGTACCAGATTATTGTCATAACGTGACAACAACAGCCAACGGTCCTGTTCCCTACAAGGCAATTACAGTAGTACCCTAAAATAGCATCCAAGACAGAATCACCATCATATTCTGTGTCAAATAAAACATAAGAAAAGTAAACTCTCTGGGAAACATGACGAGACTTAATACGTCCTCTTAATAAATAAGGATTATTCCCACCAACTCGTATAATCATTTCATGGGAGTGTTCCAGTTCTGGACACACTTCAACAACATAAATACCATTCTCCCTAACATGTTCACCGAAGTACGAACGCGCTTGTTTCACTTGATATGGGCCAAGTGCAAACAATATTAAATCATTGTGTGTAAAAACCGGGAAATTATTTAGTTGAGGCAAGTTACCATCAATACGTGTAAACATAACTCGTCTTCTGTTTATATTATATTCATTAATAAATTGTCCAAGATGATTAGGCTCGTCCATATATCGCAATGCTCTTTGGATTATATTTTCAGCATTGGGACTATCCCTTATAACAGGATGGAATTTATTTAATAGAGCCCCAGCAATTCTAAAATCGACCATTAAATGTGTTGAGGCATTATTAAAATACCTTTGCCTGAAGAGTTTAAAATCCCTCTTAAACCTCCCATTCACGACTTCAACAACCCATCTACATAGTGTCACTTTTCGGCTTTTGTTAGCTTGTGAATATGTAAGTTGACTTTCACCTTCCTCTAATGATTCAGGTTTAAATACTCGATAATTACAATTTTCCAGCAGAGGGATGGCATCCCTAAAGCCCCTATCTAAAACAAAAATGTCATTTTCTCTAAAAAGTCTTCGGAACGGTCCATTTTCATTTTCAAATAAGTGAGTCATAATTTCAGCATCGGTTTGGGTGGCAGCATATGGCCCTACAGCATCTATGATGTGACCATCACAAGATACAATCATAAATGGTTTAATCAAATTATCATATTTATGCAAACTATATGTCTTCTTTTGAAACATATAGTTTGCACTTTTCTGCAAGTATATGTATGTCCCATCAAATATAACGATTGCGGGCCTATCGCCAGTAATAGTCTCGTCAGGATCACCCAATAATGATTGAGGAACTCTTAAGTTTCTGTCTGCTATTTCCCTATGACTGATACGGTTTACACCAATATTATTGGGTACAAAATGCTCATTGAGACATAACCTAGCTTTTTTCAGGATTAGTTCCAATGTTGACCTGGGTATGTCAAAAAGAGTTGCCAAGCGTCTATTACTATCACCTGTTCTTAGTTTCATTAAATAAATAGCTAAAGCACGTTTAGGTTGCTTAATATTTAAAGGTATCAGATTATGCAGAATTAAAAACTGAGGTACTGTAAGACCAGTCCAATAATGGCAAAAATGATTTGGCATTTCAGAGACATTTTCGAAATTCAAAAAATTAGCTTTTGACTTCATAATATTAATTAAGTCTTCTAATTGGACAGAACTAAATGTAGAATGTGTCCCATTCATTTGAGGTAATAAATGCCACTCATCGCTATACAAATGTGTTTCACACACTCTACAGCTGCGAGGAACATAGAAATTATGCTCTTGCAATAATATTCTTTTAATGAATAGTGGGACCAAATGTAACATTCTGATCCTGCATTCTTGAAATATACAGTGAACAGATGAGATTGAAGCTCGCTTGTAATTGGGTAATAATATGGTAATACTTTCCCTTCGAAGTGGCCCACTTTGAACAGGCGGTAATGGTGGTGGCTCTGGTGGGCTAACCACTTGAACGCTAGGGGCTGCTGCATTGTTGTCGGAAGCCAATTCTTGCACGTTGTCTGTGGCCAATTCCTGCACGTTGTCTGAAGGCAATTCCTGCACGTTGTCCGAAGCCAATTCCTGCACGTTGTCCGAAGCCGATTCCAGCATGTTTCGTGATGAGTCCTGCACTGCATGTCTATTTGCTCGCATCCAACACACATGACAAACATAGTTGTTTCTTGAGGGCTGAAAATACACCACAGTTTAGAATAAATACATATAAAAGCTTGTTTTCAAGTTTTATGTTATTGTACAATGAGAAGTTGCAACATGCCTTACTTACTATTATTTTTATTTCATTTTTACTTATTTTAAAGAAGTATATGTTAAACATAGAAAATACACACAAACATAATATGAAAAACCCAGATTTTTATTAGGGCGCTCCCTCACCGCAGGCCTGTAATGTAACATTACAGATTCGAAAAGAATAGAGCATCAAATTGCGCACTTTTATGATACATTACAGGTGAATGCTCACTGTGAGGGAGCGCCTTTATAGATTAATACAACTAGATATTTAAAATAATGAATTAAAAACAAAATGCTTACCACAATAATAGTATTTTGTGATATTAAAACAGCTAGCAATGGACTCTCCATACTGACATAATGGTGTCTTATTTTTCTAACTGATTTTCCACAACCAAGGCAAACCATGTTATGCCCCAGTAGTCTCTCGTGTTCACCAGCTTCAGTATTCAATAATAAGAAGCATGGTTGACAAATAAATGTATCCAGAGGCAACTGAAAAAAGATGCACTATTTAAAATTGCTTATCATGAAAAAATATAAAATAGCAGATTAACCTTTTAACCCTATAGCCCTTTGTGCCCGGCTATGAATCGTCCTTTCCTCTTGTTCTCTCTTTTAAGCTTTTTTTAATAATTTTTATTGTACACCATGATATTTAACAAATCGGATTGTTAAATATCATGGTATACAATAAAAAATATTCTATCTGTATAAGTACATAAATAGAGAGATATAGAATAGATGCAATAAAATCAAAGAAAACAAAAATCGTGAATATTCTCTGTCGCATAAATACGACACGGGCGGTAGGGGTACGGAAATATTTGTCGCATATATGCGATTCGCGCGGTTTAAAGGTTAAGTATTTTAATATTCCGACTTCTTACCTGGGTTTGTGCATTGGTTAACCACCGCGAAAGTCTTGTTTGATGGTGTGCAGAAAGCGAGGTTATGAGATGCCTCTGCAGCCTTTGTATGGCTATTCCACAGTTGATGCACCTCATAGTTATCCACTTATTATAACAATGCGTAGCAAGATATTCGTGTGAAAGAAAGTATCAGTAAATAATCGCAAAACACAATATGACGTTGAATAAGCAATCACAGAGCGTCTGCAATGACATTACATTGACATTGACATTAACAAAAACACACTGTCAAACCAGTAAACTCGTTCCGTTTTAGACCTTTTTAAGGTGAATTGGATAAAAACGCATTAAAATATGTTATTATAATACGAGTATTTTTAAATTGCACCAAATACCAATGAATACAGTTTCTTACGAATGGAATGTTCCTAATATAATGCATTTGTTGACAATTAGTTGACAAGTTGATATCTTAAGTTTGGTACAAGTAGTACACGTGGATTGGAACGTCCTTTATTATATTTATTTTTCTCTATGGTCCTTGGCTGAATGGGCTCAGCTCCCTTTGCCTGTCCCAAAGAGGCGAAAAAAACCAAAAAAAAAATCTCTATGGTCCATTATGGCGGATTACTTGCAGACGGAAATTCATCTTGCATTACTTAATATTTTGAAATAAAACTGACAAGTTCAGACAGGCCGAAAACTACGCAATAATTCATTTTTCTATTTTTATTTTACGATACATTTACTATGTAAGTGTATATGGATGTTTTATGGAGTGCAATTTTTGTCCATGTCTTTTGTGGTTATTTTAACTGTTCCAGGAAATATTAAAATAAAAGTAGGTATGGTTTTGAAAAAAAAACTTTTAATACTACAATTTTACTACAAGAGCACATTTAATAAACTGTCTTTTCTTACCAGTACTTTGCAAATTTCTCAACAACCTGCTGCAGGCAGCGTCTACCTCACATATGGACATATAGTATTTTTCGCATAAAACACTGAATATGCAGAGGAAACCATAATTTTTCAATGTGCAAAAAATGGTGACTATAAAAAAAGTTCCGACGTCATGCTAAAATCAGAGATAGAGTAAGTTAAAGTTTAAACTCTAAGTTGAAATAACACATAATACAGAAAAAAATAAGCACAATGCTAAAGCTGTTGCTACCGATTGAGGCCTTGTGTAAAAAATCTACTTTAGATCAGTAATAAACAAACAGTCATATCCTGTTACATTTTAATCGTAGCAATTTTTTTTTGGCTGAAAGTTATTTCTTTTACTGTCAAGATAGAGTTGGAACATTATTTAGATAGTTATGTTACGACTTCATTTCAAAGCACTTTTTAATTACAGTTAGTCATCTAATCTCGGAAAAGTCTCTTAACAAAAAAAAATAATATTATGCTCACCATACTAATCAGTTCTGATTCCATTATTTCTATAATAGCTTGAAGGTACAATAAACTACTCACAAATGTGCTCAATGTTTGAAATAATATCTGGAAAATTAAGTTTTTATTAAAATAAACTACCTATTCGGAAAAAAAATACTCGTAGTTTGATCACACATATACAATGCACAGTGAGACATACATAATTATTTAGATGCAATAATAACATGTTTCACACTTCCTGCTCGTAAATGTCAAATTATAAGTATGTCATGCAAACCTACTGTAAAGCAAGTCATTGCTGCCCCCCGCTCGAGCCGGGCAATAATATTGTACTGAATTTCAATTTCTCGTGGAAATAATGCGATTTGAATTGGACCCTCAAATAAAACTTAGTTTGAAAACTTTTACCAAGGAGTTGTAGCAGTAATGGCGGCCGGTGTCCGCAACAACTGATCGCTTGCTGTGGTGCCCACTTCACGTTCGAAGGTTGGCACATCAAATTTCAAAAATCGAATTTATTTCCTCGCAGTAGGTGTGAAAAGCAGAGTGCGGTCCTCGGGAGTTAAGCTGCCTTGCCTCGGGCTAACTTGAATCCCTCGCAACACTAAGGAATCGAGAACCTCCTCGCTGCGCTGCGGAGGTTCACCCCCAGAATCCTTAGTGTCGCTTCGGGATTCAATACGCCCGTGACGTAAGGCAATGCTTTACTCTCTTGGTGCGTATTTAATCTGCTATTGTGACCTCATTGAAGCATTTGACTGCGTAAGTCATGATACTTTTCTTTGAAAGAGCATTACGGACTATTATAGATTTTGAATTTTTAGTTTGTTAAAATTTATTTGTATGATACAAGCAAGTCAATTTGAGATAAACGGCGTAAATCCACGGTGCTGACAGTCAAAATTGGGGTACAGCAAGGCTCGATATTGGGTTCTTTCCTCTTTCTGGTATATATTAATGACGATATGATTACGAAACTCAGTATATTATGTCATATTGTTGACATTTCCTTAATTTTAAGATAAATATACTGGCCCAAAACATACGTCATTTTAATGACATACATACCGCCGGACGTATATCTTAGTTACTTTCACAGTACAATCTTAAAGTATACTCATCTTTTCTAGGGTACTAAAGTATCGACACAGATTGTATCCTACACTATGTGGCCTCCCCATCTTCCAGGGAAAGACAGATATGCCGTTTAGTTCTTTGCCGTTACCGTGTGCCAAGCCATCGGGTGCTAAAACTGCTGGAGTGCGGATGTTGACAAAAGCTCGTCATTTGCTAGAAACGAACGAACCGATACTCGATAACGGTTGTGCTTAAAGCCAAAAACCTGAGTCCCACTTATAGCTAGCAGGGGCGTACGCTCCGCAATAGGAGCTGATGTATTTAGAGGATTATTTCAGCATCTCTGGGAAGGTGGGTAATATAAAAGAAGTCGGGTTAATATGACAGTAGAATAAAAGTAGTTATTTTTGCGGTATCAATCTAAATTACAAACCTGGTGATTTCATAACATTACGTTTTGACTCCACCATCCCATCCACAACCTAATCCCGTCTCGTATACAATGTTTTTATGTACGTTGATATTTAACGTACTTCATTTCTTCTTTTGGTAAGTTAATAAACATTTCTTTGACTTGACATTAAAAGACAATTCAGTAAGTCCTTACCGTAAACTTAAATATCTTCTTGAAAATTTCAAATGCCTCCATTAAACTGATATATGCTTGGTAAAGCTTGTTTATTTTATCATCATGTTTTTCCTCTTCTAGCTCCAGGCCGATTTGACAATAATGCTCAACTTCAGCTAACCATGAAACTATTCCATCTCTTATCAAGTCGATTATAGAAACACCATAATGTAAAACCACATCAAAACATACTAAAGTATATAGATATATCAATACCATTAAGTCGCGAGTCGCTGTCGCACTGATAATGAAGCTCACAATATACCGCGTAATACCGACCCAATTTCTAATAATAGCCTTTTTGTATAGCTTAAAATTGATTAATCTAAATGCTTTCTGAATTTTTAGAATTAATCGGACGTGGTCTTTTCTTTGTATAATATTAAGAATGTAAAAGAAACCAAGAGGAAAAACAAACAAGAAGACATGAGCCCTCATAAAAAAGGTCATGAAGGGATTTACAAATACATCAAAATATACCATACTATAAATTTGAAAAGCCATAGATCCAAGGACACAACAGAACGATACGACATAATAAGAAGCTTGATGAGGTCTTATGCAATTGTACTTGATGGAGAAACATGACAGAAACACCATATGTTGGAAACAACGGAAAGGAAGAAGCACACTTTGAAATCCGCTGTCCAAGTAATTGTCAGTAATAGGGTTTATAATAATCTGCGTCTTCATGTCTAATTTTGGTAAGAACCGTTTGTCTGTGTGGTACAATACTTACTGAGGAATGGGTTTCGTTGCCGGTATGTGATAGACAATATTCTTTTTATATAATCGTTTGTTTTCATATTAACCCGGCGAGGATGTGGTGAAAAAAGTTACGTGGAGGTTGTCGAGGGTCTTTTTGACCCTGTATGTGATTGGGCTTAAAAAACAGTTTTTTTTAACGCTAATGTTTAATAAGTATTATGTTAGTTTAATACTATTCTTATGACTTGATAATAATTAATAAAACACGCATATATATACAAAATATTATAATTAAATCACTTTTGCCACAGTAGGTACAAAATGATAATCATTTTCATTAAATTACGCAATTCAAACTAAAATAACAAAAAATTGAATACTTCTTTTATAAATAATCTTTAATTTGGTGCCTATGTAGTATAGAGATCAATCAATTTCACTAACAGTCTTATAATCACTGATAAACTACATGTTATCATTGTCAGTAATTGCAGCACAATTCTGGCAGAACGAAACGGTGTTCAGGACAAATATATGAATGGCATTCCTCACAAACATTTGCTGTCTTGCGATGGCGAGTATAAGGACATATTTGGCATCATTTTCGTGCACCTGGAACTTTTACCAGGTGCTCCTGAATGCGTGTACTCACATAATCCTCATTTTCGCTACCGTCGGATAACAAGTCGTCTTCACTGTAGAATTGCATTAAAATATGACGTATGCCATCCTCAAGCTTCAGTTTACCCATTTTTCCCACGTTTTTATACACTCACTTTTCTTGTTTGTTTGTTTATTTGTTTGTTTGTTTGTCGTTCCGGTTGGACTTTTGCAACTCAATTTTGAGGCACTTCCCGATAAGCTAGCAGGCTGAAATTTTGCACACGCTCTAAGTTCTGATGACAATGCATGACTAGCTAAGAAACGTCATAACAAATCCAATATGGCGGCCTCCCCAAGATGGCAGACTGGCTGTTTGAAATCCACCCCTATGATATGGGTATCAAATGAAAGGGTTTGCTGTCAGGAATACGAAAAAAATAGTCACGTGACTTAAATCCAATATGGCGGACGTCCAAGATGGCAGACAGGCTATTTGAAATGCACACCTATGATATGGATATCAAATGAAAGGGTTTGTTGTCAGGAGAACGAAAAAAATAGTCACGTGACATGAATCCAATATGGCGGACGTCCAAGATGGCAGACTGGCTGTTAGAAATCCACCCCCATGATATGGGTATCAAATGAAAGGGTTTGCTGTCAGGAATACGAAAAAAATAGTCATGTGACTTAAATCTAATATGGCGGACGTCCAAGATGGCGGACAGGCTTTTAGGCACTTCCCGATAAGCTAGCAGGCTGAAATTTTCAGGGTAGCTTCAAACCCGATGAACAAAGATAAAAATAATAAAATAATTAATAGATTTAAAAAATCTAAAAACCCACGTTTTTAAATGTCCTAAAAATAAGAAAATAACCCTACGGGGCTGAGAGAGGGGCCACTCAAAACGTGGGGGCGTATCTTTGCAAGTTACACCCACGATCTATACACGTCATGTAAATTATATCCCGAAAATAATCCCTTAAATAATATACGCCCCCACGTTTTGAGTGGCCCCTCTCTCAGCCCCGTAGGGTTATTTTCTTATTTTTAGGACATTTAAAAACGTGGGTTTTTAGATTTTTTAAATCTATTAATTTTTAAAAAACACTTGAAAATATAATAATATTTGGTAAAAACTTTTTTGAAACATCGCAAAAAAATGTAACGCCGCGGTTGTGGCAGGGTCATATTTACCCTTTTCGACTCCACGCACGTGTAGCTTCCGTCTCAGGCGGCTTCCGACTCAATTTCGGTGCGTGGCGTACGCGTGGATTCCTTAGCAATAGCTACTAAGACGCCCAAAACCCTATAGTCGCGGGAAAAAAAACTACACACGACTAAAAATTGTCAGGGTCAAATTGACCCTTCCACATCCTCGCCGGGTTAATCAACTAATAGGAAGTCGTTCGACATGTTGTGTCTCGATATTATAAATAGATAACTCAAATAGTTGGATAGCTGTTGATAAATGAAGGGAAAACATTTATTTGCTTTCAGAAAATTTTCTTTGTATTTAGTTTGTTGTAAGATACTTATATTATTGTCGTCATTGCCTTCATAATACATTATGGGAAAAACTAAGATGCGTTTATAACTTGCGACAGTTCTCTTTCTGTTCTTTTCATGGTCGCGTATCATGAATACCTGTAAAGATTTATTGCAGATGAAACTTTAATTTTCCACCTTTAATTTACAGCGTGATGTCCAATGAAATAATCACCATTTTATGGACTATAAAAAATTTTGCTATGTCAGTATGTTCATTGTTCTATGTGAAGAATTCTAAAAATCTGTATCAGAGGTAGACGCTACTTGCAGTAAAATGTTGAAGAGCCTGCAAAATAATGGTAAGATGAGATACCTATTTTAATTTTAATCAACAAATGCTTTTATAATTTTTAATTCTTACTATTTGGTTGCGTAAAGGGCTATTAAAAGAAAACCGTGGATTTTAGTAAGCGCGAGGTGACTTATTTTCTGATTTTACCACGCAAAAAAAAAACTACTACTTCTAACTATATAGTAAAGCCCGATAGAGCCAAACGCCTGGCAATGCCGAAACGCAAAGGAACTGGATGGGTTTTAAACCGACCAAAAGTCTTTGACTTAAAGTGCCTCTGTTGTTACCATGGGCCGCGGCGAATCGCCGTATTAAGTATATGAGGAGTTAGACCGAGGAATGCATTGATAGGACGCACTTGCTTATGAAATAAAGCCCGATTTCCACAATGAAAGGATAATTAGTGTGCAGGAAATGAGAAAAAATGTTCAGGTGAAACGGACTACTTTTTAATGAAATGAGTTTGCGTTTCCACCAAGATGGAAAGTTTTAGTCGAGCAGAGCAGAGCCAGAGCAGGTTTATTTTTTCTCATTTTGCTCGCTGAGTCATTTTCGCTTCTCGCTTTTCTGATGGAAACACATGGAAGCATTTTTCTCTTGCGAGGTGAAAGGAGTCGTTAATGGGCCCGCTTAGCTCGCGGTAGAAACCTAGTTTTAGATCGAATAATAGGTACAATTTATAGCTATTTTGTTTCTGTTACAGTGGAAGCTAAGAAGCTTTTGTAAGAACGTGTAACGACTGAACCGAGCAGCCTTCGAGAACATGACAGCTTTTCGGATGTTCACCGTTGATGTCAGATTATCTCTGAAGTTTAATAGTTTGGCATGACAGCTTTTCGGATGTTCACCGTTGATGTCAGATTATCTCTGAAGTTTAATAGTTTGGCATGACAGCTTTTCGGATGTTCACCGTTGATGTCAGATTATCTCTGAAGTTTAATAGTTTGGCATGACAGCTTTTCGGATGTTCACCGTTGATGTCAGATTATCTCTGAAGTTTAATAGTTTGGCATGACAGCTTTTCGGATGTTCACCGTTGATGTCAGATTATCTCTGAAGTTTAATAGTTTGGCATGACAGCTTTTCGGATGTTCACCGTTGATGTCAGATTATCTCTGAAGTTTAATAGTTTGGCATTAGAGTACACTGCTCTCATACTGCAGTTTGCTGTTGCGTCATGGAAAACTGAAACTAATCAAAATGCAATTTACATTTTTTTTACACAAGCAAGATTAATTTGTTTACAGAGTTATTTTAAATAAAAGCCTTTTATTACTTGTTAAAAATTAGAAAGATGAAGTACTCGTTAAAACAAACTAAACGAGTTCAAACTCAATTGGGTTGCGTTTCATTACAGAGTTCATATTCACCACCTTCCAGAGTCATCACCAATTCAGCATGTGTTTCTTTTCGTGTAGTAGGTAGTATTACTACACGAAAAATTGAAAACAAGATTGGTAGTAAATAAAGATTGTCAATCGCTGTATTGAAATGTTCACGCCGCAGCATCTCTTGACCCCAACCAAGGTTCCAAAAAGTGTTTAAAAACATGTGTTATCGTTGACACTGGTGCAAAACATTTTTTGTTTATAATGATAATAACACATGGCAGGCAAATGTTTACTCACTAACAGCTAGCAGCATGCGTTTCAACACGTGCTTCCGCGATAAGTTCCCCTCACCTTATAACCTAGTGATTATAATGTAATCAGAACATTCGCCAATTACCAACCGATTGTTTATTTATTTATAAGTTCTACGTATACAAAGAAATAGGTTTATAAATGGACATTTTCTTGGAAAATTATTATTTTGTAAAAATATATGGAAAATAAAACTCTTGTCTAGTAAAAGCCTTACAATATTTGTGGTATTTCATAAATAAATAATTAAGCAATCCCGGCTTTGGAAGATCAAAATAGTTTACTCTTAGAAAGTTTTATTATAAATATCATAGACTCCAAATTCGCCTAACAGGTGATTATGGCAACAAAAAACAGCCAAGTGCGAGTCGGACTCGCCCATAAAGGGTTCCGTAGCAGCATGTAACATAATAATCATAAAAGTTCTTGTACCTAACTGGTTGTAACTTTGAAAGGTAAATTGCGGTTTACGATATAAGGCGTATTAAAAAAAAAAACTAATTACTTTATCTCGTTCAAACCAATTGTCGCTGGAAGTTTGCATGGTAATGTTACATCATATATTTTTTTTAGTTTTATCATTCTCTTATTTTAGAAGTTACAGGGGAGGGACACACATTTTACCACTTCGGAAGTGTCTCTCGCGCAAACTGTTCAGTTTAAAAAAAAGATATCTTAGTAACCTCAATATCATTTTTAAAGACCTATCCATAGATACTATTCTATTCTCCCACACATAATATTTTTTGAGTTTCAATTCTAAGTATGAGGACCCACCTATTTTTTTTTTTGTGAAAATCATAATGTGGTTCACATAATACATCTACTTACCAAGTTTCAACAGGATAGCTCTTATACTTTCGAAAAAAAGTAGCTATGACATACGGACGGACTGACAGACATGACGAATCTATAAGGGTTCCGTTTTTTGCCATTTGGCTACGGAACCCTAAAAAGAAAACAAATTAAGTCTACGCACCAACAACAAAGTGCGTGTAACAAGTATTTTTAAAAGTGAATCATTTTTCTTTGTTCTAACCTAAACTAACAGACGCTTACGGCAAAAGAAAAACAATTTAAGCCTACGCACCAAGAACGAAGCGCCTGTTCCATATTTTTTTTTTAAAAGTGGAACACTTTAAAATAATTGAACTTTAAACAAATCCAACCGGCCTGGATTGACGACACAAGGTTTCACGGAGGTTAATTGAAGTCCTGCAGATTAGAGGCATGGAGCAGATAGGACACAGAAGGTGTAACTCTCACAAAGCTTGAAGCTCCATATAGACTAGTACCTAAATCTTTATGGAATATCGAAGTCAGTGTCTTTAGCAGCTGGGGTCTTCAAATTCTATGTTTCAAAATCCACTGTTTGAAAGAAATTACCAAATCACAGTAGGATATTATTATCCTCAACCAACCCCCCCTATCCTAGATCTTTTTAATACCTCACCATCAAACACAATTCCTGGATTCCTATGTTCCCCACTATTTACTTGTTATATGAACTGATGGATGATACTTCTAATGTTACCTGTGTCGACTCATTTAAAAGTGCCATTGACACGCTAGCTAAAGAAGCAAAATGATCCCAAAGGCATGGGAAGCGCAGTCACCACTTTCCACGGAGTAACAACGATAGCAAAAGAGGAGGCAGAACAAGCGAAGGAGTGTAAGTCCTCTTCACGCCTTAGCCCTCACTGGATGCCCTGGGCATCGAGGATGGCGTATGGGTAGCTCACCGTCCGATAAGTACCAAGTCGGAGTCGAAGACGCCTTGCTACTAGCACCCTAGTATAAGTAATGAGGTCCTGTAGGACCAAATGTCTGTCAAGCTTGGGTAAATGTTAACACAAGTCACGGTAGCCTTGAACCGCAAAGGGCAATGAAGAAATTTAATAGGGTAAGTTTTAGTCAGTAAGAGCCTAACAACCCTTTTTGCACCACCAAGAGCGGTAAGAGTCCTTAAATAATTTCCGACCCACAAAAGAAAGAGACAACAAAGATTGCCATCGACACGCAAAGAATAAAAGCAAATTGACCGACACAATGGCAACCCAGCATAAAAGTCAATGGGCCTTCTGCATTAGAACCATCAGCGTCAATTACTAAGTAAGTTTATTGTTCTATGTGGTGATTTGAGACTAGATTAAAGGGTCAGTACGGTCCTTGTAACGGACTGTCCTGGGATTAATTAGTTAGTGCTATCAATCGTTACTTTAATTTAATTGAATTTAGAGCACCGGAGCGAGTGTGGACTTAGTAAGTTCGTGTGCAGTTTTACTAATGAACGATGTACTTATACAAACATTGCATTGTAATTAAAAAAAATAACAGTGAGATTAAGAAAGTTATAGTGCACTGCACGTAGATTATTATTATTATTAAATAGGTAGATTATACTTACTGTAACGGTACTATAGCATTCTTATGTATTGACGTTATATCATGCCCATGGTGTCTCATAGCCGGGTAAAGGTATCCACTTCTCCCAATTCTCGCCACTGCCCGTGGTCATTTTCTAAATCTTCCAGTTCTGACTCTTAGTAGCTTTTGCGTTTCCTTTCGGCACGTGTTCCAATTGAATATCAAATTGTCTGCATAGTTAGCATACAATACTGTGGCCTTATGGCCTTCCTGAATCATGGCCGTGACATTCATATGATTCATTTGAATTTAAACACCCTCTGTCAGGAAAAGATTTTTTGTTTACTTACTGATTTCTGAGTAAGAGGTGCTGGGTTAGTTTCCCAGGTAAAGCATGGTGTTATTAGATTTTTCCATCAGGAGTGTCTCAGTAGCAGCCACGGAGTACGGATATTTTTTTTAGAATGATGAATCTTGACCTAAATCTAGCTCAAAACATAGACGTGCGTGCGCATCCAGAAGAAACTGGAGATCCTGCTCACCAATGGAACATAGTGAAAATTATTTGTGATCCGACTCCGACAGAATATTGGTATGAATCCAAGCCACCTTGGTAGGGCCTATCACAGCCAGTGAGATCACTCACTTGTCATCGCAAGTTACAGATAGCCTGTAGTGCAATTTCCCTGGGAGGACCGCTTGGAGGTGAATGTCACCCAACCAAACATTTTCCAGGTTAATGGCACTAGGCTCGCCCCTATTATGTGGAAATTAAGCAGAAGTAGGGAAATATGGGTAAAGAAAATTTTAAAATGTGGTCATAACCGCCAGAAGTGGAAAGATTTTATTTTACTTAGCTTTATTTCAGATATAAGTAACATATATTTTACATTAGATAGTGTTATTAGGGTTAGTAGTGCACATGAAAACAAAAATAAGGTGTAAATTACTAATTTGTTAGTAAAACATAAAACAAAACAAGTAACAAAATTTTTAAGCAGGGTGTACACCTGCCGAGTAAAGGGACTATCTATTTTGCTTATATTTTGAAGAGAGACAGACAACACCCAGCGTTGGACGATTGAAGGTTTAAGAAAAGGAAGCGAAATGTGGATAAGGTAGGTACGTAGTGTTTGCTAAAACTCTGTCTCATCCTCCGAATATTACAGGCAAGAATAATTATGATAATATTTAAATTAACTGGCTGTTACTAGCAGCGTCGAAGACCGGAAATTATTCCGTGGGAAACTAGGTACTGTCGAGAAAATGAAGCTCTAAATCCTAGTCTTGATCAAAGTGTATCCGGAGCTCAAAGCTAAATAATAATAATAGCCTTACGAGTCGATTTTCAAGAACAAGTCGCTCTTGCTTTGGTCGCTCCGTGGATGGCTCACCATCCATTAGACAACATCGAGTTTGTTAAGCCATTGGTCTCGATTGCACTTTAGAGGGCCCCATGTACGGTACGATTCGTCTATATGATCGATCTGATGAAAATCGTGACGATTAATCGCATCAAAAATGTCGCTCATACATGAAACGACTGCCTGGTCGTAACGATCGATCATTTACTTGTTTGAAGCTGAAGGATAAAGACGTGTTCAAATAATTAAATATGTGCCCCATAAGCTGGAAAATTAACTTGTTTTCCTTATCTATATGGCGGTAGTGTTGATTCGGATTCAAAAGAAAGCCTAAAAGAAAGTCTAGAAATGGCTATTAAAGCGAAATCAGTATTCGCATGTAAATCTTATCGTCACGATATTCATGATTGCATGGGTTTTTGTTGCGATTTCCAACATCGTCTTCAATTAAGTAAATCGTTAACGACCTTGGCATACACCATCGATTCGTCGTTTCGATCGGTTTGACGCGACGGATCGTACAGATAAATCTTACCGTGTATGGGGCCCTTAAGGCTGGGATAAATAGTCGTTGCTAATCATCTGTAAAAAGTATTACCTACTTCAGAAAGTACTACTTATCTCGTCGGTCAACAAGCAGCAACTATTATCTCGGTCTAAGATTGGCTTGTACTATTCTCGCGTGAGTTTATTTATTTCAATAAAGACTTGTGTCATTATCAATTTAAAATGGCATTTTCATCGCGTGCATGGTTCGGGTTCGCCTCAACAAACGGTCAACAAAAGTCATGGCAAGGGTAAGGCCGCATCAAAAGTCATTCGGCTGTTTAAAAAAAAACACGTGAGTAAATAGGTGCGTACACACAGAACGAGCAGCCTCGCGAGACATTTGCTGAGCCAAGCGAGCGCGCTGCCGCGGGCGAACGACCCAGCACCCGAGCCATCCAGTGTCGGCTTTTGTTTTGCTCGCCTATATTGTATCGTGCCTCGGTCGAGAAACATCAGGCGCATCCACACAAAACATGCAGCCTCGCGAGGTAGTTTCCTCGCGCAGCAAATGCTTCGCGAGGCTGCTCGCTCTGTGTGGACGCACCTATCAGATAACAATCCTGCTTAACCAATATTATAAATGCGAATAAGTGGTCTTTTATTAGATGTGTGTTATTTTTTCACGTCTAAACGAACGAACCGATTTAAATGAATTTTAGTAGGTAGGTACTACATACTCGTAGTACTGAGATCACGCATTTAAGGCGCGGTCTTATCTCATATTCCCAAAAATTGGTTTCTTAGAACGTCGAGTATGACGTAATGTAATAAAAATAAGCAACGCGAAAAATACAGTAAACAGAGAAGGGTATAAAGAAGAATTTAAACCGAACAGAATAATAAATAAGAGTTTGATATTCCCAATAAAAATTGGGAAGTTGTAGCACAAAAATAAACTTTGACGTCGAAGATCTCTGTATTTCCAGCGATAACAACAGTTTTTTTTTAAGAATTTAGTAGGTTTTCCATTTTTTTAAAACTTTAACCGAACCATTATTTAATTTTATGTCTATATTTTAAATAATCTAAAGAAAAGCAGTAAAATAAATGCCCATTCGCAGCTTACGTCACATTTCAACACAAATGTCATTTTTTCAATTTTCAATCTTATTGACGCTCCATAGTGGTGACAATAGTTTACGCGGTCATAAGCGATTAAAATCGTAGTCAGTCCGCGTCTTAAGGCTGAATTTAATATTTTGAGAGAAATGTTTACCCTTCTATTCGATACCTCAACAGTCGTGGTGGTGCGTGATCCCGTTTAATGCTTTTTTCCCACGTTTGTTTGTTTGTTTGTCGTTCCGGTTGGACTTTTGCAACTCAATTTTGAGGCACTTCCCGATAAGCTAGCAGGCTGAAATTTTGTACACGCTTTGAGTACTGATGACAATACATGACTAGCTAAGAAACGTCATAACAAATCCAATATGGCGGCCTCCCCAAGATGGCGGACTGGCTGTTTGAAACCCACCCCCATGATATGGGTATCAAATGAAAGGGTTTGCTGTCAGGAATACGAAAAAAATAGTCATGTGGCTTATGCTAGGCTAGGCTATTAATCCAATATGGCGGACGTCCAAGATGGCGGACAGGCTTTAAGGCACTTCGCGATAAGCTAGCAGGCTGAAATTTTCAGGGTAGCTTCAAACCCGATGAACAATGATAAAAATAATTAATAGATTAAAAAAATCTAAAAACCCACGTTTTTAAATGTCCTAAAAAGAAGAAAATAACCCTACGGGGCTGAGAGAGGGGCCACTCAAAACGTGGGGGAGTATCTTTGCAAGTGACACCTACGATCTCACGTCATGTAAATATATCCCATAAATAATCCCTTATATAATATACGCCCCCACGTTTTGAGTGGCCCCTCTCTCAGCCCCGTAGGGTTATTTTCTTCTTTTTAGGACATTTAAAAACGTGGGTTTTTAGATTTTTTTAATCTATTAATTTTTCTTTTTTTTTGTTGCCTAGTTTGTGTCTCACTGCTGGGCAAAGGCCTCCCCTTTTTTCCTTCCAAACCTCTCTATTTCGGGAAATTTCTGGCCATGTCTGCCTCGCGAACATGATCAGGTCGTCACACCACCTCCACCGCGGTCGACCTCAACGGTGATGTCCTCCCTCAGGCGTCCAGTGAGTGACGATCTTTGCCCACCTCTCCGGGTGCATACGCTCAACGTGGCCCACCCACTCCCACTTCAGCTTGGCTGTTTTTACTCCTACATCAGCTACTTTGGTAATAGAGCGCAGGGTGGTGTTTCTGATTCAATCTGTTCGCTTCGCACTTAAACGAAATAAGTATTTAAGAAATACATTCAAAAAAGAAGCAAGAGCACACTCGATAATATAATTTTAATTAACTATAAAGTTATGCCATGTATTAAGCTAGCAATATATTGAATTTTTGGATTATCTGCAACAAAAAAAAAATGAACTTGAATAAAGGAAAATTCTGCTGGAGAAATCATTATGGCAAGTAATTACCTCACATGACTAATTAAGTCAAGTAAAAACAAAAAAGTCAAAGAAAATCATAAAATATCAATAGAAAAACTTTGCAAGTCATATTTTTACGTAATTTTTACAATCATAGTATTTTTCTTATGACAATCAATAATTTTATGAGGTATGCAACATAACCGTATTGAACTATTGACTCTAACAATGATGCATTGCTACTCAGATAAATTAATTTAACATCTGTCAAAGGTATCGTGTAATACCTACATATTTTGTGTGCAAATGTGCGTCATAAGCTAATAATTTATGATGATAATAATTTTGACTTTGACGAACGTCCAAAAGTCCAAACTCAAGGTTTGCCAACGTGGAATGGAGTGTAGTACCTTAGGTGTTAAATTAACAGATCACGTTCGAAACACTACACTGCGCTCCAAAACACAAATCATTAACGTGGCTCAAAAGGCTGCCCAACTGAAATGGGACTGGGCAGGACATGTCTGCCGCATGCCGAACGAGATGTGGGCACGCAAAGCTCATGATTGGTGCCCTGAAACAGCGACGTGGGACCGCGGTAGGCCTCGAAGGAGATGGCGGGACGAGCTCGATGTCTTCCTTGAGAATTGGAAAGAGGTGGCGCAAAGTCGTGAAAGTTGGAAGGAATGGAGGGAGGTCTTTGCAGCAGAGGGACAGTTCAGGCTAATAATAAATAATATAAAATAATTTTGACTTAGTAACCTTTCGGGTCATATAGGTACTTACGGTTATGATTTCTTTATTAAAAGTGTTAATTTATCGCTAAAATTTCTAAGTTTTGTTACAAATGTACCTAAAATTAAAAAAGTACATTTAAAAATCAACAATGGTCCCGGTATCGTGAGCAGCTCGAAGCTACTGATACTCGTAGCTAGGGCTCCAAAGACAGGAACTTATATTTTCAGGTGATTGTTATATTATGTTGGTGAATAAAAGATACTTGCTTGATATACTCGTAGTTATTTTATAACAGCCAGACACAGAGATATACACTTCGTAGCAGTACACGGATGGGCTTCGATCCAGTGACAGAGTGAACGACCGGAAGCATAGATAATAATATGGCAGAGATATGATAATGTAGAATAGAACAAAAAAGGGGAGGTGCATGTATCCTTGTTAAAAAAATGGACTACAATGGAAAGAATTGCCAAAAGTTGCAAAGTTATCAACTCCAGGCATATTTGAGTGGTGTGGCGTGGAACTGACTAGTTATAAGATAATAATTGTGTGTACCATGTCATGGGCCAAGTGATTAATGCGGGCAGTGTGAATAATGCCCAGCCATATCGGGCCAAGTGATTAATGGCACCCCGACTCGGATAATTTAGGTTAGAAGAAGCCACCCAGAAGTAGGAGCCCCGCGAAGCGGGGCTCCGTCGACCTTTCGAAGAACTAGTTTATTATTCACATTAATCACTTGGCCCGATATGGCTGGGCATTATTCAAAATACCCAGGCATTATGAATACTGCCCGCATTAATCACTTGGCCCATAACATATACATAAATAGAATTCCGTACATAAACAACTTAAATTATTGTTTCGACAAACATGAAATGCTCTTGCGTGAAATTGTACGTTTATGCTGTAAGAAAATTGTTATCTGCGGAGATTTCCACATTATCGTACTTAAGCAAAAATTAAAAATCAATAGTGGTGTACGTACTAACTAATAACTAATTAGTAATGTCACAACAGTCGTAAAATCATCAAACGAGTCCTCTCGCCTTGGGTGGAGTTGAACGGACTGTCAGACTCGAACTGACTAAAATTCACCTTGTTCCTTAAACAGAGTCACGGTTACTCGATCGGAAATTTCCACAAACCCGGCAGGGTTCTGCAACCCGAGCAGGGTATAGACCCTAAACTTTAGGTTACGCAATGTCAGAAATGCAGTGTCTACGCGGCGCCTATAAGTAGTCTACACAAATTACTCAACGCCTACAATGCACAAACTAATTGGACATTTCACAACTTATCCCTTTTGCGTATTGGACATTCTGCTCCTAAGGGTCATAGCATACATTTTAAGTCGGAAAAGGACCGTCACCGTAATAGCCTTTCGCTTCACCGTCAAACAGGCATCAACCTAATTTAAGCACGTAACCAAAGCGGATAAGCAGCTCAGATTATGTCGACTCGGCGAGTGCTGGTTGCCCTCTCTGGCAAAAGCGCGTAACGGACAGTTATAAGCGCTTGGATGATGACCCGTAAGCGCGAGGACCACCTGGTTGGCCACGCGCCACACCGCGGAACTTGCTTGTTACGATTCTTGTGTGCTTCCCAGTAGAGAGTTTCATACAAGTATACCAAACAGCTCGAGTTGATACGGTTACGATCCGATTCCGAGTTGATATGTGTGCTGTTACCCTAAACAGTACCCAGATAGACTAAAATAAACTTCAAGGATAAATTGACAGATAAGACAGTTAATTAAACCGACAGTATAGACAATAAAATCAATAAATCACACAAACCTCAATAAGTGAACGAACTGTAAGTCTACAAATAGCAATTATCTTATCAAGCTGTTTTAAATGAAAGTGTTTATCCAATTTATTGCATGAGACGACACTCGCCTGATGTTGTCTATCTCAATTATAATGTTTATTAATTGAATCTGTCCAAGTGAGTGCTATTGTACTTGCAGGACATGCGGGTGAGCCAGTGATGCTTTAAGGAATGTTATGCCGAAAGCTGGAAGACCTTTTTTGGACGCAGAAGGAGGCGACCGCTTCCCCTTCCCCCCTGCCGCGCCAAGCAGCATGGTCTCGACCAATGCCGGGTGCGAGAGGTCGCCGTCTATCGCCTCTGTTAGGATACGGCGGTGCTCTGCCCAATCGGCACAGACCTGCACCGTATGCTCCACCGTGTCGTCCGGGCGGTCCTCGCAGTGGTGACACCTAGGCGTTTCTTCCTTCCCTATCGAACACAGGAACCCCCTAACATCCGTGTCCGGTAAGGACCTGTGTCAAGCGGAAGGTGTGGACACCGTTACGCCTCTTCAGCCGCTCCTCAAAGAAGGGTCTTACCGCCCCGATCGCGGCTTGTCCGGGCTGGAGGACCTAGAGACACAGTGTATAAGACGGGGCGAGGTATACTGGGGACATACACGCTTTAGGTATAATTAACACAACACTAACGTAGCGCAAGCGCCATCAGGACGTCATTTTCAAGCGGCCATTAACAAATGGCGTCCTGTTGGCGCTTGCGCTACGTTAGTATTGTGTTAATTTTGCCTTACGTGAGGGAGAGGACAATGTCCTCCCTCCGCCCCACCCGCGGTGATGGACGCCCACGGCGACGGACGTCGCAAGACGATCTCCGGCCACCGTAGGCGCGGGCATGCGGGCGGCGAGTAAAGGGCAACTCGCAGCCCGACCACGGACCATGCCCGGGTCGACGGCGCGTTGTGTCCCACGCGCGCCTCAAAGAGCGTCAGCATAATGACGGGGCCCCCCTCTCTAGAGGGCCAAAGCCTGCCGGGGTCGCGGGACTTATTTCATTACCGTGACCCCGGGACATAAAGGGCTATTGAAGGACACCGTGGATTTTAGTCAGTACAAGTCTGACAGTCCCTCCCGCCCTGCCCGGGGTGGGAGGACTCATTTGATGATTTTACCACGATAAAAAAAACAAAGTGTCTGATTTCCCATAATAGCTCGCGTCCCCGTCTTATACACTGTCCCCCTCCAGTGTAAACACATTTTATCGAAAATAATGTCCTTGTAACTGTCGGCACAACGTTCCTTCCTATTTTCTTCACACCCTCAACAGGGCGTAAAAAAATTGCAAGATCGGCAACGCGCAAGCGATACTTACCTCTGATGTTGCAGAAGTTCATGGGCTACGGTGATCTACGGTGAAGACAGCTTTATGGTATAAAAAATAAACTTGTTCGTCTAAAACCTGACAAAAGTAATGACATGACAGACAGACATTTAGACAACCAATAACACAGAACACCAAATTAAGTTTAATACTACAGACAGTAATACACCCTCTTTAACAGAATAGTTTAAATGAAATACCTAATTATAAACTACTTATCATCAATTAAGGTTATCGTTCATTCACACGTACACAACGCAACGCAACCGCATCACAGCGACAAAGTACGGTCTAGTTATCCCTGCAGCTATTTGCTGTTCATTGCGTTGCGTTGTGGTCACATTGTTTCCGCACAACACCTAGTAACGCATAATGTCTTTGCATCGACGCAACGTTGTGGTAGCAACGTGGTTGCGTGCCTTTTCGGCCCCCCAAAATGTGGTCCGTTTAAATTAAAATATTGATTGTCTATACAAAATTATGCGCTCGCCTTACGTCATAGTGTAATTGCGGTTGATGTGTAGTTATGGTTGTCATGTGATTGTGGTATGGTAAGTTTCAAAGAAGAGAAGAAGTTTCTTTTGTTAGTGATATCACTACCAAAGGGGGGACGGGGCCCCCTAAGAGGGCCAAAGCCTGCCGGGGTCGCGGGACTGTCTCACCTGGTTACCGTGACCCTGGTACGTAAAGGGCTATCGAAGGATCACCGTGGATTTTTCATTTGATGAGTTCTCTGAAGCTACATGTGAATAGAGTCTTAAGGTTTCAGATAACAACGAACTTTAAACTTGCTAGCTTTTACAAAGTATTAGAGAAAATCTTCGTCAAAGTAATTGCCTTTTGTTGTTAATATTTTATATTGAAGAGAAACGTAACCAGTTATATAAAAGGTTTTGAACTCGCCGGGATAAATTATCTTCTCTATTTTCTACTTCATATGAAACCTAGTCTGGTTTAATATTGAATACAATAATAAAAGGCCACTTTGTTAGAATTGTAGAATGTTCCATTATATTGCTCAAGCATTAATAGACTGAATAATGAATTATATTATGCTTCTGCTAAATTGGCCTTTTTAGGCTTCAATTGCTGTTACGATGATATCGGTTGCGTACGTCGCGTCGTCGCGTCGGTCGTACGCACCATTGTGTTCAATATACTGCGACCTACTGTGACGTTGACGTCAGCGGCGCGTACCAAGTTGCCTTTTCTCACTAAAATACGTGACTGACCGTACGTGACCGATAGTAGGTATGCGACCGACTTTAGCGTAACAGGAATTCTAGGCCCTAGACTGTCTACCTGTCTCATCTAGTTCCGAGGGCGAGTCTTTTGCTAAAAAACGGGTAGGGGAACAGTGTATAAGACGGGGACACGAGGTATGATGGGAAATAACACACCTAAGGCAAACTTAACACAAAACTAACGTAGCACAAGCGCCAACAGGACGCCATTTGCGTCTGGCTGCTTACAAATGACGTCCTGATGGCGCTTGCTCTACATTAGTTAGTACGCCTATATAAAGAGTGTATGCCCCCATTATACCTCGCGATTATTAACGTCCCCGTCTTATACACTGTTCCCCTACTAAAAAATTATTCGATGAGTTCACTCACCACTCATCACCAGCCTATGTGTTCCCACTGCTCAGACACAAGCTTTCACCTAAATGAGCGGGAATGGGCCATAAATCCTCTATGCGGGCCCAGTGCGGCCTGTAAGATGTCACAATACATGTCTTCGAAGTTTTGGTTTTAGGACATGCCGTTTTCCTCAAAATATTTTCCAAATATGTATAAAATAATTTACATAAGTAATGCCTGTATTAGTAATACAACCATGACTACCTACGTATATTTCAAAAATAAACATTGTAGTTATGACAAAAACAAACGATAATCATACAAACAAAAGTGGTTTTCATTTTCTCATCTAAGTTCTTCTAGTATAAATTGACCTCACTTTGTAGGCTCTTTCCGTACAATGAACGGCTTTCGGTGAAACTGGTTTTATAAATTAATGATAAATGATATTTATTCAGTACCTAAATTGGTTTTGGCAAACTCTTTTACACGTCAAAAAGACACTATTTTACACTAGATGAGGCCGGTGTTTCGTAACTGACTACTCTGAGAAGAAACATCCAAAACAAACTCAGAGGTCACAGTCTCTTTTAAAGTCCAGACAATTTTGTATTGATCAAATAATTATTGAGAACCATGCAGGTGTCTGAGGTGGTCTTTTGAAGAAAGAACCACACAGATTTGAGTGGACCTGTCCAGTCAGTGCAAGCATGTGTCAGTAACCGTGTAGGTCAACTCATAAAAATATTGCTTGATATATTTGCCGATATAAACACAGCTTGTTCGGTCGCCATACAAACAAATACGAATCATAATATTATTAGTTTTCACAATAATCTCATTAATTGCGTCTAATAACATACTAACACACGTTACGTACGTTACAAAATAATGACGTACATGGTATTAAGTACTTTAATTTATTACGTTTGTGTTGTGTATTATTGTGGGTGTGTATTATTATGTTTTACATTGTGTTATTTTGTTGGGTACATGCGCAATATACTCTCCTGACCTATAATGTACGAGTATTTTCATAACTCTGTTGTTACGTAAATGTGACGTGTGTGTTTAATTGTTCATAGAGTACACTTTACGAACACGTTATATAAATTACTTAAAACTGTAGTTACTTTGGTGTTCTTTGCTATTTATTAACTTTAGAAATAATGATAATTATACCTACTAGGAATTCTTACATAATTATTAATAATAAAAAGAACCCTATATGTGCACACTACCTTTAAAAACTAAATATAAAACTAAAATATTCACAAAAATAACTAAATTAAAACTAAAATTTTGGCGTCAAAAAATTCATCCACATCGCTGTCAATGGGGAAAGTGCCCAGAACGCTGGCAGCATTGCCACGTTGACTGTAGTTTGAAAACTGCAATAATTATTATTTTTCTTTCGATTTACCTCTTTCGCAAAATGTGAGTAGGTACATAATGAAAAGTCGTTTGTGTGCAGTCAATTTTATTTGATTCAATATTTTTGATCCAAATTTAATATTTCCAAGTACTCTTTATAAGCGATGTATTTGGTTAGCATTGTTAGTAGAATAATAAGTCAGAATGTTCCCACTGCTGGGACACAGGCCTGCTGTGAAAGAGTTTGGGTTGTGATATACCATGCGACCTGTATATGGTCAGCAAAAGACTTTCGTATTCAGACAGCAAGTTTTAAAAGCGCTGAAATATTCTGTATGAATCAACTTTTTTGGCTGTATGCCACATACAGTCAAATAATTTGGTGTGCAACTGTGCAATGTGTCCACATTGAAACTTATAAAACAACATTAAAAAACCGTTTAAAACTTGCTGCTTGTATACTTAACTCTTTTGCTTATTGTACAAACAGTGTTGACAACCTTCTTGGTATTTTATAGTTTTTTATTACTTTGATGTATTTTTTACAAAAAAATTAGAATTGTCACATTGATTTTAGCTTCGCGACATTGTAGGAAATATTTCTGCTTGCATATTAGATTTTTATCACCTAATGCTTAGTTTTATTCCATCAGCAACCATACAGTCCATTCCTATCGCCAATATTTGGTCCTTCGACGTAATTCATTCATTTTGTCATTTTCACATCAGTAAGTTTCATTTCATTCGTTTATTTTTCTTTAGTTCGTTTCATTTTATTACGACATGGACACACGTAGTAAAACCAAAGCCATGGCAATGGCATCTCATGATATCGCCCATCATACATTAGCAGAACCTTCATTTCACGAACCCATAGCGTCTAGAGTTAGTGCCGGTGACGATGCGAGCAGTATGCGCTCCGCGAAAACTAATTCAAGCGTTTCGTCCACCACGCTGAAAGCACGCAAGACCGCCGCGGAAGCCGCGTACAAGCGCCGCCAGTTCGACAATCTGAAAGCGCAGGCCGCGCTACAACAGCAGCTTGCGCAGCAGCTCGCGGAAGTGGAGGAGGCCGAGTACCGCGCGGAGATTGAACAAATTGAAGCGGAGGTTGAAGGTAAAAGTAGGCGAAGTTCGACGAGTCAAAAACGAACGCAAGCATGGGTAAGAAGTATTTCTACAATTCAAGTAAACGAGGGAAATAAACCAACAGAGGTCTCACAGCCTGCTCATTTGTCAATGAACCCACAGGCTGCTGCTCCATTATTAGCAGCACACCTCGATAATCAGGCAGGTTTCATTCCCCAAGTGCCCGGGCTGGCCGCCACGGTGTTGCCACCCTCTTACGTGGGCTCTGAGGAACAGCGCCACAATATACCTGTATGTAATAATGAGTTTTCTCCCTTGCTTTTACAAGCAGTCGCAGACACTGCCGCTGCAGCGAAGTCTTTGGCTGTCGCACAAAATAAGACACAAAAAGCAAAAATAGAGCTTTTCGCATTTACTGGCAATGCGTCACAGTGGCTTCAATTTAGGAAACTTTTTGACACTACTAAACTCTCATACACCCCCGCAGAGAATGTTGCGCGCTTACAGAGCGCGCTCCGTGGGGCCGCACGCGAGTCCGTCGCGTCGCTGCTCATCTCTGCAGAGGACCCGGAGGAGATCATGCGCGCCCTCGAGCGAAGCTTTGCGTGCCCTGAGATGATCGTCTTCGGTGAGGTACAGGTGTTGAAACAACTGCCACGACTAGGTACTGACCTCAAAGAAATAGGTACCATTGCGAATAGAGTCAGAAATAGTCTTTCTACGATAAAATTACTCAATCATCGTGACTATTTACACTCACCAGAACTTTTCCACGTTATACTAGGGAAATTAAACCCTATGATGAAAATGAGATGGTCTGATTATGCGTCAGAGGTATCAAACCCTCAGTTATCAAAATTAGAGGTTTTGTCGGAATTTTTAACTCGTGAACATGTGCGTTACGTTAAGTTTGCTTTGTCTCCTGACTTAAGTCTTGCGCAAGCTACACATCAGTCGCACGTGATTCCGTCTGTCAATAAACCATTAAAACGTGAAAACATTCATTCTGTGTCACACAATAAAACTAAAAGTAACGATAAAACAGAATGTGTTTATTGTAAAAAAAGTCACAACGTTAAAAATTGCGACGAAATAAAGTCTTTATCAGTTGACGAAAGATGGCGTTGGTTACGTGAGAACAAGATTTGTTACAAATGTCTTAGGCGTGTTTCTCATCAATGGAAATCTTGTAAAGTAAACCCTTGTGGAGTGGACGGTTGTTCTTTTCGCCACCATCCTCTTTTGCATGGTAGGCAGGATACGTTAACGTCATCGCCTGCATCCGAAAAGCAGTCGTTTAACAACACTGTGTGTGCAGCTGCGTCTCTTAGTGACGTTCAGTGCACGTCATCCTCACCAGCCGCCCCGCTCGCGCTCCAGCCAATGGAAGAAAAGGTAATGGTTTCTAATACAGGTATTCATGAACATTTTAAGACGTCATCACAAACCAATACGTTTTTAAAAATGGTACCAGTTGTTGTGTCTGGTCCAGCTGGCGATTATGAAACATTCGCTCTTATTGACGACGGCAGTACAGCAACATTGATTGACTCAAACGTGGCTGCACGTATAGGGTTATCAGGACCGCAAGAACTTATAACTGTCAACGGTGTCGGTGGTTTACAGAAAAGTACAAACATTTCATATGTTAATTTTTACATACAGGGTAAATATGAAAATAACAAATACTTAGTTAGTCGTGCTAGGGCTATGCAAGCACTAAATTTAAGCACACAAACATTGTCCAACCAAATGGTTGAATCATACAACCACTTAAAAGACTTAGCTCATTTTCTAATTTATAGCGACGCTACACCGACCGTGCTTATCGGTGCCGAGCACTGGCATCTATCGATAACTCATGAGGTCCGCACTGGACGCCGCAATGAGCCTGTCGCCTGTCGCACTTTGTTGGGTTGGACATTGTATGGAGTAGCTTCTAGTAAAACTAAACCAGTCGTATTTATTAACCACTGTCAGTTAGACCAAGCCGAGCTGTCAGAACACGAACGTTTGGAACTTCTCATAAAAGAACAGTACAAACTTGATTCGCTTGGTATTTCCAAGCGTGAGACTCTTCATAGTAAACAGGATTTACGTGCTATTGAGATTTTAGACGCGACTACTACACGTTTGCCGACTGGTAGGTACGAAGTAGGACTCCCATGGCGAGATCATATTCATTCTATTCCCGATAGCTATCCTCAAGCTCTCTCACGTTTCTTGAGCCTAGAGAGACGCATGCTCCGAGAACCAGAGTTTGCTAATGCTTACAATCAGTTTATTAAAAATATGCTTTCTAAGGGTTATGCGGAGGAGTGTGATCCTACCACTTACTATCGTAATTTTACTGGTCCAGAAAATCTTAATAATTTAATCAGTTTCAATTCAGGGCCTTTTTCGACAAAAAATCTTCCAGCAGTTTCTAGTTCTGATTCAAGTACGAGTATTAGGTGGTACTTGCCACATTTTGGCGTGTATCACCCACAAAAGCGTAAGCTTCGGGTTGTTCACGATGCGGCTGCTACGAATCAAGGAGTGTCTTTGAATTCCTTGCTTCTCCAGGGGCCTGATCTATTAGAGAACTTATTAGGTATTCTTTTTAGATTCAGAGAGGGTTGTGTCGCAATGTCTGCTGACATAAAGGAAATGTTTCCTCAAATACGAATTCGAGAGCAGGATAGGGACGCATTACGGTTTCTTTGGCGTGATATTGAATACAAAAATACAAAGCCTATAAAAGAGTATCGTATGACTGCTGTTATCTTTGGAGCGTCGTCCAGTCCATTTACAGCTCTTTACATTAAAAACAAAAATGCCAGGTCTCATCAAGATTTGTATCCAGAAGCAGCCAATGCTAGTGTCTATAGTTGTTATATGGACGATTATCTTGATAGTGTGGACGACGTCACCAAGGCTGCGCAGCTATCGTCTGATATAGTCACTATCCATCGTAACGCCTGTTTCGAAATGCGTGGCTGGATCTCTAATAATCAGGAAGCGTTACGTCTTATACCAAAAGAATTCCATGCCGCACAACCGACTGAAGTGAAACTTGGTAATAATTCCACTATTGTAAATAATGTCTTAGGCGTTTCATGGGATCCTTTATCAGATACTATAGGTTTCGTTGTTAAGGGCCGAATCCTGCTTCAGGAGGCCTGGAGAAGGTTATGAGGTGGAGTGAATGGTTAGAAGAGCTCGTTGAAGTATCACTTTTTAGAATTCCACGTTGGTACGCTAATGAAAATGGTGAACCTTTATACAGGGAACTGCATGTTTTTGCTGATGCGAGCGAGCTTGCCTATGCCTGTGTTGCTTTTTGGCGTTTTACGCATGTTAACGGCATCGTCAAACTCGCCCTTATCGCCAGTAAGGCGAGAGTTTCGCCATTGAAACCAACATCAATTCCACGCTTAGAACTGCAAGCTGCTTTGATTGCTTCTCGCCTTGCTGTCACAATCAAAGATTGTCACAAAAAGAAGCCCATCCGCACATATCTGTGGACGGATTCGAGAACCGTACTTGGTTGGTTGAGGAGTGATGCAAGAACATTCAAGCCGTTTGTGGCTCATAGAGTCGGGGAAATAACCGAAAATTCATGCGTTCAAGATTGGCGATGGGTCCCAACCGACTTGAATGTTGCTGACGATGCCACTCGTATAAAGCCTCTGCACTTGAATCCCAACCATCGATGGTTTTCGGGTCCTTCATTTCTTTTAGAGGCCCCAGAAGATTGGCCTATAGAACCAGCTGGCCAGCCTTTGGTTCAGGAAGAGTGTAAACGTTCTTCTGCACTTTTGGTTGCTCATCTGGTTGCGACAGTAGATTTCAGCCGTTTCAGTGACTGGCTTCGTTTGCTCCGCGCTACTGCTCGCGGTTTGCAGGCTGCGGCCAAATTCCGTTCATTTTTGGACCGTACTAGACTCACTGTCCCTAACACGGATGTTAGAGACCGCCATTGTGCAAGTTTACCTGCGTCCACCACTCTAATATTGCCTTTGTCAGCTGAGTTAATGGAAGCCGCAGAAAGGCATATCCTGCAACGCCTACAGGCACAAGCGTTTGCCGAAGAAATTCAGTGCATTGATAGAGACGAAACGATACCCAAATGTAGCCGCTTGTCAAAGCTTTCACCAATGATGGGAGAAGACGGTTTATTGAGATTGGTTGGAAGAATTAGAGCCGTTGAAAATGTCAGCCCCGATGTGAAACGCCCGATACTTTTAGATGGTCGCCAACATGTTGTCCGTTTGTTGGTGCAATATTTCCACCGCAGAGCTGGTCATGCCAATAATGAAATGGTAATTAATGAGTTGAGACAAAAGTATTGGATTCTTCGAATTCGCAGCATCGTCCGGAGTGTTGCCAGCCAATGTTTGTTCTGCAAGATAAGGAAAACAAAGCCAATGAATCCAAAGACAGGAGATCTCCCGGCACAGAGGCTTGCTCACCATCGCCGTCCTTTTACATTTACGGGCTTGGATTATTTTGGCCCCATCTCTACTGCGATTGGCCGAAGAAGTGAAAAACGTTACGTTGCCCTTTTCACCTGTATGACTTCCAGAGCCATTCATTTGGAGCTAGTGCATTCCCTCTCGGCTGATTCTGCAATCATGGCCTTGCGTCGCTTTGTTGCAAGAAGAGGAACTCCTGACACAATATATTCGGACAATGGCACGTGTTTTGTTGGTGCGAACCGAATTCTTCGTGATTTTTACCGACCAGAAGTCGAAAATTTTGCTGCCAATAGAGGAATAAAATGGAAGTTTATTCCTCCCGCCGCACCCTTTTTTGGTGGATGTTGGGAGAGGTTAGTGCGCAGCGTGAAGGTGGCTCTAAATGCCACTTTAGAAGAAAAAGCCCCCAAGGAAGAGGTGCTTATAACTCTCTTGTTAGAAGCCGAAGCGATTGTAAACTCTAGACCTCTCGGTCACGTTTCGGTATGTCACGAAGACCAAGAAACGTTAACACCTTTTCATTTTTTGCTCGGCACGTCATCAAATCAAATTTTACCTTCGTCTCTTGACGACCGAGATTTAGTAAGAAGAGCGGATTGGCGAAAATCTTTAAGATTGGCTGACCATTTTTGGCATCGCTGGGTCAGAGAGATTCTGCCCACTATGCAACCACGGCAGGTCGGGGACAGCAGCGAGCCAACTTTGAAAATTGATGACCTCGTATTAATTGTGGATGAGAACATGCCGAGAGGAACTTGGCCACGAGGTCGTGTTTCTGGTACTTTTCCCGGCAAAGATGGAGTAATTAGAGTGGTGGACGTAACCACCTCAGGTGGCATACTTCGTCGGCCTGCCAGGAAGGTTGTCAAGATTTCCACATAGGAGTCCCTTTGTGTTATTTTGTGCACTATCATGCACAAGGGGGTGGAATGTTGACAACCTTCTTGGTATTTTATAGTTTTTTATTACTTTGATGTATTTTTTACAAAAAAATTAGAATTGTCACATTGATTTTAGCTTCGCGACATTGTAGGAAATATTTCTGCTTGCATATTAGATTTTTATCACCTAATGCTTAGTTTTATTCCATCAGCAACCATACAGTCCATTCCTATCGCCAATAAACAGGGTGATTAGGAAAATAAGCTAGCAACTGTATACAAGGCTTTGTTAGCGTAACAAACAGCTGCTATTAAGTTCTTAGTAATTTAAGATATAATAGTTTACATTGTAAACAGTAGTGACAAAAATTTAAAAGGGTATGATGTGATGGTTCGGTCATGTTGAAAGGATGAGTGAAAGGCGACTAACAGAAGGAATTTATAAGGCGGAGGTGAGTGGAAACGCCGTGAGGGGACGCCCTAGGAAGTCCTACAATGACCTTATTGATGAAGTGCTTCAGAAAGGCCGGGTACGTAGTACTCGCAATTGGCGTGCGTGTATGAACAGATGTATGAATGTGGATGAGGCGAAAGGAGTATGTAATGATCGTAGCAGCTGGCGCTCTGTAGTTTCTGCCTACCCCATGGGAAGAAGGTATGAGTTTGTAACAGAGAGGTATCCCACCTCTTCTGTTGCCTCAACCTCTTTACATTAAGATCTATTTATTGTTTAAATAATTTTTAAAAATTCATAATTATTTCGAATTTTCATTGTGTCATTCATTATCATCATCATCATCTCAGCCATAGGACGTCCACTGCTGAACATAGGCCTCCCCTTTAGATCTCCACATATACCGGTTGGAAGCGACCTGCATCCAGCGTCTTCCGCCGACCTTTATAAGGTCGTCTGTCCACCTCGTTGGTGGACGTCCTACGCTGCGCTTGCTAGTCCGCGGTCTCCACTCTAGCACTTTTCGACCTCATCGGCCATCTGCTCTGCGAGCAATATGGCCTGCCCAGTTTTCAGATTCATTCATCTTCAATTCTTTTTTGGTCAGTACAATTTTACGACGCCTTGCAGCAGCTCCTGTGCTTATATTTTCTTTGCTGTATATTTAATTTATAAAGTATACTCAGTTATGTGTCCTTGTAATTTTATGCTTCCCACGAGTACAACTGGATTGAACTTTTATTAAAATTTTTGTAATACTTCAAATTCTATCAACCCTGATAAAGGGTACCTTCCACCTTTGGAGTGAATAAAAAGAATACTAAACCTTGAAGTGGCTACTTATTGTTATCTGTCCCATTACCCTACCGTCCCTACTTATTTGCGGCATCTCGGCTTTTTGGGACGGGCCGAATGCTACAAGTTTATGTACCTATGTATGTTGAAAACACCCATTTGTAAAATTACTTCCTACTAGAACCGAATTCGTATGACTCAAATTGACATTCTAGTTATTATATCCTTTTAAAAAATAATGACGATTATTATGATGCTTAACCTGCTGTATAACGGCCCGTTCATGAACCTACCGCTGTAAGCGGTGACTTAGCGCGGGGCGGCGAGCGGTAAGATCAAATGTTAAGAAATATTTGAAACACGCCACGAGGCGCCACCAGATGCAAATTCACGTACTTCCAAGTGATTAATGTCTTATTCTTCTTCTTATATAATTATATAACATGACAACTTAACAATGATGAAAACGAAAACGTGGGTAATAAAGCTTTCGTTTATTTATCTAATATTTCTTACACAAAAAGTTTCACAAAGTACTCCACAAAGTCAACAGAACTTATACATAATTATCACAACTTAATAACACGGACCTTTAAGAGTTAATACTTTTCTTTGGTTTAATAAAATGCGTTAGTATTACAATATTGTTTCTTTAGACTGTATTGTTGTATTGCCTCATTTTCGGAATTTTTCCTGTATCGTTGGTGCGTATGAAAACATTTAAATAGATTTAAAAAATCTAAAAATCCACGTTTTTAAGAGGAAACAGCAAGGGCTGGAGAATTGAAAAATACGTATTTGTAAAATCTATTGCTATCGCGCAACCCCAAGCCTTCCCCCGCAGAGCGCGATAGAGACAACAGCAGCTTGGACCGAAAATACCTTATTAAATGGCACAAAATCAACGATTCGTAGTCCCCTGATTACTCCTCCAAAACTTAACCGATTTCACTACTTTTTTCTTTAAAAAATAAAGAAAGGCATTGGCCGTGTTCCTATGTTTTCCTTTTTTTATATAATTTCGTCAAATTTGTTTTCTGGATATTTGAACACAGCGGAAAATCTGGCCTTTTTTTAGGATTTTGAATGTTCATATCTCTTTTAATAATTAATTTATAGAAAAAAGGAAAACATAGAGACATGCTAATAGTGGTCATAGATTTTTTGTAAAAAAATAATTGCTCTACTGGCATTATCCAGGGAGAAAACAGGGGACTACGTTTGTATGGAAAAACGGCCGTGCTGTTTCCTCTTAAATGTCCTAAAAATAAGAAAATAACCCTACGGGGCTGAGAGAGGGGCCACTCAAAATGTGGGGGCGTATATTATTTAAGGGATTATTTATGGGATATATTTACATGACGTGTATAGATCGTGGGTGTAACTTGCAAATATCGCCCCACGTTTTGAGTGGCCCCTCTCTCAGCCCCATAGGGTTATTTTCTTATTTTTAGGACATTTAAAAACGTGGATTTTTAGATTTTTTAAATCTATTAATTATTTTATTATTTTTATCTTTGTTCATCGGGTTTGAAGCTACCCTGAAAATTTCGGCCTGCTAGCTTATCGGGAAGTGCCTCAAAGCCTGTTCGCCATCTTGGCCGTCTGCCATATTGGATTTAAGTCACATGATTATTTTTTTCGTATTCCTGACAGCAAACCCTTTCATTTGATACCCATATCAGGGGGGTGGATTTCAAACAGCCAGTCTGCCATCTTGGACGTCCGCCATATTGGATTTAAGTCACGTGACTATTTTTTTCGTACTCCTGACAGCAAACCCTTTCATTTGATATCCATATCATAGGGGTGCATTTCAAATAGCCTGTCTGCCATCTTGGACGTCCGCCATATTGGATTTAAGTCACGTGACTATTTTTTTTGTATTCCTGACAGCAAACCCTTTCATTTGATACCCATATCATGGGGGTGGATTTCAAACAGCCAGTCCGCCATCTTGGGGAGGCCGCCATATTGGATTGTTTATGACGTTTCTTAGCTAGTCATGTATTGTCATCAGAACTCAAAGCGTGCACAAAATTTCAGCCTGCTAGCTTATCGGGAAGTTCCTCAAAATTGAGTTGCAAAAGTCCAACCGGAACGACAAACAAACAAACAAACAAACAAATAAACAAACAAACAAGAAAAGTGAGTGTATAAAAACGTGGGAAAAATCATAAAGCAGACAGCCAAAACCACAGTGAGATGTTGGTTTCATTTAACATGCTGTTCCCCGTGGTTTCACCATGCTGCTCGGTTTCTTTTAGACGTGGCATGATTTTATATCCTATAGCCTTCCTCAGTAAATGGACTATCCAACATAAAAATATTTTTTCTATTCCGACCAGCAGATCCTGAGATAAGCGCGTTCAACCAACAAACAAACTCTTCTGCTTTATAATATTAGTATTGTAACAGAGTGGGTATTCCACCTCCTCTGTTGCTGCAACCTCTTTTCTTTTGGATCTATATTGATTTCTAAATTTTTGAATATTCATTCCTATTTCGAATTTCATTCTGTCATAGCGTCATCTTCAATATTTTTTAGGTCAGTACAATTTTTACCACGGCAAGCGCTGCAGCTGTTCTGCAATATTATTTTAAAAGCTGCATTTTTAAAGTAAACTAGTTTTACGTGTCAAAATCAAAATCAAAAGTCAGCACTTTTTTAAGGTCAATTTTTTACATAAGACAGTCCCCCAAAGCGCCCCCCCTTCGACACTTCCTAGTGTTTTGGCTGGGAAGAAGAAGTGGCGGAACAAACTTCCCAGCAACACATCTGTCTGTACGGTTAGAAGAACCAAGATTTTATACAATTTAATAGAACATTCACATCATACATCAATTCGAAATTACATCCCAACCGTGACTAACCGTGTGTTGTGTTATGCGATTCCTACAGCTGGAATGAACTTTTAAAATACCTATTGTTGTAATCCATCGAAAATTATCTACCCTGATAAAGGTTTGTAATGAACTTATTTAGATTGGAATAGTTACTCTACAGGTCCTCATGACCGTTACATAATTTTAAATTATTTTATTCTTTTTGTTCATAGGGTTCCAACCTTGGGGCTGTATAATAAATGGAATTTCAAAACCTGTAGTGGCTCATAATTTATTTTCCTATACCTAATTTCCTCAGTATTATTGCGGCATCGTTCAGAGGGACGCAGCGATTGCCTCAGTATAGATTATTATAATCGGCTTTTCAAGCGCGTGTGCGCGAGCGAAGAGGTGCATCGACTCCACGTGCAAGTTTTACGAGATTCAACTCACTTAAATTCCTGCGTAAGCGCAAGCCACGACCGAATACGCCAAGATTTGAATGCGCGGTTGATTATTATAAGTGCAACGTGATAAGCGAGTGTAATAGTATGTGTATACGCTCGTGTACACCAAAAACGCTAATCTGACAGATATTATTTTTAAAACACAGAACAGAAGGGCGGGAGGGACTGTCAGACTTGTACTGACTAAAATCCACGGTGTCATTCAATAGCCCTTTATGTTCCGGGGTCACGGTAATGGTATAAGTCCCGCGACCCCGGCAGGCTTTGGCCCTCTAGAGAGGGGGCCCCGTCATCATGCTGACGCTCTTTGAGGCGCGCGTGGAACACAACGCGCCGTCGACCCGGGCATGGTCCATGGTCGGGCTGCGAGTTGCCCTTTACTCGCCGCCCGCATGCCCGCGCATACGGTGGCCGGAGATCGTCTTGCGACGTCCGACGCCGTGGGCGTCCACCACTGCGGTTGGGGCGGAGGGAGGACACTGTCCTCTCTCTCACGCGGCCCGCCTCCTCCTTCGCGAGCATTACTGCTTCGCAGAAGGAGGCGACCGCTTCCCACTCCGTCTCGCCCCGCAGCATGGCCGCAACCAATGCCGGGCGCGAGAGGTCTCCGCCTATCGCCGCCGTGAGGACACGTCGGTGCTCTGCCCAAGCGGGGCAGTCTTGCACCGTATGCTCTACTGTGTCCTCCGGGCGATCTTCGCAGTGGTGACACCCAGGCGTTTCCTCCTTTCTCCTTAGACACAGGTACCTCCCGAAACTTCCGTGTCCGGTGAGGACCTGCGTCATGCGGTAGGTCAGGACGCCGTGACGCCTATCCAGCCACTCCTCAAAGAGGGGTCTTACCGCCGCGATTACGGCGTGCCCAGAACAGAAGGCCTTAGCACAAGATTTCCGTACGTTACCTACAGCGTACTTTGAAGTATTTACGGCGTTTATAGGTAATAATTGAAAAATAAAGAGCGACTCAAGTGTACGAACAAAGAAAGAACTATGTTTTTCCATCAAATTAACGTCAAAGTTCCCGTTTACATCACAAAAAGTGAAAAAGTCGTACTAGGGCCTCAGAACAAATAAATAAAGATCAATATCCTCCGTCACATCTCTAGTTCAGCACATCTTTAGCATGATCCAACCAATGTGGCCAGGTTTCCACTAGGTTCTGCAGCATCTTTCCAGGACTATCAGTGAGGGACAACTGGCTATGACCCACCAGGTGGTAGTCTTCTGCTAGGTATTTATTCGTGACTCCACAGGCTAGAAGACCTTTGAAGGCTTCTAGAGCTTGCGGGGACGGTGTTTTGGCTGTAGGAGAAAATAAATAAATTAAAAAATGCTGCTTAAAGATAGTGTTGACATATTTTCTTTCCAATTTAAGGCCGAAAAATCATTCGTTGATAAAACAGAGTAGTTAAATTATCCTTATACTTCTTTTTAAAAAGCAGATCACTAAAAAAATGTCAGTTTCATTTATTTTTATGGATTTGGTCAATTTAAAGGATTTATTCAATAGATTAGCCAAAACTACTTGGATTATAACGTCCCTATATCGGGTACGCAGCAACTTCACATGCATATTTTCAAAACAAAACAAAACTACTTACTTCTAAAATCACCAATGAAGGAAATCCCGATTGCCCTCTTGTTATATCCCCGAGTGTGCGCCCCCACGGTATGCCAACCAGCTCCCTCGTACACTTTCCCATTACCACCAATTAGGAACCTGGAATCCATCAAAAACATTCGTTGAACTCAGAGGAACATTAAACCTTTTGGGAAATCACGGAATCGACACAAGTCTGGCAACTAATTTGACCAATTAGTTATCTTTGCAGACTACAGATCAGTTTGTGAAACTATTTGTACTTTCTGAGGTGTTTGGCCCCCTGTAATGCTTTCTGACGTCTATTCTGGAGAGTGATGCTTGAGATTAATGATGCTATCGAGATGAATCGTCCCTTCTAACAGTAATGGAAGTTTCTTTAAATAGCCTTCTGCCCAAATGGAGGTTTTTGATTTATATGAATCTCGGTCATAAATCCGTCTGTCTTTTTTGGCAAGAGTAAAAATATACAAAATAAAAATATGGCAGTCGTACGTCGTAGTCTATCAACGTCAACAAATAAAAAGCTCTCAACAGTGTTAATTTCAGTCATTTTATTTAGGGTAGTCTGTACTTGGGTTAATAAAATTAGTTTTATATTAAGAGCGCGTATTCTGAAAGTTGGCAACGTCGCAAATAGTTGGCAAATATTAACAAGTTTTAATTAATTTAGCAATGTTACTGTATGGAAATAAGAAATTTCTTTCTGTAGTACACTAGAACATTGATGCAGAAATGCAATTAAAACACTGAATTTGATGTTGTAACCGTTTCAGGTGTAATAAAAGCTTTTGGAAAGTTTCCAAATACTATTTTTTACATCTTAAACTATTTTTAGTGCACTACAGAGACATATTTCTTATTAGTAAATTTACCAAATTAATTAAAACTTGTAAATATTTGACAGCTATTTGCGACCGTGCCAACTTTCTGCTAATGCGCCCTTAATACTTTTTCGTTACTCAGAAATATTACGAAAAATATAAAAATGAAAAAAAAAACCTTAGAAAAAAGGGTCGATTTGTTGTTTTGTAAATGCTTCCACGAACTACTCATACTTACGATTGCGCAATATCAGTGAATCCCCGATCTTGTAAATGGTATTTCCTAATGCCATGGGCAGCCTTCTGACACTCCTCGTCAGTGTTGCACTCTGGAACCACCGTGTGCTGTACCACGACGATCTTCACAGGATTCGGTAGAGGTTCCTGTCGCAATAGTGGAGATCCACCCCATTCGGTTACTGGGACCACTCCGCAGTCTCCATCTGAAAAGAATTTGTTATTTTGAATGGATTGCAGAAGTGTTACATTGTTATACGATTGCCTTAAAACAGGAGTGTTATGTTTTTTAGAATATAATTCGTTGTGGATCTAGTCTTATGAATCAAAAAGAGCACCTTGGAAATTAGGAAAAAGAGCAAATTGGGCACCCGCAGAAATAGCACCTGAGCTATCTATCAAAAGAGTTCGCGGGCGCCAGGTGCCCAATGTGGTGCCAAATACCTCATCAAAAATCATAAATCTTAATAAGCTTTCACTTAGAAACATATATAAATAATGTTGGAATCATAACGTAGCAAAAATCAAAATCAAATGTTTTTATTTCACATAGACCCATGAGGGCACTTATAAAACGTGGACAACAGGTGCTCGATTCGGGTTGGTCGATTTCATGGAGAAGAACCGGCAAGAAACTCCATGGTTACTCTCAACATTAGACAATTATCCACCCCAAAAAGTAAAGTCTTGCACCAGATCTTTCCAAGTACCTAATCTTATATGTAGGCACTTCTTCTTCATAGCGTATCGATGGCAAATATTGTGTTTGTGTCGTTATGTCATATATTATTATTATTGTTGATTGTATTATGTAGGTACTATGTTTGGCTATCATACATAGTAGAATAGTAAGTCAGCCTATAATTTTACCACTGCTGGGGCACAATCCGCCTCTCTATAATGGTGATATCCACCACACGGACTCAGCGCGGGTTGGTGGATGTTACAATGTCTTTGAATTTTTGGTTCTACGACATGATGGTTTACACACCATCTTACGAAATGCACGATTTTATTTAATGTTGGCAATCAATAACATTTTATAATTGAAGAAAGTTGTGATTCTCCCTCGTGTCTTCGTTCAGGAGTTTTTACGCGACAGTGTCTACGTAAAGCACATTACATTACCCTTATCTAGATATTAAACAGAAAAACAGACGGACGATCATTCATCACCGATCAAGTTTTTTTTTCGGTTTCTACACTTTTCCATAAGAAAATTCTAAAGTTTTCTGTATAAAGCAAGAGATCACTGCAAAAAGTGTGCTTCAAGAAAAACGTGACAGCGCGTAATTCTTTGCTCCAAAAAACTTTCAAAGGAATCTCAAGCCAATTTATGAGGTAATCAGAAACTTACCTTTCGCCTCTACCGTTAACTTGACAACTAACGTTAATAACATAATTACCCTCATTTTGCTAAAACAATACACTTCTTTTACTAACACAGGAAAGTCGATTCTTTATTAGCTTTCACTTCAAAATCAGGAGGAATAATACATAATTTCTAGCTCAGTGCCTCCTTATATTTGCATTAAACAGATACAAGGGTATTGGGTAAGAACCTCTATCATTAGGAAAATACAGCTATTTCTGAGGATAAATTCAGTTAATCCCTGTATTCGTTTCTGAGTTGCATTGATAAGTAACAGTGTGAAATGAGTGTATTGGAAACTAATAAAAACATATGGTTTTACCTCATGTCCGGACGAGTTTAAGGACAATAAGTCATGTTTAGTATATAGATAAGGCAGTCGCGGTTTAGTTAGGTCGTGAGGCTGACTAACCAATTTATAGAGACAGTCAGACGTACGTTTATGTTTTTATTTTTATAAGCAAAAACAAAAACATAAAAAAATATAAAATAAAAATATAAACGTACGTAATTATTTTGAATAGTGTAGACACTAATCAAAAGATTAAAGCTTATCTCCCATAAGTCTTTTGTGTTCCAAACTTGTTTTGATTATCATCAAAATTATAAAATCAGTTAAAGTATACTATTAATTAAGGTGAATGCTCCAGGGTAGCCCGCGAAATTCAAAATTTCTTGGGTTTTTTGCAATTTGCAGGCCAGTGCTAGGTGGTATGTTGATAAGAATATTGATCGCGGCTGTAAGACGTATGTAGTTACAGAAATATAATCAACAAAATCATCAATACAACGCTCTAAGTTCATAAAGCTTCAGGAATGACTTTTTATGTTATTTTTTTTGTTCCTGAAGCTTTATGAACTTAAAAACCCAAGAAATTGTAGGGTATGCCGACGATATAACCATAATAATAAATGGCACTCACGAAAATACCCTGTGCAACCTCATGCGCCAAGCATTGAAAATAGTGGAGGACTGGTGCAACAAACACCAGCTATCAGTAAATCCTTCAAAAACCGAACTGATTCTCTTCACAAAAAAGAGGAAGCTGACGACCCTACAGCTTCCACGTTTCTTTGGAACCACCCTAAGCCTATCAACTGAAACCAAATACCTGGGCCTCTTTTTGGATAAACAGCTGAATTGGGCAAAACACATCAACTACATCACTACAAAAGCCAGCATATCCCTGTGGCAGTGCATGCGAATGCTTGGCAGGAATTAGGGGATCAGTCCCAAGATCACTCACTGGCTATATACCACTGTCATACGACCGACAGTCACGTACGGCTCATTGGTCTGGTGGCCCAGAACAAACCTGAGCACAACCCAAAAAGACCTCGAAAAGCTGCAGCGGTTTGTTTGTATGGCAATTACTAGCTGTATGAGAACTGCACCCACCGCTGCCTTACAGGCAATGCTTGGACTGCCACCTCTACACCTCATTGTACAGAAAGAAGCGGCCCTAGCCGCCTTCAGGCTTCATGCCTTGGGAACCCTAAACAAAGACTCAAGAATTAAACACACGCGAATTAAGAATGATGCGATCGAACAACAGCCAATGATGGCATCACCCTGCGACAAAGCCCCAAAACAATACCACTTTGTAAAGCACTACAGTATCACACTTGCAGAAGAGCAGTGTGACTATTCAGGCCCGAAAGAGCTGAGGATATACACAGATGGATCAAAGAATGATTCCGGAACCGGGGCTGGAGTCTTCTCACACGACCTTAACATAAATATATCCAGCCCGCTGGGAATGTACAACACCGTCTACCAGGCGGAATGTGTGGGCATTATACAAGCAGCATATGCGATAGAGGCCAGAAGAGTTACGGACACCCACATACGTATACTCTCTGATAGCGCCTCAGTCCTTCAATCGCTGGAGAAACAATATACCACTTCAAGCTTAATACTAGAATGTCACAATGCACTAGAACGTTTAACGGTATCTAAACGCAACAAAGTGACACTACAATGGATGAAAGGACACAGCGGATCATTGGGCAACGACGCGGCTGATGAACTAGCTAGGAGAGCATCCAGCGCATCAGTTTGCGGACTTGAACCCATTATACCTATCCCCTTCAACCAGATACGTAGATGGCTGCAGGAGCGCACCCTCACACAAGCAGAGAGATGGTGGACCTCGACACCAGGCTGCAGGCAATCCAGGGAAGCTCTGCCATCCTTAGATGGCAGGCTAACCAGACGTCTTTTACGCCTGGACAGGACCAGCATGCGTCTGCTGACAGGGACCATTACGGGTCACTGCTCCCTAAACAAACACTTCCACACAATAGGCATAACGGACAGCCCTCTGTGCAGGGCTTGCATGGAGGCTGAGGAAACCGTTGCGCATGTGCTCTTCGAGTGCACAGGTGTCACCCAGATTAGGACAAAGACCCTCGGGACACCCAGGACTTACACAGATGTTTTCCACAGACCAAAGAACCTGATCAACTTCTGGAGGGAGGTGGGCTGGTTGGAATAAGCCACCAATGGACACTATGGCCCACGCACAATGGTCCACATGAAGGACTAAGTGCGGAAACCAAATCCCCTAACATAGAACATAGAAACCAAGAAATTTTGAATTTCGCGGGCTACCCTGGAGCATTCACCTTAAGACAATGAAATCCGCTTATAAATTATGGAAAAAAAAACAACGATGTAAATGATTATTTTAAAAACAATAAACTGATTTATACGAGCTTGCTCCGGAAACCTTAATTTAGCAAAATAACATAATTTTACACAGAAACAGGATAACAATAAATTTTATTTCAAAATACATATTTTGTAAACAGGAAAATAAACAGGACTTTAACAATGTTAAATAACGTTGCCCAAGTTTAGGCCACAATAACAACATTGCGCTCATTCTTGGCGATGTTGTTATCTGGTATTTATTTTAAGAGCACACGTGTAAATGTTTATTGATACAAAATTAATTATTTATTTATAACTTAATAATTTATTTTTAAAACGTCCGTATTCGTTTTTATTCATCTGTCTCCCGCTGGTAACCGTATCGTAGGTACAGTCAGCTTAAAGAAATTTCACCCCTTTTGTTAGTGACATCACTACCAAAGGGGGTCAGTTTTCTCCAAAGCTTACCACACAATCGATTTTTTTTTATGAAAAGTAGAGTGTATCACTCGGGCGCAAAATAAATGTATATTTTTGGCTCGGGCGACGTACTTTGAATCCCTCGCTACGTTCAGGATTCTACCAAAGAATCCCTCGCTACGTTCGGGATTCTGCTGTAGAATCCCTCACTTCGCTCTGGATTCAAAATAGCGCCCTCGCCGTAAAAATATTATTTTGCTCCCTTGTCATACAATCTACTATTATATGTCACAAAAAAACTCAATCAAACACAATGACATTATTATGTAACGGGAAAAATAAAAAAAATACGCCATGATTTTGATTTTAAATTACCACGAACACAATGTGATTGGAGTAATTTTAAAGTAATGAAAGCATCTGTTACAAGAAAATCTCTTGGGAAATTAAGCTGGAACAAATATGTTGATATTATCATAATTATTTACATTGGTTTTAATTGAGTGTATAATGTAAATGTGGGTAGATAGATGGGGCCGTCTATTGGAGTTCTTCTTTATTTAAATATCTCATCATTACGAACCGCCTCTCCGTCCAGGAAAGGCGGAGAGGCACTTCAGACTCCACTTACTAAAACCACACGGTATCTTCTGTTATCTTATGCCAGGGGTGCAGCTTTGCTCAAGCAATGGCCGGTTCTCGGCAGGCCTAGACCCAACTACATTGCCGGGTCCCTCTCTCCGATGTTAGCTTTTTTCTGTGCGATGGGTTTGCTATTGACCTTAGTCTAGGTCAGGGGCCATCAAGACAAGGTCGACGATGAAGCGAGCCTGCTCAGAAGAAGCCCGTTCAATGTAACTTTGAAGAGATTAGGGTTGTATGCGTTCGGAAACACGGACGCAGGCATAGAGTTCCACTCCTTCGCTGTTCGCATTATAAAAGAAGTTTGGAAACACTTACTGCGAATTGGTGGAATAGCATTAAGGTCAGGTTAGGCACTATCTATCGATCTTTCTTCGAGTGGCGAACGCAGGAGACGACGTCTGTATCTGGTCGAGTAGTTGACTTTTCCAAGACTGCATGGTGACGCATTTGCGCCTGTCGACGCTTGGTGCATCTTTTATAGAAGCTGAAAGAGGGCAAGAGATCCCCCTCTTTCTCCATCGGCTCCATCGCGAGCATAAGTTCCTCGTAGAAAGAGACAGCACCTTCGCACGCTCTAACTTCCATCCATGGCTGTAATGACAACTGGAAGCAAATGATCGCTCAAGACAGACAGTTCGACAAGATTAAAGCGCTGAAAAGAAATGAAGAACACCACCGCTTGCTGCAATGTGTCCAAACTGCCTGTGGTCAGGACTCCAGAGACAGGAACCTCTTTACAACATGAACCGCTTCCAGGAGTATTATTTTAATAGTAAAGCTTTTGATCCAATCATGTGACAAGAATCTCAGCAAATTAGGATTATTCTCTGAGTCATAATTATTGTTATTTAAATGCGTTACTGTACCAAAAATAATTTGATCATATTCATTGTCTCTATAATTTAAATTATAATTTTTGTATGCCTAATAGAGAGCAGTGGCGGCCCAGTGGTATCGGCTCCGACTTACGAGTTGTAGGTCGTGGGTTCGAACTCAGCCTGGCGCTTTACTTTGTGTAATTTATTTCATCACCACCAGCTCTCAAAACGGTGAAGGAAAACACCGTGATGAAACCGGCATATCCTAGAACCATCAAATTCGAAGACTTGTGACATCTACCGACCCGCACTGGGCCCGCGTGCTGGATTATGGCCCACTACCTCTCACAGAGAGGAGGCCTGTGTCCCAACAGTGGGAACATTAATTAAAGCTGATGATGATGATGATGCCTAATAGAAGGTACATTGTTTAAGGATCATTTTTTTTAAACTGAAGTTTCTTGAGTACTGTAAGTACCTGCAATCTACGCAAATACCTATACTTTACCTGTTTTATTTTCGAGAAATAATGGCCAAGGCCCTTGACCACGAGGGCAAGAATAATACTGATTATTTATTTAATTAATTAAACTAAATATTCCCCGAAGTATATATAGCCAAAGGTGAAGAGGTAAAGATAAAGAGGATATTTAGATTAACGTCGCCCAAAATACGACTCAAACTAAATACCTACTGATAACCCTTAATGTTTATAGTTAAATAAGTGTTATCAATTATCATATGCACACATCCGTCGATTGCTAACGAGCTCTTAAGTAGTAACATCATTCTCTAGCCAATGCATGAACTAGTGTTAATTACATAAACAATTTTCTGCAAACAAAGAACAGACAAGTAGTCTTTCGGTGGTTACATTTATTTTTTCTTCTAGCTGTTTTTAGCGACTTCTCCCATGAGAACATAATACAGATTGAAAGGTGTCCTATGTGTTAATCAACACGATCACCTACTCGCACTTCGTCTCGCGAACGCAGTAGTTCACATTAGTACATCGCCCCATTCTTAGCGTGTCGATGGCAAATATTGTGTTTGTGTCGTTGTGTCATATATTATGACTGGCCCAAAATTCGGCTACGCGAACCCCGCTCACTGATGCAGCCATAAGATCGTCGAGTGTACAGGTTACAGGGCATGCGGCACAGGACAAAAGGTGGATCATTGTCTGTGGAGATACACCACATAAACACTTCAGGTCCGAACCGTCCGTGAATCCACATCTGTGGAGATTATCCTTGCTACGACCGACTTGGGTTCGCAGTCTATGAAGAGATTTCCAAGTCGGCCACGGCAACGCGTAATCCGCCGGGAGGCTCTCAGAATGCTCGATAAAGCCGTCAGGTGAACATTTCCTTCCAAACTTCACATCTTGTTGTTGTTGAGGTGCTACTACGGACTGAACTATCTGGACTGACGCACCCAAAGAAGCTGTTACGGCTTTTAAGCCTCCGAGTCACTGAAACGTACCCGTACATTGGGTGTCGTGAGTCAGCTTGCAGCTTCGTCCTCTCAATTCGGCTGGCTGTAAGTCTTCTAACTTTTGGAGGCGCAATTCCCGTTAGTGGATATAGCTTTCGTACCGGGGTCGGTTTAAGGCAATCACTAACAATCCGATTCGTCTCATTTAGAGCTGTATCCACTAGGTTGGCGTGGGCAGAACGGTCCCATACTGGACAGGCATATTCACCAGCCGAAAAACAGAGCGCCATTGCAGTTGTTCGCAGGACTTGAGGGGACGCTCCCCATTGGGTGGATGTTAGGCGGCGCAGCAAGTTGTTTCTGGCACAGACTTTCATTTTTACACTTTGGCAGTTGTTTTTGTAGGTAAGGTAATCGCCACATTTGTAGTTCAAGAGACTAAACCAATAGGGTAAAGTAATTTAAGGTTATTTGGTGAGACAGGCCATTCAATGATAGGGTCTTAGAAGTCTTTCAAAACGTTACCTATGCTTGGAGTAATGCGAAATGATGCAACTAGTTTGCCATAAAGCTGGACAAGACGTAGTGACACAATCATTACGCGATATTGCTTACAAAGGTAATTATAGTCTAGCACCAAATTTCCTTACTTACCAAATAACCTTACTTTACTATACCTAGATGTTCTAACGTTATGAAGTTATTCCCCGTTTTCAAATAATGTTGCAATATTTGTTTATTGAATTAACACAATAATAAATCATTTTCATTTCCCAACCGCACAGTAATGTCTCACATTGCTTATGTTAGTGGTAATGTAAACAATATTTCTATTTGTACAGTTTTCTATTAGTCAATCGAACACTTACAATAGAAACCACAGATAGGTATAATACATAATGTAGGTGGATCAAATGTCACCTTTTATGATCCTTACTACTACACTACCCTACACTACTATAAAGCCTTTGTCAAAAGTTAAGGCTTCACAGAATACTTAACTTTTGAACTATCTAACTTACTGTATACTTATCTTTTTTGTAGGTATGTCCATATTTTTTAACATCTTCATCTATAATTGCTGATGTAATACACGCTACAGTCTTCGGTATACTGGGCAGTTTTCATTCCGCATACATTCACCAGACGGTGTCACTCAAAAGAATTGATTTAGGAGGTTGCGCCAGTGGCCTAGGCAATGCACAGGTCTATTCCATTACTTACTTCGGTCTTCCCGCCCGGGGGTACCTATACCGGTAGACCTCTCCTGTAGACCGTAGCGTGTACTTACCAAAAAGTTTGTTATCATAACCATTTATTATATTTTTTTTTAATTTCATGGAATAGGAATTGAACTGTTTTACTATTTTATATTCTATTTTTAAATAATGAATCTAAAAAGAAGAAATCATTATTTAAATCTACCGTAACAAAAAAGATTTCGATTTGACAAAGTGATCGCAAACTTTTTTTGATGTGTGTACACAGACAGAAAACAGGAGGAATATTAAAAACGTTAAAAAATAAACAAAAGTGACATTAGTGAACCCAATTCATCAATTTGTTTGCAATTTATTAATATGTTTGATTGGAAATTCTAATTTTAAGGCTGTCTTAATTAACTTTAGAGAAGAAAATTAATTGAAATGAATGATGTTTAATAAAACTTCGAACTGGAAATTTTCGAAGTATGTACCATACGGTCAAGTACCTCTTTTTTGCCCTGAATCAACCCAACTGTCAGAATTGTACTGACTAAAATCCACGATGATCCTTCGATTCTTTAGTGTTTATTATACATACATTACATAAATTACACAATAAAAAAAAATGTAATGGCATAATGAAACTACTCGTACTTCTTATGTTTCATCAATCGATTAATATTAGACAGGTTTGTTCGAAGAGAGTCGAAGTCTTATATCATTTTCGACATCCAGTCTATTGATGTATTTTGTTTTAGAAGTAGGCTTCGAAGAGGCGTATATTTTGTCATTGTTACTGTTCTCGCGGAACCCTCACAAAGGCTTTGTGGCACCCCAGGGCTCCGCGGAACACACTTTGAGTATGGCTGTCATACACGTTTCTATTCAGCAGTAGCGTAAGTATTACCCAGTTCACATACACAACAGTATTAAAATACTGATCCGTTTTAAATTAAAAACGGTACCTGCCTCTGGAGGTAGGTACCGTTTCGTACCGTATTCGTTTTAAACGGATCCGTCGCAACTGGTTGCGACGGATCCGTTTAAAACGAATACGGATGCTCTGTGTGAAGGAGCCGCTACTTATATTTCAACAATATTCGTGAGGTGCGTCCACACAGAGCGCGCAGTCTCGCGAGGCATTTGCTGTGTGGACGGGTCTATTGGTTTTCGACCGAGGCACGAAACAATATACGCGAGCAAAAGAAAAGCCGACACTGGATGGCTCAGGCGCTCGGTCGCTCGACCGCTGCAGCAGCGCTGTCACTTGCCTCGCCCGAGACACGTCCACACCAACCGAGCTGCTTCGCGCGGAAAATGCCTCGCGAGGCTGCGCGCTCTGTGGGGAAACACCTAATAGTTGTAGTTAATTCGAGCCATCGACCTTTCAAACTTTCACTCAACATTAGTTATTAAGTAAGTAATCAATTATTTCAATGACGTCATAGATAGGGGCAGTAGCTTACTGAACGATTAACAAGCACGTTTGTTGAAGCATGTTCATCTCTAATGATGGAGGAGACACGTGTTTTATCGCGTGGTTAGTTTGTTGTGAACATGTTTACTGTTACTGTGGTTAACAGATTACTGTATCATTAGTTTAATGAATTAAGATCCATTATGATACTGATACCTTTGTTTTTCGGTTGAAAATCATCAGCTCTCGGTAAAGCGGAAGGGACTGTCGGAATTGACTGACTAAAAACCACATCACTTCAGTTCTCCTTTGTATAATGTGTCCCACTGCAAAAGCCTTCCCTTTTTCCTAGAAAATCTTTATATTTCGATAAATTTGCGGCCATGTTTGCCTCACGGACATGATCAGATCGTCACATCACCTGCATCGCTGTAGCCTCTTTCAGGCGTCTAGTGATTGACAATCCTTGCCCTCCTCTTCGGGTGAAAAATGAAAAAAACCCACGACGGTAAAAAATCTTATTGAAAAAGAATAATATAACTCAAAACCCCCGACTTAACCCAATTATTATGTAACAAAATATTATAATAGACGTAAAAATAACTGAGGAATATCCGTCGGGGGCTGCAATAATGCAATATTGTTTTGCACTAATAAGTACTGTAGCACCCTAGTAAGTTACAGACGTAATTTGTATTATTTGGGAATATGCCTTAAGCTACCACGTACACATTGCTGAAAACTGAATTGTAATCCGACATTTTGATTATATTGATTAGTGATTAGCTTTGATTATATTGCAACATTGTTTTGCACTAACATTGTGGCGCCCCCTAGTGAGTTACAGCGTTGACACCTGTCTAAGAACATGAACTCATCGAACACAAACCCGTTATTGAAAACTGCATCAAATCGGATCATTAGGTTTAGAAGATAGGTGGTAACTTAACGAGTACTTTGCACAAACAAACATCTCTCACCCTAAACTCATATACATTTATATACCTGCTCCGTTCCGTCGTGGGTAAAAATTCTACTTTAAGTTCTTTTTATTCGTTTTTCTGTGATACTGTGTGCACTTATGGCGTGTGCCAATAAAGGTTTTCTTTCTTTCTTTCTTAGCCTCTAAAAAAGAAAAAGTTAAAACATTTCTTCTATAAAGATTACACTCAAACAAAACCACCACAACAGAGATAACAAAGCAAAAAAATGTTTTAAACAAATTGAAACGGAGAGCATTGCATTTAATTATTCCACAACCCCGCATCCTCTGAAGGCAACGAAACGACATTAAGCCCAGCCATTTAATCCAGAGATGCTTCTGCATTTTACTAGCTTTATCTTCATTACTTACTTACCTTGCACTTTTCCTACAACGGTCTATTAATTGCTTAACTTTCCGTTAGTAATTCATTATTTAAATGAATTTTCATAACAAAAGTGGAATTATCGTTAGCCCGTATTCGGGTCCTCGAAAGACTACCCGAATTCGGACATTCACCCTTTTATATGCGATGAATTTGAGTGAAGTCGAACTATGAAACCAAAGAAGACATTTTTTTTCTTAAATTGCTAAGAGGTTTTGTCGATGTTCTCAATTTTTTCGCCGATTTAGTGCTTTTCGGTTTAGCAAGATAGTATTGACATTCAAAACGTGTTTATATCAGCATTTGTATAAGATAATCGCGAAAAAGGACTGATGATCTTGAAACTGCTGAACCAATTTGATAAAACTTATCTAAGAACTATCGCTAGAAAATTTGCTTACAAATAAATAAAACAGCTCATTCAAATCGATTTACCCGTTTAAGAACTGCAACGGTCATCATATAACACCACTCTTTTGTTATATTTTGATGTTTGATAATATTAATTGCCAAGACCAAAATTCTCGAAACGATAATTGAATATCACATGACTCTTCTAAAAACTAAAAGAAAAACTCGTTTCGTTCCGGTATAACCACATGTTTCTAAGGTCAATTGTCTCGTGTTTTGTATAAAACAATTATTATTACGTAAATTACATCATCGAATAAATGCATCATAACAAAATTAAATACCAAATTCCTTTAAAAGAACTACTTAGGTATGTAATCTTTTATTCGATCGCTACGTAGATTCGACGTAGAGACACAAAAAATCGTTAATCGGTAATTCTTGGTATGTTGTAAAACCTGTTTTTTTTTGCATATCAGCATCCGTAGCCCATTTATACATACATATTTTAATCGTAATCGGCCTATAACGTTATCATTACTGAGACGATCCTGGAATGCCCGGGATTATATTTCTTCGAAAGTCCGCCAGATACTCAGTTGTTTTTTTTTTATTTGTAGTCCATATGTATGGCTACAGTTTGAGACCAAAAAACTTGCTAATATTAAATACATCAGTCAGAAAACAAAGAAACAGATTTTGAAATATTCGCCATTATCTTAAAATTGAAAAGCCCTAGCCTACTCCTGATTGGTTCTTAATCTAATCTTAGGGAGAATCTTTCAGGCTGCAAAGGAACGTAAAGCCTTATATTCGTAGTTAATAAGAAAAAAAATAACTAAACTTGACATTCAGGGATTCCGGAATAAAATTGCAAAAACTATATTAGCTAGGCTGGTAGGAGTTTTTGTATAACATTTGTAATATGTTTCTTCATACAATAAGCTCATAAAAATAAGCTGTCCTAAAATGAGGTCAAAAGATATAGGTACTGTGCGTCGGTACGGTCGTTTTACTGCCTAAACCAGTTGTGAGTTGGCTTTCGTATACGATGGACGACGATGACGTTTTGATTGCAATGTGGTTTTATTTAAATAGAAGACAGAAAAAAAGAAAAAGGAAATATTGGTTGCATCCAATAATTGCCGAGCGAAATGAAGTTGAAATTTTTAAAGTTTTACAATTACTTCACAATGTCTATTCGTTCCTTTGATACGAAATACAAGATTCAGAGATGTATTAATTGGTGGCGGGCGGTTGGCTCCGCCGCTCCGCGCCGACAAATGTGAACGGCGCCGTACTTGCCAGTACGCCAATATTATTTCCGATCCGACAGAAATCGTGGCTGAACGTACGGTAAAAGTGTCGGCTCCGACAGTTTTGTCGGGTCTCCCTAGTATGAAGAACGGTGCTATTGACATACATACATATGCCAATATGGATCCGACACGTTTGTCGGTCCGACCTAATGTGAACCTACTCTGACTGTCTTCGAATTTTTGGTTCTAGGATATGCGTTTGCCCGCGGTGTTATTGTCTTTCGCCGTTTTGAGAGCAGTAGCGATAAAAAAATCCCACAAAGTAATGCGCCTGACTAGGTTTGGGAAAGTCCGCCATTACCACTGGGCCACAACTGCTCCATACACAGCCCGACTTTACCTACCTAAGTTTTATTATCCTTCACAAAAGGGTTATAAGCCTTTTTGATTTGTGTCCAGCTCCATGTTTCTGTGCCAGGGGTTCTAATCTCTAAGCACAAAACCCGTGGTTTTGGCCTTAGTGACTGATGTTTTGACAACGAGACCGTACTAAGAACGAATGATATTACGGTTTGACAGATAGCTCCTGAGAGTCGGCACCACCACTGACCACCATGACCTACAGAAAGTGGTACTACATTTCTTAATGCAAATTAGATGTAATGACATAGACACTAGCGCCGCGTCAAAATGACTTCGTGGCGGTATAATCCGTCCCGTCCGTAATTTGGATTTGACGTTGGTTACGTTCGTACATCTGTATCCGTTCCCTCTTTTTGTTGACGGACTTAGAAAGTAGACACCCTGCTTCACCCAGGATATACTCGCACCCAACACTACGTACAACGTTCCTTCCTACTTTTGCCTGTTGGTCTAGTGGTTAGTGACCCTGACTGCTATGCCGGAGGTCGTGGGTTCGATTCCCACCCAGGACAAATGTTGTGTGATGAGCACGATCATTTGTTCTGTGTCTGGGTGTAATTTATCTATAATATGTATGTATTTAGAAATATATAAGTATGTTTATCAGTTGTCTAGTACCCATAACACAAGCTCTGCTTAGCTTGGGACTAGATGGCGTTGTGGAATATTATTATTATTATATTATTAAACAGGGAGTAAAAGTTGCAAGATGGGCAACACTCAAGCGATTCCTCTTTGCAGACGTCCTAAAGCTACGGTGACTTTCCATCAAACGGGCCGTATGCTCGTTTATCACCTTTATGGTATTAAAAAAACTACTCTTTCCAGTTCTTAGACGTCACTCGATCACAGATCTTATCAAACATCATTTGAATTCCACAGCGCATGAGACCGGATTTTGACGTTTGGAACTGGACTGCTTGTTTTTAGTCGATCATGCCACGAAACATTTTTGCACCAATTCCACTCATCGCACGCGTCGTCCATTGGCTCCCCTCGAAGTGGATCAACAATTATTGTGATGGATGCGACAAGCAGGATATTGAAGCATTAGGACCGGTCGATAATGGGAGTATGGTTTCTACAAGCTAATGACGTCATTAAACGAATAGATATAAAGATAACGACTGTCGCCAAATGTTTTAGGGAACATTAAATTTGATTTGAATAACCCGTACGACATTTAATACACAACCATAAATTTTTCGATGTAGTAATTATGTCGATGACAAATAGAAGTTTTCGACAATTTTGCATGTTGTTTACTGAGTTCAGTGGTTACTTGACCATTACTTAGAGCATTAGCCGGTAAGACGGTATATGCTATGCACAAAAACATGACCTAAATTTTGTAAGGGTAAAAGGGTAAAGGGTAAATTTTGTGATTGGTAAGGGATACTTTTTTACCCTCATAGCAGCCCGACTTTTGCTAGGGCGAAGCTGCAAGCAAAACTCAGTTTACAAAAAAATCAGGTCAGGTCAATTATTTTCTAACCGATCCTGCCTTGGCCGCGCTTCATAATCTGATTTGTCCACTTACCTTTATTATGATCCCTTGAACACACACCCGTTTTTAATAAAACCCATACCGTTGAATTTAAGACTCTCAGCATAGGAATAAAAGTTGAAATTCCAATAGTGTTATAATATTAAAACTTTATCTAGTATTAACAGTCATTAATTGTAAGAAACCAGTCTGCCTCGTGATACATTTTTTTAATACGTTTAATAGACCTATTTCTGATGTGACCTAGGAATTAATGCAGGTCAGGTGCGTGGCATCACGTGGTAGTGTTCATTACTTGATAATTTATGGTGCTCGTAGGTCGTAGGTACCTACTTCTATTGTATTCAGTGCTTTTGAATTGAATTGACTAATTAAATAATATATTATAATTACACGATTTGTTATGTTGAACTAAGGGTACAATAAAGCCTGGGTGTCACCACTGCGAAGATCGCCCGGAGGACACGGTGGAGCATACGGTGCAGGACTGCCCCGCTTGGGCAGAGCACCGCCATGTCCTCTCGGCGGCGATAGGCGGAAACCTCTCGCGCCCGGCATAAGCGAGGAGACGCGCCGCGAGAGGGAGAGTACAGTGTCCTCCCTCCACCCCAGCCGCAGTGGTAGACGCCCACGGCGTCGGACGTCGGCAGACGATCTCCGGCCACCGTAGGCGCGGGCATTCGGGCGGCGAGTAAAGGGCAACTCGCCACCCGACCATGGACCATGCCCGGGTCGACGGCGCGTTGTGTTCCACGCGCGCCTCAAAGAGTGTCAGCATGATGATGATGGCCAAAGCCTGGGAGGACTCATATAATGATTTTACCACGAAAAAAAAAAGGGTACAATAAAGGATATAGGTAGGTAGGTATAGTACGTACTCATGAAATTATTAGCGTAAAACCAACTCAGTAATTAAAAACCGGCCAAGTGCGAGTTGGACTCGCCCATGAAGGGTTCCGTAGTAGCAAGCATAGATTAGGGATATAATTGTATTGAGATTAGTAAGTAATATACACAAACAACAAAAATAACTTTGTTTTCCATAGTGTTTGTATGAATGGCAAAGTTATATTTGCGGTTTTTTAAAATGTACTATATCTCAAAAACTGCTAACTGTATCTCATCCAAACCAATTTTCGTTGGAAGTTTTTGTTGAGGTCTACATTATATATTTTTTTTTAGTTTTATCATTCTCTTATTTTAGAAGTTACGGGGGGGGGGACCAACTTTTTACCACTTTGGAAGTGTCTCTTGCGCAAACTGTTCAGTTTAGAAAAAAATGATATTAGTAACCTCAATATCATTTTTGAAGACCTATCCATAGATACCCCACACGTATGTGTTTTGTGAAAAAAAAATTTTTGAGTTTCAATTCCAAGTATGGGGGGCACCCCCAAAATTTGTTTTGTTTTTATTTTTGTGCGAAAATCCTAATGCGGTTCACATAATACATCTACTTACCAAGTTTCAACAGGATAGCTCATATACTTTGGACAAAAAGTGGCTGTGACATACACGGACAGACAGACAGACATGACGAATCTATAAGGGTTCCGTTTTTGCCATTTGGCTACGGAACCCTAAGAAACCGGCCAAGTGCGAGTTGGACTCGCCCATGAAGGGTTCCGTAGTAGCAAGCATAGATTAGGGATATAATTGTATTGAGATTAGTAAGTAATATACACAAACAACAAAAATAACTTTGTTTTCCATAGTGTTTGTATGAATGGCAAAGTTATATTTGCTGTTTTTTAAAATGTACTATATCTCAAAAACTGCTAACTGTATCTCATCCAAACCAATTTTCGTTGGAAGTTTTTGTTGAGGTCTACATTATATATTTTTTTTAGTTTTATCATTCTCTTATTTTAGAAGTTACGGGGGGGGGGGACCAACTTTTTACCACTTTGGAAGTGTCTCTTGCGCAAACTGTTCAGTTTAGAAAAAAATGATATTAGTAACCTCAATATCATTTTTGAAGACCTATCCATAGATACCCCACACGTATGTGTTTTGTGAAAAAAAAATTTTTGAGTTTCAATTCCAAGTATGGGGGGCACCCCCAAAATTTGTTTTGTTTTTATTTTTGTGCGAAAATCCTAATGCGGTTCACATAATACATCTACTTACCAAGTTTCAACAGGATAGCTCATATACTTTGGACAAAAAGTGGCTGTGACATACACGGACAGACAGACAGACATGACGAATCTATAAGGGTTCCGTTTTTGCCATTTGGCTACGGAACCCTAAAAAGAAATCACTTTCTTCTTCGTATCGCTTCTCTGGCATGACATTTTATTTTATTGGCCCTGAACTTTACCTATTCCAAAGATTCGTCGGTGGCAGCGCAAGGTCGCGGGACTTATTCCATTACCGTGACCCTAGAACGTAAAAGGCTAATGAAGGACACCGTGGATTTTAGTCAGTACAAGTCTGACAGTCCTTCCCGCTCTGTCCTGGGTGGGAGGACTCATTTGATGATTTTACCACGATAAAAAATAATTGCTACTAGTTTAAAAAACTAGTAAACACGCTTTTAGCACGCATCAAAAATTACAATCTTCGTATTCCTCTCGTCGAACCTTATTGATTGATACCCATGACATAGTAAGAATTTAGTAAATGTCATTTCGCATTATTTTCAGCAAACCCTTTCATTTTATACCTAAATCATAGGGCTGCATTTGAAATAGCCAATCTGCCGCCGAGGGACGGCCGCCATGTTGGATTTAGCTCACGTGATAATTTTTTTCGTATCCCATTCAGCAAACCCTTTCATTTAATACCCATAACATGGGGGTGCATTTCAAACCGCAGTCCGCCATCTTGGACGTCCGCCATATTAGATTTAAGTCACGTGACCATTTTTTTCGTATTCCCGACAGCAAACTCTTTCATTTGATATCCATATATCATCGGGGTGCATTTCATATAGGTAGCCTGTCCGCCATCTTGGATGTCCGCCATATTGGATTTATATCACGTGACTATTTTTTTCGTATTCCTGTCAGCAAACCCTTTCATTTGATACCAATATCATGGGGTGGATTTCAAATAGCCAGTCCGCCATCTTGGGGAGGCCGCCATATTGGATTTGTAATGACGTTTCTTAACTAGTCATGGTATTGTCTCCAGAAATCAGAGCGTGTGCAAAATTTCATCCTAATCGAAGACCGGGAAGTGGGTCAAATTAAGATTTCATGATTTTCTTACATTGTTAAAAGTGAAGCTAATATAAGCGTGTTAAAAAGTGGCAGCGCAAAAGTTGCTTTGGTTATGATTTGAGGCTGAGAGAGCAGATTAAGATAAGTAGCATAGTTTGCTTCCAGAAGTTGGAAGGAGATTTCTAGAAGCAGCAAGGAGGAGGGATTCCGCAGGAGTGGTCTTTCACTTCTGCAGAATAGAAGAGCTATAGTGGGAAGGAAACAGATTGTTGCGAGTGACAGCAGAAACGACTACTACTGGGTAACTCCTCTATTTCGTAATGACTCTAAATAATATCTAAAAAGCGGAGAACTCCTATGACAAATCCTATAGGTTTATAACATAAGTTAATTATTATAATCTATACTGAAAGCTATCATAAAGAAAATTTTCACACCACCTGCTCGTAAATGTCAAATTATATGTCATGCAAACCGACCGTAAAGCAGGGCATTGCTGCCCTCCGCTCGAGCCGGGCAATAATATTGTACTGAATTTCATTATTCCCGTGGGAATAATGTGATTTGAATTTGGAACCTCAAATAAAACATACTATGAAAACTTTTACCAAGGAGTTGTAGCAGTAATGGCGGCCGGTGACCGCAACAGCTGATCGCTTGCTGTGTGATGCCCACTTCACGTTCTTAGGTTGTCGTACCACATCAAATTTCAAAAATCGAATTTATTTCCTCACAGTAGGCGTGAAAAGCAGAGTACGCTCCTCGGGAGTAAAGCTGCCTTGTCTTGGGCTCTTCGTAAAGCATTGCCTTACGTCACGGGCGTGTTGAATCCCGAAGCGACACTAAGGATTCTGGGGGTGAACCTCAGTAGCGCAGCGAGGAGGTTCAAGTGTTAATTCCCGAGTGAAACGTGGGAATTAAGTTTAGAATCCTTTAGTGTAGCGAAGGATTCAAGTTCACCCAAGACTAAGACAGCTTTATCACCGAGGAAAATACTCTACTTTTCGTACCATTTGCGGAAAAATGAACACAATAATAATATTGAGATAAGCATTTATTAAAAATAATGAAGATTAAAATAAATAAAAATAAACTTATCGTTTATGTATTTGAAGAAAACAAAAACGCGGCAAATTCTTAGAGTAATATTTTTTTGTCGGAAAAGCAAAGGCATCAAGCTCATACGGCCTCGTCGGTTTTCGTAATTTTATTTAATTCATAACTGCATAATAAAGGTGTATTCCTTTTTCAAAAAGATGTGTTTATATACAAACTCAATAGTGTAAACACAGATGTAGTTCAGTATAAATTTCGGTAAGTATTCCAAATTTAAATCACATTCTCCCCCTGGAGGATGAATGAAATTCAGTACAATTTTCTTTCCCTGTTTTTAACAGATTAAAAATGACTATTGTTATGTTCGCTTTTTGTGGCATAGAATGTCACTTTTTTGAGCAAGTGGTACGAAAAATATTTTTGTGTTGTATAGTCTATTTATCGAGGAAGGCTATAGGCTATAAAACATCACGCTACGATCAATTGGAACTGATCAGCGAAACCACGGGGAACAGCGAGTCTATTAAAAAAGCCTAAGATAATAATTATGTGTTTTATGATCCTCGTGATGTCCACACAAACACAGAGTGATTTTGATATCTGTCTATTAAAACGTATTATGTTCTATTCGTCTATTTATTTCGAAACTGAACTGATTGGAGAACTAGACCAAGGGAGGGCATTGGAGTACAGATATAATATTCGGGTTCGGAGGTCACTTTTGTGATTAGTTTATTGTTTATCAGCTCATTTTAATTTTAGGATATTATTATTTTGTTTATTCATTTTTGTACATATTTTGGTACGTCTTAAATAACATTTTCGCACACTTTTGTGCACCTTAATAAATTGTGTGTAAAGATAACCTCCGTTAAGGTCTAAGGTGTACTACACTAAAGAAACTCCGTCATACTACAAAAAGATTAACAATGCCGACAGGATTGACCGATTATGTTAAAAATAATTGTATTACGTTATTCTCTAAGATTTTTAGCTTTTTAAAATTATCGTATTGGAATGTCACTTTGGGTAAGCTTTTTCAAACAAGTTAATCTCTGCATCATCATTAATTCTTCTGCCTTCAAAGTTTAGTGAAAATAAACGAATAAATCAAAAAGAAAAACAGTAAGTACTCTTTAATTGAATCCAAATAAATTTTACTCAAGTTTGTACGAGTATATTTGAAGAAGGCGCGGATTGCAAAACAGATATATTTAAGTGTCAAAGCTTCTAATTCAAAGTGTATTTACATAATATACTTCACTCGGTATTAAAGACATCATGTCAAAACCGTATTATTCTGTTAGTTCTTAGTTTATTTTACAAATATATACACTACTCCAAATGATGGTGAATTTATTATCAAAATCCATCGTCTCTAGAAGATCTAAATCATTAGAAAAACAGATCCAAAACATGAATATTATTTTCAAATATATTTAAAGAAAAAAACAGCGCCAATAAATTCATCCGTATCGATGTCAGTGAAAAAATTGCGCTGAAGGCTGGAAGCATTGCGACTCTTTCTTTTTCTTTTCTTTAACCTTCAGTCACCCATAATGCTGAGTGTTTGTCTTTTCCAAGGCCTTCCACTTCTGGCGGTTTTGTGTCATGGCTATCCATTTTCTTCCAGCCACTTTAAAGACTTCGCCCGTGGATCTAGTCGATTGTCTCTCTAGATTCCACTTTCCCGTCTGTGGTCTCAACTCCAAAACTTTCCTGTCCCTTTTTCCATCCAGTCTAGCATATATGGCCCTCTCACTTCTACTTTCTTTTTGCTGTGCTGCCCATGCTATGTGTGTAAGTCTCATATCAACCTTCTACCAATTTAGGTGTTTCTTATCAGTTCGAAGAGAGATGCCCAAAAATTGCGACGTTTTATGGTTATGTTTTTTTTTAATATAAAACAAAGGCTAGCTCCAGTCAGGTCCACGTAATCTCAATCATTTCACTCCGGAGAATGGTCAACAGAAGCACACTGTTTGGGAATCTCTGGTCTAACTAGTATCAACTTTTATATCAGCGCGCAGCTTTCAATTCAATTTGATTTTTTTTTGTCTCATCATTGTGAAACAAAAATTGATTCTTGATTTCGACCATATTTCAATATAATGATCTTAACGAGGTATACATAATTGTCATTCGTGTTTCATTGATACCACCATCGTCTTTTGACAATTAAGTTCAATATGTCGGTCAATAAAGAGTATTGACTATCAATTGAAAGTCTATACTGTTAATGATTTATAAGGACTGTTCAACGATCATTCATTGGCTGGACGAAACAGGCTATCATTAAATGAGACGCAGACAGACTCAATTTCATAAATTGGTTCTACGCCATGGTATCGTACTACTGTACCGGAATTAAAAGTATGAGTCAGTCAATTGGACGCCTTTGAACACAATTTGACACACAGATAGGAGTTACTCAGAGGCCCTTACATGAATTCGACGCATTTGTCCGTACGGCGTCATTTTTTTTAAATTTTTAGATAGGTAGCTTCGCGTTTGACCACTATCAATTGAAGTATTATGACATAAATTGTATGGAAAACGCATCAGGAAGTAATTTTATCCATCATCACATTAACGTCATAATCCCCGTTTTATGTCCCCAACATCGCACTGTTTCATATTTTGTTTGTCAAACACTTCATCCCTGTTACGATGTCTCACGGTAGAGGTCACTTTGGATCCAAGTTTTGAATTAAATCAATAAATAGTTTATGATTTTAGATTGGTTAAGACTTAGTTAACTTAGTGTCCCAGAGGATGAGGCGACTAGATCGCTGCAGCCCACAAATTGTTGATATAATATGTAATGCGCGCAATATTGGCGGCATAACGTGTTGGCCACGGAGACGGACTAGGCGCGGTTGCGGGTGGCGGCGGCGGTTGGCTAATTGAACAAATGTATGAGAACGTATAAAACATGCCACGAAGCGCGCGCGGCGGGCTAGAGTGGTTGCGGCTGGCGGCGGCGGTCGGCGGCAGCGGTGGCGGGCGAGGCGGGCGGGTGGAAACAATACTATGAGTAAGTTTGAGCCTGGCCACGGTGCACAGCGGTTTTTCGAGCGGTTGAAAAGGGCTAGCGCGGGACGGATCGAGTGAAACAATTTTGTTTAGACGAATTGACGAGCGGCGGGATTTTATAATGGACACTGAGGCATTTATTACAGAAATATTAAACCGACCACCTATATGGATGTCGAAGCATCCACAACATAAATATAAAAATGTAATAAAAAGACTATGGGAAGAAATCAAACAGCTTTTTCCAGATCAGGACAGTAAGTTATACAGGGTGTAAGGGACAGCCCTCCACAAATTTACAGAGTGCATTCAGCTCCTTATTCTGAATCATATTCCAGTGAAAATTCTCTCAGGAAAATTTCCATTTTTTTTTTCGTTTTTCCAGTTCAGATAGCTTTATTTCAATGTATAATTACATTCTCTGTACGCAGAACTACATTAATGTAAATAACACAGCTAAAATACAAAAAAATGCAATGGATGTTGAAATCCCCTAAAGAACGACGCATGAAATCAGCTGTTCAATTTCTACCTAGCTAGAGTTTTTTGAACTCACCGCGCCGTATACCTACTATGCGTCCCTTTCTTTTGGATCATAGGCGCCGCCCCGCCTAGCGCGGCCTCCGCGTTTGCACAATTGCAACAGTATTGCCAACTTTTAGAACTCAATTATTAAACGAAAATGTTAGAACTAACTTGATTCATCTTTACATTCATAATTACATTGATAAGATTTTCATTGATCAATCAATGAAATCTTGTCGTGAACCTAATTTGAATAAAAAAATAATAAGGATAAGACTAGTTTTATTTTTAAAGCATTTACAAAAACTACCTAATTTATTAATTGGTTGTTCTTTTCAAGCGATCACTGGCTAGTTTTTAAGCCACCTAACAGGTTTTTACATGGCTTCACAATAGCCACTGATTGATAGTCGAGCCGGGAATTGAAAAAAAGCCCCCTGGAATGGAAGCCATGCTTTTTATCACACTGCACTTTCATTATTCTTAATTTACTAAACAATTAAATTGGAATTAAACTGATGTAATCAATTAATCTACAAAAATAACAGAATGATAACTTTAGGTAATTTAGGATCAAGCATAATTTTTATTTAATTTTTTTGCACGAAATGTCGTGCAAAAATTGTCGTGTAATTGGCAACAACAGTATGTTTGTATCGAAGTGTCGTGTCGCGTCGCATGCAGTCGCCGTTGTGCCGTGCTGCGAATGTACTGCGTGTATACCGCGAGCGTATGTCGGTGCGGATCGCTCGCGCAGTCGGCTTATTAAGTTTTGTTGTAGGTAGTGTTGTTAAGTTTTGTTGTAGTAGTGCGAAATGACTACGTTTAGTGCGCGTGAGGGACCTTGTGTATTACATAAGGACGTTGCCGATCCCTTCGCAGCGTTTTGTGCACCGACCAGTGTGAGACGCGGGCTCCATTATTCCGCCGCAATAATCGAGCTGCAGTACGTGTGCCCAGGCGTGGATTTCGTCGAACCAATTCCAAAATTCTTTCGCGAGTTTGACCGCGTATTGGTCTTCCGGCGCCTTTTTGACTGGGAACAATGGGCCGGTTATCTAGCTAGCGTTGATAGGCACCAGTAATTATCCTGGAGTCTAATGGATGCCGACGGTCAGGATACCTACCAACGTAAATTCTGAGCGCTTCTCTAGCATTTCCCCGAGCTTCTCCGTAACACATTATCATCTCCCCATACTCACGCGCGGTCAGTGGGTCGTCTTAGGGGCGGAGTTTCTTTTAGTTTTTTGTGACCGTGTTGTGATTGTTACATTTTCTCTTGTACGTAACGCGGCAATCTTTTAAATAATAATTTATTGTAATAAACCGTGGCGCGAGCGCGGCCGTTCGTCCGAAAGGTCGCTGCGCTGCCGTTCGCTGCGTGCGTTTTGCGGTGGTAGCGATACATTGCGTGTAAGGTAATCAAATAAATCAGTTTTATTGGATTCCCATAACGTTCCTAAAATAATATCATGTACCGGTCAACTTAAGACGATATACTGAATTCACCATATCAGTTTGCGGAGGGCTGTCCCTTACACCCTATAATAATGCTTAATTTACTAATAAGTAGGATCCTAGGTGCCATATCGAACAATGTACTCAGTGTTCTGCAGATCTACATACCTACATAATAATTACGAGAAAACTAGGTAGGTAGGCATCCTCAATACGTCCACGTAGCCAGCCGCCATAGCCGCTACTGAATGTACGTGGCATGCCACCCGCGCCGGCCAAGACGTACCACGTAGACGGGCTAGGCCAAGCGCCGGCGCGGGTGACTTGTGCGGGCGCGGGTGGCATGCCACGTACATTCAGTAGCGGCTATGGCGGCTGGCAGGCGGTTCAATCTTAGTACAAAAAACCGGGGAAGTCAGTGGTTATAATGATACTAAATCACGAGTATCTAAAAGTCCTTGTGCGACCAAGTTGACAGGTGTTTTTTAATTTTGTCGGATTATAGGGTCATTTCGCCTGTTTGCGTCCAATTAGTGCAGTTGACAAGTTTGAAGGAGAAAATAAAAATGTTCCAACACCAGTTTCAATAAAAAAATTATGTAAATGCGTTCGTTATATAGTCTATTTTAATATCAGCTTTCAGTTTTGTTCGAATCTTCTCGTATTTTTTTTTTAATCAGAAAAATGTCAAAATTAGGCGTTTTACCCAGTTTGCGTCCAAAAAATCCAAATTGCGTCCACCCGTGGACCATTTCGCGTCCATCAGTTTAGAGAAGGAATATAGGGGTGATCAGGGGTGATATTGTTAAGACAATTTAAAGGAAGATTGGATTTTAACAATTTCTTGATTTAATAAAAAATTAACATAATTATCATTATAAAAATAAAATAAAAAAACTTGTTTATTCTTCTCAACATCGATAGAATTTAAAATAAAAAAATAACCATACATTGGTTCTGAGGCCTTACCACGAGCTCTTGACGCGATCCAGTTTAGGCTGTGGGAAAGAGACAGAGCTATACAAGTCGTCTAACGCCATCTCGTTCCCTGAGCGTAAATTTGATCGCGTTAAGAGCTCGTGGTAGGCCACCTGGTCCCGGTTTCTTTACTCCAGGCACACCCAGGGCAGGGCGGGAGGCACTGTCAGCGTGGAAAACACCGCGCCGTCGACCCAGGCATGATCCATGGTCGGACAGCGAGTCAACCATTACTCGCCGCCTGCATGCCTGCGCCTACGGTGGCCAGAGATCGTCTGCCGACATCCGACGGTGTGGGCGCCTACCACCGCGGCTGGGGTGGAGGGAGGACGCTATCCTCTCCCTCACGCGACCCGCCTTTTCCTTCGCGAGCTTGACTGCTTCGCAGGAGGCGACCGCTTTCCACTCAAACTCGCCCCGCAGCATGGCCTCGACCAATACCGGGCGCGAGAGGTCTTCGCCTATCGCCGCTGAGAGGACACGGCGGTGCTCTGGCCAAGCGGGGCAGTCCTGCACCGTATGCTCCACCGTTTCCTCCGGGCGATCCTCGCTGTGGTGACACCCAGGCGTTTCTTCCTTTCCCATAAGACACAGGTACCTCCCGAAACTTTCGTGTGCGGTGAGGACCTGCGTCATGCGGTACGTCAGGACTCAGGACGCCGTGACGCCTATCCAGCCACTGCTCAAAGAGGGGTCTTACCCGCTGACGTGCTGGAGGGCAGTCACCTCCAGACTTCATTGCACTAGTAAAACTTGAATTTTAATCTCATAATCCTAATCAAAACTGTACTACCTATTCATTTCAAATTATTAAAAAAATATGAATAAAATATGTTTATGCTATCATTTTTATTTATTGAAAAAATGGACGCAATTTGCTATATAATATTATTCAATGCAGGTATAGTTTGCGTCCACGTGTAATCGATGTTGTCTATCTTTTACTACAATCATAATAATGTGGACGCAAATTGGCAGTTACAATTACATAATATAAGTGTTAAAATAAACAAAAATCCAATTTCTCTTTCATATTTTAATCACATAAAAATAAACAATTAGAGAAGTTGGTCTAGTGGTTAGTGACCCTGACTGCTATGCCGGAGGTCGTGGGTTCGATTCCCACCCAGGACAAATGGTTGTGTGATGAGCACGATCATTTGTTCTGTGTCTGGGTGTAATTTATCTATAATATGTATGTATTTAGAAATATATAAGTATGTTTATCAGTTGTCTAGTACCCATAACACAAGCTCTGCTTAGCTTGGGACTAGATGGCGTTGTGTGATAGTTGTGGAATATTATATTATTATATTATTATTATATTACATAAATAGACGAGTTCGCGTCCACTGTGGACGCAAAGTGCACATTTTATAAATTCGGTGTTGTAATTCGCGTCCACCTTATTTTAACTGTTAACTTTTAAAAAAACAAGCAAATTCATAATTCATATTATTCGTTTTTCCATTATTAATGTCTACAAATAGCTATGTTTCCTAAAATTCACATAAAACAATAAAATATTTACCGTTAAACGCGCCGCTGCACACTATTTTTTTTTTACATTCCGCGCGTTTTCACTCTGCTGTTGAACAACCCGGGACTAAATATTTTTTCTAAACGGATTAGCGGGGCGGACGCAACTTTTGTCTATGTTATCGTGTCTCTTATACGTTGAGGTATAGGCGGTCATGTCTTTCCATGTCATTAGAGTAAGAATATACTTATTTTCGAGCATTTTTAAAGGGAGATCCGTAAAATGGACGCGAACCGGACGATGGACGCGAACAGGCGAACTTACCCTAGCATGGATATTTTCTAACGACGGATAAGAGATGACAGCTCTGTACTGATTTTCAATATAATTCCAACAGATGGCACTAAACACAACGAAGCATTTCTAGTGTTTATTTGGTGAGAATCGGTTCACAAATAAAAAAGAGAAGAATTGCAGAGAATAATTTGGTATGAAATACGCATTGTCGTCAAGTTCAATTCGATTGACGTATGCATTCATGGCATATATAGGAACTGCTATTTTGATGACTTTGTCAGCGGAGTGCGTGGTCTAGTGGATAGTCGCATGATTTTGTAAATTACAAGTTTCAGGTTCGATTCTTATCTGGTGAAAAACTTTTTCTTTTTTGTTTTTTTTTTATGTTTTCAAATAATAATTTATGCAATATAATAATAATAATTTATAAATACGTACGCGTTTGTATAGTGTAGAGTAACTAAACACAGGTATAGCTATGGTTATGTATAGAAATTCTGACTAGTGATAACAGATGGCGTTAGGGGGCGGGTCGCAAGTGGTTACCCATTTTATGGTCGAAGATTGGTCTCTATTTCAGTATATTATAGTGTACTCTGTGGCGGCTGGCTAAGTGGACGTATTGAGGATGCCTGCCGATTTAGGTGGTCGGTTTAATATTTCTGTAATAAATGCCTCAGTGTCCATTATAAAATCCCGCCGCTCGTCAATTCGTCTAAACAAAATTGTTTCACTCGATCCGTCCCGCGCTAGCCCTTTTCAACCGCTCGAAAAACCGCTGTGCACCGTGGCCAGGCTCAAACTTACTCATAGTATTGTTTCCACCCGCCCGCCTCGCCCGCCACCGCTGCCGCCGACCGCCGCCGCCAGCCGCAGCCGCTCTAGCCCGCCGCGCGCGCTTCGTGGCATGTTTTATACGTTCTCATACGTTTGTTCAATTAGCCAACCGCCGCCGCCACCCGCAACCGCGCCTAGTCCGTCTCCGCGGCCAACACGTAACGGTCGCGGTCTGTAGTTCTATTGTTTAAAGACGCGGATGAAACTACAGTTCGTTTTTATTGAATTTTCTACTTTCTGGTCTAAGTATAAAGTTGATAATAATCCTTCGGGGACAGGCTGTGTGGTTTCGACTACTACACGCACACGTGACCACTTGGCCGCACGAAATACGCCATAATGATTGTATGAAATAACTTTCAATGCACTTGTCGCCGGTCGCATGTTTTCGTCGAATCTAAACGGATGAATCTGGCCTCCCGCCCGATGCGAAGTGTCCTCAAAAGAATTAATAGTGTGCGCCTTTAACAGGGGACGGTAGTCCCAAGGAATTTGAAAAATAGGTAAGTATTTGAAGAAACTGTTGCTGTCGCGCTGTACCTACCCTAGAGGGTTGTGTGCGAAAGAGACAACTAAAGCTCAGGCTGATTTTACCAGCAAAATCGTTCACCAAAAGGCGTTCTTATTTCGCTGTGTTTTTCTTCAAAATTGGACTGATCTGAATAAATCTGATATGAACATTTAAAGGATAATTATAATAGTATATCTACTCATGCTTTTATTATTTTCATTTTTGTTAAAAACTTATCGAATTTTTCTGAACGGACCATTTTTTTGGGTGTTTGGTTTGTCATAATTTTCTTAACTGATGATGTTTTGGAAAAAAGAAAATGATAGCAGCACGTAGTAATAAAGCCTAGAACTTTAAAAAATCGTTGCTCTAGGAGCAATATTCCCGAAGAAAACAGCGGAATACGTTTGTATGGAGAAAATGGAGTTCCCTCTTAATATGCTGGGGCATTTACCAAGAAAGATGCATACCTATCATGAAAATTAGATAACAGCCCATTACACGATTCAGAACCTAGAGTAATTGAAGTTTAGGACTTAATAAACTCTAATTACCGACTAAGTTTTAAACTTTGAGTGTTACACTCAATTGAAAATCAGCATAAAGTTAGTTTGTTTGAATACTTCTTTATGACACTTAAGGTAGAAAATGTGTTCTTAAGCTTGCATTTAAGGTTTAATAACTTGTGAATTAGTTAAGTTAGATGTGGTTCTCACGTAATACTAAACTTTGAGACAATACATCAATTAGGGATTATTAGCCATCAGTGTCGTCGTTATCATTTTAGTCTATTTTCTTTCAAATTACTCTTTAAAAACCCCATCCATCCATCATCGTGAGGAAACCGGCATGTCCTAGAACCAAAAATTCGAAGACATGTGACATCTACCAATCCGCACTGGGCCCGCGTGGTAGATTACGGCCCACTCCCTCTCACAGAGAGGAGGCCTGTGTCCCAGCAGTGGGAACATTTATAGGCTGATGATGATGATGATGATATTTTCCATTTTACTTCATCAACACACTTAATAATACCTATTAATTACTCTTTTTTGTCACATGTCATCTGTCATCAGCCTATAAATGTTCCCACTGCTGGGACACAGGCCTCCTCTCTGAGAGAGGGAGTGGGCCGTAATCTACCACGCGGGCCCAGTGCGGATTGGTAGATGTCACATTTGTCTTCGAATTTTTGGTTCTAGGACATGCCGGTTTCCTCACGATGTTTTCCTTCACCGTTTTGAGAGCAGTGGTGTTGAAATAAATTACACAAAGTAATGCGCCTGACGGGGTTCGAACCCACGACCTACTACTCGTAAGTCGAGGCCGATACCACTGGGCCACCACTTCTCCTACACACTTGTCACATGTGAAACTAAGTAAATAAAGCTGGACTTGATCGTGTATCGTTCTGAATAAGTACCTACTCTAGTCCAGAGACTTAAAATCTTTCATACTGTTTGAAAACGTCTTGCGGAGAATTTTTCTTTCCGCAAAAATTAGCTATCGCAGCCCTTCCTTTCAAATCTTTCATTCCATTTGAAACGTCTTGCGGAGACGTGAATATTTCTCCGCAAAAAGTTTTACGGTTTGACGCAGGCGTTAATGCGTTTAAATATTTAAAATTTATTCCACATCGTACAATTTCTGTGTTCTGTAAAATGGTAAATGCAGTTGTGAACCACAAACAAGCATTGTCCGGCTGACGCTGACTGCTGAATACAATTTGTAAAAGCTAATTGACCTTACAGCCGCTGTCACGATGCGTGTAGCGAACTCTAATAAGATTGAAACTATATTTTAATTTTGTTACATATTTTTTATCAAACTTTTTTTTTAAGTTTGTCTTGTCAAGCTACTTCAAGCTAGCTTTAGTTTGAATGTATGGGACAGTGCAAACAAAACTTAGGGCGAGTTCTTTGTCGCCGAACTGTCTAAACAGGTAACTGTAACCCTGGAACGTAAAGGGCAATTGAAAGAACACGGTGGATTTTAGTCCATACGAGTCTGACAGTTCTTTCCCATCCACCTAGTGTGGGAAGGCTCATTTGATTATTTTGTCAAGTCTTAAACAAAGAAAGAAGTTCTTTGATCAGAGGCCTTACCACGAGCTCAACGCGATCCAGTTTAAGCTGTGGGAAAAAGACAGAGCTATACAAGTCGTCTAGCGTCTTCTCGTTTCCTAAGCGTAAATTGGATCGCGTTAAGAGCTCGTAATAGGCCACCAGAAATTAAAAGAAAAAATGTGCGTACAAGGCATGCGCATCATTACCCACAAAATCAATTCCCATATTTTCATGAATGAAAACAATTACATACTTATTTGTATTTAAATAATTGTAATTATTATGTATAAAAATTATAATAATAAAAAATAATACATACTCAAATGAGTAAAAAATTACCTACTCTTGTTATTTCTTAATGTCCTCAATGGGATATAAATAAACAAAAGATAAATGATATTCTATAAAAACAATAATTATTTGTTTATTTATAATTATTAATAAATATTTATAATTAATGAGTACCTAGTACAACATGCTTGGAGTCACGTATGTTAATGTGGTGTACATTTGTTTTTATTTTGCAACCCTGAATTGGGAGATAATTAAGGGCTAAAATATTGTTTCATGTTATTTAAACAAGTCAAATTATCTACCAACCATTGAACCACTAGTATAAAGGTAAAACCATAATATTTGTATTTACTTTTCTGCTATTTCTGGTCTCAGGATTAGAGGTGTGATGTTGTTTTTCACAAAATCTATTAGCCAAAACCAGTGGCGTAGCGGGGCCTAGGCCCCCCGTATAAAAATTTGTTTGGGGGCCCCTTAGGTAGGGTAAAGATTTATCACTCAATAAAAAAATACATTTCTCTGTATCTACGCCGAAATATAAACAAAAAATTGGACAAAGGTCATCAAAAAAATTTAAGAAGCGACTGATCACTTGATCAGTCCAGAGGTCGGAATTAGGTAGAGTTATTTTAATACTTGCATCGAAATGTTGATATTAATATGGATCTTCCCGGGATTTCAAATAGACAATCTCATGCTTAAAACAGTTTTACATATAAAAAATAATAAAAAAACACCAGAGATAGATTTTATTACAAATAAATTGTGTAAAAGTAAATAACTTTTTTTATTTAATAAATCTTTAAGTTTTTATTAATTTTTGTTTACGCACGTTGGGGCCCCTGTGGCCCGGGGGCCCCATATAATTGATACGGCAGATACGGCGGTAGCTACGCCCCTGGCCAAAACATTAATAATACCCAGTTATGCTTGTCTACTCTCATTTGTCCAAAAGAGCAAAAACTTCTGATTCGCGGTGTTAATTGAACATCTGTCTGGGTTCGCATTCAGGTAATTCTTATACATAACAACATAAGTCTGATCTCAAAAGCTTGTTTTACCTGTTTAACCGATCCTTGATCGAAATCTAGATAATTGAATGAATATATAAATAAATATCTACATCTTGGTTGTATCCGTGCAAAATATTTAATACCTAGTGGAGAAAATATATTGTACCTTCATTCTTTATTAAAATACTGATGACTTCGCAACAGCCACATAGTCAATCTTCAAGGTTAAACCGTGCTTGCCGAGATTGGTCTGTGGATGGGTGACCATCTATTATATCGAGTTTACTTCGTGTCTTGGAAATCACGTTAAGCCTGTCATTTTTAGATCTTTGATATTCGAGAGATCGTTACTGTTAGCCAGGAGCTCGAAAATCTGACAATCAATCTTACCAAGAGGTTTCGTAATCCAGTTACTGGGTTGTGGAGGTCAGATAAGCAGCCGCTCCATGTAAAATACTGATAGCAGCTACATCCAGTTCGACTGTAAGTCAACCAACATAGTTGGGAGAAGGTTAGGAAGATGATGATGCTGCCGCAGACGGAGTGACGTAATAGAACCAGACACTGTGTCAAACAGACTACAAAAACCGCCCGTTTATACCTAACTTCCTACAGGAAATAAGTGGATTTTAGTTCCCCAATTTTCTGCTTTAAACAGCGGTCAAAGATTTTTTTAAGAATATTGTCTTCAATGTGGAGAAGGTCGATTCTCACGTTGAGCTTCTCGTAGGAGTCGTTTGGCCCCCCAAGATTTGGTAGGAGCCGCTTTAAGCAGCCTCGGCCCGATTCAGTCTTCGAAATGCCACAAATCCGGACATACACGCACACCGATTGCGAATTCTAATTACGCCACAACTTTATTTAGCACGCGTTTATTTTTAGATCGGTCAAATATTTAAATTCCTATTAGAAAACCCAAAAATAATTTCGAAACAAAAATACCCGAGCTTTTAAAAACCCAAAATTAAATATTCCAATACTATTTAGTAATTTAAAATCGACATGACGACTTCAATTAATTTTTTTAGAATATTATGGTAATTTTTTTTTGCGACTCTATGACTTATGCTTCGGAACATTTGTATTAGCATACAGCGTAAACAACCTACTCTGAATACCTTATGTTCACAATACGGATTTAGATGAGGCCAGAAGTAGTACTTTGAGCACCGCAGCCCTAAAACATAAGGACAATCGAAGGAACAGGCCCTTTAGTCAAACAGCAGACGAAAATCGTTATCGCTCAGCAGTCACTAAAACATTTTCAACTTTACGCACTAGAGCATAAAGTTGAAAATCTATTAAAGACTGCTGAGCGATAACGAACGAAACAAACGAAATTGATCTGTAAATTTCAATATATTTTCAACTTTACTCGCTGGGCTATAAAGTTGAAAATGTATTAGTGACTGCTGATCGATAACGATCGTCGTCTGCTATCGTCTGCTGTTTGGCTATAGGGCCAGCACATTTTTAGTCAGTAGACTGACAGCAGTACCTTCCACTTCACTCAGGGCGGAGCGATTTTACGCTATCTAGTGAAACCCCTTTTGGTGTAAATGGGCCTTTTCCTATTTCTATTAAATTAGACATCAAATTAGTCCTCCCACCCAGGGCAATACGGGAGGGACTGTCAGACTTGTACTGACTGAAATCCACGGTGCCCTTCAATAGCCCTTTACGTTCCAGGGTCACTGTTACCCAATTGCCTCGCGAGCCCGGGAATTAGACATCAGATAGCATTGCATAAATTAGCCTGTAGTTTTCCCCACGCCACGCTGCCGGGATTAAGTCTCCTCTCCGTAACTCTTCGGTTGTGAGGGAGAACTTATCTATTGATGTACACACATACCTACAAATCGCGCACGCCCACATTATTAATGCCACAATAAGTTATTATGTCGATAATTAAATTATTTTCGCTCGGTAACCAAATATTTGCTTTTCATCATCTTAGTATATAAATATAATATTTGAACCTTGACTTATGTTTCTCATACTAAAAGCGCTACTTCCTCACAATGTTATCGAATTATGTATTACTATTTTTTTCACCTAATTCCTTATCAAATAGTTATCATAAAGGTCAATAACTCGCGATGTTGGTTATTTTAGGGATATAATATAGTAATTTTTATAATTGTATTGTTGACGTATCAAATACATAACATAATATTTCATAATTTTGGACTCGTCAAATCAAAATCAAAAGTCATTTAAAAATAGTAGGCTGACAGACCCACGACCCGGGCAGGCATTATACACCCTACGTCGCGGATTGCAAAGAATTCTTCGGAAAGAAAAAAATATAAAAGATTTTACAGCTATTGGAAAATTCTATTTAGTAACAGTCATTCAAGGAATGACGCAACAGCAGGTTCTAAAGCAATTAATGTACTAAGTACTTCAAATATATTATAAGGTACTAATTTTCAAATAATGATTTTAATAATACACTTTGTATCCATTGTCATGAACAATAAAATTACTACACTAAAACAATTAAGTCATTCAAGTTGCGACATTGTTTCTGATAAGTCTACAATCAATCAACAAACAAAGACCAATTACTTGGTTAATGCATATTATATTAAACATTGACTGCGTAAATGGAGAGAATTAATGACGAAGTAGCACACCCGTAAACGTGAAAACCCTTTAAACACTGACGTCTTCTATTACTAGGAAATGGTATTGATATAACGTAAATATTACTAAGCCAATTTTTCAATGAAAACCGCTGTGGATTACCAGTTTTTGTTTACTTTCTAATTCACTCATTATACCTATGTAATAATCGTGTATCTTTTATGAGACTTGATATTTTGAACTCTTATATTATGCAACTGTTGAAAATCTACTAAAGACAAACCAGCGCAATCAGCGCTGCCGCAGCATCGAGTCTTATAGTATAGAGAATAGCACTATTTAGCTACGATCTCTTCCGAATGTTAAAACAAATATTTATCACTTCAGCTCTGGATCACCCACTGCTGGGTATAAGCCTCCTCCTCATTCTGCCATCTTTCTCAGTTCTGTAAGTCCTTTATCCATCAATTCCCTACGACTTTAGACGACCCTGGTTTGTTTGGCTCAACCTTGGTTTCCATTGGGTCAAAACCCTTGCTCCATCTGCCATCGCTACGTCATTTCAAAGAAGCTAATAAATAGAACAAAGGTGAGTTTCATTCGGACGTGACACGATAACGTGAATCATTTTAGGAATAGTTGCTCATGGATAATGTATGTATACTTATTAGAGGTAACACAGATGTGGCAACAGATTATTGACTTTTATGAGATCAGCGTGGAAATCTAGGAACGGTGGTAAATTCATAACAGACGATAACTCTGTCAATAGATACAAAGGAAACAAATTGAGGAAACAAAAACGATGACGCATGAAAATGTTTACTTTAAAAAAGTTTCAACTCAAAATGAAAAGAGAAAACAATGATGGCTAGTACATTCTTAAAGATCACATGATTGTGTTGTTGAATCCGGAACGATAAAAAATGACTTAAAGATAATGTACCCTACATTTTCTTCTGTAGTGCAATGCAAGTCCAAAGTCAAAATCAAAGCATTTATTACAAATAGGCCAGTTACAGAAAATAAAAACAGTTCAAAAATAGTTATGGTGCTACAGTCCCAGTCACAAGACATAATAACTGTGAAAGTAGGTACCGTATGTGCCCATTCCAATGCGAAGATCTCTATGGAGAAGAATGGGCAAGAAACTCCATGGGCACTCTTTTTCAATCGCCAGAATGATTACAGAACCTTTGTTATATCATTAATTTTCAGATGGTATATTATGTGAGAACGATGTAGCAAGTTAAAAATTGTACAAAGTAAATATAAAAAAGACAATTCAGAAATAAAATCAAAATTATTTCTGAATTGTCTTTTTTATATATATTTTTATATTATGTAATTTAATTTAAAAAATTAAAATAAATCCAACTGACAGCGCCCGTTCCCGAACCTGTGCACCCAACACCATCAGAAGACAGTAAAAAATGTTTGGCGCCGGACTCCATCGATCCCGGTAGCCAGCTAGGCAGCCCTGGGACCTTACCACATGTTCTTAACGCGATCCAGTTTATGACCTAAACTGAACTGTTCTTCTAATTCGTACCTTGACACAAGCTTAACGTTCAATCTAGTAGGCCATGCTATCTGACAGCGATTGTGCCAAACTAAGTCGCAAGTTTTGGTTTCATTCATTCAATATTGTACTGGTTTGGTACCATACCATATTACATTTGATAATTTGATTTTCATATTTCGCGCGTAAGTTGAGGCAAATGCTTGACGCCATTTTGATAACGTCAGAATCAGTTTGCTGTGCTAATCGATTATTATTGACAGTCAGCTGTTAACAAGATGCAATGACGCAATATCATGGAGGCTACCGTTTTTTTTGGAATGTTTTTGGCATGGCTTCGAGGCCTTGGCTACCGTTTCGTTTAGTAACAGCACAAATGGGGAAGGCCGGTCAAAGCTAATTGTAGATGGCGCCACCATAGGTAAGTCCTAATCCGACCAATGGGGTAGTACTATTTTGAAGTACCTATAAGATTTGAGCCAATGACGATGCTTGGAACAAGTTATGCTAGCGCCATTAGTTCCTCAGTTGCCATCCCCATTAAAAAAACGAAAACTTCGAAAAATGAATTTTAAAATAAACACATTCCTCAAATAAACTAACTTTTCATTCAAATAAACTAACTTTTCCGACTTCTTCTTGCCTAAAGTATCGCATTTATATATTTAATTTTTTTTTCTTAAACATTAAAATACCCTATTTTTCCCATGTTTTTCCCACGTTTTTTTATACACTCACTTTTCCCCACGTTTTGAGTGGTCCCTTTCTCAGCCCCGTAGGGTTATTTTCTTATTTTTAGGACATTTAAAAACGTGGGTTTTTACATTTTTTTTTAAATCTATTCTACTCTGGTACGTTCGAAACAGAAACCTATTAGGTAAGGTTTTATTATTGTACGTCGAATTTTTTTTCGTATTATTAATTAGCAAAAGGTAAATAAATTTATGTTCTGTGACAAAATAGTATATTTCATTACAAGTGCGGAAAGGCTGTCATAGCAAAGAGTTCCGACAAATGTCTACCCGAGCCGAAGGCGAGGGTTGACTGTCGGAACAAGTTGCAATGACGGTTCCGCACGTGTACTGAACGACTATTTTTAATACAGTTGCGAAAAAATGAAGCAATTTAATAAACAATACAATAAAAACATAATAAACTGAACTCGCAAAGTTTCTGGAAAATGACGCCAACCGTAGAATATTTATAAGCAGAGTTTTTTTTTCTTCACCCATTTTGGTAGGCAAAGGGAACGCCCATACAGCTTAGTCTTCAGTAGATTTTTTTTTATTGATATGAAATGAAAATGAGATTCAATGAAATGAAACCTAACCTAACTCGTTCAATTATTCAATTAAATCTGACATTGAAATTAATTAGTAGCTTTTTTTAGAAATATACGTGTAAATGAAGCAAACCTTCATCGAATCTTTTTATTTTTTTTATTGCTCTATGAAGAGTGACATTGACGAACACGTCATGTCATTTGAAAAAGTCTGTCGCATAAAATATTATTAGTAATTTTTTACATAGTACATATTGTGAAACAAATAGCTTTTAAATGTTGTTTCTCTAATAAAGTAGAGCAACACCAATAAATTCAGCTATTTTATTTCCGTCCGTCATAAAGAAATAACATTATAAAACAACATTTTTTTTAGCTATATTGCTAAAACATCAATATGGAAAAACTAAGATTCCAATTTGAAGTAAAGGCTACTGAAGACCAAAAACCAATGTTATATGCATAACAACATTGACTGATACAAACCAAAAAACCTATTTAATAGGTACCAGAAAGATGGCAATCAATAAAGTCACATGACGAAGTTACAAAAACTGAAACTTTTCAAAAGGTAAAAAATACGCTGAAAAGAAGACATGAAAAGAGACAAATTTGGATCTCATTAACTCCAAAAATAAGAAATGTGTATATTGATGAAGATGGGAACATACAATTTATGGGTTATTTCCTAGAAGAGATTGTTCCAGAGGCCGACAACGTGACTCCCTCTGGTGGTATTACGGAAGAAACTTTACCAAGACTGTTAGAAAATATTACAGAAAATAAAAATGAAAATACATAAAGAAATAACATTATATACGTTTTTGTTTGAATCACAAAAACTCTTTAATAAAAACTTCATGGTTGGTTTTTCTTTTTAATAGACATTATTTTGACAGTTGGAAAAGAGAACGCACTAGTGCGGGAAAGGTAAAAAAAAGCACTAGGGTGTAATAGCTGAGGTAATAGCCCACTTTCCGAACGCTATTCGTCCCTGCATATGCCACTTTTTGAGCAACTGTATTAAAAAAATACTTTAAAAATATTAGTTAACGTACCTATTTTAAAAAAAACAACTGCAAGCCTACCAAGAACCCACCCGCGGTGGTGGACGCCCACGGCGACGGACGTCGGTCGCAAGACGATCTCCGGCCACCGCCCGTAGGCGCGGGCATGCGGGCGGCGAGTAAAGGGCAACTCGCTGCCCGACCATGGACCGACCATGCCCTGGTCGACGGCGCGTTGTGTTCCACGCGCGCCTCAAAGAGCGTCAGCATGATGACGGGGGCCCCCTCTAGAGGGCCAAAGCCTACCGGGGTCGCGGGACTTATCTCATTACCGTGACCCCGGAACATAAAGGGCTATTGAAGGACACCGTGGATTTTAGTCAGTACAAGTCTGACAGTCCCTCCCGCCCTGCCCGGGGTGGCAGGACTCATTTGATGATTTTACCACGCAAAAAAAAAGCCTGCCATGAACTAATTAAAAATGATTAAAAAGCAAGACATTTCAGTTTGAGTTCATAAACTGCATCGCTGAAAGTAGTACCCTGACGTCCAATATTCTCAGCGATATTTCGATTGTTATAAGTGAATGAAAGATCGCAATTTGTAGCTGTAACGTTTTAAGTGAGAAAGAGACAACGCTATTATTAAATAGCGTTGTCTCTTTTTCACCAAAAACGTTACAAATGACTTTGACAGACTTTGTTTCTATGGATAGCCTAGGTAGCGCCTAATGAATTCGGCATCATCGTTATTGAAGGGGTCCAACTGACCGCCAAACTGGAGCCCCTTACGTTCAAAAACTCAATAAAAATAAATCAATAGACTATTCGAGAAAACCAAATGCGGTTGAAAAAATGTATGTAGGATAGGTATTATAACTTTAAAAGAAAGATTAAAGTACACTTACGTTGGTTTTTGTAAAAAATCCTCTAAAAAACTTGATATTCATCAATAATTCACTAAACGTTTCAGTTTATGTTAAAGAAATAGTAACTTTTATTGGATTGCTTATTTTGACAGTTTGAGCGTTTCAGTTTAGCTGCTATACGACGTCAAGGTACCAAATCAGTACAAAATTGAATGAATGAAACCAAAACTTGCGACTCAGTTTGGCACAATCGCTGTCAGATGGCATGGTCAATTTGATATAACTAGCGTTGTCTCTTTTTCACCAAAAACGTTTTAGCTACAAATTGCGATCTTTCATTCACTTTGAACAATCCAATGTCGCTGAGCGTATTGGACATCAGGGTACGACTTTCAGCGATGCAGTTTATGAACTCAAACTGAAATGTCTTGCTTTTTAATCGTTTTTAATTAGTTCATGGTAGGCTTGCTGGTGTAGCCTACCACAACCAGTGGGATTGCTCAGCCGTCGCCGCAAGTCACAGCTGTTAGCCTATGGTCCTATTGCCCGGGGAAGGTCACCCACCCCAAAAACACACGTCACGTTTAGATTATAAAACATCATTATATTCCTATTCATAACATTTTGGTCTTGTAGAGTATCAAGCACTAACGAACAGGAAGCACTGAAATAACCATAATACGAGGCTATCACTGCAGGTGTACCACTCATCGGCATGCCCACGTTAGGTGACCGGTTCAACATAGAACGAATAATAAATGAAAGAACTGATAGACGAATAGTCAACTGACAAAAATATCAACAATACATTTCACGATTTTACTGATGAATTTTTACAAAGTAAGTCCACGACCTTACTGATTTTGATCATGACGTATCATGATAATATATCTGATGAAGATTTAGATACGACTGATTTTAAAATTAAATGATATATTTTATTTTGCAAGTAATGTATAACAGAAAACTTTATGTTTTGTCGAAGCAAATTAAAATCAGTGCAGATAGCACGGATTATGAAGCACTAATCGTCTGAAAACCTATCAGATTGATAGTCTTAATAAAAAAGACAAATACCAAAGTCATATTGAAACGCGTTTTCTTAACTAAATAAGTAAATTCTATAAATAAATAAATAAAATAAATAACAATACACATTCCTGCGGGGAATTCTTACTTATTTGACTTGTCTCACCCAAGTATCATGTCGGTTTCATTACGGCACGTCTTCTTCTTCTTCCTGCCCTTATCCCATTCTATTTGGGGTCGGCGCAATACGTTTTCTTCTTCCATTCTCCCCTATCAGACGTCACAATATAATTTACTCCTTTTTCTTTCATATTATTCTTTAGACAATCCATCCATCTTTTCTTTGGCCTTCCTCTTCCTTTCCATCCATCAACATTCATACTCATTACTCTCTTAGTCACATGAGTCTCATGTCCATACCAAGACAGACGATTCCCTTTCATTTTTTCTGTAATAGGCGCCACTTTCAGACTTCCCCTGTCGGTTTCATTATGGCACGTGATTTATATTTTAGTAATAAATCAAATTGAAGCGGCGAGGATCCTGGCTTACTTCCCAATGCCATTTATCAGTCATCAAATATTGTTCCGTTGTCTGACGGAGGCGCTAGCGCATCGAGGGCACAAGGTCACCGTTGTCACTACAGAACCTGCCATCCCGAAAGCAGGAACGCCTCCTAACTTGACAGATAATATAGACATCCACGATATATCTTACGGAATATGGATAGCTGAAATTATGAATGAACAAAAAGGTTATTACGAAAGTGATGCTAGGATAGCAACACAGAATACAATAGTTAAAACAGTGTTCAAAATACATATTTGATAAGGAACTAGAAGATGACAAGGTGAAGACTTTAATTACTGACAAGGACCAAAACTTTGATCTGCTACTGTAAGAAGCTTGTATGGGCCCTGCCCTGGCATTTTCCCATATTTATAAGGTGCCTGTGATCAAATCAGTTCATTTGGTGCTAATTTTGAAAATTACGTAGTAAAGGGCGCCCCTACACATCCGTTGCTGTACCCAAGTACTTTTTGTCGAAAATTGAACAATGTCACAATGTGGGAGAAAGTGATAGAATTGTATTATCACTACAAGTCAGAAGAATAACTGTTGGAAAATTACAAAAATCTAGTAAATCATACAACAGTCACGGGCAAGAAATTGGCCGCGTGTTTTCTGCCGCTGCATGGTTTAAACCATGAACGAGCATCACATGCGATGTTTTAAATTGTTTTCAATATTTAACCCTATAATCTCAAAATTCATCTATTCATTATAACACAACAAATCTTCACAATACCTACATGGGAATACTCTTTTCATGCATTACTTCCCGAATTTGGTACGGTCTTCGCAACACCGCCGGTAAACTTAAAGACATTTCATTATAATTATTAAGGTATGCCAATAAATACCTCAGAATTGAAAAATTGACAGTTATTATAAGATAGCGTAGTCATGCCATTACATGTTATGACTTCTCCATTGAACCTGAAATAAGAATTTTTATCAACATTATCAGCAATGTTCGATAAGTCATCGTGAATAGCGTTTTTGAACATAATTATGTCATTGTGAATTATGTTTTATCACTTTTTCAGTATAAATAGACAGTCAAGTAATTTTTATTTTATAGTTTACAAGAATACAGTAACATGTCGACTTCGTTTTGGTGCACACTCAAGCTGTTTATTTTGGTTTTAAGCCAAATTGATGCAGCAAGGATTCTGGCATACTTCCCAGCGCCTTCCATCAGTCATCAAGTAGTGTTCCGTCCTCTGACGCAGGCACTGGCCAGCCGAGGGCACGAGGTCACGGTCATTACTGCTGATCCTGCCTTCCCAAAAGGAGGAACGCCTCCAAACTTGACGGAAATAGACGTCCACGAAATATCTTACAGAATATGGACAGAAGCAATAATTGCAGAACAAGGGAAGATCAACATAAATGATGTTGTATCACCAGCGAGAATTATGATGCAAACATCGTTAAAAGTATTTGACAAGCAGCTAGAAGATGAAAAGATACAGACTTTAATAAATGATAGGCACCAAACATTTGATTTGCTTCTGTTAGAAGCTTGTGTGCTACCTACCCTGGCATTTACTCACATTTATAAGGTACCAGTGATTCAAGTCAGTTCGTTTGGTACTATATTTGGAAATTACGAGTCAGTAGGCGCTCCTACGCATCCTATACTTTACCCAAATTTTTTTCGTCGAAAAATAAACAATCTGACGATGTGGGAGAAAATAACGGAACTGTATTATAACTACCAGATAGAACGAGCTACATGGACCGACTACAAGATAATAGGAGATCCTATTCTAAAAAGACACTTTGGACCAGACGTACCTGCGATTACGGAATTGCTGGATAACGTAGATATGTTGTTCCTTAACATACATCCCATATTTGAGGGCATTCGACCTGTTCCTCCTTCTGTGATCTACATGAGTGGCTTACATCAGAAACCTACTAAAGAACTACCAAAGGTTTGTATAAAAATCAAAAACATTGTACGGTATTATGCAACAAGCAAAAATTACAAGTTTATTTCAACCTGTGTTCCAGGATCTCAAGTCATATTTGGACTCGTCTCAACATGGTGTAATATACATAAGCTTCGGTACGAATGTGGATCCCTCTCTTTTACCGCCGGAGAAAATACAGACACTAGTACGAGTGTTCTCTCAATTGCCTTACGATGTTCTGTGGAAATGGAACAAAGATGAACTGCCAGGACGAACTGACAACATCCGGATATCCAAGTGGTTGCCGCAGTCGGACCTACTTAGTGAGTCTTTTTTTTTCATAAGTTTTAAAACCGACATGATGTTCACTAACTCATTAGATAACATCCAGATATCCAAGTGTTGGCCACAGTCTGATCTACTGAGTTAGTTTTGTTTTTAGGGTTCCGTACGTCTGACTTAAAAAACGGAACCCTTATAAGATCACTCGTTTGTCCCTATTTTTTGTCTATCCACCCTTCGCTTCACGGTCAATGTCCTCTGAACCTATACCAATAAATTTGCATTATTTTGTAGAGCATCCCAAAATAAAGCTGTTCATAACACAAGGAGGTCTGCAATCAACAGACGAGGCTATCACCGCAGGTGTACCACTCATCGGCATGCCGATGTTAGGTGACCAGTGGTTCAATGTAGAGAGATACGAGTTCCACAAGATTGGAGTCAGACTTGACATGGAAACGTTGACAGAGGACAATCTGAAGAGTGCAATTGTCACAGTAATTGGTGATGACAGGTATGTGAAATGGTGTTTACACATCGTTCTATAGATGCTATGGTTACTGTTTTGTATGGTTACTTCTGCACAGTTGTGAACTTGTGATACACAATGAGATTGTTTAAATTAGTTATGGTAGAAACCTACTTTGAAACATTAAAAAAAATCGATTGAAAAACTTACAAGCGTGAAACTTACAATCAAAAAACGATGAGCTAACTATGTTCCTCCTTTGATTATTATCAACATTAAAAGCCTTAATTTCATCACTGTTACGGCCCTTTCACGACTTCGGTCTAAGCGGCGGGTGGTGCGGTGGAGCACGCCATATACTAAGAGCAGCCGGTCTTTCATTTTATCTGATCCACTCACCGACCCGTGCAATGCAACCGCGCAGAACAGCAAGGTCGGAAACGGACCGTTAGGTACATGCTCTCTTTTTTTGAACCTATAACCGTGGTCCTGTGCCGATGGCAAAAATGTCGTCTTTCCGTGAGTAAACATTATCCGTCGTACCACAAAAACTTTTAAACATCTGTTGAACACTTGTCTAAAAAAATGTCAGATTATGACGTTGAAATAAGGTCCGTTTTGCAATCACACTTTTTTTAGACAAGTGTTCAACAGATGTTTAAGTTTTTGTAGTAAGGCTGTATGAGTTCAAACCGAAAACATCAGATACTTAACATAAAGTCAAAAATATCGATCAAAACAGCAACTTTCTTTACAGCTACCGGCGCAATATGGAGCGTTTCCGCAGTTTGATACAGGACGCGCCACAGAGTCCTCTGGAGCGAGCCGTGTGGTGGACGGAGTATGTACTGCGTCACGGCGGCGCCAAGCACCTGCGCTCACCCAGCGCCAACATCTCGTGGACGCAGTACCTTGAAGTTGAACTACTGTCCACATTACTCGCAGCAACCTTGATAGCCATCACATTCATTGTTCTAGCACTTCGTGTGCTCCTAAAGATTATGTTTAGTATATATTTAGGTGTGAAGGACACTAAAATTAAAAGAAGTTAATCTGAAATTATAATGTTATTTTATTCAAAGTTAAGATGTGTTTACGATTATGATTAGTATCTGGTCGACCGAGCTTTTTTTTATTGTGGTAAAATCATCAAATGAGTCCTCCCACCCAGGGCAGGGTGGGAGGGACTGTCAGACTTGTACTGAGTTACTGACTAATATCCACGGTGCCCTTCAATAGCCCATTACGTTTCAGGGTCACGGTAATGAGATAAGTCCCGCGACCCCGGCAGGATTTGGCCCTCCAGAGGGGGGCCCCGTCATCATGCTGACACTCGTTGAGGCGCGCGTGGAGTACAACGCACCGTCAACCCGGGCATGGTCCATGGTCGGACAGCGAGTCGCCCATTACTCGCCGCCCGCATAACCGCGCCTACGGTGGCCGGAGATCGTCTTGCGACGTCCGTCGCCGTGATCGTCTACCATTGCGGCTGGGGTGGAGGGATGACGCTATCCTCTCCCTCACGCGATCTGGTGGTGAAAAGGTCATTGCATGAGAATGTTCTTTTTTGAAATTCATAATATCACGCGTTTGGATGATATAATGATCATAATATCATTGAGTGTTTTAATGTTGGCAATAAGCTTATTGTTATATTATAGGTTCTTTTATAGAGGATTAATAGCATGATAGTAGATAAAATGTCATATGAAATCAACTTTGGTCGTGAGAGACCTACAAAGAGTAGATCTTCAGAAGAATACAATTCATTACTTTTAGAATATTTTTTTAAATTATTCTTATCTATTATGCGTAATACCGATACTTAAAAGGTGATTATTAGAGTAAGTACCTAAACCTACATCTTTTCTACTTTGCTACACAGATAGATCTGGATTAACACATAGGATTGTAAGTTTTTATCCCGATTTAAAGGGGAGGCCTATGGTCAGCAGTGGACGTTCTTTGGCTGAGATGATGATGATGATGATGATCCCGATTTTTCCCTGACATAAATTTTCGAATTGTAGTGGGTGAAAGCGCTGGCAACAGCTAGAGGTAACCTCTATGTTTATCCTAAAAATCAGCACAAACATATTTTTTGTTTTCGTGTAGAACAGCAACTGAATGGTTCCTGTAGTAAATATAAGTATACATTGCTCCATCACAAATATCTCGCTATGCTCGGGCAAATTATTATCGGGAAATGCTGTTGATTATCGCGATGCTGAACGGAATTACGTCAACGGTATTAATTTTTGAACGGCATTCTCATTGCCATTTGACGATAGACACACCCTCGGTACACCCTCGGTTCTGACATCAGGGCCATCCTGAGGGTGTACCTAATTTTTAAAATATCATCTTAGGTATATAGGTACACAGATTTACAGGTACTTATGTACCTCTACGTAAGTACAAGAAGTACTTAAGCAGAAGGTACCAAATAACTGCAATCAATTTAGGCAAATCTGAAAAATCTACTATCAAAGATGTAAAAGATAATTTGAGTTGCGGTACATAAAACAGAGATTTCACGTGAGAATTAACGTATTTTTTTTCCTTTTGTTAAAAACTTTGCCCCACACTTACAGGAATATTTCTCTTGTGTCGTGAGTGTGTTTACAAACATAATAAACTCACACACAAACGCCCAGACCCGGAACAACTATTTGTAGATCATACAAATATTTGCTCAGTGCGGGAATCGCTTCAGAATTTTAAGAACCATAATAACCGTTACTTATGATACCTACATTCTAAAACAGTACGTTTATTCATTTTATGACCACCATTTACAAATATTTTCAATATTAGTTCCCCCGATAGACGTAAATAGCCAAATTTTCTAACAAAATATCAACTTGGACTTTGGTACGGTCACGGCCTTGCCACCTGATTAGCAAAATTGTCAATTGATTTAATTATCATGACTTGTTAGCTACTATCTCATATCAAAACGAAACCAAATGGATACAGCATTAATAAAACACATGTTATCATTCACTTTATGCGCAGCTATAAAGAAGTATTTTTATCCGAAACTGCATTATAGCTTAGTCATGATGATTTTAAAATAATTTCTTGTATTTAAGGCATTGTAACGATTCTTACTGATTAGGTCGCTACAATCAACCATCATGTGGGTTTCATTTTGTCACGTATTGTTGGTTTATATTGTAGTAATAAGCCAAATCCAAGCGGCGAGGATCCTGGCTTACTTTCCAACGCCATCCATCAGTCATCAAGTGGTGTTCCGTCCTCTAACAGAGGCGCTGGCCCGTCGAGGACACGAGGTCACCGTCATCACTACCGATCCTGCCTTCCCGAAAGGAAGAACACCTCCGAACTTGACAGAAATAGACATTCACGACATATCTTACGAAATATGGTCAAAAGAAATAACGAATGTACAGAGAGGCCAAGACGATGACACTTTAGCACCATTGAATATATTGATGCAAACAACGTATAAAGTGTTTGACAAGCAGCTAGAAGATGAACAGATACAGGCCTTGATGAATGACAAAACGAAAAAGTTTGATCTGCTCCTGTTAGAATGTTTTGTGGCACCTGTCCTGGCATTTTCTCATCTTTTTAAAGCACCAGTGATTTGGATGAGTTCATTTATCGCAATATACCCAAATTATGAATCAGTGGGCGCTCCTACACATCCAGGGCTGTGGCCGACCGGTGTTATTCGAAAATTGAACAATCTTACAATGTGGGAGAGAGTTGTATCATATTATATGCACTACAAGTCAGAACAAATGATGTTGGACAATTTCAAGAACGTAGCAGATCCCATACTAAGAAAACACTTTGGTCCAGATGTACCTGCAGTTTCAGAATTGTTAAATAGCGTTGACATGTTGTTCTTAAACGTACACCCTATATTTGAAGGAATCCGACCTGTTCCTCCATCTGTGATCTATATGAGTGGCTTACATCAAAAACCAACTAAAGAACTACCAAAGGTACGCAGAGACGATGAAAAGATCTTTTGTAACTAGACAATAAGTAAAATATGAAGTGCGTGGTCTACAGCCTTTTAGCCTAAATCCCACAGCTTTTCTTTTTCAGGATCTCAAGTCATACTTGGACTCATCTAAACATGGTGTGATATACATAAGCTTCGGTACGAATGTGGATCCCTCTCTTTTACCGCCGGAGAAAATACAAACACTAGTACGAGTGTTCTCTCAATTGCCTTACGATGTTCTGTGGAAGTGGAACAAAGATGAACTGCCTGGACGAACTGACAATATCCGGATATCCAAGTGGTTGCCGCAGTCGGATCTACTCAGTGAGTTTTTTGTTTCATATTTCGAACTTGCAACTGTAACGTTGGTCAATATAATTTTTTAAACCGACATGTTCACTAACACTATAATTAGACCCGACGGCCCGCCAGTGAAAGCCTGGGTCCTGGCCTCGAGGACTCTCGGGCCTCGACTGGGGGGGCTCTTTAGCGCATGCCTGGAGAGGGGCCAGTTCCCGCTTCGTTGGAAAACGGGGAAACTAGTCCTGATCCAGAAGCCCGGGCGCCCTGCGGACTCTCCGTCCGCACTCGGGCCCATCGTGCTGCTCGAGGTGGGCAAGCTCTTTGAAAGAGTAATTGCAGACTGCCTCGTCGGGCACCTGAATCGGGTGGGTCCGGATCCTGCGGAGAGCCAGTTTGGCTTCCGCAGGGGGCGCTCGATGGTGGACGCCATCATGCGCGTGAGGGCCCTCACGACGGGGGATGCGGCCTGCCCTGGAGTTGCCTCAGGGAGGCACTCCGGTATCACCGGGTGCCGACCTACCTCCTCGTATAGTCGAGGACTACCTGACAGACAGAGCCGTCATCTACCCCGGTCACCGGGGAGAGTGGAACCAGCGAGAGATGTCGTGCGGTGTTCCACAGGGATCAGTCTTTGGGCCGCCCCTGTGGAATACCGGATACGGCTGGATGCTGCGCGGCGACCTCCCCGACGGCGTCAGCGTAATATGTTACGCTGAAGACACACTCGTCCTGGCGGAGGGAGAGTCGCATCAGGCGGCGGCCGACAAGGCGACGCAAGCGGTTGCGACAGTCGTCGACAGGATCCGGCAGCTGGGACTCGAAGTGGCGCTGCACAAAACGGAGGCCATGTGTTTTCATGGCCGCGTTAACGCGCCACGGTCTGAGTCCCACATAACGGTGGAGGGGGTTCGCATCGGCGTCGGGAGGACGATGAAGTACCTGGGACTCGTCCTCGACAGCCGGTGGAACTTCAGGGAGCATTTCCTGAGTTTGGCCCCAACTCTGAACCGGGCAGCAGCCGCCCTCAGGCGACTCCTGCCCTATCTTGGCAGGCCAAACGCCTCCTGCCGTAAGCTGTACGCCAATGTCGTGCGGTCCATGGCCCTCTACGGGGCCCCCGTGTGGGCCCTGAGCATCCGGACGCGACCACTAAAGTTGGTCGCATGCCAGAGGGTCATGGGTATCTGGATGATCCGGGGATACCGCACGATCGCCGGCGAATCAGCCAACCTCCTTGCCGGATTGCTGCCCTGGGATTTGGAGGCGACCGCCCTCCAGCGCGTCTATGAGTGGCGCGTGGAGGCGCAGCGCGGTCGCCTCCTTCTGCGAAGCAGTCATGCTCGTGAAGGAGGAGGCGGGCCGCGTGAGGGAGAGGATAGCGTCCTCCCTCCACCCCAGACGCAGGGGACGCAGGGGCCCACGGCGTCGGACGTCGGCAGACGATTTCCGGCCACCGTAGGCGCGGGCATGCGGGCGGCGAGTAATGGGCGACTCGCTGTCCGACCATGGACCATGCCCAGGTCGACGGCGCGTTGTGTTCCACGCGGGCCTCAAAGAGTGTCAGTATGATGTCGGGGCCCCCCTCTAGAGGGCCAAAGCCTGCCGGGGTCGCGGGACTTATCTCATTACCGTGACCCCGGAACAAAGGGATATTGAAGGACACCGTGGATTTTAGTCAGTACGAGTCTGACAGTCCCTCTCGCCCTGCCCTGGGTGGGAGGACTCATTTGATGATTCTACCACGAAAAAAAAACACTATCATTAGAAATTAAAACGGGATATTTACTATATTTATAATTTGTTTCCAATATTTCGGCATTGTTGTAAGCGCCATGATCACCAATGAACTGAAACAGATTGCAGGCAGATGTTGTGAGCAAACGAAGCGGCCTAATCTCATTCTTGTTTGTTTTTTTTCGTTCGACATCACTATAACTGCCCACGTATTACATCGAATTCACATTTAACTTCTACCCGCAACCACTACAGTTCATTCGTACCTAATCAATATCATGTCTTTTAGTCACTTTACCGTAAAAAAACAAGATGTTGAAATCCAAAAAATACTGATTTGACAATTATTTACGTTTTGTAGAACATCCCAAAGTTAAGCTGTTCATAACACAAGGAGGACTGCAATCAACAGACGAGGCTATCACCGCAGGTGTACCACTCATCGGCATGCCCATGTTAGGTGACCAGTGGTTCAATGTAGGGAGATACGAGTTCCTCAAGATTGGTGTCAAGGTCGATATGGAAACGCTAACAGAGGAAAATTTGAAAAATGCCATAGCCACAACAATTGGTGATGGCAGGTGAGTTCTTGGAACAGAGAGATCTTGCAACAAAATTAAAAACGCCGCACAGTGCGAGTTGGACTCACCCATGAAGGGTTCCGTAGTAGGAAGCATAGATTAGGGATATAATTATATCGAGATTAGTAAGTAATATACACAAACAATAAAAATAACTTTGTTTTTCATAGTCTTTGTATAAATGGCATAGTTATATTTTGCGGTTTTTGAAAATGTACTAGGTATATCTCAAAAACTGCTAACTGTATCTCTTCCAAACCAATTTTCGTTGGAAGTTTTTGTTGAGGTCTACATTATATATTTTTTTTAGTTTTATCATTCTTTTATTTTAGAAGTTACATGGGGGGGGACACACATTTTACCACTTTGGAAGTGTCTCTCGTGCAAACTGTTCAGTTAAGAAAAAATATATATTAGTAACCTCAATATATTTTTAAAGACCTATCCATAGATACCCCACACGTATGGGTTCGGTGAAAAAAAAAATGTTGAGTTTCAATTGTTAGTATGGGGGGCACCCCCATTTTTATTTTTGTGTAAAAATCCTAATGCAGTTCACATGATACATTTACTCACCAAGTTTCAACAGGATATCTCTTATACTTTCGACAAAAAGTGGCTGTGACATACGGACGGACAGACAGGCAGACAGACAGACAGACAGACAGACAGACAGACAGACAGACATGACGAATCAATAAGGGTTCCGTTTTTGCCATTTGGCTACGGAACCCTAAAAATGTGGACCCAACACGTAGAACTGTAGATCTTCTGTTAATCGTTTTGACGGCACAGTCGGCACAGTTCAGTGGTTCTCTTTAACGAAGGTTAAGATAGGTCTCTGCAGTTCACGACTGGGAAGCTGTAAAGCTGCTGGAAGTGTTCTTGGGGCTTTGTGAATTAGTGGGGAGAGAGTAAGGCATATTAGATTATCTGTGTCCAGCGTAAGCGCTCTCTTTGACTTTTAAATAAATTCAGACGCAGTCTTATAAGTAAAATACATATTATAATGTACGTACACAATGCTATTACTGTTATCAAAAAAATATTTACTGCTGTCAGACTGACCAGATATTCTCAACGGACTGAAAAACATGTGTAAGTTTAAATGGTTCTTTATTATTGCAGCTATCGACGCAATATGGAGCGTTTCCGCAGTTTGATACAGGACGCACCTCAGAGTCCGCTGGAGCGGGCCGTGTGGTGGACGGAGTATGTGCTGCGTCACGGCGGCGCCAAGCACCTGCGCTCACCCAGCGCCAACATCTCGTGGACACAGTACCTTGAACTTGAACTAGTGTTCACATTACTCGCAGCAGCCTTGATAGCCATCACTTGCCAGCCAGCCTTGATAGCTTCGTGTAATCTCTAAGTTCGTGTTAAGAAATTATTTAGGCACAAGTAACGGTAAAATTAAACTAAATTGATCTGAATTGTAATTTTTTTATTTATAAAAACTAAAATAAAGTAAAGTATACCTATCTAAAATTCCTACTAAAAAGATGTTAATTGTGTAGACAGACGGATAGATGGTACAGACGCCAGCAGGTCAACCTACCCGAAACTGTCAGATTTTACCAATCGAATATTAACCTTCCACTATTGTGATAAGGTTGAAAATCTATTGAAGAAGTTTGGCAGATTGTGGTAGCTTGATGTGCTGGCGTCTGTACAACAAAATTAGGTTCAAATCAAATCAAATCAAATCGTTTATTTCAACTAGTCCAATTACAGGCACTTTTGAATTGTCAAAAGACATAAAATAAAACTAGTACAAAATAGTTATGGTGCTACAGTCCCAGTCACAAGACATAAAAACTGTGAAAGTACCGTAGGTGCTCATTCCAAAGCGTAGATCTCTATGGAGAAGAATGAGCAAGAAACTCCATGGACACTCTTTTTCAATCGCCAAAATTATTACAGAACTTTAGTTACATCATTCATCATCAGATGGTACATTATGTGAGAACGATGTGGCAAGTTAATAGTGTCCATAGTAAACATAAAAAGACAATTCAAAAATAAAGTTATTAATCATTAAAATAGACCGTGGCAGCTAAGAGATGACCAGTCCCAACTGACAGCGCCCGTTCACGAACATGACACATATATCAGCACCATTAGGCTCAACCATTTTGAAGGGAACTAAATGATCCGACATACACGCCACCATCAGTGAGACTTTTGAGTGAGCATGACATACTCTCAACCGCCAGAGTCATTCAAGTCAATGAAAGACGTCGGTTTCTAGTCATAGATAGTTCTGAAGTACATGGTACTCACACAATGCTGGCTATGACGCTATATAAGTTCGGTTCTTTAAGGTTTCCGTTTTTTGTTTTGAGGTATGGAACCCTAAAACACAAACTGATACTCGTTAAAATTAAGTATCAAACACAACAGTCAGAAGTGACAGAGTAAGCGCATGACATAGATGTTTTGTCGGATTAGTCGCAAAATGTCCACAGGGTGCAAAATTTCCCTTCGCAGAATGTTCCTTTCGCAAAATGTCCCTTTCGCAGAATGTAACTTTCAGGTTCATATAAAGATGATTTCATTGTATGGGAAGGAAAATATCTGGACAGTAGAAGTTGGTCAAAAAGTAGGCTTTCTTCAAATAACATATACAATGTTTAAAATAAAATTGAGACAGTGCCTAAACCTCACAAACTTCGATTTCATTCTTTTATTATAGTTTTTTTGTATGCACATTACGCATCCTCTCATTTTACTAATTAAACATATTTAACTACAGTTGAGCAGTGGTGGCATGTGACATCTACCAACCCGCACTGGGCCCGCGTGGTGGATTATGGCCACACCCTCTCACAGAGAGGAGGCCTGTGTCCCAACAGTGGGAACATTTAAAGGCTGATGATGAACTACAGTTGCTTAAAGGTGTAGGGCAGAGAGGGGTCTCTGTGCCCTACACGTTTTAGCTTCTATTTGAGAAAAGCGTACATTCTGCGAAAGGGACATTCTGCGACAGGGACATGTGCACATTTTGCGAAAGGGACAGTTTGCGACTGAGCCGTTTTGTCGTCATGACATTCGAAAGAAACTTACTTTATGAGTTGCTGTTTTACATCTCAGAAGTAATTTCTGGTGGTCTACCATGAACTCTTAACGCGATCCAGTTTAGGCTGTGGGAAAGAGATGGCGCTAGACGGCTTGTATAGCTCTGTCTCTTTCCTACAGCCTAAACTGGATCGCGTTAAGAGCTCGTCGTAAAGCCTCTGGTCGTTAGCAGTCTCACCGCCGGCCGCCGCCGTGGCATGCCGCGCAGTGCCGGTTTAAATCAACATTTCACGACACTATAGTTTTACAAATCCGATAAGATAACTCTTATCACGCTGTCACTGTTTTCATGCGTGTAATAACCTGAATGGATCATTTGCCAGTCATGATGACCTAAATATTTAAATAATACGATTTATGTTTGAGATTCTTACTTATATAAAATGTGTAATAACCAGTTTTCGTTCATATCTAGCGCTACACTCAAGTAAAATGTTCGCATTTTGGCACGTGTTTACGGCTTGTACTTTAATTTTAAGTCAAACTGAAGCGGCTCGAATTTTGGCATACTTTCCATCGCCATCCATCAGTCATCAAGTAGCATTCCGTCCTCTGACGCAGGAGCTTGCAAAGCGAGGACACGAAGTTACTGTCATCACTACAGATCCTGCCTTTCCGAAAGGAGTAACGCCTCCAAATTTGACTGAAATAGACGTTCATGACATATCTTACGGAAAATGGATAGAAGAAGTGACAAAACAGAAAAGGGGCTCCAAAGAAGACAATATTTTCAAACAACTGAATTCCATGATACGAGCAATGACGGTAGTGTTTGACAATCAACTTAGAGATGACAGAATATATGCATTACTTAATGATAAGCAGAAAACATTTGATTTGCTTCTGTTGGAAGCTCTCTTCCCGCCACTTTTGGCATTTTCTCATATTTACAAGGCACCAGTGATCCAAATCAGTTCCTTTGGGGCCACATACCCAAATTACGAAACAGTGGGCGCTCCTACACACCCGTTACTCTACACAACTAATGTTCGTCGAAGACTAAATAATATCACGATTTGGGAAAAAGTAACAGAATTATATTATCACTATGGTGTAGAAAAATTACTATGGGATGTTTCCCAGACTTATGGAAATGCAATACTTAAAGAACACTTCGGACCAGATATACCTCCAATCTCAGATTTGTATGACAACGTTCATATGTTGTTTCTAAACATACATCCGTTATTTGAAGGCATTCGACCTGTCCCTCCATCTGTCATTCATATCGGTGGAATACACCAAAATCCAACAAAAGCACTGCCACAGGTAAGTGAACAATTAAAAGTCTTTTTAAAAGTAGTTAACAGCTGCATATAATTCACAGTTAAATTCGCACTTATGTTTCAGGATCTCCAGTCATACTTGGACTCATCTAAACATGGTGTTATATACATGAGCTTCGGTACGAATGTGGATCCCTCTCTTTTACCGCCGGAGAAAATACAGACACTAGTGCGAGTGTTCTCTCAATTGCCTTACGATGTTCTGTGGAAGTGGAATAAAGATGAACTGCCTGGACGAACTGACAACATCCGGATATCTAAGTGGCTACCGCAGTCCGATCTACTTAGTGAGTTTTTATTTTTAATTCCTGTATATTATTTAATTCAAGAGTGTTTAAAATAAATGTTTACATTATTTTGTAGAGCATCCCAAAATAAAACTGTTCATAACACAAGGAGGACTACAATCAACAGACGAGGCTATCACCGCAGGTGTACCACTCATCGGCATGCCGATGATAGGCGACCAGTGGTTCAATGTAGAAAGATATGAAACCTACAAGATTGGAATTAAACTCGAAATTGAATCGCTGACCGACGAAAATTTTAAGAATGCCATTAACAAAATAATAGAAGATGACAGGTCTGTATGCTTTTGTTTAATTTAAATTATTAAGTTACCAGCGGGTGCCCTTCCTGGAATACCTCATTGTTATATTTTAATCTTAGAAAATCCGAACTTGTACTAAGATACACAGCAAAAGTAATCAACGCTAATCCGAATGACAGTGTAAGATATCACGCAACAACCAGAAATACAAATGCTTTCTCACTTGCAGCTACCGACGGAACATCGCGCGTTTCCGCAGTTTGATACAGGACGCGCCTCAGAGTCCGCTGGAGCGCGCCGTGTGGTGGACGGAGTATGTGCTGCGTCACGGCGGCGCCAAGCACCTGCGCTCACCCAGCGCCAACATCTCGTGGACGCAGTACTTTGAACTTGAACTAGTATTTACATTACTCGCAGCAACCTTGATAGCCGTCACACTCACTGTATTAACACTTCGTATCGTCTTAGCATTTATATTTAAAAAATGTTTTGGTGCTCCTGATGTTAAAATTAAACAAAAATGATAAAGAAATAAAGTATAGTATAGTAAGTAAATAAAGTGTAGTGTTTTGCCCTCGGACAGGACGGATTTAAAGAGTTTCTGGAGGACTTTAAGTACCGGTGTTCCACCCGCTCTCAGAAGCTCTGAAGTGATTCCGTCCTCGCCCGGCGCCTTGTTGTTCTTAAGCTGCTCCAGGGCCATCCTAATCTCGTACCTACAGACTGATGTCCGAGATATCTTCGGTATAATGTCGGGACAAGTTGGGCTCTTGGATCTCCTACCCAGCTGTCAACGGGCTTTGCGACCGAAGTGTATAACTGTCCATAGAACCTCTGGATCTAGCCTAAAACCTTTGCTTTGGTCGACGCTATGCTGCTATCCTCCCGTTTCAGCTTTGTCATCTGGCTTTGCCCAATAGACTTTGTCCTTTGCGAACACTTAGGAGCCTTGGTTTCGCTGTATGGTAGACGTAGACGGACAACAAAGTGATCCAAAAAGGAGTTTTTTTTTTATTGAGAATTATCAAAACAACTATGTTTTTGTTAAAAATATTTACTTATTTTTTAAACAATTCTTATATATGGTACTAGCACTCCGCCCGCGACTTCGTCTGCGCGTGTTTCTAACTTCGAACTCAGTGAATTTAATGCCTCCTTATAGGATACTTAAAAACTTAAGGGACTTAAAAACTGAATGTGATGATATTAGATGATACTTTTATGTGGGTAGACATAGCAATAACAGAACTTTTCGTGGGCTCTTCACAAAATAATTAATTAAAAATAGTTTATTTGTATTTTTGATGAATTAAACTAGTTCATCTTCTACTTTACCTCCCCACACTTGCTATCTAATATTTTCAAGCATATCAAACTTGCCTTGGTTCACTGACACTGCAGTACATCATGGACTCGAAGCTTGCTGCCAGTCTGGAGGACCTACAACAGCTGTTTGGCTCCCGAATGCAGGAGTACGAGACAAAACTGCAACAAGCCACCGCTAATTCATCACCGGCTTCACCTGATATCACTTCCATTGCACGTGAGTTCTCCGACTTTAAACAGTTTGTCTGTCAAGCACTATCCACACTAAAATCTCAAATTGAGTTGCTTGCTGCTGGGTATGACAGACATGAAACTGCCATGCGAAGAAAGGTCCTGTTGTTCCATGGTGTTCCAGAGCAGAAGAATGAAAATTTAAATGTTGTGGTGAACAACATAATATTCAACCAAATTAAATTGACTGAGTTGGGAGACAAGAACATTATCCATGTTTGTCATAGGCTTGGATTCTCGCAGCAGAAGGCGCGTCCTATACTGGTACGATTCTTCAGGATGGAGCACCGGCAACTTGTATGGGATAGCAAGAAGGCTCTGAAGGGCACTGGCGTCACCATCTCGGAGTTTTTGACTCAAGGAAGGCATCGTGTGTTTGCGGCCGCGCGTAAACATTTCGGTATGTTAAATTGCTGGTCAATGGAGGGAAAGATTGTCGTTATTTGCCCTGACAAATCGCGCCACAAGCTCGAAACAGCAGGCGAACTTCAAGTTTTAATAGCCAAGTTCCCACTGAGTGCAGCCGACAACGAGGATTCTGTGCATTCTGAAGAACCTGGGTCTCCAAATGTAGCAGCTTCGGCTACACCGGCCAGGAGGTTTAGGAGGACGCGTCTGCGCAAGTAATTCTTCATTATCTGTTCGCTATCAATAACGGTTACAATCGCATTCACTTTATTTATTGTTTGTGCCGGTGGTTAAATAATTCATTTTGTTTGGTTTACCGACGCAATTTTTCTTTTTTGTTGTTGCCGGTATATAATTATTATTTACAAGTTTGCTGAACTTGCAACGAACGAAATGTTGACAATATTGTGACATGACAGTAGCTGACAGCTGCTGTCAGTGTCACTCATCCGTTCATTGCATTGAGATGAAGTTATATGGAGATGCCCCGATGTTCTATACATACATTTTGCTTATACAAATATGAGTCAAACATGAGACAGAGAGTGAAATATTGGTTTGTCTCTTTCTTTCTAATGCAGTAATCATATTTGACAAAAGAGACAACAATATTTCGGTTGTTGCTCAAAATGGAATATTTTGTTGGGATATTTCCCACAGTTACAGAAACGTGCCCATTTCGCCATTTTATGTGCCAAGTTTCGTGGTAGTTCTGCTGTCAAACAGTTGTTTACTTTTTGTTGAATTTAGATTTTTGAGTAAATTACGGAGTGTTTTCTTTTAAAAGTGCGTGTTACCATTAAGAAACAGTAATTCAACATGCCTGGATGTTCCATTGTGTCTTGTCATGCCAGGAAAAAGAAAAATCAGCCTGAATTGACTTTGTACAGGTTAGTAACACGTTTTCATGCAAAACTACATGAAATAGAACAATTTCGGTAAAGAAATCGCTATGTGACCTTGTTTTCATGGTTAGAGTATTAATATTTGGGTTTATTTCCGTCCTACAGACAATATTTTTCATTTCTTATTTTCGTTTGTTTGTTTACAATAATAATAGTGTTGTACCGTTGCTGTAATAGTTCCCGATACTAGTCCTTCGTTACACTGAAACTGTTACCAAATGATATATTGATAAAAAAATACTAATCATTTATAGGTTTCCCAAAAATGAAAGATTGAAGAAAAAATGGTTGGACTCTATCGGTGACGAAAAAATTTGTTCTCGAAGTAAAGACTGGCTTATGTGTTCACTTCACTTTGAAGAAAAATGTTTTAACAGAACACTTGATGTTATTAGGTTACATGAGAACTCTGTACCTACAATATTTTCGGTAAGTGTGTATTAAAATGATTGTTAAATAACAGCCTGGTTTTTTAGCCTAAGTTATATGGATAGTAATGCATATTTCATTTTTTTTTCAGACATCCAACAAAAAACAACTTCCAGAGTCATTTGTATTCTGTGAAACAAGCAACACTCAAGAATCTGATGTTTCTTGTACATCTACTGTAATAAAGGAACCATCTACCGTAATAGATGAACCATCTAGTGTAATGGAGGCACCATTGCAGTTGACCCATCAATTTGTGGGAACAGTGCACAAAGAGGTATGTAGATGTTGAATTTTTAACCGTTTTCTGACAAACAGACGGCAGCACATCAAGCGCCGCAATCTGTCAAAGACTTGTCAACTGTCACTTGAAAATAACTTTTAGCAATAAAATGCAATATGCAAATTATTTTTTAACGGTGCATTATTAAGTTATTGGTTAATAGTGCTGATACATTTGGCATGTTCGTGAAAAGGCGCTGTCAGATGGGACTGATCATCGCTTAGCTGTACACTTAACTTGCTACGTTGAGTGTAAAAAGAGTGTCCATGGAGTTTCTTGTCCGTTCTTTTCCATAGAGATCTTCGATCTGGAATGGGCACCTTTTTTTTTTTTTTTTTTTTTTTTTTAGGGTGGCAAAATCATCAAATGAGGCCTCCCGCCCTGGGTGGGGCAGAAGGGACTGTCAGACTCTTACTGACTAAAATCCACCCGTGTTCCTTCGGATGCCCTTTACGTTCCGGGGCCACGGTATCCTGGATTAAGAAAAAATCCGCGACCCCGGCAGGCATTTGGCCCCATAAGGGGCCCCGTCGGTGACGCGTGAAACACGACACGCCACCGACCCGGGCTTGGTCCTTGGTCGGACGGCGAGCTTACCCATTACTCACCGTCCGCAAGCCCGCTCCGCTGCTGTGCCCTCTGCTAATCAGAGGGACACGCATTGGAGCTTCCACCCGACAGGCTATTCGCATACGGGCAAAGAAACCCCCTTAGGCACACAGTGCCTAAGGAAGAGTTTTTGCCCGCATCCCAGGGCGCACCGGCCCGAAAAACTGGTCTTCCCCCCGGACGTATCCGTGAGGGAACTCCAGTCCACGGACGCACGTGGAGGTTACCTGTCTTAGCACCCCGGAATGGGCACCTACGGTATTTTCACAGTTATTATGTCTTGTGACTAGAACTGTAGCACCATAACAATTTTGTACTGATTTATTTTTATGTCTTTTGACCATTCAAAAGTGCCTGTAATTATTGGCCTAGTTGAAATAAAATTGATTTGATTTAACTATTTATCTTTTCTATTACAGGTTTTACAAACTGGAAAATATAAACCTTTAAAGAAAAATATGTCAAGCAACAGAAAACAATTAAACGCCTCAATAATAATAATAATTGGTGATTTGAAGGCTGTTGTGATAGAAGACTTGGCGGGACCAAAAGACTTTAAAAAAAAAAGACAAATTAAAAAGTCCAAAGGTTTACCTGTACAATCCGAATTAATCGTCAAATTTTAAATTAACGCTAACACATAAATATATGTATAATATTTAATTACAAGCAATAGCGCAAATGTGAAAATTTACATTTTTTTTACGTAACTACATGGATTATAATTCAATCATTAGCCCAGTCAACGAATGCTCAAAATAAGGTATAGAGGGAAAGTCTTGGAACACAATTTTTAACTACGCAACTTTGTTTGGACTAGTTAGGAGGTGAACATATCAAAAGTCCCCGCCCCTAGCCCTTGAGCTTTGGGGGAGGGGGGGGTTTGAAGGTACCATTTTTTGGTTTTTCGCTTATATCTCGGAAACCTTGCGTCCTAGCGCCATAACATGTACGAACGAAATAAAAGCTGAATAAATTCCCCATAAGTTTTGTTCAGTGAGCATTTCGATATCTTGTATAGTTTTCGAGGTATCTGCTCTTGAATGTCTATAATTTGGGAAAAATCATTTTACCTTTTCACATTTGGAAAGTTGTATTTGATATCGCCAAAGATCCAGAAAGCAGCAGCAGTCTTTTCATACCCTCTCTTTACCACCTACAATGAACAAACCCAAGGAAACCTGCATCTTGAGGTGATGTGAGCCTCCAGCTAAAGGGGTCTCTTACAATGCCCATGGGTATAAGTAATTCTTGAATTCGGTAGCCACTATCAAGCTTGATATCTCTTATCTACCTCCCACCGAGGGAGCAGTAAAAATTGCCCAGAAACTCATTCTAGATTATAATTAATAGATACATGAGTACAGGTCATGCTTTTAAGTTGACCAATAGGGAGATATCCGCATCCATAGGAACCTACAGAAAAACTATCTTAGGAACCTTTAACTTTTATTATGTAACCAATTTTGGCATATTTAATTTTTGGTCAAGTGTGAATTGTCCATAAAAAGGAGTTGCCCAATTTTTTTTAATGCCGTTCGACTCTCATTCAGGTGAGGGTCATTTTATGATATTGGAATACAATAATCGGAACGGTGGAAGTTGGTCAAACTTAGCAAAATATTTTTTCATACAAATTGTATGAACGAAAAAAATATTTATTTTTAATGATGCTATTTGGTTTAGTTAGGATAATTTCATGTTAGGATAATTTCATTGTATGAGAAGGATAATATCTGGTCAACAGAAGTGGGCCAAATCTTATGAAACGACTCGAATCTAACGAAATACGACTTTAGTTGTATACGAACCTAATATAAACTAAAATGAGTTTCTGCGCTATTTTTTACTGCTTCCTCGGTTGGAGGAAGACAAGAGACATGAAGCTTGATGGTGGCCACCGACTTCAAGAACTACTTGTACTTGTGGGCATTGAGGGAGATTTTTTAGCTGGAGCCCATACCAGCTAAACATGCAGGTTTCATCTGGCTGTGTTCATCGTAGGTGGTGAGGGAAGGGTCTGAAAAGACTGCTGCTGCTTTTTGGATCTTTGGCGATATCAAATACAACTTTCCAAATGTGCAAAGGTAAAAATGATTTTTCCCAAATTACAGACATTCAAGAGCAGATACCTCGAAAACTATACAAGATATCGAAATGCTTACTGAACAAAACTTATGGGGAATTTATACAGCTTTTATTTCGTTCATACATATTATGCCGCTAGGACGCAAGGTTTCCGAGATATAAGCAAAAAACCAAAAAATGGTACCTTCAAACCCCCCCCTCCCCCAAAGCTCAAGGGCTAGGGGCGGGGACTTTTGATATGTTCACCTCCTAACTAGTCCAAACAAAGTTGCGTAGTTAAAAATTGTGTTCCAAGACTTTCCCTCTATAATTGTTCGTTGACTGGACTATCATGGTATCTAGTCATAATACCATTATGTAATCCTAAAAGTACTAGGGATACTAGTATCCATACTCGTTACAGTAACACTATGTTTCTTGATTGGCACAACCCTAGCATTGGCCGCCATTTTATGTGCCCAGCGAACTTGTAGGTATCCACGTTTTTGGTGTAGGTATTTCCAGTCCATAGGATTATAAGTCTATGGTTCATTGGTCAAGATTGGTCACCTGTGGCGTTTCGTTCTACGCATAATTAGTTTAGTCAATAGGTTATTAGTTTTTCTTTTTTTTTTATTATTGTTTTGATTTTTGATAGTTGTAAAAATTCCTGCCAATGGTACTAGCAAGTTGGGGTGGTTTTCTCACCGTAGGAAAACTTTTTTTTTTACTTTTTTATCTTATTTTATATTTTATATCACATTAGTTAGCACATTAGTATATATTTTTATTTATTTTTTATATATTATATTTAAGGTAATTATTATAATGGATGATTTAGCTGATCTTAATGACAGCTTTTTTTCATGCTCTTCCTCTACTAGCTTTGTTAGTGCGGACAGTGACTCTTCGTTACCACTAACTTTACATGACAAATTATCTTCTCTTTTCTCCAATGACCCTAAAAATTTGCATATTGCACACATTAATGCTCAGAGTGTTCCTGGTCACTATTCTGATCTTCTGGCATCATTTAGCAGTGCTCATTTGGATGCTCTATTAATTTCGGAGTCTTTTCTGAAGCCATCTCTCCTATCTACACATTATTCTCTCCCTGGCTTCGTCTTGATCCGCAATGATAGGACTGGCAAAGGTGGAGGAGGTGTTGCAATTTATTTGCGTCCTGATTTACCCTACAGGGTAGTCAGTTCATCTCCTTCGCTATATTCTGGATCGGCTGAGTACTTGTTTTTAGAGATATTAGTTCACCACACCAAAGTGTTGCTGGCAGTCCTTTACAGTCCAAATCTTCATGTTGACTACTTTGATTCCCTTGAGTCCATCCTTAGTGATCTTTGTCCCTTATATGAGCATGTTGTTTTGATGGGTGATTTTAATACTTGCCTGATTAAAAATGACTTTCGATCTACCAAACTTCTCTCAATATTGTCTTCATTTAATCTTCAAGTTTTACCTCTCTCTGCTACTCACTATTTTCCTAATTGTTCTCCTTCTCTTCTAGATCATCTCATGATTATCTCTTCCCCCAGTAATGTTTCTTTTCATGGTCAACTTAGTGCTTCATTTTCATACCACGATCTTATCTACGTATCTTATCGCATTCGTGTTCCAAAACGTAAGCCCCAGCTTTTATATCTCCGTAATTTCAAAGGCATAGATCTGGAGGCATTGCAGCGTGATGCCAACTCTCTTGACTGGTCCCCTTTATTGGAGAAGGATTGTATTGATGAGAAAGTGGGTTATTTTAACTCATCAATCCTCAACTTGTTCGACCGACATGCTCCCATTCGGCGTGTCAAAGTAAAATATAACCCTGCACCATGGATTACATCGCAAATTAAAGAACTAATGGCTCGCAGGGATAAGGCTAACAGTAGATATAAGCGCAGACCATCAGAACTGAATCTCTGTTATTATAAATCGCTGCGTAACCGCTGCAATCATCTGTGTAAAGATGCTAAGAGACGCTATTTCCACGACCAACTCGACAACCGCAGTTCTTCCGATGTTTGGAAATTCCTGAAGTCGGTAGGCATTGGCAAAACTTCTACCAATCAGTGCAAGGATGTGGACCTCAACGACCTCAATAAACATTTTTCTTCCCTTCCCTTTTCTCTCGATCCTTGTGTTAAAGCTATGACTCTGGATAGTCTATCTAATTTGTCACTCCCACCTTGTTCTCCTTTCACTCTAAGCAATGTTTCTGAAGCTGACGTCAAGAAATCTGTTCTTGCTATCACTTCATCAGCAGTCGGTAACGATAAGTTGAGTTCTAGAATGGTTACTCTCATCCTTCCCTCCTTACTTCCTGTTCTCACTTACTTATTTAATCATTCTTTTTCTTGTAGTTCTTTTCCTTCGGCTTGGAAGCAGGCTCACTGTTATATATGTATGTGTGCATGCGGCACCCACCCGCCGTGTTATTTTGTGAATACATGTCAGTACGCTAACAGCAAGCTATCGTTTCACTTGTCCCCATCCCACGTATTTATCAGTGGCGACGAGTACCTACATTATAAAAAAAAAAACCAGTAACGGAAAATGTCCGGTGCAATATTCGGGATTTTGTCATCGTTTGACCATAATACCCAGTCTTGGGAAACGTACAAGGCTCGGATTTCACAGTGGTTCATCGCAAATGACATAAATCCAACTAAAGATGCGGCGGGAACAAAGCGACGAGCGATTCTACTTAGCGCGCTCAGCGATGGCACGTACAAACTGGCAGCTGATCTCGCTCTGCCAAAGCAGCTACAGGACGTGCCATACGAAGATATCGTCGGATTGCTAGACGAGCATTTCACTCCCAAGCGCTGTGGGTTCAGCGAGCGGTTCAAGTTTTATGCGGCTATGCAGCAGACGGGAGAAACGTTTAGTCAGTGGGCAGCGCGCCTGCGTGGGTTGTCGGCGCACTGCGGTTTCACTAACGTGGGCGAAGCTCTCCGAGACAGATTCGTCATGGGAATGAGTTCTGGGCCGGAGAGGGATAAGCTCTTCGCACAGGACCTTAAGGACCTGACTCTGGCCAAGGCCGTGGAGTTGGCGGAGAGTGTACACTGCGCGCGCGCGGGCGCGGCGGCCGCGCAGCCAGCACAGGTACATCAAGAACAGCTGTTTAAAATTACACAAGCACGGCAGCGAGCGAACACCGCTGAACGCAGCTCCGCAGGTGATAAAGTGCAGTGTCAAGTGTGTGGGTATTACAACCACAAAACATCTCAGTGTCGTTTTGCGAAATCCAAATGTAAAAAGTGCAAATCTGTCGGTCATTTACGCAGAATGTGTAAAAATGTAAATTTTTTGGAAGCAAGTAACGTGGATGAGGGCGATGACGGTGAGTGTTTCAATATTCGTTCAGTGAAAGGTGAGCCTATGGTCGAAACGATTTCAATTTCGGGAGTTCAACTTAAATTTGAGGTAGATAGCGGTTCAGCCGTTACAGCGATCTCCGAGAGCACGTACAAAAAACATTTTACGAATGTGCCATTGTCATTAACAAAAAAACGGTTATTATCTTACCGGTGCTAAGATTCCATGCTTGGGGCGAGTACTCTTACCAGTTACTTACGAGCAGCAAACACATTCGCTTAGTGTTTATGTCGTACGAAATGCCGCTGCGGAGATATTAGGCCGTGATTTTATTTCGCGTTTCAAGTTAGAACTCATACCGGTTCGTTATTGTAAACAAACCAATGGAAGTAGTGAAATAGTGTCTAGGCTAGAAAAACAATACCCATCAGTCTTTTCAGATAAATTGGGACGATTTAATAAATACAAAGTTAGTCTACAATTAAAGGACAACTCGAAACCGGTTTTCATTCGCGCGCGGCCGATAGCATTCGCTTTGCGAGAAAAAGTAGATAAGGAAATAGATCGTTTGTTGTCATTAGGCGTGTTAGTGCCAGCGAGTCATGCGCAGTATGCTTCACCGATCGTACCTGTATTAAAGAAATCGGGTTCGATTAGGATTTGCGCCGACTATTCGACAGGTGTAAACAAACAGCTGGTTGTCGATCAGTATCCTTTGCCTACTATAACCGAATTGTTTGCGAAATTGCATGGCGGTCAACAATTTACAAAATTAGACCTGTCAAATGCGTACAATCAATTCGAATTAGATGAGAAATCACAGGAATTGACTTGTATCAATACGCACCGTGGCCTTTTTAAATATACAAGAATGGTTTTTGGTCTTTGTTCAGCACCGAGTTTATTTCAGCGGGCCATGGAGACCGTGTTAGCGGGCGTGCCGGGCACGCTGTGTCTGCTAGACGACGTGCTCGTTACGGGCGAAAACACTGAACAACACTTGCGTAGGCTCAATGAGGTGCTGAAAAGATTACAAGACGCAGGCCTCACACTGCAGAGGGAGAAGTGTGAGTTTTTTAAAGATGAGGTCGATTACCTGGGTTACGTTATTAATAAAGACGGCCTAAACAAATCTCCGCTTAAAGTCAAGGCTATGATAGAAGCGCCGGTACCTATGAACGTAAATCAGCTGCAATCTTTCTTGGGGTTGGTAAATTATTATAGGAATTTTGTCCCCAACGCGTCTAGCATATTAAATCCGCTATATGATTTACTGAAAAAGGGAGTTAAATGGGTTTGGTCGGAAGAACATAATAAAGCGTTTGTCGCCATTAAGGAATGTCTAGCTTCGGAACAGGTGTTGGCCCATTTTAATCCGGCCGCACAATTGGTGCTCACTGTAGATGCTGGACCAGCTGGATTAGGGGCGATATTATCACAGATCGACGCCGACGGCGAACGTCCGATATCTTTCGCGTCGCGAACTTTAAACGCGGCCGAGAAACGATATTCGCAAATCCAGAAGGAAGCGACCGCGATCATTTTTGGGGTACGCAGGTACCACCAGTATTTGTACGGCCGTGCCGTTCCGTTCACTCTCCGGACGGATCACAAACCCCTTTTAACGATTTTCGGCCCGTTTCGTGGCATACCAGAAGTGTCCGCGAACAGGCTGCAACGATATGCTATGTTTTTAAGCGGTTACAATTTTAACATAGAATACATCCGGAGCGCTGACAATAGTGCGGATTATTTATCGCGAGCCAGCCTGCCCGAGCAGGCGGGGACGCGCGCGGCGGAGAAGGGCGCGCTCGGCGACGCTGAAGCCGCACAAGACATACCTGATCGCGCCTCGTACATCAATTTCGTAGTAGAAGGTAATTTACCGGTAACACTAAACCAGTTGCGCGAACAAACTCGTAAAGATGCAACTTTGCAAAAAGTGATTAATTTCATCTTAAACGGTTGGCCTACGAAAATGGTAGATGTTACCTTAAAACCGTTTCATTTATGTAGGTTACAATTGTCTTATGAAGACGGCTGCGTTATGAGGGGCCACAAGGTAGTTATCCCTGAAAACCTTCAAAATATGGTGTTAACAGAACTTCACCGGTCGCATCTAGGTATAGTAAAAACAAAGCAGAGGTCCGGTCTAGGTTCTGGTTTCCCGGGGTTGACGCTGCACTGGAAAGCATGATAAATTCGTGTGATGTGTGCCTACAGCTGCGCCCGACGCCGGCGCGCGCGCCTCTCGCGCAGTGGCCGTACCCGCCGTACCCGTTCCATAGAGTACATTGCGATTTCCTCGGCCCTATTAACGGTAACACATTTTTAGTTATTGTAGACGCATATACGAAGTGGGCAGAAGTGTATAATATGAAAACCGCGTCGACGTCTGCGGCAACAATCGAAAAATTGTGCGATTTTATGTCTAGGTTCGGAATTCCTCATACTTTGGTTAGTGACAATGGCACGGCATTTACTTCGCGTGAGTTTGAGACTTTTTGTGCACTGAATGGTATTTCGCATGTGACGTCACCGCCATATAATCCTGCTAGCAACGGACAGGCGGAATCCTATGTTAAAATAATTAAGAAGGGCATTAAAGCTAGTTTGCTTAGCGTCAAAGGAGTACAGAATTCTTATAAAAATCTTTTGAAATACTTGTTTGATTATAGAAATTCAATACATACGACAACCGGAGTTTCGCCTGCCGAGCTAGTATACGGCCGCAAACTCAGGTCACGCTTGGACCTGATTAACCCTCATGTGCCGACGCCCTCATCTCCGTCACTTGCTAACGTTGTACGTAAAAAACAGTGTTCACAGAATAAGGCATCAGGAGGCCAAAATAAACAGTGTTTCTCAGAGGGAGACCAAGTAATGTTTAAGAAATATACAACTAACGGTAAATTTACATGGTATCGGGGTACAATTGTAAAGAAAGTAGGCAAAATCGTATATATAGTAAGAGACAATATCACATCAATGACTTTTAAAAAGCATAAAAATCAAATAGTGGCGTACAAGGGCTACGATAACGCGCGTTACGACTATGCCGACATAGACATGGAGTTCCAGTGCGATGACTCATCACCCGATGTCGGTCGAGCGCCGACGGAGGACGCGCAACCTATCGCGGAGGAGGACAGGAGAGATGACCCTGTTATTGAGCTTCACGATAGCCAAAACCAGGCACTACCAGGTGGAGATCCGCATGGGTCATCGATAATACCAGGCCCGGACCGGTCGGATGATGACGACTTCCAGGAGGCTTTGCCTGACCAAGAACCAACCGTACAGTCAGCAGAGCCCAAACAAGGGTCCAGCAGTAGTACTCTGGCAACCACTCCTCGGTCTAAACGCATTCGCCCTAAGGTTAATTATAGACAATACTTTTAGGTTAAGGCAATTGTTATTGTGTTCTCAACTGACGTGTATCTAACTAAGGGGAGGAATGTTATATATGTATGTGTGCATGCGGCACCCACCCGCCGTGTTATTTTGTGAATACATGTCAGTACGCTAACAGCAAGCTATCGTTTCACTTGTCCCCATCCCAAAACCAGTAATCCATCCTCGCTATCTGATTTTAGGCCCATCTCTATTCTCCCATTTCTTTCTAAAGTTTTTGAGCACTTAGTCCATAAACAATTAACGTTTTTCTTGACGTCAAACTCCTTAATTTCCCCTTTTCAATCTGGTTTCCGTTCGGGTCACAGCACAGTAACTGCGCTTTTAAAGGTAACTGACGATATCCGCTGGGCAATGGAGAATAGGTCACTTACTGTTCTCGTGTTGCTTGATTTTAGTAGTGCCTTCAACTCGGTGGATTTCGACATTTTGCTTGGTATCCTTAAATCTCTAAATTTTTCTTCTTCCGCTTTAGCCTGGTTTGATTCTTATCTTCGGGGACGTTCTCAGTGTGTTCGCCTAGAAGAGAATCTCTCTGATTGGTGTAGCCTTACTGAGGGCGTTCCTCAGGGTGGCGTTCTCTCTCCTCATCTTTTCTCAATTTTTATTAATATGGTTACGAAAGTAATCTCTTCTAGTTTCCATCTTTATGCGGATGATCTGCAGCTTTATCGTCATTTTACTACAGCAGATGCGGCGTCTGCCATTGGTGCCATGAATCTAGACCTGGCCAATATCAATGCCTGGGCTAAGTCATTTGGCCTGCGAATTAACCCATCTAAATCGCAGGCCATGATCATAGGCAGTCGATTTGTCCGTGGTGCGGGTCTTGTTGCATCTCTGCCGCCTTTATACCTCGACGGTGTGTGTATCGACTACACAGATACTGCCAAAGATTTGGGTGTAATCATTGATTCCAATCTCTCATGGCGGGCTCAGGTCAATGAAGTCAGTCGTAAGGTACACTTTTCCTTGCATTCGCTGAAACGTCTCCAGAGTGTCTTGCCCTTGAAGACTAAAATTTCTTTGGCTCAAACTCTTGTTCAGCCGATCATAGACTATGCCGATGCCTGCTATTTGGATGCTACTGAAGAGCTGTTAAACAAACTGGAGCGCTTGCAAAATTTATGTATTCGATTTGTTTTCGGTCTCCGTAAATATGATCACGTCTCCCACTTTCGCAAGGAACTCAAGTGGCTCCCAATCCGCCTTCGCAGGAACACTCGTATCCTTTGTCTCCTTTTCAACATCCTTCACAACCCTTCCTATCCCTCTTATCTGCGAGAACGATTTAGTTACGCCCGTCCTAGTGACGCACCTTGCAGGTCGCATCTCAGATCCCTACTTAAATCCCCTCCTCATAAATCCAGTTACTATTCTTATTCCTTCTCCGCCCATGCTGTAAAGCTGTGGAACTCACTTCCGCCTAGCATCCGTGACTTAACTACAATTTCACTATTTAAAAACAGATTAAAAGAGCATTATCTATCACAATTGTAATTTATTGATATATATATATATATATATATATATATATATTTATTTATTATATTTTTTGCATTAGGTACCTATATATTTTTATAAGTGTATGTATAAGTATTAATATTTATTTATTATTATGTATGTATTCGTACGTTATAGGTTAGGTTAGATTAGGTTAGCATCCACTTTTTGACGGTTTTTATTCCTCCTCTCACACACTATAGTCTACATTTCTTTTTCTTTTCTCCTCTCGCGGGTCTGCTGGCAGAAATTTCTATATAGAAATAAGCAGTACCCTTGTACTGAGTTCTATGTTTTTAGTTATCCTGTGTTGTATTTTGTGTGTACATAAATAGTAAAATAAATAAATAAATACTTTTGGAAAATCTAAAAATGGTCTATTAGTTTGTAGTAGATGTTCACCCCACTAGGGGTTGATTTTTGAAATATAAATCAATACGCATCCTTTATTCGATTGCGAGATAATTTATGCCCAGTTTTGAGGTTATCGAAGCAAACAGTAAAATCATTCACTAATAATCACCCCTTTTCACCAACTTAGGGGGTGATTTTCGAAAAACTCAAAAACACGTGTTTAATTATTTTTTACCTAATTTCTATAAAAAAATAATAATGCCTGTCTTTTATTTACTTATTTACTTATACTCATATTCGTACCAAGTTTCAAGTTTATAAACCTAAGGGATAAGATTTTACATCCATAGGTTTTCACCCCCTTAGAGGTGGATTTTCGCAAAATCCCTTTTTAGTGCTCACCTACATAATAAATTACAACTACCGACCAAAATTCGGGTAATACGTTTAGCGGTTAAAGATCCTCCCCTTTAAACTTGAATACCCCTTTTCACTAACTTGGGGGGTGATTTTCGAAAAATCCAAAAACACGTGTTTAATTATTTCTGATCTAGTATATAAATACTGATTTTGTAACAATGTACCCGCAAGAATAAATAATGAGTACTTAGTTCAAGATAATGACTCACAGGGTCGCGGGACTGTCTCATCAGGTAACCGTGACCCTGGAACGTAAAGGGATATTTAAAGATCACCGTGGATTTTCGTCACTACGAGTCTGATATTACTTCCTGCCCTAACCTGGCAAAATCATCAAATTAGTCCGCCCAGGTGGCCTACCACGAGCTCTTAACGCGATCCAGTTTATGCTCAGGGAACGAGATGGCGCTAGACAACTTGTATAGCTCTGTCGCCTTCCCACAGCCTAAACTGGATCGCATTAAGAGCTCGTGGTAAGGATCCAGAACTCATTTGATGATTTTAACAAGATAAAAAAAAAGATCTAATGACTCAGGTTTATTTAAGCACTATTAAATTGTAAATGTCTTTCACAAGGTACGTTTAGTGTTAACGGGTCATAAGGAGAACTATCGTAATATTCGTAAATATAAAATACTACAGTCGTTGCGTTGTTTGTCATACTTACCGAAATATATCGTACTTAAATGTAATAATGTATGTATATGGAGCACGGACGTGGGAATGCATGCTGCCATCTTACAATGAATAATTTACCTCTTGAGACCTGTAATGCACCAAATACAAAGAACCGCTCTAGAGAGCTGAAAAGATACTTTCTAGCTTACTTTCTAGATTTTAAGACGATCTAGAAAGTCTCTTTTTAAATGACTTTCCATATATTAATTTATACACCGTGTTCCGGACGATATACATAAACTTCGACCAGATGTTCAAACCACGGAAGTAAGCATTTTTCATTATGGACACATTAATAAATTCTTATTTTTTATTTTTTGTTAATTTTCATACAAACTAAATACCTAGACGTAAATAACCCGATATGCATGCCTCTTTATCCGAATTGGCAACGTCGTATTTTCATTCATAACATTTGGCGGGCTGAAACAAATGAAATGCAAATAGTATTTGATAGATTTATCATTTTAATTGCACTAAGCGGCAACATAGGCCAAATTATGATACTTTCTCACTGCATAGCTCAATTAAATTTCATTAAATGAAATTACAAATATCTTTGTAACGAAGCCTTTTTAAGTACTACTTCCTTTGTTGGATTTGATTTGTAAAAGCCATAGAAGTATTTGCTAAAGTTTATGGATAACGTGAAGAACACGGTGTATACTTGTTATCAGTGGCGGATTTCCCCTAAGGCCCAGTGGGCCCGAGCCTAGGACGGCCCGAAATTAGGGGCGGCCAATGGTGTCAAAAAAAAACTTAAATCTCTAATAATCCCCTGAAACTTTAGAATACTGTTTTTAAACTAGCAGCTTTAAGTTAAAGTTGACCAATTTTCTGAATCAGTGTAAAGTGGGCAATAAAGTAAATTCAGTAACAATTCAGTCCATGTGATGGTTGCTGAGAAAAGGGAGTCACGTTGTGTGGGGCTTAGAGCGGCTAGAACTGCAAATCCGCCACTACTTGTTATAGCACCGAGTCGCCGTGTCTGGCCATTCCGCTGTTATACCCGCGATGGTTTTGCAGTACCTATTTTTGTCCTTCCACCAAACGCTTGTAAAACTATCTTGGTAAATAAACGAAAAAAATAACTTAGAGTGACGTGATAAAATCTTCAAATAAGTCCTCCCACCCAGGGCAGAGCAGGAGGGACTTACAGACTCGTACGACTAAAATCCGCGGTGTCCTTCATTAGCCCTTTACTTTCCGGGGTCACGGTAATTCGTAAATCTCGCGACCCCGGCAGGATGTGGCCCTCTAAAGGGCCCCGTAATAATGCTGACACTCTTTGAGGCGCGTGTTAGAAAATGGATGTGTGTGTGTGATAAATAGGATATGTATTTCTAGTTTTATTGACATTAATATCGACTTTATTATCAAGTTTTAGATATCAGGATGGTTAATGTTATTTATTTACTGTATGTAAGGTATCTCTAAGGATTTTTGTACAGGAATGGGTTTATAAAGGAAAGCACAAATCCAAGACTAGGTATTTATTACCAAGCTACCTCCGTTCGCAAACCCTAGGTCTTTCGTGGAGAAGAACGGAGAAAGAAACTCCACGGCAACATATTTTACACAGTTATAAAACATACAATATCAGTACACATTTATAAAACATACATTATCATTATCAATAATATTCAGATCATAATAAATATCTATTAACTTACATTTTCACTGTAGAACGTTAGAACACAAATTATAACTTTCAGCTTCACACACTTGGATTCTCTATTATTATTTCACATTTATCAAACAGAACAACAATCAGAGCACGGCTTATCTCATATAGCGATTGAAGAATAATGACCACGAATGTGAGGGTACATCTGTTTTCATAAACCTAGAATTGTACCACTCCCAAGAAATATTACCGTCATTATTAACCAATCACAGATCCTCTTACAAATTATTGTATAGATTAGCCACAAAAAGTTATTATAGTTATTATATGGAATGAACAAACGAAAAATAAATAAATAAATAAATAATTTTCAAGTAGTCTCTGGCCTTGACATATCAGTCCTATCACCTGCTGCGCGTGAATTTCAGAAAGATATCAGGGCAGTGACCGACCAGCAGTTCATATAATAGCCTCTGGCCTTGACATATCAGTCCTATCACCTGCTGCGCGTGAATTTCAGAAAGATATCAGGGCAGTGGCCGACCAGTAGTTCATACAATAGTCTCTGGCCTTGACATATCAGTCCTATCACCTGCTGCGCGTGAATTTCAGAAAGATATCAGGGCAGTGACCGACCAGCAGTTCATAATCCTTACTTACAATCTTACTTATAACTTTACTGGGCAGACTAAACACCCCGCCGTCGGTGAAGCTCAATCACCCGCAGTCAGTGAATGTCTAACCACAGCCAAGGTTTTATTTATTCATCCATATTACATATCATACAATCATGTTTTTAAATTTAGTATCATAAACCTTCACTAATATAAAATACAATACATACGATAGCACAGTAACACTTATTTCTCTAGATTCAACTTAGTTTCTTTTTTTTTCTCTTTTATTTGTATTTACAAAGTGTATATAATTATATCATGGACAATATGACGTCTATCACTTGTTCATTTTTCATTTTTTTTGCATGGTATTATGTACATGAATATTTTTTTTTTGCTACACGAGTCAAAGGATTTGCATTTAATTTTCCAAAGAAATCGACTCGGTTATGCTGACAATTATTATTATCATTGCGAATAGTTCTATCAAGTTGAGACCTTTTCAAAATCATGATTGTTTAGCCGATTTACTAAGCTATACTTTTAATTCTGAGGCTAAGATTCAGATCGTATTTCGGTTCATTCGATCAAATTGTAACTAGTTTTCATATTATTCAAGTAAAGATTTGTTCCATTTTATCATAATATTTAGGTTCTTAAAGTCATAATTAAAGCACCTTTTTATTTTGTGAGACAAACAGCAAACAGATGTTTAATAAACCTATTGCAAAATCAAAGAAGATTTTTCTTGAAAAAAATAAAACATAATATATAAACTCTTAATCGTATCTTATGAAAATGACCTCCTGATTAACTTGGTCATTGAACAGAAGATCTACAACTACTCTTTCTTTTAATATCAAAGCTTATAAGCCAGTTAAAATACTACTTCAAAAAGACCATCAATTTGTATTTTGAACAGTTTCTCTTCAACTATTTTTTTAAAATAACAGTTCAAATTGTTATAAAACAAGTGGTTTTTTTTTTGTTTAGGGCACTATTTGTTATTCATTCGAGCTTTATGTTTCATTTCTACACTAAATCATATTTTTAGACTCTCAATAGTAAATTACTTATTTACAAAAATGATCAATAGTTAAACATCTATTTGTATGCTGCGTAATCTTTTCTAGTAGTATCGGATTTAATGTTGATTTTTTACATTGGGTTGGCATAAGGACTTTCCTAGCGGGACCGACGGGGCATATGAACTATGAATTCTATTCTATAAGTAGGGGAAAACACCAACATGTATAAAAAATGAGGGGAATTAACACTTAACCATAGAATAACTTTTTTTAGACAGTCGAAATTAGGGACTACAATTTTTGGTTTGATAATAAATAATGTTATTTATCAATTCACATTGTTATAACTTTGATTGTTTTGAAATTGAAATTATCATATGCTAATGTTTCAAAAATAGGTGATATCTAAGTAAAGTTCAAAAATGTAACATAGTAAGACTCCGGTAGGTTTTATTTAAAGCTATTCATACTCCTAAATATTTATTTATTTTAATTTTAAATGTAGTAATTTGTCATAAATGGTAATTTTAAAGTTTTATACAATATTTTAAACTTGTTTTTTTTTTTTAAATAAAAACGCTGTTCAAATTCAAACCGATTTCAACCTGTGTTTCAAAACAACTTGTTTTAATCATGCCAACCCTTGCATTTTGCAAATGAAAGCTATACTAAATTAACAAAAATTTCAATAGTCTCAACTCTCATATTTTCTTCGGATCAAAAGATATTTCATTTAGTTTACTTGTTTTTCCAAGCAACAACTATTTACTGATTTTTTTGTTTTGCGAAAATATATGCTTTTTTGCAAAAGAAACCTGAAATGTCAATTATTTTTTGCTGTATTATTGTTTGTTGGCCCTAGTAAATTTAACATTAGATAAAAGTTTTCGTGTGACAAAAAGCTACAATTTTGTTGATCAGTGTAACCAATTTCCTATCAATCGACAGGTATTTTCAAATACTTCTAATTAAAGTTGTTATTGCTTTGAAGGTCAAACCTCGATAAAATATACACAAACTGTTTCAGATAATTCTGTTACAGTTTCGTCGTCCTATTATTTTTAATGTAAACAGAGTCATTTTTATAAATAAAAAGTATACACACATTCTTTTTCTTTGCAAGTACCTGACATCACTTTCTTTTGTTGTATTCCTATTTAATTTCGTTAACATTCTAATATAGCTTAGCCAAATAATTTAAAAAAATAACACTATTTATATCTAGGACCTTTTCATCTCACTTTTGGATTTAAACATATTAAACTAATAGGAATACTAACATAGGAATAAGGAAAACTGTTACTAACACAATGAGTCAATGTTACTTGAGATAAAGAGATATTATAATAATAATAAAGCAGAGCCTCTGGAGGCCTTACCGACATTAGTAAAAAGTTCATACTGTGGTGCAGAAGTTCTCGTTCCGTTATCCTCGACATGGCTTCGATCTTTTTCAGTAGCATCGTAGTCCCGTTGTTCGAGATGGCAGCACGTTTACATCGCTCTTCTAAAGTCAACTCATCCATCCGATGACGTCACGGCTTTTCAGCAGGGATGTGCCGATTGACAGCTCCAACGTTGATTATGAAATATACAAAAAGAATTGCATTAGAATTAATAAATAGATTAGGGCACACATCCCACTACTGATGTTAGAAAATGGATGTGTGTGTGTGTGATAAATAGGATATGTATTTCTAGTTTTATTGACATTAATATCGACTTTATTATCAAGTTTTAGATATCAGGATGGTTAATGTTATTTATTTACTGTATGTAAGGTATCTCTAAGGACTTTTGTACAGGAATGGGTTTATAAAGAAAAGCACAAATCCAAGACTAGGTATTTATTACCAAGCTACCTCCGTTCGCAAACCCTAGGTCTTTCGTGGAGAAGAACGGAGAAAGAAACTCCACGGCAACATATTTTACACAGTTATAAAACATACAATATCAGTACACATTTATAAAACATACATTATCATTATCAATAATATTCAGATCATAATAAATATCTATTAACTTACATTTTCACTGTAGAACGTTAGAACACAAATTATAACTTTCAGCTTCACACACTTGGATTCTCTATTATTATTTCACATTTATCAAACAGAACAACAATCAGAGCACGGCTTATCTCATATAGCGATTGAAGAATAATGACCACGAATGTGAGGGTACATCTGTTTTTATAAACCTAGAATTGTACCACTCCCAAAATATTACCGCCATTATTAACCAATCACAGATCCTCATACATTTAACCACCAGTTAAATAAGTAATAAAATAAGCAATAATAAACGAATCTTGTACAGTAGAACCATTTTAAAACTTGAATAGATAATTAAGAAATTCAGTAAGTATTTATTTGTAACCTAGACATAATTCGATAAATATTTGAACATCAACTGATTTCGTTCGGAAATTATTTAATCGTTGTTTTAAATATATTGTTATTATTTATTACAAAGGGGCTATATACCATATCTATCACAATAATAAGCAAATCTTGTACAGTAGATTCATAAGCTTGATTAGATTTATTTGCAATCTGGACATAATTCGATAAATATTTGAACATCAACTGATTTCGTTCAGAAATTATTTGATAGTTGTTTTAAATAATATATTGCTATTATTTATTACATAGGGGCTATATACCACATCTATCACAATAGTAAACAAATCTTGTACAGTACTATCATTTTATAACTTGATTAAATAAATTAGAAATTCAGTATGTATTTATTTTTAACCTTAACTTAAATCGATAAAAATATTCAATTGTTATTTATTGCATTGGGGTTATATACCATATCTAACACGCGCGTGGAACACAACGCGCCGTTGACCCGGGCACATGTTCCATGGTCGGACAGCGAGTCGCCCATTATTCGCCGCCCGCATGCCCGCGCCTGCGGTGGCCGGAGATTGCGTGACGTGCGTCGCCGTGGGCGTCTACCACTGCGGCTGGGGTGCAGGGAGGACGCTCTCCTCTCTCTCACGCGGCGCGCTAGCATGACTGCTTCGCCGAAGGAGGCGACCGCTTCCCACTCCATCTCGCCCCACAGCATGGCCTCGACCAATTCCGGGCGCGAGAGGTCTCAGACTATCGCCGTCGTGAGGACACGGCGGTGCCCTGCCCAAGCGGGGTAGTCCTGCACCGTATGCTCCACCGTGTCCTCCGGGCGATCCTCGCAGTGATGACACCCAGGCGTTTCATCCCTCCTTATCCGACACAGGTACCTCACGAAACTTCCGTGTCCGGTGAGAACGCCGTGACGCCTATCCAGCCACTCCTCAAACAGAGGTCTTACTGCCGCGATTGCAGCGTGCGCGCGATAAGACACGCATAGAAAATCTTTCTGTAATATTTTTAAGCCTGGTCATGGTGATTATAATTTTATCTTTATACTTGAGACGATCACAGCTGTTGATCACTCACTAGTAAAATGATATACCTAAACTTGTAGGATTTATTTCTTATTTTAATAATGATTATCTACAATTTTGAGCTAGTCATGCTGAACAGCTTTCTTCAGTAAAATTGATCTATTTAAGACAATCAAACACTCATCTTTTATTAGTTTAGTTACAATCGAGCAAGATGTCGGGTACGTTTTGGCGCATTGTTACGGCGTATATTATTGTACTCATAAGTCAAATCGAAGCGGCGAGGATCCTGGCATACTTCCCGACGCCTTCCATTAGTCATCAAGTAGTGTTCCGTCCTCTGACTGAGGCACTGGCCCTTCGAGGGCACGAAGTCACCGTCATCACAACTGACCCTGCCTTCCCTAAAGGAGGCTCACCTCCAAACTTGACAGAAATAGACGTCCACGACATATCTTACGGAATATGGTTGGAAGAAGTGATGAAAGCACAAAGGGGCGTTGACGAAAATGATGTTGTGGCACCAATGAAGACTGTGGTACAAACAATGATGAAAGTATTTGACAAGCAGCTTGAAGACGAAAATATACAGATTTTAATAAACGGCAAACAAAAAACATTTGATTTGCTTCTGTTAGAAGCTTTGATGACACCATGTCTGATATTTTCTCATGTTTATAAGGTGCCAGTGATTCAAGTCAGTTCGTTTGGTGCCGTGTTTGGTAATTATGAATCAGTAGGCGCACCTACTCATCCAATCCTGTACCCATTAGGTAGTCGTCGAAGATTAAACAATCTCACAATGTGGGAGAAACTGACAGAACTGTATTATAACTACAAGCTAGAACACGTAATATGGGACATTTACCACAACTTGGGCAATCCTATTCTTAAAAAACACTTTGGACCGGACATACCTGCACTTTCAGAATTAATTAACAACGTTGACATGTTGTTTCTGAACATACATCCCATGTTTGAAGGCATTCGACCTGTTCCTCCTTCTGTGATCTACATGAGTGGCTTACATCAGAAACCTACTAAAGAACTACCAAAGGTTTGTATAGAAATCAAAAACGTCACGCGTTGTTGGGCAGTAAGCAAAAATATCAAGTTTGACTTTGTCAACCTATGTTTCAGGATCTCAAATCATACTTGGACTCATCTAAACATGGTGTGATATACATAAGCTTCGGTACAAATGTGGATCCCTCTCTTTTACCGCCGGAGAAAATACAAACACTAGTGCGAGTGTTCTCTCAATTGCCTTACGATGTTCTGTGGAAATGGAACAAAGATGAACTGCCTGGACGAACTGACAACATCCGTATATCCAAGTGGCTACCGCAGTCCGATCTACTCAGTCAGTTTTATTTTTAATTCCTAGATATAATTCATTAATTATTTAATTCAAGACTGTTTATAATAAATATTTGCATTATTTTATAGAACATCCCAAAATAAAACTGTTCATAACACAAGGAGGACTTCAATCAACAGACGAGGCTATCACCGCAGGTGTACCACTCATCGGCATGCCGATGTTAGGTGACCAGTGGTTCAATGTAGAGAGATACGAGTTTCACAAGATTGGTGTCAGACTAGACATAGAAACGCTGTCAGAGGAAAATTTAAAGAATGCCATAAGCACGACAATTGGAAACGACAGGTCTGTGGAATTTAGTTGTAGTTTAAGCCCAGCATTAGAGTGACGCTAACGTCGGTTGCGTATGTCGTTCGGACGTATAAATATACATAGTCTATTATAGAGCACCAAAGAGTCACGTTAACATTAGCAGCACGGAAGGTGCAATAGGGTCGCAATAATGGTCATTTAATGATTTTACGGTAATATTAAATAATCCATTCGTGTTACACTTGTAAACAGCTACGCCATTTCTCTGTTATGTGGTATTTGTTCGGAGTTATCAATTCTTTTTGGTACAATTTTACACATAATTGAAAACTAAAATGTCTGTGTTACTTGCAGCTACCGGCGTAACATGGAGCGTTTCCGCAGTTTGATACAGGACGCGCCACAGAGTCCGCTGGAGCGCGCCGTGTGGTGGACGGAGTATGTGCTGCGTCACGGCGGCGCCAAGCACCTGCGCTCACCCAGCGCCAACATCTCGTGGACGCAGTACCTTGAACTTGAACTAGTGTTCACATTACTCGCAGCCGCCTTGATAGCCATGACAGTCATTGTTCTTGCACTCCGTGTGATCCTAAAGTTTGTGTGTAGTAAATATTTGGGTGTGAAGGACATTCAAATTAAAAAAAGAAGTTAATCTGGATCTATAATGCTACGAGTATTTTATTCAACCGGTAACACCTTGCCTCTATGTTTTGTGTGCCTTTGCGACCGCACCGCCAACGCGCCGCTGCCGCCACTAAATCAAACTCTAGCGAATAGCGGCGCGGTGGCGATGCCGATGCGATGCATGAAAACAAAAAATCCAAAAACGATACCGTATTTTCTGTTGAATTACTAAGCCCTCGGACTTTATGTTTAAATATCAGAGTCAAAACTATGTTTTAGTTGCAAAAACATATAGGTATATTATTTTTATTTCTGACTACTTACAGCTGTTTTGATGTTTACCGTATTTCCGGTATCAAAAACTCTGATATCGTAAATGTCCTTTCCAAAAATACACTGATACTACACATAATTATAATATGTGGGCCCAAGGCTGCCATCATGCTAACTTTAGCAAGTTTTCAATTAGTTTGTTGAACATGATCAGACTGCGACTATAATACATCAACGCTGACAAATTAAAGGTCGCCAGACATTGATAATACACGCATAAAAAACCTATCTTTAATATTTTTAAGCATGGTCATGGTGATTATAATTTGATCTTGATGTCTACGGTTGAAGCGATCACAGTTGTTCACGAGTAAAATTCCACATTACATCATTACTCGTTTTAAAATTATCTACAATTTTGTGCTAGTCATGCTGAACGGCGTTCAACAGTAGAATTTATCTATTTAAGACAATCAAACAGTCGTCTTTTATTAGTTTCGTTACAATCGAGCAAGATGTCGGGTACGATTTGGCACATTGTTACGGCGTGTATTGTTATCATAAGTCAAATCGAAGCGGCGAGGATCCTGGCATACTTCCCGACGCCTTCCATCAGCCATCAAGTAGTGTTCCGTCCTCTGACTGAGGCGCTGGCCCGTCGAGGACACGAGGTCACCGTCATCACAGCAGACCCTGCCTTCCCGAAAGGAGGCTCACCTCCAAACTTGACAGAAATAGACGTTCACGATTTATCTTACGGAATATGGTGGGAAGAAGTAATGAAAGAGCAAAGGGGCGTTGACGATAGTGATGTTGTGGCACCAATGAGAAGTATGGTACAAACAATGATGAAAATATTTGACAAGCAGCTTGAAGACGAAAACATACAGATTTTAATAAATGGCAAACAAGAAAAGTTTGATTTGCTTCTGTTAGAAGCTTTTATGGCACCTTTGCTTGCATTTTCTCACGTTTATAAGGCGCCAGTGATTCAAGTCAGTTCGTTTGGTGCCGTGTTTGGTAATTACGAAACAGTGGGCGCACCTACTCACCCACTCCTGTACCCATTAAATACTCGTCGAAAATTAAACAATCTCTCGATGTGGGATAAAGTGACAGAATTGTATTATAACTACAAGTTAGAACAAATATTAATATCAGACATGTACTACACTTTTGGGGATACTATTCTAAGAAAACATTTTGGACCAGACATACCTTCAGTTTCGGAATTAACTAATAACGTTGACATGTTGTTCCTGAACATACATCCCATGTTTGAAGGCATCCGACCTGTTCCTCCTTCTGTGATCTACATGAGTGGCTTACATCAGAAACCTACTAAAGAATTACCAAAGGTTTGTAAAGAAATCGAAAACGTCACGCGTTGTTGTACAACATGCAGAAATATCAAGTTTGACTTTGTCAACCTATGTTTCAGGATCTCAAATCATACTTGGACTCATCTAAACATGGTGTGATATACATAAGCTTCGGTACAAACGTGGATCCGTCGCTTTTACCGCCGGAGAAAATACAAACACTAGTTCGAGTGTTCTCTCAATTGCCTTACGATGTTCTTTGGAAGTGGAACAAAGATGAGCTGCCTGGACGAACTGACAACATCCGGATATCCAAGTGGCTACCGCAGTCCGATCTACTTAGTGAGTTTTATTTTTAATTCCTTAATTTATCTACCTATTATTTTATTTAAGACTGTTAATGATAAATATTTGCATAATTTTGTAGAGCATCCCAAAATAAAGCTGTTCATAACACAAGGAGGACTGCAATCAACAGACGAGGCTATCACCGCAGGTGTTCCACTCATCGGCATGCCGATGTTAGGTGACCAGTGGTTTAATGTAGAGAGGTACGAGTACCACAAGATTGGAGTCAGACTTGACATGGAAACGTTGACAGAGGAAAATTTGAAGAACGCAATTGCCACAATAATTGGTGACGACAGGTCTGTTCAAACTTGTACTTTAAGTAATAATGTTTCTTTCGGTAGTTTTAAAAATAATCTAATATTCTACTACATTCTTGTAGAACAAATTAAGACAATCACGCTATTAATATGTTGTCTAGGTTCAATGTATTGCTTAATTTTTGCTTGGTACTTTTGACTCACTCGTTAAAAAGAAGCTGAGTTTATGTTAAAAATCCTGTTACCATTCGTAGTTACCGGCGCAACATGGAGCGGTTCCGCAGTTTGATACAGGACGCGCCACAGAGTCCGCTGGAGCGCGCAGTGTGGTGGACGGAGTATGTGCTGCGTCACGGCGGCGCCAAGCACCTGCGCTCACCCAGCGCCAACATCTCGTGGATACAGTACCTTGAACTTGAACTAGTGTTAACAGTACTCGCAGCAACCTTGATAGCTTTAATAGTCATTGTTCTTGCGCTTCGTGTAGTCCTTAAGTTCGTGTTTTTTAAATATTTAGGTGTAAGTGACATTAAAATTAAAAGAAAGTGATCTGAATTTATATTCAATGTTTTTTTTTATTCAAAGTCTACCGTATTATTGGCTTCAATTCTCAATGGCCTACTCAGAATTTTGAAATTCTATAATCTAAGCCGTAGATCTTATTATCCCGCATTCCAGGACCACGTCGTCCTGCTTTTGAGACAGTTTTTTTAAATAACTGTGCAAGTGTTTAGTATTACTTAGCTCCTCAAACTCATATTAGTAAAGTCAATTAAGCCGAAATAAGGGGAATGAGAGAAATAGATTACTTAGCTGAGGTAGAAGACTTTTATAGCTGGAGTACGACAATCATGCTCGGTCACCTCTCAGAGGATAATCGAGCTACTCAGACTCCCTGAACTAAGCACGGGTGAACTACCGGAAATCAACCTAGATGAGATTGGTAATGGCATTCAGGCAGTTTAAAAATGAAAAATGAAGACCGGTCACTCCTAAGCCACATCTACATATAATTTGTTTTCGAGTGTCAACAAAATCGTTTCTATCATATTAATTTGCCTCCATAGACTACATCCACGCAGTGAGACAGCTCATACAGAAGTCTTGTGACTAGCAGTGCCATAGATATATTAAAGAAGGAGATATGGCGTGGAGTTCAAAATGTATAGAAAACGAGTGAAGCCACAATTGCCCCTCCATAACGCTAATAATACACACACAGTTCTGTCAAAACAATACTAAGGTAAACACCCCAGTTATGGACAGTTTAAGGAAAAAATTGTGGTGTTTTTGAAGTTTTATCAATATCGTGAAAGTTTCAGTACTAAATATACTAAAAGTGTAAAGTCCTGTCCTTATTCAATATGTTTACTGTGTTACGCGTGTGATACTGCAAAGCTGGTATTAATTTTTTTAACAAACAAAAATCCTATTTTTTTACCCGGTCATGGACAGCTAAAAACCAGTTGTGGACATCCAGTAATGAACATAAACTAGTCATGGACATCCAGTAATGAACTTAAACCTAGTAATGGACATCCAATAATGAACTTGAACCTACTTATGACAGATACATTTAGTACCTATTTATGACTACTTACGAGGGTCATTCAATAAATACTTAGCCTACAAAAAGGAAACCAAAATTTTGGAAAAGTGGCGATTTATTTTTCAACATAGTCACCTTTTAGTTCGATACACTTAGCCCAGCGATGCTCTAACTTTTTTAAACCGTCCGAAAAATAGTTTTTGTCAAACTCTGCAAAATAGGCCTCCGTGGCGGCGATGACCTCCTCATTCGATCCATATCTATTCCCGGCGAGTGATTTTTTCAGATTAGGAAACAGAAAGAAGTCACAAGGGGCCAAATCTGGAGAATACGGTGGATGGGGCAGCAATTCGTAGCGTAATTCGACCAATTTGGCCATGGCAACGGCAGACGTGTGAACCGGTGCGTTGTCGTGGTGAAACAGCACTATTTCTTCGCCAGATGGGGTCGTTTTTTCTTTAATTCGGCGTCGAATCGGCCCAATAAATCGGCATAGTAAAGCCCTGTAATTGTTTTACCCTTCTCGAGGTAATCGATGTAGATCACACCTTGTGAATCCCAGAAAACGGTGGCCATAACTTTTCCGGCCGATTTTACAGTTTTCGCCTTCTTTGGAGCACGTTCCCCGGTCTGGATCCATTGTTTTGATTGCACTGCGTCCGCCCTTAGCTGGCTGTTGCCAAACCTGGGCGGCCCGAATGAAGTTTGCCGACGACTATAAACGAGTGTAGTTCACTCAATGGCGCTCTACGGGGCTCCGGTGTGGGCAGAGTCCCTGTCTGCCCAAAATAAGTCTCTGTTGCGAAGGCCGCAGAGAGTCATGGCAGTCAGGGTCATACGTGGATATCGTACCATATCCGCGGAAACGGCGTGCACCCTGGCGGGCTCCCCTCCGTGGGATCTAGAGACGCAGGTACTCGCCGACGTCTACCAGCGAGGGGCAGACCTGCAGGCAGAGACTGGCAGGCGTCCGCTACCTGAAGTGGTCACGAGGTGGCGAAGAGAGGCCCAATCCCAAATTTTGGACCAATGGAGGGTGAGGCTGGAAACGCTCAGTGCCGGTCACTGGACCGTGGGGGCGATCCAGGCCACTCTGGAAAAATGATGGCTACGCAGGGGACATGGGACACTGTCCTTCCGGCTTGTGCAGGTATTGTCAGGGCATGGTTGTTACGGCAAATACCAGCACAAAGTGGCTAGACGGGAGGCGACTCCCGTGTGTCACCAGTGCGGCTGCAGCGAGGACACGGCCCTTCACACTCTTCAGTACTGTCCTGCTTGGGTAGTGCAGCGTCGTGTTCTCGCAGCAGCAATCGGGGCAGATCTCTCTTTGCCAGCCGTGGTGGACAGCAAAGAGGCGTGGGAAGCTGTTACATCCTTCTGCGAGGACGTGATCTCGCAGAATGAGGCGGCGGAGCGCGTCAGAGAGGGGGACACCTTAGCTGACGCGGTTCGCCACAAGAGGACGGGACGGCGGAGGAGGCGCCACGGCGACCTGATGCCACCTTAAGAGGTGCCAGCGGGCGATAGATCGGGGTGACTATCGTCGTCGCATAGCACGGCCTTCATGAGTGGTGGCGATGTCTCAGGCCTGGAAATCGCCAAAACAGTTGGTGGAAAGCGGGCTGCGTTGGATGAGTCGTGAAAGTCATGCGTAGCAGTTCTCACGGCTCATCCATGAAGGCGAGTGTAGGCTCAAGGCGGTGTTTTTTAGTGGGTGCAAGCCCCACATAACCCAGCCGTCCCCTGGACGGTTTGGGTATGAGTTAAGCATTTTTCACCGCTTAAAAAAAAGTTTCATTGAACTTTTTGGCTGCTTCGGATATTTTTAACCCTTTTTTTACTGCTTCAATAGCCTAGCCCATTTGTTGAGGCGTATAATCTTTTATAGGAGCCATTTCTAAAACAAAGAATAAGTATCATTTTTATCAATGTCCATAACTGGATTCCTATAAAATACCCAATAATGGACACATACGTCCATTACTGGTAAACATCAGTATTTTTCAAATTTACAACTAGCATATAGCAAATAATAATAGTAAGAGTAAAATAAGTTAAAAATTTGAATATATCAAGATGATATTAAGTTTCGACATCTGTCCATTTTTGGAACCATTTAATTACAATGCACCAGTTATAAACATCAATAAAATGTCAACAAGCATTACCTCTCTGGAGTTACAACAATGTGCATTATGGTCTTAATTTCATAGTTAACCCAACAGACAAAACACATTTTGGTTAAAACAAAGCAATACCAGTTTACATATAAAACTTTCTACTCGCCGCACTAACAATTTCCTTAAGAAAAACCGCTAATATCAATTTACAATCACAGAAACACTTTGCACTCACGTCATCTTGTAACTGACAAACCGAATTGAATAAAACGTTATATTTTGACAGCTAGTTGTCTATAGTATATATCACAGTATTGCCAATATAAAAAAAATGATTTATGTTCTTATTCTAGATGATTACTTTATTTTTTGTCCATTATTGGTTCATTGTCCATTACTGGTGCCTTTACCTTACGAAAAAGTGAACACACGCGCCATCGATAACTCAGTCGTTTAAATATAAACCTAATCCTTTACACTACAGCGTACTTTTTCCGTATAATTTACTCACACTAAAACAATTCATTGTGTGTTGTCAACACGGGGGCGGATACGACTACTCCCGCTCAAATACAACGGACGCACCATGCGACATTACGGCTTGATGAGGTATCGTTATGTCAGTTTTTAGGGTTCCGTAGTCAAATGGCAAAAACGGAACCCTTATAGATTCGTCATGTCTGTCTGTCTGTCTGTCCGTGTATGTCACAGCTACTTTTTGTCGTAAGTATAAGAGCTATCCTGTTGAAACTTGGTAGAAAGATGTATTATGTGAACCGCATTAGGATTTTCATACAAAAATCAAAACAAAACAAATTTTGGGGGTGCCCCCCATACTTAGAATTGAAACTCAAAAAAATTCTACTCAACAAACCCATACGTGTGGGGTATCTATGAATAGGTCTTTAAAAATGATATTGAGGTTACTAACATCATTTTTTTCTAAACTGAACAGTTTGCGCGAGAGACACTTCCAAAGTGGTAAAAAGTGTGTCCCCCCCCCCCCGTAACTTCTAAAATAAGAGAATGATAAAACTAAAAAAATATATAATGTAGACCTCAACCAAAACTACCAACGAAAATTGGTTTGGATGAGATACAGTTAGCAGTTTTTGAGATATAGTACATTTTCAAAAACCGCAAATATAACTTTGCCATTCATACAAATACTATGAAAAACAAAGTTATTTTTATTGTTTGTGTATATTACTTACTAATCTCAATATAATTATATCTCTAATCTATGCTTGCTGCTACGGAACCCTTCATGGGCGAGTCCAACTCGCACTTGGCCGGTTTTCATTGCTTGTCCAGTTACTCAGTGGTAGACTGAGGTGGTTGTAAAAGAGCAATGTATTTAATACAGTCGGAATAATATAGGAAAACAAAAATAAAGTAGTACAAGTCAATAGCTGAGCGAAACGCTCAGCCCCACGTGGTCACGAACACGACCCCTTGCCACTTCTGTTATTAATATTTCTGTGGGCAGCGCCTACATCGAAGTGCTGAAGTGGCTGGTTAACGCTGCGACTATGAGTTTCCAAAAAATAGTTGATGAATGTGTGATAGTTGTGGAATATTATTAACACAGAACCAGCAGTCTAAACATATCCAGTTACGCAGGGAGTGAGACAACTGGGGAAAGAGACAATTGAGGGAATGTTATATTCCCAAAACTATTCGCCCTTTGCATTTATGCCAAAAACAGGGCATAAATAAAAAGAGCGAGTTCATTTCATCTGGAGAGGCCTATGTCCAGCAGTGGACGAATACAGGCTGATGATGATGATGAGGGCCTTCAACGTAATTGCCAAATCCTGCATAAAGCTATGCGAAGGGCACGGTTTGACCATTAGCAGAACCGGGAACAAACTTGCTTCATACACGACTGGGAGCATAGCGTTTTGATCCCTGGCTAAGCCGGTTAAAACAAACTTCTATCGTCGCTCTCTACTACCGCCACTGTTGACACACGAAGAGCCACGAGGTATTCCACGAAGCACACCCAAAAGAAGCACACCCAGACGAGGCCCACCCCGCTGATATTAAGACAGGCCTGTTGGTCTAGTGGTTAGTGACCCTGACTGCTATGCCGGAGGTCGTAGGTTCGATTCCCACGCAGGACAAATGTTTGTGTGATGAGCACGATCATTTGTTCTTTGTCTGTTATAATATGTGTCGAAGGATAACCGTCTCCATCGTCATTATTGGCACACAATGTAGGTCCTCTTTGCTGTGGGCGTCATCGGTGGGTAGTGTTGGATAAAGAAAGCAGTATTTTACACTTGACAATCATCTTGGTTTATTTTTCCTATTTAGCACTAATGAACACTGCACTATAACTGTACTTAAAAAAAATGTAGGTATACGTATCTCAGATCGCGGGATGGTTTTAGTGATCCGCTCGCGCCGGCTGCCAACAGTGAAGTGCCGTTGACCGTCGCTAGCGCGCCTCACACTAACTCCATCGAGCGCCACCGGATGGCGCTGGCGTTCCGAATACGTCTCGATTCCGACACGGCCATCCTGCTTGCACACGTCCTCGTGTGATCTTCTTCTTCATCCCCTTTTTAGGGTTCCGTAGCCAAATGGCAAAAACGGAACCCTTATAGATTCGTCATGTCTGTCTGTCTGTCTGTCTGTCTGTCTGTCTGTCTGTCTGTCTGTCCGTGTATGTCACAGCCACTTTTTGTCGAAAGTATAAGAGCTATCCTATTGAAACTTGGTAGAAAGATGTATTATGTGAACCGCATTAGGATTTTCACACAAAAATCAAAACAAAATAAATTTTGGGGTTGCCCCCCATACTTAGAATTGAAACTCAAAAAATTTTTTTTCACCAAACTCATACGTGTGGGGTATCTATGAATAGGTCTTTAAAAATGATATTGAGGTTACTAACATCAGTTTTTTCTAAACTGAACAGTTTGCGCGAGAGACACTTCCAAAGTGGTAAAAAGTGTGTCCCCCCCCCCGTAACTTCTAAAATAAGAGAATGATAAAACTAAAAAAAATATATAATGTAGACCTCAACCAAAACTACCAACGAAAATTGGTTTGGATGAGATACAGTAAGCAGTTTTTGAGATATAGTACATTTTCAAAAACCGCAAATATAACTTTGCCATTCATACAAATACTATGAAAAACAAAGTTATTTTTATTGTTTGTGTATATTACTTACTAATCTCAATATAATTATATCTCTAATCTATGCTTGCTGCTACGGAACCCTTCATGGGCGAGTCCAACTCGCACTTGGCCGGTTTTATCATCTTGGTGTAGGCCTCATTCAACTCTTTCCACTCGTCCTCGTGTGACAATCACTCTGAAACACAAAACAGTCCACGACAGAATACTGTTCCACTCGGTCATTCCTGACCAAACCCTAGATTCAGTTCTTCGTGAAAATAAGGAAATTTCAGAACTCTACTGTATCATAAAACCAATTCTCTTTAAATTAATCAAACATTGGGAACAGTGCCGGTCCTATTAACATTTTTAACTGGTGCGAGGACTAAAAATGGCGCCCCTCTAAATAAAAAAAAACGTAGGTTTCGACCGGCCATGGCGTTTTTTTTAAAAAAACCATCCCAAGTTCTTCTAAAACATGTAAAAATCGATTCCCCAAAACCATAAATTAGTCAAAGCAATGGTTAAAAAGTTACGAGTGTAAGAGTTAACCTGGCTGCGCCATCGAAACGCGGCCAACCGCGCAGCCATGGAGATCTTTAAAACTAAGCGTCGCAGAGACCTGAAATTTTGGAAAATAGTAGATTGAATTTGTAAAAAATATGTTAAAATACAGAAAAAAAAACTGTGTTTATATTTCAGGAGCTGTAAGGCTAAAACCTCATGGCCGCGCCATTGAAACGGTGACAAACACGTTATCGCCGATATCTCGCTGTAAAAGCATCGCAGATGTCTGAAATTTTTGTAAAACACAGATTTGATTTTGTCAAATATAGTAAAATACAACAAAAAACCGGCCAAGTGCGAGTTGGACTCGCGTGAAGAGGGTTCCGTACGATGTTACCTATCACGTTTTTTTCAAATCTGACCCAAATTGGTACGCACAATATTGAGTGATTTACCATGTTATTTTAATTTCATGGACTTCTTATAGGTTTTCCTATAATCTATAAGTAGAAAACTAATTTCTGTATTTTTTTCAAAATTTTAGGTTCAGTAGTTTCGGAGATAAGGGGGGGAATGGTCAAATTTCGTCTATTTTCTTGAATAACTTGGAAATCATTTATTTTAAAATTACAAAAAAAATACATTTAAGTTTGTCTCAACAATACCTTTCATTTGATATGTCACACGATGCAGTTTTCAATTTTTTTTTTAATTTTCCCCTTCCCCCCAAAAATTACCTCCCATATATACAGATATGGACTTCTTATAGATTATCCCATAATCTATAAGTAGAAAACTAATTCCTGTATTTTTTTCAAAATTTTAGGTTCAGTAGTTTCGGAGAGAAGGGGGGGAATGGTCAAATTTCGTCTATTTTTTTTTAATAACTTGGAAACTATTTATTTTAAAATTACAAAAAAATACATTTAAGATTGTCTCAACTAGACCTTTCATTTGATATGTCACACGATGCAGTTTTCAAATATTTTTTTTTTAATTTTCCCCTTCCCCCCCAAAATTATCTCCCATATACAGATATGGACTTCTTATAGGTTATCCTATAATCTTTAAGTAGAAAACTAATTTCTGTATTTTTTTTTGCCTTTGTTTTATCAAATCGGGCTTTATCATATTCCCCACACTATAATGAGAAACTCAGAATATTCTTTAAGCGTTTGCAAAAGCCTAGACTTGTCTATTCATGTTTACAGAAAAACCCAGAATTAATCGCGACCTCACTTTGCTAATAATTGTCGGGCAAAACATGTAACAAAATTTCAAGAGGATGATCACCAGTTAATCACTACACAACATAAAATCTGTTCTGGACTGAATACTCGTGTCTGACCTATACCAGTCATAGCAACAATATTACAAACACGTTTAACACTAAATTTCGATGTAATGCTACGGTCACACGCGCGTCGTGCAGCCCGGCGGGCTGCCTGGCGGGCTGCGCGGCATGCAGCCCGTCCCGGGCCGGCGGACATTCAAGCTGTTCACACGCACGCCGTCGTGTCAGTCAGTGCCAGAATGGCGAGCAGCGAGGATCTCGGTGTTGTTGCTGCCATATCCTTTGGCTTAACTTATTTTTATTGGAAAAAGAAACAAAATTATGAACGACGGAGAAAAATAAAAAGACTGCATGAATTTATGTCCGGGGTTCCATAATACTTCTTCTTCCTGGTAATATTCCAGGAACGTCAAAATTATCTCGTTTGACCATTCCGCCATGTTGTAATCTCCGATCGTAGCGACTTTCTTAGCAACGTGGAATGAAGATCCACTCGTCGCGAAAGCGCGGGAGAGACTGACTGCCCGCGCGCGTGTAAACAGTCACCGGGCGCCCGCACATTCATCCTTTGAACTTTGCCAAAAAACCGACACTTGCCCGATTCGCGGCATTCACGTTCACAGGCGCGTTCACGGGCTCGGGCGTACCGTTTACACGCTCGTGAATGTGAATGTGCACGTTGAATGTAGAGTTGAACGCGCGCGTGTGAACCTACCATAAAACTTTTTTTGCAACGAGCATTCAGCACCAGAATCGTAAGTAAAAATGAAACGATTCACCTGTGTTGTATCCTGCCTGATGGTGGTTGCTCAACTCAGACATCGACGCGTCGCGCCGCGCCGTCGGCTGGTCCTCTGCCGCTGCCGCCACCACTGCTCGTACAGCACACGGCTATGTGACCTGGCTTGCCACATTTGAAGCACACCAAGGTCTCCGATGCCGGCTGCTGCGTCAGTTGGCTCGATGATGCTGTCTTCCCTTCGTGTCCATCAGCTTACTTCTGCACTCATTACGCTTATGACCGTTATACAGAAGTTATAACACTCTGACGTTATTTTTCCTCGCTTGGTATCACTTGTATTCGATGATTCCCAGATGGTGTTCATTTTTCGCATCAGATATGAAACGACTGGCGAACGTGGGCAATGTTTCTTTATCACTTGGTTTTTCTCCACTCGTTTTATTTTAATGAGGGTACCCGCCAATGCGAAATAAATCTTGTTCTAAAAAGTACCTTAAATTCCTTCGTAGGCTATTTGAGATAGCCAGGTTGATGCTTCACCTTTTAGCACCTTGCAGCCAGAGCAAGTCAACCCCCGCTTGGTGGATTCTCGACAAAAACACAAATCTGCCGTCGCGTACCATAATCTTGCGTCGGTACCTTGTTTTTCAGAATCGAATGCGGGTAGTTCTTCACAGTATGCTGGATTCGATTATTTTTTTTTCTTTTCCAACACGTATCCCACTTCTGATGTCGAAGGATAACCGTCTCCATTGTCATTATTGGCACACAATGTAGGTCCTCTTTGCTGTGGGCGTCATCGGTGGGTAGTGTTGGATAAAGAAAGCAGTATTTTACACTTGACAATCATCTTGGTTTATTTTTCCTATTTAGCACTAATGAACACTGCACTATAAAGCTGTACTTAAAAAAAATGACGGTATACGTATCTCAGATCGCGGGATGGTTTTAGTGATCCGCTCGCGCCGGCTGCCAACAGTGAAGTGCCGTTGACCGTCGCTAGCGCGCCTCACACTAACTCCATCGAGCGCCACCGGATGGCGCTGGCGTTCCGAATACGTCTCGATTCCGACATATGTATGTATTTAGAAATATATAAATATGTATGTTTATCAGTTGTCTAGTACCCATTGTTAGAGGTTGTAAACCTATAAGCTTACTATAAACTACATCTTGTCTACTGCTTTACGTGTCCTAGCAACCATAGTAACTTAAAAGTCTAAAAATAAAAATTATATTTTTCAGTTGCACTACAAATAAGTATTTTCTTCCTCCAACCTTATCCCAGTCTCTAATATGGTAGCAGAGCGTGGTTAATATCGTGAGGAAGCAGGACGAGTATGATATAATTAATTACATTATCAAGTAATAATTACGAAATCGCGAAAATGAGTAACCAATCCATCGCAATTGAAAAACTCTCCGGGGTAAATAATTACGCTACCTGGAAATTTCAAATGAGGATGTTGCTTATTCATGAAGACTTATTTGAATGTGTCAACGAGGTTGATAAGAAAAATAAACCAGAATGCGAAGACAAGAAGAAACAGGAAAAAGCTCTAGCACGAATCTGCCTCAGTGTTCAGCCATCTGTTTACTCCGTTGTCAGGAATTGCAATACTGCGTTTGATGCCTGGAAGAATATACAGAATTCGTTCGAGGACAAAGGTCTGTGTAGAAGATTACGTCTTCTCAGAATGCTATTTAGCTTAAAGTTAGAGCAGTTTGAGAGTATGGAGGCGTATGTTACAAAAATTATAGATACAGCCCAACGACTGCAAGACATAAATGCTTCTTTGGAAGACGAGTTTGTTGCTATATTAATGCTTAGTGGGCTCCCCAAGCAGTTTGACCCACTCATTATGACGTTAGAGCATAGTAGCCTTTCTCTCTCAAGTGAACTGGTGAAAACTAAACTACTCCAGGAGGCACAGAGACGAGGTGACGCAGAAGCTATGGAACAGAATGCCCTAACGACTTCGACTTCGATCTCGAAGCGTCCCAAATGCTTTCGATGCAAAAAAAACGGTCATTACGCTAGAGATTGCAGACAGAAAGCTCCGCATAAGGATAAGTCATCTAGTTCCAGTTGTCAAGAGGAGGAGAAGGTTCAGAAAACTCCTGGTAGGACGACTATGTTGTCGGCTCTGACGGTAAAACTGGATCGAGATGTGTGGTACGTCGACAGTGGTGCAACTTGCCACATGACCAATAATAGAGACATTTTGCATGATTTTGTGTGTGATACGCCAAAAGAAATAAGCGTTGCGAACGGTGAAAAACTTTTTACATCGGGTCGTGGTAATGTGAAACTCTTTTTACAAAACCAATGGATAACTGTCAGTAATGTAGTTTTTATACCGAACTTGTCATGTAATCTGTTATCTGTCAGTATTTTGACACAAAAATGTTTTGAAGTAAAATTTATATCGATTTTTTGTAAAATTTACGAAAACGGAAAGGTAGTAGCTGTAGCAAAACGGGATGCATGCGGTCTTTATAAATTAGAAACCGGGGAGGCGTCTATAAATGCCGTTTCGCGCGAACACATTATGCCAGTAAGCGTCTCCTTGAATACCCAGGTAGAGGTTCAATCTCAGGGTTTATGGCATCGTCGGCTTGGACATCTGAATAGTCGCAGCATGAACCTACTCAAGAGTGGTATGGCGGCTGGTATCGACTATGATGTATCCACATATGAGCAATGTATCGCTTGTATTGAAGGTAAGGTTACTAATTTACCTTTCCCTAAGAAATCTTTTTCTCGTGCAAGTGTGGTGTTAGGACTGGTTCACACGGATGTGTGCGGCCCTATGCCAGTGAAATCTATAGGCGGTGCAAGATATTTGCTAACATTTATTGACGATTTTTCTAGGAAGACATTTTGTTATTCAATAGAATCGAAAGACAAAGTTTATGAGTATTTTTTGATTTTTAAAGCTCTTGTAGAGAACGAGACTAATAAAAAGATTAAAATCCTGAGAAGCGACAATGGTGGCGAGTACATCAATACGAGATTTAAGCAGTATTTGAGTAAGTGTGGCATCCGGCATCATACTACTGTTCCTCACTGTCCACAGCAAAATGCAGTTGCCGAACGCGCAAACCGAACAATTATGGAGGCGGTGCGCTGTATGCTTCTGGAAGCAGGTTTGGATCAACGGTTCTGGGCAGAGGCTGCGAACACTGCGGTGTACATTAAAAATCGCTCACCTACAAAGGCAGTTAGAGGTGCAACTCCAGAAGAAATTTACACGGGACATAAGGTAAACTTAGATAACTTACGTGTGTTTGGTTGTTTAGCATATGCTGTACAAAATAATCGTAATAAACTGGATCGCAAATCTAAACCTTACATATTCGCGGGATATTGTGAGAACACAAAAGGATACAGACTCTTGGATGTTGAGAGCTATAAGCTAACAATAGCGAGAAATGTTAAGTTCATTGAGAATCAATTCCTCAAGCATCTGAATTTCACTAAAGTAGAGTCAGATGTGGTTATAGAACTTACGACTCCTTGTGTATCCGAAAATAGAACAGAGTCAGAACAAATTTCTGTTACGACTGATGATGCTAATGATAGTGAGGCTTCGACCAGTAGTTTGGTCACAGATCATCACTCAGATGCTACTTATGTTCCGGATGTTTCATTTGAGACAGATGACTCGAGAGCAGAATACGTGGAAGCTGATGAGAATTCCTTCCTGTGTGGTTTTTTGACGGGGGAAGCGTGTGGCAGTGATGATCCAAGAACAGTTGAAGAAGCGTTGAATAGTCCTGAAGCCAGGCAGTGGCGAGCTGCTATGAAAGACGAGTATCAGTCCTTTTTGGACAATAAGTGCTTTACCTTAACCGATTTGCCGAAAGGTGCAAAGCCAATAAAGACCAAATGGATATTTAAGAAGAAAAGAGGGCTTAACGGTGAATTATTACAATACAAAGCACGTCTAGTAGCAAAAGGATTTACACAAAAGTATGGAGTGGACTATTTTGAAACTTTTTCACCTGTAGTGAGATACGAAACCATAAGAATGTTATTAGCTTTGTCTATGGAGTACGACATGGAGATTGACCACATGGACGTAAAAACAGCTTTTCTAAACGGTGATTTAAAAGAAACCATTTTCATGGAAATACCAGAAGGTTTTGAAGAAGGTAGAGGCAATAATAAGGTGTATCGACTACGTAAAGCTGTGTATGGTCTAAAACAAGCGCCTAAATCATGGAATGAAAAGATCAATCATATTCTTGTCAACAAACTCAAGTTTAAGAGATTGGTCTCTGAACCATGTGTATATATAAACCGAAATGGCGACAAGTTTGTGATTATCGCATTGTATGTTGATGATTTAGTCATTTTTAGCAATTGTAATGTGGAAAAAACTAAAACTAAATCATTGCTGATGAAAGAATTCGTGATGAAAGATCTTGGTCCTGTAGAAAGAGTTCTAGGATTAAGAATCAGGAAAGAGAATGGCAAGATCACTCTAGATCAAAGTGCCTATATTAAAAAGATATTAGAGAAATACAAAATGCAAGACTGCAAATCTGTTGAAACTCCAATGCAGTGCCAAAAATTAAACAAAGCTGAAGAAAAAGATGACAGTTTGGAGTATCGAGAATTGATCGGTTGTCTTATGTATGTAGCGGTCTGTTCGCGTCCTGATATATGTCATGCTGTAAGCGTATTAAGTCAATTCAATAATTGTTTCTCCGATGTCCACTGGAAAGCAGCTAAACGTGTGTTGCGTTATCTTAAAGGTACAGTAGATTACTGCATTACCTACAAAAAAAACTGGCTTATCTGTGACGGGTTTTGCTGATGCAGACTGGGCTTCTAATGAAATTGATAGACGTTCTTATACGGGATATGTTTTCAAAATTGGGAATTCTATTACTTGTTGGGAAAGTAGGAAACAGCGTACCGTTGCGTTATCAAGTACTGAGGCGGAGTACATGTCGCTCTCCGATGCTTGTAAAGAAGCACTGTTTATAAAAACTTTCTTGCATGAATGTATAGGTAGTAACATTGAAATAACTATTTTCAATGATAATCAGTCGGCCTTGAAATTGACTGAAATTAGTATGTTTCATGGTAGGTCAAAACATATAGACATACGTCATCATTTCGTCCGGGAGGCGGTCAGCAATGGTGCAGTAAAAATAAATTACATACCAACGTCCAAAATGACGGCGGATGTCTTAACTAAACCTTTGTCGGTAGAGAAACATAAGTATTTTGTAAACGAGTTAGGTTTGGCTACTGATGTATGTTTACAAGATAAGTTTAAGGGGCGGTGTTAGAGGTTGTAAACCTATAAGCTTACTATAAACTACATCTTGTCTACTGCTTTACGTGTCCTAGCAACCATAGTAACTTAAAAGTCTAAAAATAAAAATTATATTTTTCAGTTGCACTACAAATAAGTATTTTCTTCCTCCAACCTTATCCCAGTCTCTAATACCCATAACACAAGCTCTGCTTAGCTTGGGACTAGATGGCGTTGTGTGATAGTTGTGGAATATTATTATTATTACTAAGCCAAACTTGTTTGACACCCTTTTTAACCGACTTCAAAAAAGGAGGAGGTTCTCAATTCGTCGGAATCTTTTTTTTTTTTTATGTATGTTCCCCGATTTCTCGAAGACGCCTGGACCGATTTGGAAAATTTTTCTTTTGTTTGAAAGGGTATACTTTCCAATTGGTCCCATGATCATCAGGTCAGGATCTGATGATGGAATCCCAGGGAAATCGAGGGCAACCTTCAAATTTTATAGGCACATAGTACCATTTTCATATATTTTCTAAATCTGTTCAAGTATTTGCATCTCCCGGAGGACACAGTAGAGCATACGGTGCAAGACTGCCCCGCTTGGGCAGAGCACCGACGTGTCCTCACGGCGGCGATAGGCGGAGACCTCTCGCGCCCGGCATTGGTCGCGGCCATGCTGCGGGGCGAGACGGAGTGGGAAGCGGTCGCCTCCTTCTGCGAAGCAGTCATGCTCGCGAAGGAGGAGGCGGGCCGCGTGAGAGAGAGGACAGTGTCCTCCCTCCGCCCCACCCGCAGTGGTGGACGCCCACGGCGACGGACGTCGCCAGACGATCTCCGGCCACCGTAGGCGCGGGCATGCGGGCGGCGAGTAAAGGGCAACTCGCTGCCCGACCATGGACCATGCCCGGGTCGACGGCGCGTTGTGTTCCACGCGCGCCTCAAAGAGCGTCAGCATAATGACGGGGCCCCCTCTCTAGAGGGCCAAAGCCTGCCGGGGTCGCGGGACTTATCTCATTACCGTGACCCCGGAACATAAAGGGCTATTGAAGGACACCGTGGATTTTAGTCAGTACAAGTCTGACAGTCCCTCCCGCCCTGCCCGGGGTTGGAGGACTCATTTGATGATTTTACCACGCAAAAAAAAAAAAAAAGTATTTGCATCTGATAATCATCATCTCAGGTGGATGAGCTGATGATGGAAGGTACAACTCCTCAACGGCTTGGAGTAGGCATCGACTGATTTAGTTTGTGTTCGCATATCTCTGGAACTACAAGTCCGATTTAAGTAATTCTTTTTTTGTTGTACTAAGTATTGTTTAACTTACGGAATACTGCAAGTTTCATCAAAATCGGTTCAGTAGTTTTTGAGATAGGGAATTTTATTAGCATATTGTGCACTTGAGCGATGTTGTTACCGGTGCTACGGATTACAAAATTTTAGTGCACATACATGTAAGAGAATGATTAATTTGACAAGAATTTGAGTTGAATATTTAAACTAAAAAGAATAAAATAAAAAACTTTTTCAAAAAAAATGTAACCGCCTTCAAAAACAACCACAAAAAAGGGTAAAATAACCTACAAAATAACTTTTCTTTCAGAAGTCGGTGGCAAAAAAAAACAAGGAAATGAAAAAAAAATAAAGGCACCGACTTCTGAAAGAAAAGTTATTTTGTAGGTTATTTTACCCTTTTTTGTGGTTGTTTTTGAAGGCGGTTACATTTTTTTTGAAAAAGTTTTTTGCGGAATCTTCAAGTCTGAATTCAGACGGCGCGCATATTCGCATCCATCAAAAGGAGGTTTATGCTGCGTACTCTCGACGTGAATATTATAGCCAGTGGCCCCGACGGGATTTTGACAATTGTACTTAAAAGTAGTGTCCTACCGAAACTTCGGTTTCGGCCAGTTTTGGCCAAAAAAAAAAATGAGTTACGGCCTTAGTTTCGGTTTCGGCTAAATATTGGCCGAACCTTTCGGCCATGCCGAAACTCGGTAGTGTTGTATATCATTTGGCTAATCTTTTGATTAAAATCCTTCATGACACACATCTTAGACACTTAAGATCATCGGAGAATTTGAGTCTTGTGGTGCCTGCTCATTCCACAAAATTTTATGACCAGTCATTTACGGTTCAAGCTATCCGTTTGTGGAATGCATTGCCCGTGCCGGTAAGACAAGCTCAGTCTTTAGTTGCTTTTAAAAACTTAGTAGTCAATCATTTTCATTCTCTTTAATATTCTTCGAACCCTACCTGCTTAATTATTATAATCAATCTACCTTCTTTCCTCTACAATTAATTTGTTAGAGAACACATATGTTTGAAGTTGGAACTTTCATAATAAAACGATGTAGGTAACTTTGAAGTTATATTAAATTTTTACAATGTTTGCAAATAAAAAATAACATTCTCTCGCTGAAGGTTTTTAGTGGATAAGTGACAGCGGAAATCGGCGCGCAGCGAGGCGTCAGTGTTCTCGCCTCCTATTGGCTGGTTTTGGCGACCCGCCACAGATAACATAGATCGTAATCGTTGATGTGTAGAACTGGCTTGAACATCCTCCCCCCGTTGAAACGCAGGTTCAACCCTCCAGCAACTCCTCCTCAGTTGGAAGTGGGCAGAGACGAACCAAAGGGCGCCGTATCGTGCCCCTCGCAGTGTTTATATCGGCCACACGTGATATTCCGTCTGGTCCAGGGAACAGTCTTGAAATGCGTCCAAGCCTCCAACATAGAGGGGGAACGCCATCTTCTTGAAGTAAAACCATGTCGCCAATTTTGACTGTTGTACTATTGGTCTTCCATTTGCGGCGATGTTGTAATTCGGTAATATATTCGAGCTGCCAGCGACGCCAAAAATGTTGATGGATTTGCTGCAGTCTAGCATAGCGCTTCAAGTTGTTGGGATTTCGATCTTCTAGCGCAGGCTCTGGCAGCGCAGTGAGAGCCCGACCAATGAGAAAGTGCCCGGGAGTGAGACAGGAGAAATCGTTAGGAGAGGATGATAAAGGACAGAGGGGCCTACTGTTTAAAGTAGCTTCTATTTGTGTAAAAAGAGTCTGAAGCTCTTCAAAGCTCAAATGAGAATTACCCATTACTCGTCTAATATGATATTTTGCTGAGCGGATACCGGCCTCAAAAATTCCGCCAAAGTGAGGAGCGTAAGCTGGTGAGAAATTAAAATGTATACCTTCTGTAGATGCAAACTCAGATAGATTATTCTGGTTAATTTTAAAAAAGTCATTAATTTCTTTAGCTCCTGCAACAAAGTTGCGACCATTGTCGCAAAATACTTCCGCTGGCCTGCCTCTTCGTGACACAAACCTACGGAATGTCATAATGAAGGCATCCTTTGACATATCGCTCACAGCCTCGAGGTGCGAAATCTTATAACGTAAACATATAAAGAAACACAAATAACATTTTATCAAAGTGGCACCACGTCCCTTTCTATTTAAAATTAGGAATGGGCCAGCAAAGTCAATCCCTACTGTCTGAAATGGGAAGTTTGGCGTGACACGTTGTGAGGGCAAGTGTCCCATTAAAGGTGCAACAGTCTTTCCCTGTAAACGTCTGCATCTAGTGCAGCTATGAAAGGTTCGTCTGGCTAAATGTCTGCCATTAATTGCCCAAACATATTCCCTAACCATGGCCAATAATAATTGTGGACCAGCATGTAATCCGTGTTTATGTTCATACTCAAATATTAATTTGGTAAAATAATGAGAAGCATGCAAGAGTACAGGATGCTTTTTATTGTAATTGAAATCAGATGAACCTAGACGGCCACCTACTCTGATTACCTTGTCGGTACTGAAAAATGGAGTCAATGACAAAATGTTTGATTTAGGACTCAAAGATTTGTTGTTACTTAGTAAATTATATTCATTTGAAAATGATTCTTGTTGTGCTAAGCGACACAAATGAACAAAAGAATTATTTAACTCATCAACAGAGAGAATTCCTAAAAGTTTATCCCTTTTATTTCTTACATTATTAATAAATCTCAAAACATAAGCAAATGAACGTTTTAACTTGGTTAGGCTAGAAAAAATTTTAAAATTTAATAAAGGTTCAGTTTGGGTAACAATATTAGAAGTGATAACATTAGATTTGGTTTCTGGTAAATTATAAATGTCTATTTTATTAGTTTTTAAGATAGGCCAATTGCCTTCAGGCTCCATGAGAAATGGCGGGCCTGACCACCATATTTCAGCACTGTTAAGCTGATCTGGACTGATTCCTCTAGATATGAGGTCTGCAGGATTGACCGACGTAGGTACATAGCGCCATGATGAAGCATCTGTTAATTCACAGATCTCAGCAATCCTGTTGGCCACAAAAGTTTTTAGGTTTCTAAAACTAGTGTGGAGCCAAGATAATACCACTGAAGAGTCACACCAGTGTACTTGATGCTGAATTTCATATCGTAATGATTCCTTGACAGCCTGAGTTAGCTTTGCAGCCAGCAAAGCAGCACACAGCTCCAGTCGGGGAATAGTCGTACTCTTAATCGGAGCTACTTTGGACTTAGAGCAAAGTAGCTTGATTGTGACTTCATTAGCAGCATTGACTGAACGTAAATAAATGCAAGCTCCGTAAGCATGTTGGGATGCGTCACTAAATGAATGTAATTCGACGGACGTCGGTTCATCGCAGAAGACACGACGTGGAACTTCTAGTTTAAGAAGTGAAGGTAACGACTGTGTAAAGGTGTCCCAGTCTTTTTGAATATCAGGTGGAACTGGAGAATCCCAGGTTAAATCCTGTAACCATAATTGTTGTAATAAAATTTTCATTTTTATTACGCATGGACTTATAAGCCCTAAAGGGTCAAAAATTTTAAAAAGAGAAGAAAGAAAAGATCTTTTTGTTAAATTATTTTTAGAAGAGAGTGGAATCTTAATTGGGAAATGTAAATTGTCTGTGGATGGATTCCATCCCATACCCAGCGTGCTAGTAGATTCACTGATTAAGAGATTATTATTTTCGTTATTGTTAGTTTTAAATAAAGATGGTGAATTTGTTTTAAATTTGCGAAGATTAAAACATCCCTGCTCCAATGATGCAGTCACAGCTTGGTGGATGTAATGCAAAATGTCTTCAGTTTCAGCTCCGGTAATGAGATCATCAACAAGGAAATCATGCTGAATTATATTCTTTATTAAAGGATCAGAAGATTCTTCGCCAATCTGCCAAAGACATCTGGTACTTAAGTAGCTGGAACTTGCCATACCGTAAGTTACGGTATTGAGTTGATATGTTTTAATGGGCATAGAATCATCCTCTCTCCACAAAATAAGCTGAAGGTTTCGATCCTTCTCATGGACAAGGACTTGACGGTACATCTTCTCGACGTCACCAGTGAGGAGGTACTTATGTTGGCGAGCTCTGATAAGAATGGAAAAGAGTGAGTCCTGCATATTAGGCCCGACCAAGAGTATATCATTGACAGACTGACCTGATGAAGTTGGAGCTGAGCCGTCGAACACGACTCTTATCTTTGTTGACTCACTACTGTCTTTAAAGACAGCATGATGACACAGAAAATATGATGTTGCAGGTACAGAAACAGCGGATTCTGAAAGGTGACCTAGGTCTGCATACTCACGCATAAAATCTATGTATTGAGACTTGACATGTGGTTGTTTGCGAAATCGCTTTTCTAAATTTAATAAACGTCTTTTAGCCAATGAATAAGATTCACCAAGACAGTCAGGTGTATCCTTGAAAGGTAAACCTACTGAGAATCTACCGGTTTCCAATCGCAATGTGTTAACTAAAAAGTGTATTTCACATGCCTTCTCGCTATGACTCATAATAGAATTTGTATGGGGAACATTTTCCAAATCCCAGAACTTGGTAAGTTCTTGATGCATACTTTCCCTGGCCGTCACAAATGAACTGATTGAGTGATGGCAATCTACACTATCACTCTTGTTTGGCTTGTTCTTAGTAGGTATATTAAAATAAAGTGGACCTGTAATCAGCCAACCAAACTGAGAACTTCTTAAAATGGGAGAACTAAGCCCGAGAGAAAGTTGTTCACGGCCTATAATGTCCCAGAACATATCGGCACCGATGATGACATCAACAGGTGCTGGTTGGTGGAAATAAGGATCCGCTAGAAACACATCACTTGAAATATTAAGTTGTTTAATATCAACAGGTATTTTAGGAATGTTACCAGTTAAAGCTGGCAACACCAGAAAGGAAGAAGTGACAGTGAAATGTTTCATCAAAGATTTCAACTGCACCACACAAGACTCCGTAACTTGACTAGTAGTCTTATTGCCTATACCAATTATATTAACATGCAAAGTAGTATTAGGTTGTAAACACAATTTTGTTTTAAGGGATTGAGTTATGAACGAAGACTGAGAGCCGCAGTCAAGCAAAGCCCTTACCTTCTGTGTCTGATTGGTGCTTGGATTTGATACCTCAATATATGCAGTTGACAGTAGTACTTGGTTAGCATTCTGATTGGAAAAGTTGACAATTGTATCTTTAGTGGCATCAGGTGAAATGGCAACAGAAGCAGAAATGTCTTGGTGAACAGATTGTTTATGCAAAAGTCTATTGTGCCTCGCATTGCACATACGACACGGATGCAAGCGACAAAAGCGAGCAGAATGTCCGGATCTTAAGCAATTGTGACATAATTTCAATCTGTTTATTTCACTGATACGTTCATCCACACTCTTTGCCAAAAATGCTGGACAGTCATAAAGACGATGATTACCACTACAAACCCCACAAGATATATCCAGAGGATTACTCTTCTCACTGTTAGAAACATATGACTGATGGGATTTAGCTACAGGTAGGTTTACATTAGGTTTTGACATCGGCTGAGTCTTAGCCTTTGGACATGAATTGCTGCTGTTTATTGACTCAAGTACATCAGCACGGTCAATAAGAAACTTGAAAAAATGTTGCAAATCAGGTTTATCAGTATTCAACGTCCCACGAAACTCTTCCCACTTCACAATGGTACGGCTATCAAGCTTGGGAGTCATTATGTGAATAAGTAAAATATCCCATTCATGTGTACCTAGTCCTAGACTAGTCAATAATAATAATAATAATAATAATAATAAATTCTTTATTTCCAACACACAATTCTCCAGCTTACAATTCTAAAAATTAGTGTAAGGGCTTACATTATAATAATATAATATAAATTATGTCTATATTGAGAATTGTACATAGCACATTCATAAAATAACTCTGACACCCAAGCTAAGAGTGAACTTGTGTTATGAGTGTCAGGTCTCTCTAGGTTCACTATAATATAATTACATTGACAAGCAGGAAACAAAGACATGAGCAATCTAAAGAAAATAAACAAAATATAATATAATTAGAAGGCAAACCATTTGTGTGTTGTGTTGGAAGGTGAGTGTATGGGCGTGTGCGTATGAGTGTGTATGTTCGAGCGTGTATGTGTGTGTGTGTGTGCGTTCGTGCATCTGTGTGTGCGTTCGTGCATCTGTGTGTGTGTTCGTGGATGTGCGTGTGCGCTTAAGGGCATGTGGATATAAGATGGAGGTAATAAAGGGAAAAAGGGGGCAAATCATGCATTGAGAATTTTTTCAACGTCATCATAACAAAGAGTGCTGATCCATTTAGTGACAAGACTCTTACAGTTAAAGTTATTGGTTTTATAGATGTTGCACTGTTTGTCGACAAGGTTGTATATACGACCACTCAATACCCTAAAATGACGCTTTGCAAGCGCGGTCCTAAAGCTTACGGCGGGACAAACGATAGCCGTCCTACGCTTTTCCGGTCGATCAGGGACTAACCTCAAGCCGTTGTGTTTACGAAGCGTACAGTTCAGCACAAAGAGTTGCCTCACAGTCAGGACTTCACACTCCTTGTACAGTTGCGAGGTACTATATCGGTAGGGCTTGAAAGTCATGACCTTGAGGACAGCCCTCTGCGCTCTTTCAAGTTGTATCAGGGTTGTTTTCGGCGCTCCACCCCAGACTGTAATGCCAAAAGTTAATATTGACTGGCAAAGAGAAAAATAAACCATACGCAGAGTATTTGCATCTGCACTATACCGCAGGTTTTTAAACACGGTTATTAGTTTTCTTACTCTGGCGGACAACATCCTGACCTGGGTATTCCACGAGACAAGATTGTCTATATGAACACCCAGGTATTTAACAGTGGTAGCTCTTGTCAGGGGAAGACAGGCACATTGGTTTGAGTGTACTTCGCAAACGTGAGCCTTCACTGCAAATGAGTTGTCCGGTTGCGAGTTAGATTTCAAAGAAAAGGTAACGAAATTTGTTTTTTCTACGTTTAAAGTGAGACTATTCGCCTTTAGCCAGGACATGACAATACTAAGGGCAGCTTCTGCTCTCCTCCCGGTTTCTTCCCAATTTTCACCATGCACTAAAAGGGCCGTATCATCTGCATACGTATAAATGGAGCAAAAAGGGAGCGCTAAGTCACATAGGCCATTTACGTACACCAGAAAAAGTGTGGGTCCGAGGATGGAGCCTTGAGGGACACCGAAAGATAATGTACACTCGTCACTAACATATGTGTCGATCTTAACGCATTGCGTTCGCTCAGACAGGTAACTAGCGAAAACTGCGAGTACAGTACCTCTAACTCCTATCAGCTCCAATTTTTTCAGAAGTTTAGGAACAGAGACAGTGTCAAATGCCTTGGATAGGTCCAAAAACAATCCCAGGCACTTAGACTTTTTATCCATTATCTCAACAATATCATCAATTAGGGCCGCAAATGCGTCTTCGCAGGACTTTTCTTTACGAAAGCCAAATTGATTGGAAGAGAGAATGTTATTTTTGATGCACGTAAGTTTTTGGTAATATGGTCCACAAAGAATCGTAGTGATTTCTCAGACTCACGAGTAATTTGTTGTATATGCAACAATGAATTTATATGATGTGTAATTAATTGACGGGTGTTATTATACCGTTCACATAACAAAGTCCAAGCATTTGAATAATTTTCACTAGATACCTCTAGGTTGGAAATGATACGAGCTGCATCACCGGTTAAATATGAAATAAGGTAGTGAAATTTATGAACCGGAGCGATGCGTTCATTGTTGTGAACTATTGACAAGAATGAGTCACGAAAGTCAAGCCAACGAAAGTATGAGCCATCAAATTTAGCTATTTCAATTCGAGGTAGTTTGAAACTAACATCATGATGTTCATGATTACACGGACCTGTAGTTGTCGGTGTAGGATTACAATTTTTGTGATTACTTTCATCATTACGGTTTGAATTATGGTTTTGTAAAACACCTTGAGCAGTGGCAAGGTTAGTTATAAATAGTTGCTCGATGGCATCACGCTCATCTATCTCATTAGACAGATTTTTAGAATTTAAAACTTCTATCTGAGTTTGCAAGTCATCGAAGCGGCTATAAATGGATTCAAATTTATTGAATTTTAATGTTAATTCGGCTAACTCAATCTGAGAAAGCGTTTCTTTAGAGGTAACATTTGATAAAAAGTTTTTAAACTTTGTTATTTGACCCTTTATAGAACTGCGCTTCACTAAAAGATCCATTAATTCCTTAGGATCTTTTGTGCCGGATTCACCTTCATAATCTTTACCCATGTTGTATTAAAATAAACTTATAATTAAACAATGAACAAGTTTTAGATGAATTAAGTACTTAAATAAACAGGGCGATTATGAAAACAAAGAGGCACAAAAACTGATAATTAATATTAAATATCTTAGCTCACGCTCCTCGCCCAACGTCACCTGAGGCCGGCCCTGCGCAGCAGTGGGCACGGCAGTGCTCCGTTGTTACACGGAGACACAGCCTGCAGCCCGAAGTTGTTTACCCGGAATGGCCAGCCTGGAATGTTCGGCGAAGTATAAATATATGCTTGGGATATGGCTTACATGCCTTTAACAGATAAAAACTAACACATCATCACTAACTAACTCATAAAAACAGTGAAATAAGGTTTTATATATTATGAGGACATTATATAATCAAAGATTATGAGGTAGGAGGAGGTGTACGGATAGATAGGCGGGAATTCTCATGGAAGAAATGGACACTTAGCTGCATTGGCCGGGGCTGCGGTGCGATGCTGCATGCTGATCGCTGACCGGCGGTGGCTGCAATGGCTGGTAGGCCTCCATGGAACCCAAATATTTGTATCTTGGTTGTGTTGAAACGGCGTTGTTAAAACGGCGTCATGTTGGTTCTTGGTTGATGCTTAAGTGCTCGAACTTATTCGAAGTTTGCAGTCCTGTCACGGTCGCCAGATGTTTGAAGTTGGAATTTTCATAATAAAACGATGTAGGTACTTTAACTTTGAAGTTGTATTAAAGATTTTTACAATGTTTGGAATAAAAATAACATTCTCTTGCGGAAGGTTTTTTGGTAGTTAAGTGACAGCGGAAATCGGCGCGCAGTGAGGCGTCAGTGTTCTCGCCTCCTATTGGCTGGTTTTGGCGACCCGCCACAGATAACATAGATCGTAATCGTTGATGTGTAGAACTGGCTTGAACAACATAATATACATATTTATTTTTAGTTATATATTTGTATTATTTATATACAAATACGATTACGAATATGTATATGTTAATTTATATATAGTGTAAATACGATTACAATTGTTTTAAGTTCTAACAGGTTGTCTGGAAGATATCGCTGTTAGCGATAAGACCGCCATTGTTACCCTAGTATTTTTTTTTTTTTTTTTTTTTTTTTTATCGTGGTAAAATTATCAAATGAGTCCTCCCACCCCGGGCAGGGCGGGAGGGACTGTCAGACTTGTACTGACTAAAATCCACGGTGTCCTTCAATAGCCCTTTATGTTCCGGGGTCACGGTAATGGTATAAGTCCCGCGACCCCGGCAGGCTTTGGCCCTCTACAGAGGGGGCCCCGTCATTACGCTGACGCTCTTTGAGGCGCGCGTGGAACACAACGCGCCGTCGACCCGGGCATGGTCCATGGTCGGGCTGCGAGTTGCCCTTTACTCGCCGCCCGCATGCCCGCGCCTACGGTGGCCGGAGATCGTCTTGCGACGTCCGACGCCGTGGGCGCCAACCACCGCGGGTGGGGCGGAGGGAGGACATTGCCCTCTCTCTCGCGCGGCCCGCCTCCTCCTTCGCGAGCATTACTGCTTCGCAGAAGGAGGCGACCGCTTCCCACTCCGTCTCGCCCCGCAGCATGGCCGCAACCAATGCCGGGCGCGAGAGGTCTCCGCCTATCGCCGCCGTGAGGACACGTCGGTGCTCTGCCCAAGCGGGGCAGTCTTGCACCGTATGCTCTACTGTGTCCTCCGGGCGATCTTCGCAGTGGTGACACCCAGGCGTTTCCTCCTTTCTCCTTAGACACAGGTACCTCCCGAAACTTCCGTGTCCGGTGAGGACCTGCGTCATGCGGTAGGTCAGGACGCCGTGACTCCTATCCAGCCACTCCTCAAAGAGGGGTCTTACCGCCGCGATTGCGGCGTGCCCGGCCGTCGGTAGCGACAGTCGTGCTCTCCATACTGCCCTGAGATCGCGCCGGAGCTCTTCCCGCCGCGCCTCGACTTCTCGAGGCAGCGGCGATACACCCCGGCGCTGCGCCTCCACGCGCCACTCATAGACGTGCTGGAGGGCAGTCGCCTCCAGATCCCAGGGCAGTAATCCGGCAAGCAGGTTGGCCGATTCGCCGGCGATCGTGCGGTATCCCCGGATCATCCGGATAGCCATGACCCTCTGGCATGCGACCAACTTTAGTGGTCGCGTCCGGATGCTCAGGGCCCACACGGGGGCCCCGTAGAGGGCCATGGACCGCACGACACCGGCGTACAGCCTACGGCAGGAGGCGTTTGGCCCGCTGAGATTAAGCAGGAGTCGCCTGAGGGCGGCTGCTGCCCGGTTCAGCTTTGGGGCCAAACTCAGGAAATGCTCCCTGAAGTTCCACCGGCTGTCGAGGACGAGTCCTAGGTACTTCATCGCCCTCCCGACGCCGATGCGAACCCCCTCCACCGTTATGTGGGACTCGGACCGTGGCGCGTTAACGCGGCCATGAAAACACATGGCCTCCGTTTTGTGCAGCGCCACTTCGAGTCCCAGCTGCCGGATCCTCTCGATGACTGTCGCTACCGCTTGCGTCGCCAGGTCGGCCGCCGCCTGGTGCGACTCTCCCTCCGCCAGGACGAGCGTGTCGTCAGCGTAACATATTACGCTGACGCCGTCAGGGAGGTCGCCGCGCAGCACCCAATCGTATCCGATGTTCCACAGGGGCGGTCCCAAGACCGATCCCTGTGGGACACCGCACGATATCTCTCGCCGGTTCCACTCTCCCCGGTGACCGGGGTAGATGACGGCTCTGTCCGTCAGGTAGTCCTCGACTATGCGACGGAGGTAGGTCGGCACCCGGTGATACCGGAGTGCCTCCCTGATGCAACTCCAGGGCAGGGTGTTAAAGGCATTGGTGATGTCCAAAGACACCGCCAAGACGACCCTGCCCCGGGCTACTGCATCCCCCGTCGTGAGGGCTCTCACGCGCATGATGGCGTCCACCGTCGAGCGCCCCCTGCGGAAGCCAAACTGGCTCTCCGCAAGGTTCGGGCCCACCCGATTCAGGTGCCCGACGAGACGGTCTGCAATGACTCTTTCAAAGAGCTTGCCCACCTCGTCGAGCAGCACGATGGGCCGGAATGCGGACGGAGAGTCCGCAGGGCGCCCGTGCTTCCGGATGAGGACCAGTTTCCCTGTCTTCCAACGAAGCGGGAACCGGCCCCTCTCCAAGCATGCGCTTAAGAGCCCCCCCAGACGAGGCCCGAGAGTCCCCCAGGCCAGGACCCAGGCTTTTCCTGGCTATTGTTACCCTAGTATTAGCAATTTTATAAAACAGTTGTGTAACGTTTTTAGTGTACAATAAAGTATATTCTATCTATCTATTCTATCTAAAATGAAATAGCGGAAGATATGTCACTACACGATAGCGCATGGACCGCATAAATTAGGCTAAATTGGCCTAACTGTCCTCAGTCGCGATACGAGTAGATTTCGGTTGAGACGTGCGTACGTGTTTATTTCAAATTCGCCCCACCACACTGTCAGAAGAAGAAAAAATGCCTTAGTGTGCCTTCACCGGGTGTACGAACTACTCTAAAAGAAAAAACAAATCACATGGCCTCACATTTCATTCCTAAATATACAGATTTGATGTATCCGTTAAAATTTGTTCGCCATTTTGTAGAGCGGGATAGAAACATACACGAATACTAACGAAGTAATACGAAGAGCGTCGATGCTCCGTCTTGGTCGCACGCCACCTTTGTGCATTATTCTGTCTCTCTCTTTATTGGCGTGTAATAACAACGATTGTTTTTGTGAGTAAATGTGTCTGTGTGCATATAAGAGTCACTGTTCGAATACTCAACGCAAGAACTTATTACGAATACGAAATTATTTTAATCAAAGGGCTTATCTCATGTGAATTCGTTGTTGCTAAGTCATGCCCACGTCTGAATTCGCCGGTCGGTGTTGAAATCTTAAGTAGATTGTTTGAAAAATAGGCTTGAATGTCGGGATTTTCACGATAGTTTTCTTCTAAGATGCGCACGATATGATGACTTTTTGAATTATTGATGTCAGCTGTCATTTAATACGGGTCATGCATGCATGGCTAAAATGTTGTACTGATGATGCAACAAGTGAATGATTTATAAATTGAACCCTTCATATCATGAAATGTGAGAACAAAAGTGATGACACTACTTTTGAATGGCAAAAGATGAGAGGACGATAGTGAATGTGTGCTCAGAATAATAAGGCGTATGTGCCCAAACATATTGAGGTCTTTTTATAAATATATGTTTTTTAATAAATATAAATCTGCCTTGTAAAATAGATACTAGTTACCTAGTTAGTATTCTCTACTATCAAAAGTAACATATTTTCCATAACTCACAGTAGTCATGCTATAAAGTCCAAAAAAGGAAAAACATAGACCGAGCTTTGAATTTTTTTTTTTCTATCTAGAATCCTCATTGAATCGCCTTTCCTTTTTCATATTTCAAGTTTTTAGATCTCTAGTCCAGATATGTACGAAGGAAAGTAAAAAATAAAAACCGTATTTGCACTGACCCAACGCACACTGATAACTTCAAGTTCGCCAGACATTGATAAGAAACCTATCTGTTATGCTTTAAAGCCTGGTCATGATGATTGCAATTTTATAACGATGACTATATTTGAGACAATCGTTGATCAATGACAAGTAAAATGATGTCTTATAGGATACTAGCTTCTGCACGCGGTTTCACCCGCGTCGTCTTAGGCGTTTGGCACTATGGAAACCCCGTCAGTTCCCTTAGGAAGCGCGTGGATTGGTCGCACAGCGATCTACCAATCACTCGCCATCGACAAGTCAGTGCCCGCGATGGCCAACGTCCTGGGCGTCTTCAGGTGGCTTAGCCATGAGGATGTCTTCCCATTCTCCGCGCTTGTCGCTGATCCCTGAGGTACTTCCTAAAACAACAGCGTCGGTGAGGACTTTCATCAGGTGGAATGTGGGATGCCGTGGCGCCTCTGCAACCACCCTTCAAAGAGGAATCTTACAGCCGTTATTGTGACATGCCCAGCCTATTCGTAGCTTAGGTTTTACCAACTTATACCTTTACTCGATAAATGGACTATACAATACAAAAATATTTTTTTCTATTCGAACCAGCAGTTCTTGAGTTAGCACGTTCAACCAAACGAACAAACTCTTCATCTTTATAATATTAGTATAGATACATAATTGCGTGATCACGCCTTTAAATTTATTTTAACATTATCAATAATTCTGAGCTAGTCATGCTGTACATCAGTAGTATCTATATAAGACAATCAAATACTCGTCTTTTATTAGTTTCGTTGCAACCGAACAAGATGTCAGGTACATTTTGGCACATTATTACGGCATATATTGTAATAATAAGCCAAATCGAAGCGGCAAGGATTCTGGCATACTTCCCGACGCCTTCCATCAGTCATCAAATAGTGTTCCGTCCTCTGACTGAGGCGCTGGCCCGTCGAGGGCACCAGGTCACCGTCATCACTACAGACCCTGCCTTCCCGAAAGGTGGCTCACCACCAAACTTGACAGAAATAGACGTTCACGATATATCTTACGGAATATGGGGGAAAGTAGTAATGGCAGAGCAAAGGGGCGTTGACAAAAATGACTATGAAGCACCAATAAGGGATGTGATGCAAACAATGATGAAGGTATTGGACAAGCAGCTTGAAGACGAAAACATACATACTTTAATAAACGGCAAACAAGAAAAGTTTGATTTACTTCTGTTAGAAGCTTTTTTGGCACCATGTCTGGCATTTTCTCACGTTTTCAAGGTACCAGTGATTCAAGTCAGTTCGTTTGGTGCCGTGTTTGGTAATTATGAAGCGGTGGGCGCACCTACTCATCCAGTCCTGTACCCATTAAGTACTCGTCGAAAATTAAACAATCTCACAATGTGGGAGAAAGTGACAGAATTGTATTATAACTACAAGTTAGACAAATTAATGTGGGACATTTACAACATCTTTGAAAATACTGTTCTTAGAAAACATTTTGGACCAGCCGTACCTCCACTTTCGGAATTAATGAATAACGTTGACATGTTGTTCCTGAATATACATCCCATGTTTGAGGGCATCCGACCTGTTCCTCCTTCTGTGATTTATATGAATGGCTTACATCAAAAACCCACTGAAGAACTACCAAAGGTTTGTAAAGAAATCAAAAACATTACGCGTTATTATGCAACAAGCAAAAATATCATTATTTTTGTCAACCTATATTTCAGGATCTCAAGTCATACTTGGACTCATCTAAACATGGTGTGATATACATAAGCTTCGGTACGAATGTGGATCCCTCACTTTTACCGCCGGAGAAAATACAGACACTAGTGCGAGTGTTCTCTCAGTTGCCTTACGATGTTCTGTGGAAGTGGAACAAAGATGAACTGCCAGGACGAACTGACAACATCCGGATATCCAAGTGGTTGCCGCAGTCGGATCTACTTAGTGAGTTTTTTTTTTGAACTTGCAACTGCAACGACGTTTTGCAATTCATAAGTTTTAAAACCGACATGTTCACCAACATTATCATTAGATAACATCAGGATATCCAAATGTTTGCCGCAATCCGATCTACTGAGTTAGTTTTGTTTTTAGGGTTCCGTACGTCTGAATTAAAAAACGGAACCCTTATAAGATCACTCGTGTGTCCGTCTGTCCGCCCTTTGCTTCACAGTAAATGCCCCCGAACCTATTCCAATAAATTTGCATTATTTTGTAGAACATCCCAAAGTCAAGCTGTTCATAACACAGGGAGGACTGCAATCAACGGACGAGGCTATCACCGCAGGTGTACCACTCATCGGCATGCCGATGTTAGGTGACCAGTGGTTCAATGTAGAGAGATACGAGTACCACAAGATTGGAGTCAGACTTGACATGGAAACGTTGACAGAGGAAAATTTGAAGAACGCAATTGCCACAATAATTGGTGACGACAGGTTTGTTCAAATTTGTACTCTAAGTAATAATGGTTTTTTCGGTAGTCTTAAAAATAATCTAATATTATACTATATTCTTGTAGAACAAATGAAGACAAACACGCTATTACTATGTTATATATATAATTATATATCTAGGTTCATTACGAGTTATGTATTGCTTAATTTTTGCTTGGTACTTTGACTTACTCGTTAAAAAGAAGCTGAGTTTATGTTAAAAATCCTGTTACCACTCGCAGCTACCGGCGCAACATGGAGCGGTTCCGCAGTTTGATACAAGATGCGCCACAGAGTCCGCAGGAGCGCGCAGTGTGGTGGACGGAGTATGTGCTGCGTCACGGCGGCGCCAAGCACCTGCGCTCACCCAGCGCCAACATCTCGTGGATGCAGTACCTTGAACTTGAACTAGTGTTAACAGTACTCGCAGCAACCATGATAGCTTTAATAGTCATTGTTCTTGCGCTTCGTGTAGTCCTTAAGTTCGTGTTAAAACATTCAGGTGTAAGTGGCCTTAAAATTAAAAGAAAGTGATCTGAATTTATATTCTATGTTTTTTTTTTATTCAAAGTCTACCGTATTCATCATCATCTCAGCCATAGGACGTCCACTGCTGAACATAGGCCTCCCCTTTAGATCTCCACATATACCGGTTGGAAGCGACCTGCATCCAACGTCTTCCGGCGACCTTTATAAGGTCGTCTGTCCATCTCGTTGGTGGACGTCCTACGCTGCGCTTGCTAGTACCACCACACCACAGTACCACCAACAGTATGTCTCTCTTTCTTCCTAATCCATCCAAAGGTTGTCTTGAAAAGATCGCTTTTAGTGATAAGACCGCCCATTGTGTCACCCTATGTTTAAGTTAAAATTTGTAATGTAATTACTTGTTGTATGGTGTGCATAATAAAGAGTATTCTATCTATCTATCTATCTAGTCCGCGGTCTCCACTCTAGCACTTTTCGACCCCATCGGCCATCTGCTCTGCGAGCAATATGGCCTGCCCATTGCCACTTCAGCTTGCTAATCCGGTGGTTATATCGGTGACTTTAGTTCGTCTACGGATCTCCTCATTTCGGATTCGATCACGTAGAGAAACACTGAGCATAGCCCTCTCCATAGCTCGCTGAGCGACTTTGAGCTTTGTCTACCGTATTATTGGCTTCAATTCTCAGTGGCCTACTCAGAATCTTGAAATTCTATAATCTAAGCCGTAGATCTTATTATCCCGCATTCCAGGCGTCGTCCTGCTTTTGAGACAGTTTTATTAAAATATGTGCAAGTGTTTAGTATTAGCTCCTCAATCTCATATTAGTAAAGTCAATTAAGCAGAAATAAGGGGAATGAGAGAAATAGATTACTTAGCTGAGGTAGAAGACCGTATAGCTGGAGTACGACAATCATGCTCCACAGGCCACCTTTCAGAGGATAATCGAGCTACTCAGACTCTCTAAACTGTACACTGGCACACATCTACATATAAGTTGTTTTCAAGGGTCAACAAAATCGTTTCTTCCATATTAATTTGCCACCACAGACTACATCCACGCAGTGAGGCAGCTCATACAGAAGTCTAAATAAATAGGTGTGACTGGCAGTACCTACATCGAAGTGCTGAAGTGGCTGTACAACGCTGCGACTATGAGTTTCCAAGTACAGAACCAGCAGTCTAAACATATCCAGCTACGCAGGGAGTGAGACAACTGGGGAAAGAGACAATTGAGGGAATGTTATATTCCCAAAACTATTCGCCCTTTGCATTTATGCCAAAGACAGGGCATAAATACAAAGAGCGAGTTCATTTCATTGGGAGAGCCTATGTCCAGCATCGGACGAATACAGGCTGATGATGATGTTGAGGGCCTTCAACAAAATTGCCAAATTCTGCAAAAAGCTATGAGAAGGGCATGGTTTCATCATATTATCAGAATCTGGAATAAACTTGCTTCAGGCCCGGCTGGGAGCAAAGCGGTTTGATCCCTGGATAAGCCGGTCGAAACAAACCTCTATCGCTGCTCGCTACCATCACTATTGACACTTGAAAGGTCACTGGCCCACTCCACTGAGATTAAGCCAAATTTGTTTACCTCCCTTTTTGTGGTACCTTCGAATCTGAATTAAGACAGCATGAGCTTTTTGCCTTTCCTACAGAATTTGAGACGAGTCTGATAAATATTCGCATCCATCAAAAGGAGGTTTAAAGGTGCTGCATACCCTCAACTTGAATAAAGCCACTAGCCCCGACGGGATTTCGGCAATCGTACGTAAAACTTGCCCGCCTGACTTGGTTCCATTACCAAATCTTCAACTAAAGGTTAATGTTAGACTCCAGCTACAATACATCAACACTGATAACTTAAAGTACGCCAGACGTTGATGAGATACCTATATGTAATGTTTTTAAGCCTGGTCACGTTGATTACAATTTTATCATGATGCCTAATAATTATGAGACAATCTTTGTTGAACACTCACGCGTGAACTGATATAAACTTTAGCATACTAGCTTCTGCCCGCGGTTTCATCCGCGTCATATTTTGGCCCTATGAAGGCCCTGTCAGATCCCTTGGTGAGGGCGTGGAACACAACGAGCCGACGACTCAAGCCTTGTCCTTGGCCGGATGGCGAGCTACCCATTACTTGCTATCCGCAAGCCAGTGCACACAATGGCTGACATTTATCCCGCGACGTCCAGCAGTGCTTTTCTCTTTATACACATCCTTGTAACGAGCGGCCACAGCGCTCAAGCCATGATCGGTCTAAAGTTTGCTATGCCCTAAGCAACTGACAGCGACACTATCCGCTCGCGCACGATTTTGCGATCTCAAATCTTATCGAACAGCATATCGTAGAGTCCAACAGTGAGATTTCAAAAGAATAGTATAGCTGAAAGTCTTCTGGTAGCTGGGCCGTGAGAATGTCCGTTCCTTCACGCGTTCCGACTGCTGCCCATTCCCCTCGCCTGTCGCTAATCTCAGAGGTACCTCCCGAAACAACCGGGTCCGGTGAAGACATGCGTCAGTCGGAATGTGGGGAAGCAGTGGCGCTTCTCCACTCCTCAACCAGGGATCTTACAGCCGTAATTGTGACATGCCGATTATTATTTTTATTGCGACGTTACTTTGAAACTATGTTATCTCCTAAGATATTCATTGAAATAAAAAGAAGTCAACGGCTGTTAAAAATTAAATGCTTGTGATGATTAACGTATTTATTTGGATAAAGATAAAAAAATATTCCTTATTTAATAAAATTCTCCTTTTGATCGTAGCGTGATGTTTATACAACATTATTTTAAGTATAATATTATGCGAAACCTGAATATAGTTTGTTCAGAATGTAACTGATTCGATTCCAATAATTTTTACACTTTGTTATATTTTTTTTCAATAATATTTTAATTAAATTTTATTACCAGTTAATTACAATACAATCACCGTACGGTTAGGTATCTATTGCCAAACTATTATCACGAGTGTATAACACAAGAGACGTGGTTTACGCGGAGTTACCGCGAAATGAGCATGTTTTTGAACAGACAACCAGGTAATATACAAGCTTATAACTTTGTGAATTTTTATGATACGGTTTTAAAATTTTGCATATAGATTCTTTACACAAAACACAAAAATACTAGACAAGTGTATCGGATTTCGCATAAACAAAAAATAATGTTGTATAAGCCTATAAACCTTCCTCGATAAATGGACTAACACAAAAATATTTTTTCTTATCGTACCAGTAGTTCCTGAGATTAGCGCGTTCAACCAAACAAACAAACTCTCCAGTTGTATAATAATATTAGAATAAATACGCAATTGCTGGATGACGTCTTTAAATCTATTTTTATGTTATCTACAATTCAGAGCTAGTCATGCTGAATAGCGTTCTTCAGTAGAATTTCTTTATTTATAAGACAATCAATCACTGATTTTTTATTAGTTTCGTTAAAGTCGAGCAAGATGTCGTGTACATTTTTGCACATCGCTATGGCGTATATTGTAATCATAAGTCAAATCGAAGCGGCGAGGATCCTGGCATACTTCCCAACGCCTTCCATCAGTCATCAAGTAGTGTTCCGTCCTCTGACGGAGGCGCTGGCCCGTCGAGGGCACGAGGTCACCGTCATCACTACAGACCTTGCTTTCCCGAAAGGACGGACACCTCCAAACTTGACAGAAATAGACGTCCACGACATATCTTACGGAATATGGTGGGAAAATGTAATGAAAGAGCAAAGGGGCGTTGACGAAAATGATGTTGTGGCACCAATGAGGAGTATGATGCAAACAATGATGAAAGTATTTGACAAGCAGCTTGAAGACGAAAACATACAGACTTTAATAAATGGCAAACAAGAAAAATTTGATTTGCTTCTGTTAGAAGCTTTTTTTTCACCATGTCTGGCATTTTCTCACGTCTACAAGGTACCAGTGATTCAAGTCAGTTCATTTGGCGCTATTTTTGGAAATTACGAGTCAGTGGGCGCACCTATTCATCCACTCCTGTACCCATTAAGTACTCGTCGAAAATTAAACAATCTCTCAATATGGGAGAAAGTGACAGAATTGTATTATAACTACAAGTTTGAACAATTAGTATGGGACATGTACTACACCTTTGGAAATACTATTCTTAGAAAACATTTTGGACCAGACATACCTCCAGTTTCGGAGTTAACGAATAACGTTGACATGTTGTTCCTGAACATACATCCCATGTTTGAAGGCATCCGACCTGTTCCTCCATCTGTGATCTACATGAGTGGCTTACATCAAAAACCTACTAAAGAACTACCAAAGGTTTGTAAGGAAATCAAAAACATTACGCCTAAATATGCAACAAGCAAAAATGTAATTATTTTTGTCAACCCATGTTTCAGGACCTGAAGTCATATTTGGACTCATCTAAACATGGTGTGATATACATAAGCTTCGGTACGAATGTGGATCCTACTCTTTTACCGCCGGAGAAAATACAGACACTAGTGCGAGTGTTCTCTCAATTGCCTTACGATGTTCTGTGGAAGTGGAACAATGATGAACTGCCTGGACGAACTGACAACATTCGGATATCCAAGTGGCTACCGCAGTCCGATCTACTTAGTGAGTCTTATTTTAGTCCACTGCATTTTTTTAACCGACTTCAAAAAAGGAGGAGGTTCTCAGTTCGGTCGGTATGTTTCTTTTTTTCTTCTTTTTTTTAAATTCTGGTTGTTAAAATTTATTTGCATTGATTTGTAGAACATCCCAAAGTTAAGCTGTTCATAACACAAGGAGGACTGCAATCAACAGACGAGGCTATCACCGCAGGTGTACCACTCATCGGCATGCCGATGTTAGGTGACCAGTGGTTCAATGTAGAGAGATACGAGTTTCACAAGATTGGAGTCAGATTAGACATAGAAAAGCTGACAGAGGAAAATTTTAAGAATGCCATAGCCACAATAATTGATGACGACAGGTCTGTTCAAACTTGTACTTTACGTAATAAATGGTTCTTTCGGTAGAAATAATCTATTCTAACACATTGTTATTCAAATAAGACAATCACGCAATTTCTCTGTTATCTAGGTTCATTTCAGGTTCTGTATTACTTTATTTTTGCTTGATACTTTTTGACTCACTTATTGAAAAATAAGACAAGATTATGTTAAAAATTCCTGTTATCACTCGCAGCTACCGACGCAATATGGCGCGTTTCCGCAGTTTGATACAAGACGCGCCACAGAGTCCGCTGGAGCGCGCCGTGTGGTGGACGGAGTATGTGCTGCGTCACGGCGGCGCCAAGCACCTGCGCTCACCCAGCGCCAACATCTCGTGGAAGCAGTATCTTGAACTTGAACTAGTGCTAACAGTACTCGCAGCAACCTTGATAGCTATCACAGTCATTTTTCTGGCACTTCGTGTTATCTATAAGTTTGTATTAAATAATTATTTAGGCATAAGTAATGTTAAAATTAAAAGAAATTGATTTGGATTTTAGGTTTTTATTTATTAAAAAATGATTAATAGCCAACTACACACACCGGCAAAATTAGGGGTGTACAGGCAATAACTCCGTACACCACCATGGAGTCTGTCCAGTAATGTGTGGTGACTGTTGGCGAGTTGATAGAGTCTGTAACTTTTTTTATCAATCCGGCTCGAAGGACCACATTAAATGTACGGGCAGTAACTCCGTACACTGAGATGTTGTTGTAGGTTGAATCACACGGAATGTGACAGGAAATAAAATCATGTTTTGTGTCCGTAAGATGATTACTGTTTATTGTCAAAACATATTATTTTATAACGTGAAATGTAGGTTATTTGTGGTGGGTGCGATAGCCTAGTCAGCAAATGTACCCGAGTCGTCGGCAACTTTTTTTTTTTTTTTTTTTTTTTTTTTTTTTTTTTTTTTTTTTTTAGGGTGGCAAAATCATCAAATGAGCCCTCCCGCCCTGGGTGGGGCGGAAGGGACTGTCAGACTCTTACTGACTAAAATCCACCCGTGTTCCTTCGGATGCCCTTTACGTTCCGGGGCCACGGTATCCTGGATTAAGAAAAAATCCGCGACCCCGGCAGGCATTTGGCCCCATAAGGGGCCCCGTCGGTGACGCGTGAAACACGACACGCCACCGACCCGGGCTTGGTCCTTGGTCGGACGGCGAGCTTACCCATTACTCACCGTCCGCAAGCCCGCTCCGCTGCTGTGCCCTCTGCTAATCAGAGGGGCACGCATTGGAGCTTCCACCCGACAGGCTATTTGCATACGGGCAAAGAAACCCCCTTAGGCACACAGTGCCTAAGGAAGAGTTTTTGCCCGCATCCCAGGGCGCACCGGCCCGAAAAACTGGTCTTCCCCCCGGACGTATCAGAGAGGGAACTCCAGTCCACGGACGCACGTGGAGGTTACCTGTCTTAGCACCCCAGTCGTCGGCAACTTAGCAATGCTTAATCAGGTAAAAACTGAAACAATTAATATCATAAATGGCGATGCTCGTACATCCTGCCAACTCTAAAAGTACAATTAACAAGTAGCGAAGATTTCTAATAACTAATAAGTAAGTCAAGCAGATAAGGTTTCAAAAGTTCCTGCGTTCGCCGTTGTCTGATTTTGGTGATGTGTCGCGATCCACCTTGTAGCTGGTAGGAAGATGTCCGATGACCTCGTCTACTGTCTGGCTATCAGTTATTATTTATTCTTCTCTGGGAAGATGTCGTTGATGCGGTCTTCGAGTCATCTCCATTTCCTCCTTGGGCGCTTGCGTTGCTATTCTGGTGTCTTGCGGAAGATGGAAACTGCATGTTTTTATTTTGAAGTATACCCAAATGCTGAATATTGTTGCACAGGTTATTTTATAGCCATAAAGGACGTAGTGATGTTGCTCTGCATCTGCAGTTTTAACCATTTGGATGTCTTGTTGCTCCTTAACTAGCTCAATTTTTCTCTTAAGACCCTTTAGTTGATCTTCATGTGTTTCTATCTCCATGTTTCTTAAATTCGTAGGTTGACTATTGCTTGTTAAGAGGTCATTTAGATTTATCTCTGGTATGTAGATCTCTTCCTCATTCCCTAGTTCCATTGTACTTTGCAGATTGTAGTGTGAAAGAATTAGGTGTTTGTCGCTACAGTCTTATATAATAGTGTGTGACGTCATGCCAGCGGGACAGAAAATGCACACAATGCATTCCTCACAACACGTAAACAACCAAGCCCCCTTACTGTGTAGTTTTATCCATTCATTTCTGCAACTTGATACCTCAGTGCGGCAGGTGGATATCCCTCGATTGTTTATTATGTTTGTTTCGCATATTTTTATGGCTGTTTTTATACCGTATATCGGTAGGTCAAGGTTGCATAGAAGCAGCTGATTTGTGTTGACTTGCGTGTATGACGATAAATGTTGTTGATCCAAAAGTATCATCATGTCTATTTTCAAATTCACGGCTATGTATTTTGTTGTTGGAATTATGTTAACTATGGAGGCTCTCTTTATGTTGCGTATTGGGATGACCTCGGTTAGTTCGTATTGTTCATCTTGTACTAGCGGGATTTCCTTCGAAAATAATAAACTCTTCGGTCAGTTTTCCTTGCACACTTGCTAGTTTTTACATTTCCCGGATGCATTTGAACTTGTCTGAGCAGGGTAGCGATAATCCTTTCGGAACTTGTAATTGTTTTTCGAATGCATCTGGTTTCAGCAAGTGAATGTCGACTTTGCCGTGGCGTAGATCTGTAACTAAGTCGATCAACATATCTTGTATTCTCCGCAAGTTTGATATCATCATGTTTGTGGCAAGTGCTGTAGTACTAAGGAAAGTTGCTTGGTTTTGTTCTGTTTTCATTTGTTGCAGCGACTCTCTGAGGCTTCTGTTGATGACGATGAACTGTCGGTTCATTACATGTTCGTTCTTCTTCAGAAGGTTGTCATCATCATCAGCCTATAATGTTCCCACTGCTGGGACACAGGACTCCTCTCTGTGAGAGGGAGTGGGCCATAATCCACCACGCGGGCCCAGTGCGGGTTGGTAGATGTCACATGTCTTCGAATTTTTGGGTCTAGGACATGCCGGTTTCCTCACGATGTTTTCCTTCACCGTTTTTGAGAGCAGTGGTGATGAAATAAATTACACAAAGTAATGCACCTGGCGGGGTTCGAACCCACGACCTACAACTCGTAAGTCGAGACCGATACCACTGGGCCACCACTGCTCTCAGAAGGTTGTATTCTCCTTCAATTATTGATGTGTTGTTTGTACAGATTGAATAAGTGGTCTTCGTTACTTAGCAGTAGTTTGATGTCGTTGTTGTATTTTTCCGCAAATTTGTCATCAAGTATCCCAAAGAGAGAGTTGGCAATGTGCCCAATTCCGTTTATGAATCCTCGCTTATTACGTCTTCCGTGTTCAGATTGTAACACTTCGTTGTAGTGTTGGAGCTCGTTTAATTCGTGTTCGAATTGTGTTAATATAGTTAAGGAAGCTATATTTTGCTGGCAAATTCCGTTGTTTTACGTATTCTTCAACGACTGAAATACTATTCCAGTACGTTAAACAGTGTTTTTTTTTTTTGTTCTTTTTGTTCTTTTAAGACGAATGGAGACTGTTGGTTTATTGTAACATGACAATGTTACAATAAACCAACAGTCTCCATTCGTCTTGTATTATCTGTCTGCTGCTTTATCGAAGTATACAAGACGGTTCGGGTCCAGGGTTGTTACATTGATGAGCTGTTGCATGGATGGTGTTACACACGTTACCGTGAGTACTAGCATCGTACTTAGGTACTTGAGAACGTTGCAGCTGGGAACTGGGATTCTGTGGGCGTCTAGTCGCCCGACGTTGTCGTTGTGATGGCGAAGGAGTTGCTTCAGTTTGCTCATTGTCCGCCGGTTGCGTTGATTGGTTTTCTTTAATATTTTCTGTTTTAATATGTAAGCGGGACAATTTTGTGACGGGCCTCTTCATTATGTTGGATTTGGTCTTCAGTGTGACGACTCGTATTACTAGATTGTCCGGTCCAGGATGCGTCTCTATCACTGGTCCTAATAACCATCTAGCTGGAGCCACTTGTTCTTCCTTTATAAGAACGATATCATTCAATGCCAAATTGTGTGTTGGGGAATGCCATTTAACTCGTAATTGCAACGTCTGTAGTAATCTTTAGAGTTGGACCATTTCTTCCAGAATTCCTTATACATATTTACTGTTAAGCGCCACCGTTAACTTAACTTGATGTTATCAGTATCCGATGTCATTGGAGGTGCCAGTACTGGTCCACCGACTAGGAAGTGGCCTGGTGTTAAGTAGTCGCTGTCCAGGTCATCTGTTAGAGCGATAAGTGTCCTCGAGTTGAGGCAGTCTTCAATTTGTACTAGTAAAGTAGTAAACTCTTTGTACGTTAGCCTTTGTTCGCCAAGGACACGTTTTAGGTGGTTTTTCATGCTCTATAATGCAGCTTCCCACAATCCTCTCGCTGTTGGCCAAGACGTGATGTTAAAGTGCCATTCAATGCCACACTCAGAAGTTTTGTGTATAAGGTCATCGTTGACCTGCATTGTTGAGCTACATTGCCTCCTGGCGTTCTTTAGCTAGTGCTCTGGCTGCTCCGACGAAGTTCGTTCCGTTGTCACTACATACATGTTTTGGCATGCGTCGTCGTGCGCATAGCCTCTTCAATGCTGCGAGAAAAATGTTGCAGTGCTGAGATCTGATACTAGTTCAAGGTGAATAGCTTTGGTGCATAGACAAATGAAGATAGCGATGTAGACCTTAACTGTTTTAATGCCGCGACCTTTGTTAGCCTTTATTTCGACGTGTCCTGTAAAATCCACGCCTGTGTGTTAAATGGCCGTGAAGGTGCAACTCGTGGCGTTGGCAAGGCTGCCATTTTCTGATTGCTGAGTTGTGTTTTATAGCGATGACAGGTGACACATTTCTTTAGTTGTTTCTTGATTGGCTTCATGCCGCCAAGTATCCAATATTTGTTACGAAGGTATCCTAAGGTAAGCCGGGCACCGCCTTGGAGAGTATTATTGTGGGTTTGGTCGATCAAGAGTTCTAATAACTTGTGGTTGTTTGATAAAATTTTCTGGTGTTTTTGGGAGTTGTTTAACTTGGCATGTTCCATTCTTCCTCCCACTCGAAGAATGCCCTGTGCGTCTAGCATTGGGCTCAATCTCAAAAGTTTGCTTGTAGCCCGTACCTTGTTATGTTTGTGCAGGTGCGCTATGTCTTCGCCAAAGGTATTGTTCTGAGCAGTTTCCACGAGCAATTTCTGAGTTTGCACTATTTCGTCTGTAGTTAAGTGTGCCATTGCTTTTGTTTTGTCATATTTGACTTATTTACAAATCGCATGATCCAGCTTATGACTCGAGTTACATAAGACATTGAACTGTATTTTTGCAGTAGTTGCTCGATGAGTGACCTTTGTTTTGTTTGTATTGCAAAAGTTTGACCGTGTTTCCTTTTCTCTTCGTTGGTTGTATGAATCCCTTGTTTAGGTACGCAGTTGTTTCGTAGCCGGCAGGGGCGTTCCACCACAGTTCGTGCCCTATTAGGTCGGATGGTGAAATTCCTCTGCTAGCGCAGTCCGCGAGGTTATCCTCGGACTTGACATGCTTCCAGGCGTCTGCTGGAATTATTTGTGTTATTTGCGTAACTCTGTTGGCTTCAAAACTCTTCCAGCGACTCACGTCACCCTGTAACCAGCGCCAGCCAAGCACTACCATGGAGTCTGTCCAGCAATGTGTGGTGACTGTTGGCGAGTTGATAGAGTCTGTAACTTTTTTGATCAATATAATTCATTACATTCAACTTTGCTAATTATTAATAACTGAATTGGTAATTATTAATAATTTCCAATTAATCACACTTTACGTAACAAATATACCGAACATGTTCGTTTTTTATGCTGATTCCATAGAGAAAGAGCTTTTAAGATCAGACTTAAAAGCTCTTTCTCCATGGTCTGTTTATGTTCTCACTATTCTGATACATACTGTAAGACAAAAACACACGTGATAAGCTGTTAGTTCTTGCTGAATCACGATGATGTACAAAGTCATTAAGGGCCAAATCGCTATTCTTGAGAAAATATTAATTATTTAATAGCATTAAACAATTAAGGTCTGAGTCAATTGCTTTAACGTGAATGGATAATATCAAGATAATAATTGAATAACGTGCTCTATTATTAATGAGGTAGAGGAAGCAAATTCTTGGTAATCACGTGCATGCGACATTATTTATGTAAGTTTTGATAGCAGTCGTTAGATACTATGAGGATATTTATAAATTATTAATATTTTAAGGCTAAAGTTTGTTTGTTCGGTTGAAAACGCTAATCTTAGGAACTACTGGTTCGACTTGAAAAATTATTGTTGTTGTGTTGAATAGTCCATTCATTGGGAAGGCTACAGATTATATAACATCACGCTACTACCAATAAGAGCCGAGGGGAACAACTACATGTGAATTCTTAATAATTATTGTAAATGCGAAAGAAAGTTTGTTACCTTTTCATGTATAAAACACTGAAACAATCATCTTCAAATTGTGTCAGGTCTGGTAAACCTGAGACAATTTCAAGATGGTTCAGTATCAGAATTTAAATTACGATAAAAAAAATTAAAATGGAATATTCTATAATAGGTACCTATTGCTCAAGCCGAGGCTTTTGCCCAGCCCTAGGACATTCTTAGCTCAAAACAGTAGTTATAGATTAATAATTTACCACTATTCATATTATAATTTTGCAAAAATAGCTTTTCCCCATGCTTACTAATTTACAGTAATGTCTGCCAATGCCGAATCAATTGCGCACTAACTAGTCTTAATGCGAGTGTCACGGTTCTGATGCGCAGTTAGATATTAATGTGACACGCCCTCCTCATTCCCGAATTTAAAATGGTGATCAATTGAAGGAATGGGTGCGTAATATTTTTATGTGCGTCACTGTATTTTTTTTACATTTGTTTCAACTAGCTACATTGTCTGACCGAATTTGACAATTTCACAAAATTCAATCTCACCTCTCATCCTCAGCACCTATGCTGATTAACTTGAGCATTCATTTGTAATGAGTATTCTTGCGAATATCACATTAGAAGGCCTATTTAGCTAATAGTACACTTTCAACTTTATACCCCACCGCATCAAGTTGAAAGTCTATTACATTTACCGATTACAGAGCGTTTTCGTTTGTTTCGTTCTCTATCAGGCCCTTAGGGCCGAGTTCGCCGACTCTCATTTAACCATAAACCAATGTTTGAGTAATCGGCCGATGAATTCTTAAACATCGTTTATACAGCCGGTTAAGAATAAACTGTTCACCACGATTATTATAACCGTGATTAATAAATCGGGCAATCACCATACGCTCAGAGTGAATGAACGAATGATATAAGTCTACTCATTAGCAAAGTCACGTCATTATATTTAGTCAACACGAGTTTTAGTGACATCTTTATTTAACAGCATAAATTACAATGCTTGCAACTTGAGAAGTTCGAAAATGCATTGGGAACGTTATACTAGCCCTCTACTAGCCTGTAGTGTTTAATTTGGATGGATAATAACATCCCGGCGCTGTTACTGTCAATGTCAATTGTATTCACAAACTATTTTTTGTTAGTTTATTTGCACATGTTTTATTCTCGTAGGCATTATTTTGTTGTGTTGCGATTGTGATATCGTGTTCATTGGATACTTGGTCTGAGGTTGTCAAGATATCTAATTAATTGTAAAATTACCTACTACTTGAGAAATGGCGGCTCAGAAGAAGAGAACAAGCAATTTTTTAAGCAATAAGAAGCGCATTTTATCGGAGTTGGTGTTAAAATACCAAAATGTGGTCGAAAATAAGCGCACCGATGCCGCCACGAATTCGTCTAAGTTGAAAGGGTGGATCCATCTACAAGAAGAGTTCAACACTGCCAGTACTTATTGTCATCGAATCTACTCAGTCCTAAACTGTTCCTGGGAAAATATTAAAAGGCAGACCAAAAAAGACCGAGCCGACAGGAAGAAACAGCTATTTAAGACTAGTATGTACAACAACAATTATTCACGTGGTGTATTAGGCATATAGTGTTAGTGGGTCGTTGAGGCGGAGTTATTTGCATTATTCTTTATCTGTGCATGTATTTATTTGTATTTTGTATTATTTTATAAAATGAATAAAATAAGTAAGTAATGTTGCAACTGTTTGGTTAAAATGGATGGTTAAACACGGTTAAACGATGCTTTTGAGCTCGGTTAAAACAATCGGCTGTTTAAGGGCTGTAAACACTGGTTAGCGTATGGTGAACATTATAAATGATTTAATCAGTTGTTCAAATGATAAACAGCCGTTTTAAAAGTCGGTGAACTCGGCCCTAGGCTTTAATAATATTTTCAACTCAATCTACTTGGAAATTAAGTTGTAAATATTTTAAAGGCTTTTTATTTTAAAGGAGCGTTTACGTTTTTCGATTGCCGCTTGTCCATAGGGCCAGAAAAACAAACAAAAGCGTATTAGCGAGCATTCTAACGAACGTTCTGTCAAGCTTTTTGCAGTGTCGACTGTCAAATTTTCATGATTAAATGTTTTTGATGACCATCGATTAGAGCATTTGCTCGAAGATCGTAAAAAAATGTTCGTTGCGATGTTTGGCGTATGTTCGTTATTCACTTCAACAAAATGAATGCTCGAGTCTATCAACATATTTTTGTGTCTCATGTAGGTATAGTGTGTAACAGAAAAAAACATAAACAGACTTCTTAGGTGTATTATATTATGGAACAACTTCTTTTTCTTCTTCTACGCAGCGTAGGACGTCCACCCACTAGGTGGGCAGACGATCTTATGAAGGCCACAGGATCACGCTGGATGCAGGCCGCTCACAACCGGTCCTATTGGAAGTCTAAAGGGGAGGCCTATGTTCAGCAGTGGACGTCTTACGGCTGATATGATGATGATGATTATGGAACATACTATACGACAAAACTAACAATGATGGCGCAATATTTTGATTTTTTTATGCAAATGATTTTTAATCATAATTTATTATCTTGTTAATATTTCTTTCACATGATTATTGTTTATTTTGAGAGCGTGCATGTTTTGGAAAAGCGTGCAATATAGAGAGAGCCATCGTTAATTTAGTCGCATATTAAGTATTTACAGCGTATCATGTCTTACAAAAATATTTTAAGACTTTCGGGCCAATGATTACCAGTAACATCTGTCAAAGATCTACATAATTAAATGACAGCTGGGATCCTTGCTTTCCGAAAAATCGGCAAATAGTAATAGATTTTCATCCATCCTCAGGTCGATCTTGGACATTGAAGATGGACTAATGAATGATAAAACCATGATAATGTTGTTTGTATCAAGCCACGAGCTTTTTAATTGCATCACTTATTTACTAGCTAGAAAGCCCCCTTTTAATTACAAAACATACCTATTTACTCTATGGTAACATGTCATTTATTTTAATTATCAATAATTTTATTTCTGAATTGTCTTTTTACATTTACCTTGGACACTTTTTAACTTGCTACATCGTTCTCACAGAATGTACCATCTGAAAATGAATGATGTAACAAAGGTTCTGTAATCATTTTGGCGATTGAAAAAGAGTGTCCATGGACTTTCTTGCCCGTTCTTCTCCATTGAGATCTGCGCTTCGGAATGGGCACCTACAGTACTTTCACAGTTTTTAAACAATTTTATTTTACTTTTGTCTTTTGACAATTCAAAAGTGCCTGTAACTGGTCTACTTGAAATAAATGATTTCATTTTGAATTGTTTGCTAAGTTCCAAAGGCAATCTTTACAATAATAAACAAGTATTAAAGTGAGCTATTATTATAATAATAAGTACCTATTTAAGGATAACCTATCGACCGCCATTGTTACGTTCGTCAAGTTTTTTGCTTGATGTTGCCAAAGACAAAACCTTTGTTATAAACGTATTGTTTATTTTAAAATTATAAACTTTTACATTAAGTATTAAACTTTTTCTAGAAAAACAAATAAACAGTTACAACAAAAGATTTCTGTTCAGTTCTCCAACAAAGAGATTATATAGTTTAACTAGCCGTTCGCGTGGATGTCGGAACTTAACAATGTATTTTTAGTGACGCGAATCCCTTTCGGTGAAAGTCTCAGACTTACGTGAGAGGGCGAGATGCTCTCGGTCAGCCTATAAACGCGCTTGGCAGTCCTCGATGCTTTCTTGAGAGCGCAAAGTCTCGGTCAGAATTCTTGCGACTCCCTTTCGGGGAAAGTCTCAGACTCACGTGAGAGGGCGAGATGCTCTCGGTCAGTCGTCAACCTCGTTTCGCGTTCCTCAAAACTCTCCTGAGATCGAGAAACTGCCGTAAGAGAACACTGTGTACTAAGTCGAGACTCACGTTGGGTAGGCGTTTCTGACGCAAGAGTTCTGACTTGCCTTGCTCGAATTAGGTACTGTTAGGCTTACTTCACGATCTTCTGATTCCTGGGACCTACTTAGTCTCACCCTTTTCGCATTTCGGCTACGCTGCGACAGGTTTGTTTTTCTCTAGAAAGCATGTTGAACCAAATAAATCAACAGTTTACAACAACACACACACTTTCAACATGAGAATGTCAAACTACGAACGAAGTAAAAACTATTTGACTCAAATTGCAAGTTATTATTTACTTCGCACTTCAAAATTAACGGGTCTCGGACAGCGGTCTGAGCTGACCCTTTTTTTTATCGTGTTTAACACGATAAAAAAGGGTACCTAATAGTCAATAGCACCTTGCGTCCCAGGGTCACGGTTACTTGATGAGACAGTCCCGCGATCCCGGCAGGCGTTGGCCATCCCCTTCAGATTGCTGACAGCTCTCTGAGGCGCGCGTGAAACATGATGCCCCGTCGCGCCGGGCATGGACCGATCCATGATCGGACGGCAAGTCACTCATTACTCGCCGTCCGCAAACACGCGCAACTCGGCTGTTATTATTTAACTCTTTACAAAGCACAAGTCCGATCCTACATGGAGTACTGTAGCCACCTTTGGGATGGCTCAGCTAAATGTCAACTTGCCGTTCTTGACTCAGTGGAACGCAGAGCTAGGAGGCTCGTTGGCGACGTAAAATTGGTGAATGCAAAGCACCATAGCTTGACTCATCGACGCAAAGTTGCCTGCCTGTCGGTCTTCTACAGATTGTACTTCGGAGAGTGTGCCCAATAACTCCACGACCTCATCCCACCAGCCCCCTTCTATCATCGCACATCTAGACGCACGGCAAATTACCATCCTTACCTTATTGCTATTCCACCAATTCGCACTAAGCGTTTCCAAACGTCTTTTATAATGCGGACAGCGAAGGAGTGGAACTCTCTGCCTGATGCGTCTGTTTTTCCGAACACGTACAACCCTAATCTCTTCAAAGTTAGAGTGAACAGGCTTCTTCTGGGTAAGCTCGCTCAATCGTCTACCTTGTCTTAGTCATTCCTGACCTAGACTAAGGTCAAGAGCAAACCCAAACCACGAGCTCCACAAAAATAATAATAATAAGAATTTGCACAAAGTATGCTTAATCTAGTTGAAACATTTAATACTTAAAAACAATTCAATACCTAGTGATATCATAGCAAAAATCATATCTGAGAAATAATATTTCCAAAGATAGACTTTACTAGATTATACTCATGTGAGTAATATCTATTTATACAAACAAAACCCGCAAATAATAGGTATGCAGGCGCACAACACCTTCTCGAATACAATTCTATATTCTAATTTAACAACACTTTTTAAAGGCTGCCATAGTAGGTATAGGTTTTTAAGAATTCAACATCCATTTATTAAATAATTTATTCTCAACGGGTTTTCTGTTTTCCCACAGTTGTTTTTTTTTTCGTCGAAAGTCAAAACACTACGTCGCGCGTCGGGATCAACTGAAATGCCATAATATACTATGATCTACTATTATATAGTACATAATTTTGGCAATTCAGTTGATGCCGACGCCGACGTCCTGAGGCCTTACCACGAGCTCTTAACGCGATCCAGTTTAGGCTATGGGAAAGAGACAGAGCTATAAAAGTCGTCTAGCGCCATCTCTTTCCCACAGCCTAAACTGGATCGCGTTAAGAGTTAATGGTAAGCCACCTGTTTTGACTTTCGAAAAAGTGTTTTGATTTTGTTTCGGAATCCAAGAAAGCACTTATCTATAAAGACATATATTAGAACAGTCTGTTATTTTTTAAATAAAAAGTTGCTCCACACTATCAATTTCTCCTGTGTCGTGGGTGCGTTTACATACATAGAAACTCACTTACACAAACACTCAGATCCGGAACAACTTCTTGTAGGTTACACAAATTTTAATGTATGTCCTGTGCAGGGATCGAACCCGCTGTCTGAAAACTTTGTATCGGTAACTCTGTGTCTTAAGAGATTAACGCGACCCTGGAACGCAAAGTGCAACTGAAGGAACAGATTGTTAATCAGTGAAGTCTGGCACCACTGCCCCATAACAGAACGGGAGGACTTATTTGATGACATTCCAACCTGAAAAAAAGTATCTACATTTAAATTTAAATTCATTGACTTCCAATTATCTTATACATGAAGTCTAAAAATAATTCTGGGATTTCACGCAGCACGGGTTATAAGTAGGTATACCAACACTCAAAGAGCTGGAGAAAACCCATCGTATTATTATTATGACCACAACATTATCGTTTAGTCTATCTGTGGATACGGAACCACCTTAATACCTAACTTGTTTAGGTATTTTCCCATACCTACTTATTAAGTTATTAGTCGATGTGTATCAGTGTAGAGACAGTGGGTTAAGCTGCGCTTGCCAAGGTTTTCCCGTGATGGATAGCATAATGGGCTGTTGCTGGTCCCAGTTGTCTTTTATTTTAACCAAACCCTCAACAACCCTGAATTTCAAGCCTTGTACATTGAAATTTGTTAGTTACTCTAAACTATATTGAATGTACTATACTAGGCCTGCACAAATTCAAGGTTAGTTACTCATTGCACGCTATGCATTCTCCCATATTACTAATTAAACATAACTACACTTTTTAGCTCCTGTTTGAGGATATGGACATTTTGCGAAAGGAACATTTTGCGAAAGGGGCATTTTGCGACTAAGCCTCTAAACTCTATTGATGGTCGCGGGACTAACGAATTATCGTGACCCCGGAACGTAAAGGGCTAATTGTACCACAAAAGAACGTATAATGCTGTAATTATAATTATTTATTAATTGCCAAGCCTATTTATCTTGATGATTTCTGGGAATTGTTTATAATAGAAGTATCTCGAAAAGAAAACTTAGACTATTTCCGGAAATATTGTCCGAATCTATGAGTATTTCCATATCAACCAAAAGACATAAAGAAGAAACAATTTAAAAAATAAAAGTTATCGATTATCTTTATAATATTATGTAAAAAGTAGGGATGCATCGATACGCCTTTTCGCCGATACGATACCGATACCGATATTCTTACAAAAATATCGGCGATACCGATTCCGATACCGATACGCTTATTGTGAATTAAAAAATTTAGATAAAATAAATAAATCACAAGTCAGATGTAAAAAGTAGTGACATAGGGTTATATTAGATACATTTTAGTAATTAAAATTAACATTTATAAGATTTTTGTTTAAAAACAAAGTACCGAATCGTAATTTTTTCGGAGAAAGGCGATTTCACAAGGCTGTATAAGACCTGCGCTGGAAAATAGTCTTTCAGATTCCACAGAACTCATTTGGAAACTAAAGTACCTACTTCTGCGCAATTTTTTTCAAGTTTGGTTATAAGACGCGATTGCGCCAAACGAATGGATCTGCATCTCTCGATATATTGGGAGCCCTTAGGTATCTCTCGACTTACACTCTTCTTCTTCTTCCTGCCCTTATCCCATTCTACTTGGGGTCGGCGCTACACGTTTTCTTCTTCCATTCTCCCCTATCAGACGTCACAGTATCATTTACTCCTTTTTCTTTCATATCATTCCTTAGACAATCCATCCATCGTTTCTTTGGCCTTCCTCTTCCTCTCCATCCATCAACATTCATACTCATCACTTTTTCGACTTACACTACCTACATTTCTAAATTAAAAAGTATCGTTGAATCGGTCATAAAATATCGTCGATACCGATATATCGGCTAACCCAATGTATCGCCGATATATCGGTATCGGTATCGGATGCATCGCTAGTAAAAAGTAAAATCAATAGAAATTATAGGAGATCTTGTCAACAAAAGTCTGGTAAAAAGGATTCTAAATAATATACATTCCAATGACTCGAGTTAAGTGGTAAAGGTTAAAAATAATTTAAAAATCCCAAGAATGTTTACCGAATTAACAAAGGTAACAAACATGAAATCACTGCCAGCAATGAATGACTTAAAGTGTAAATCATTAAAAAAAGTCCTTGGGTTTTTCCAATAAAAACCCAAGGTGACAAAGTATCCATTCACTGTGAAAAGAACTCGGTGATTAAATAACAATAAACTATTGACATAACAGAATACGTCGAAGAGGATGTAAACTTCCTTAATTTGATAATGATTGACGCTCTAGAATGCAAACTTCGTTTTACAAACAAAACCGCGTACAACTTTTACGAAGAAAAAAACCGAACGTCAGACACACCACAAGAACCAGCCAATTACTGATCATCAAAACAAAAAGCCGCTATGACGTCTGTGACCGACGAATGTTTGAACTCCGGCTGACCTAAGCGCACGCGCAATCATTATATATAGAGAGTGGGAGGTGCAAGGCCTCACAACAGATTGAACGCTCACAGCGAACAGACGTGTTGAACCTTTAAAAAAAACTCTATTTCAAAATGTACACAAATCCTTTCGAGAGAAAACACTCATCGTTGAGGCAGGCCCTTGACCGCTTCATCAGAGGCGAGACCCGGCTCAGCTTCAGGAAGAAGACGGATTTATCTAAGTCTTCAAGCAGCAGTACTTCGTCGATGGCTTCATCGACAATGGACTACAAACCCAAGTTCAATGAGAAGAGGTGAAGAGACAGTGCAAGTGTGTTGTGATAGTGAAATAATTCTGCCAGTTCCACTCACGAAAAAGGTTGGTATTTGTGATTTTTTGTAATTTTTAAACTCATCATCATCTTCTTTGACATTCCATCCATCTATACAGTAAAAGCCCTCAAGACAATTCTCTTAAACATTATTTCTGAATTCTCCTCAGTTCCCCTAAAGATCATATTCGTTTTCATTTTCTTCAAATCATTTACTGCGGATTGTTCCCGGATTTTAATACTTAAATATCAATTCACATTGGCAAAATTTATAAGACCATTCTCAATATAGTCCTATCGATATAATTGTATTCGATTCAGATGGGATTTAATTACTCCAGGTTAAATTCATATTAAAACATTTAATAAAATTAATTGGACGAGTTCGATAAACTCCCATTGAGTCCCATAGTAACTGTTCTAATTTTGTAACCGGTTAATTGAAAATGCCAGAGATTGGTGTAACTGAAACACAAATGAATTGGGGTGGCATAAAGTGGGGGGTTAAATAGCATAATGTAGAACAGCTGCCAGTAATATTTGCGACCTAAACACAAATGAGGTTGAATATTAATGTACAGGACCAGTTTACAGTATCGTAGATAGAAAAGCGTCGGAATATCAAGAGTTTTGTGGAATAATTTGAATTTGCTGCGCAGAAAACCTTTACTTTAAATTCAAAAGTTATCATAATTACATCTATTGGTGGTAAATCAAACACAACAGTTATGCATGACCTTTCTCTAACGATTATACATTTCTGGGACATAAGACTCTTTCTCGGTAAGAAAGAATGGGCCGTTACCCATTGCGGTATAATAGATGCCACATGTTTTCAAAATATACAGTTTGATAGATTAGCTTTAAATGTACAAATAACATATAACTTAACGAGCTCTATCTCGCCAGAAATAAAAACCTGTTGGAATGTTTTCGTGACATTTAGAAATAATAAATTATACTCGCAGAACAAGTTGGATAAACCCAACCCGACCACGTTTATAAAAACTGCTATTGTATAGCGAATAATTAATTAAACAGTTTAAGCAAGAACGTAGATTCCCACGTTGCTTAATTGGCATTGAAAATATGTAATTGAGAACAAACGCGTCCATAAAATGTACCAGAAAAGGTAAAATCGTCATCTTTGGCTGAGGGGACAAAATAAGTCATAATGATAAAATCTATAACTTCAATAGGATATTCATTGTGTTAAATCTATGTTTTAAATTTTACGAGTAAGCAAATATTAGAATCAAAATAAAGCGGGCTCTAATAATGTTCGTGTACGTAATATTCTCATTTCATGTTTATGGACGAACACGCACGTTCTCTAATGCCTTTTGTGGCGTCATAAAAGGATGCCAGAGATATAATATTATTACAGATATTTTATTGCGATCTCTAATCGATACCAATCGTTGGGAATACCCAAATTTGTTTGTCCATAAACAAGAAAGTATCATCCGAAAGTTTACATTCTAAAAATTTAAGACCGCATTTTGCTCTTATTCATGAACAATTTGCCCTTAAATCGTTAATCTTTTATTTATTAACAAGTTAATCATCTTCAATCAAATAAACAGGTTTAACAGGAGTACCACGCCATGAACAAGTTTATGGAATAGAAAGTCTAAAAGTTATTTTTCTTTTGCCCACAGGTCGAGTGTATTTCAACCGGTTGACTGACAATGACGTCAGTAGCACAGACAAGCGTGGACCAGTGAACAAGGGACTTTGCCCTACAAAATGATTGAATAAATAAACGTTATTCTTATATTTAAATACTTATTTTTATTTGAAAACTGATTTCCCGTTTAAATCTTCTGTCTGTAAGACAGAACAGAAAAGTTTATTCAGTCTAATCTGACTGCCTAGTATAATAATGATAGAATATTTGATTCTACACTATATGTGTAGAATTAGTGACTGTTCAGAAGAACAGTAACTCCATATAAAATACATTTAGTAAGATTTGAAACCGACCCCATCATAGTTTTTAGAATACAAGACAGATGATGATTTGATTGAATAGATTGCATACCACAACAGAAACATTGATAAGTGTAATAATCAGATGCCATTACACAAATAACACACACAATACATAATACAATACTCAAAATAAGACACAAGAATTTTAAAATACACAGACCTTATGATAAGGTGTCACATAAATGATAACCTCAAATGATAAAATAATATCTGAGGGTAATCATGAAACAAATGAATGCGTATTATCTCAAAAAAAGATATACTTAGGTACACGTTATTGACTTGTAGTGATAGCAGACCAATATTTGAATATTGAGCAACCAAATCATTGACCTACAATGAAACCAGCAACTCAATATAGATGTATAGCCCTCCTTCCTCTTGAATGCCTCTGTAAACCGCATGAAAACCCGTTGCGTAGTTTGAAAGATCTCAGCGTGGAAGCGACTTTGTTTTATATTAGGTAAAGTTGAAGATATTAATACAAAAATAATACCAACCTACTGTTATATACAATGACCTATATATTACGAGTACCAAATACATGAAAAATGGAACTCTAGGTCCGGTTCTTATCACTTTGGCAGGTCATTAACCGTTACATATCAAACTATCAAAAACTTCCGCAAAGCATTTTTTTTATCATATTTTTACAAGGAAAACAATGTCTGAGGCCACCACCAATGCCGTAAAAGTGGCAGAGTTTTGGTCGAAGCTCATTTAAACCTTAGGAATCATCGACACGACGAAGAAGAAGAAGGAAAACAATGGTATACTTGCATAATGTGACCCTGACGATTCCACGTGGAGGAAAAAGTGGAATCTAGTGATATCTGAAGTTTTAAAATAATTTAACGAACATGTAATGTTTTCGAAGAAATACGAAAATATTTTATCCAGGAAATTTGATATACGTAACATTAGGCCGGTAATCGGATCACCCAGATAGGCACCCATAGTGCACCCTCATTTCATCAGTTATGTTTAAGTTCCGCTTAATATGGGCAGAGCCTGTCGCCATCAACTGGGCACAATTCCAGACCCAGGGTCGTAGACTGTCTAAAAGGGCACCGTAGCCCTGAAACGATCCGTGTCGACGGTCCTCAAAGAGCTGTCAGCAATCTGACGGGGCCCCCCTTAGAGCCAAAACCTGCCGGGGTCGCGGGGCTGCGTCATCAGGTAACTATTGAAGGATCTCCGTGGATTTTAGTCAGTACAGATCTGACAGTCCCTCCCGTCCCGCTCTGGGTGGGAGGACTCATATTTGATGATTAGCCACGATAAAAAAGGTTGTAGGCACACCGTAGCCCTGAAGCAAAGGGCAAGTGAAAGAACAGGGCAATTTTTAGTAGTATGAGTATAACGCTCCGCCCATTCATCAGATGAGGTGTCCCGTTTAGGACCCCAGATCTGATGAATATTGTCACCGAAAAAATAAGGGTTGTCACTGAAAACATAGGTACTAACAAAACACTTCGTGATCTGGGGCACGAACCCAAAGACCGCATGCACATACCTACATAGGTAGCAGTTTATACAAATGATAAATTAATAAAAGATCAGAGATGTGATAAAGCAAACAATTTAAATCACGCCACCATCACCCAATAACTCAACAAAAACATGTTTTCAACCGGTTTTAGTTGTCATTTATTGAATAAGAAATTGTTAAAAATATATTTTGTATAAGTACAGGTTTTATTTTTTTCTCAATTTGTCAAAGCAGTAACAAGACCGGGTTACTGTTGGGCCTCGAGGTAGAAAGGATCAGGCTACAACCAAAAAATAACTATTTATTCACATTTTTATGTGTTTCAAATAATTTTCTTTGACTATTTAGTATACGTACAGTAGGTAAAGATTAGTAGACAAGATTTCACACTTAGGGACTGTTTCTAAGAAGAATAAATTATAGATGTATCATGTATGATGATTTGTCTCGAAATTCTTGCTCAGACCTTTGACAGTCGTTACTGACGCCCGAAAGTCTAAGGCGCGGGCCACATAGAAAAGACGTAAGACGCAGACGGGGCGGAGACAATATGTCTCTTCGGCGTCTCTTTCATACAAAATGTATAGAAGCGTCACGACGTAAAACACATAGGTAGAAGAGACGGGGCGCGGGCGCGACTCTCATACATTTTTGCCCGTCCGCGACGCGTCCTCGTCTTACGTCTTTTCTATGTGGCCCGCGCCTAATGTAGCCTTATGGCAAGAAGTCACGGCGAGATGTCTCTCCGAGACTTCAAGTGAAGTAAAAGAGACGTAGAGAAACCTTTCACATTCATGCTTCTCGGGTGTTCACGGGGTTTCTCGCCGTCAGTCTATTTTGGACATAACAACCAGTCTTGTCGGATATGTACTTATTCCATTTATGTGTAATACTAATTAAGCTGCATCGGAAAGTGAACTAAATTGAAGTTTGGAGAAGGCCAGAGAGATGATGACGTCTGTAAATTCTTACATTGGTTACAACGGTTTGAATGGAGATGCGGTTCGATATGCCCAACGAGGTCGTTGGATATGCCATTGGAGGAGACTTTTTATGGCTTTGCCATACAGCGATCTCGACGAAGCGCGACCCTAGCGTGGCTGGTTCTTGGCATGCTTAGGTATTTAGTCTGAAAATATATTCACTTCAATTCTAAACATTTATTTCAGACTTTTCGGTCCATAGAATATTATAGTATTACAACGGGAAAACTTGATAGTAACAAAATAAAAACAAGAGAGAGAGAGAGCCTACAAAATATGGATTTCTATCCAATCCCTCAACACTGGACTATAGAAGTATTCTGCAATAACCATCGGAGAGCCGTTGGAACTGCTTCTAACCTTTCGCATAGCGATGCTGTCCTCTTTCGTATAGTTGTCGTGAAAGCCGTCCACTTGAGCATCAGCAAACATGGATGACCCACTGTAGTAGCGAGACAATCCCATTAGCAACCTGAAAGCATAATTATAATATGTGAGTCGTCTCGCAAAACACGCCACGCTAGCGCCGACGCTTTGCGAGTCGTCGCCATTTTCAAGCTTTCTGTTTGGCAAAGCCTTTAATAATGTAGTCAATGAAATACAAATGTCTGTATACTCTCACTCAGAAAGATCAGGGGCATACTCGAGTAGACGTAGACTCACGGACGTACATGAGAGGAGTATCATCATCTCAGCCATAGGACGTCCACTGCTGAACATAGGTCTCCCCTTTAGATCTCCACATATACCGGTTGGAAGCGACCTGCATCCAACGTCTTCCGGCGACTTTATAGGTATATCGGGATCGATATCATCATCATCATTTTGCGTTCTGTAATTTTTATCCACTCTTATGGACCAAGGTCATTCCCGTGACCCTGCCACTGCTATTTAAGAGTTTATCAGGGCCCTGGAATGCAAAGGGAGAGGGTAGTATTTAGTCAGTCGCAGTCATGCTCAACGAGGTCGAATTCTTGTAATAGGTACTCATGATGATTGGTGACTCGAAGTTTCCTTTACACAAAAAAGTTTTACAAATTTTGACAAATGTCTATTTTATCATTAGGTGCGTCCCCACAGAGCGCGCAGCCTCGCGAGGCATTTTCCGCGCGAAGCAGCTCGGTTGGTGTGGACGTGTATCGGGCGAGGCAAGTGACAGCGCTGTCGCGGTCGATCGACCGAGCGCCCGAGCCATCCAGTGTCGGCTTTTGTTATGCTCGCGTATATTGTTTCGTGCCTCGGTCAAAAAACAATAGACGCGTCCACACAGAGTGAGCAGCCTGGCTTGTCAGTTTCCTCGCGCAGCAAATGCCTCGCGAGGCTGCGCGCTCTGTGTGGACGCACCTATTAGACATTGTTAGAAACATTATTTCTGTCATACTAAATTTAAGCTATGGGCAAAAAATCTTTAACGTCAGAATCTGTCTAGAAACTTCCCTGTCACCCAAAATAACTTTAACAAGACAACACATAGGTGTCTCTTGATCTTCAGTAACATTATCACCCCACAAAAACAATCATGTCGGATTAACGCCAAACATATAAACTTTGTGACCATACGTAATAAAAACAATGGATAGACGTCATGCGGAGTAGTGTCAAGTTTTTGTTAGATGTCAAAGCATACTTATCTTTAATATAGGCACAATAATTATCTATCCTACTAAATAATAATTATTATAATGAATAAAATTTAAAAACCCACATGTTTATTGTTGAGTATCACTCAAATTGTCCACGTTTTAACTGTTACTCATCCACTTTAAATATTTTGTCAATATTGGACTCTGATTCAAATCCTAAACTTTACTCTGCTCACTTCACACGACGCGTAAATGCGCCCCGCTCCATACGAAAGTAACAGCCTATAATAGTTTGGCGCTGGCTGACGCGTCTGACTTTTGTATGGCGGATCGTGTTCGTGGAATCGCTGGCGTATGCGCGGCGTATGTAATCTTATGGACAGACACAGTCCGCAACTCCGCTCCGTAATACTCGCTCGCTCCGCTCCGCCAGCCAATGGACAGGCAGCCTAATAGTGAAATGGATGTCAAGTATTCATAACTTTATACCCATAAGTGCGAAATTGACACGTATACGTTCTTTAAACTCGCAATAGACACAACGGATCTTAGACGATACTGTATAAGTTTGGTCAAGTAGTCGACAGTTAGCTGTTTTACCTAATAATCTAGCTAGAGAGCAAATAGGCAATAGAGGGCAGTTGAAGACTTGAATAAGGAGAATGCCAATACTTACTTAGGCCCGGCGCCCACTATCGGCATCGGCACGGCTGAGGATTTTAGGTGATAAAAAGCATTATACATTATCTTCATAGCAATAAAGTAGAAATTTCCATGACATATGATCGTAGTAACAAAAATACCGCTCCGGTATGCTTGAGGCTACTTTACAAACTAACCAACAGTTTATAAAAAGACTAGCTTCCGCCCGCGACTCCGTCCGCGCGGATGTCGGTCTTCGCGTGGATTGTTTATTTCTCCATTTTGAGTAACTCTGACAATGACATCTTATAAATATCTATTGGACCCAAATACGGCTAAGCCTATAATAATTAAGGAAATCCCTCTATTGAGCCACTGCTGTTGAGCTCGCGTTCTGTAGTAAGTATTTCTTTCATAGTAATTCCGACCTTGTATTTACAAATAACTGATCGGAACAGTAATCAAAAAGGTCGCGCTGAAAAGCACGGTTTAAAATTACACGCATACAATATTAATTCCACGGACGACTGCTCGCCACACTGGACACGTCCGGTCGCATCAAAATTCAGAATTTATATGCATCGCGCGGCGCGGAACGCGGCTCCTTATATAGGAGTCGGGGAGGCGTGGCCCGCGTGTGCCGCAAACGGTTCAAGCCAAATCCGACTTTCGGCGCTACAGGTTACGGCGCTGAATCCACTGCGGGTAATGCAACGTGTGTTCGCGGTTCTACAGAACAACGTCTATAAATAAAACTGAAAAATAAGATTTTTTTCTACGTATTTTTCCAGGATAAAAAGTATCCTATTTTATGCCCAGGATAATAAGGTATAATTATACCAAGTTTCATCGAAATCGAACCGTTAGTTTTCACGTGATGCCTGCACATACAGACAGACAGACAGACAGACAAAAATTTTTTTAATCACATATTTGGGTTTGGTATCGATCCAGCAACACCCCCCGCTATTTATTTTTTCAATATTTTCAATGTACAGAATTGACCCTTCTACAGATTTATTATATGTATAGATTTACGAAAAAACGTCAGCTCAAACTCAATATCCTACACCAACCCGGGTCATATTAAGTGTTATATAATACGAAAAACAAAGGATTTAACCTTAACAAAAAAGGACACCACCTCGTCAACAAAATTAAGAAAATTTCCAACCTAGTAATTTCTTAAAAAGGATCTTCAGTGGAAAAGTCCGGCCGAAGAAACAATATCAGCCTTATTCACGCAAGAAATTGGTCCGAACAAAGGTCTTTTGTTTTTTGTATTGATGCGTAGTGTAAATTAATTAATAATCATGAAACTGTAGGAATTCTACCATCATCCTGACCTGAGCTGACCCTTTGTCTAGAAATCTACTTCTACTTGTGTAGATACTGCGAAGTTGTCAGCTGAAGTGTACGTAATAGCGACTTTTTTCCCACGAGATACCGCTTTTATAAAGAATCAGGTTGTCGGTACCTACAGACAGGTACCTAGGTTATTAGGTCTGTACTAGACGGTGCAGATAAAACTTGTATTAAAAAAGCGGAAAATCTGTCTAGAGGTAGCCATCATGACTTCCAATTCGACGGAAAATGATTTCTTGCCTTCTCAAGAATACTTTTTTTTAACGTTGCCCCTTTTTGGGAATTTCTCTTGTCTGTACCGACAACTTGCTTCTTTGTAAAAGCACCCATAGGAAGGAATCTAAATAGAACGCAACCTGCTACTCTCTACTGTCACTAAAGGCCTTTGCCAAACCCATACGATCTCTGTGAAGGCAGAACGCGATGCGATCTGACGCCTGCGGCAGTGCGAAAGCACATTATATAGGTAATGTAAATTCGTAGGATAAAGAAAACTTATCACCGGAAATGATCGCACTCTGTGAGTAAAGCCTTTACTCTTTTCGCGCCGTCCACATTCATTCATCTGTTAATACAAGCACGCAAGTTGCTAGTACTTGTAACAGTTTACTTTTACACAACAAATTAAATTTTATTTTACAAATTTACGCACACGAAGGAGGTCTGATAAAAATAAACTAAATTATATAAACCAAAAAGCAGCATCGTAGACTAAGCTAGACAGAAAAAGAAACTGACAGTTTGACATTTGACATAAGTGTCACAAGAAAAATATCAATAAAAGGATGATTTAATTTGAATAGGATGATAAATAGGATGATAATTTATGTAAGTATACATAAATACTATATACTACACACATGACCATTCTGAAGAATCTCACTAATCAGTCATCAATTACTAGTATGTTTAATTATTTGGACAAGAAAATTGGCCCAAGGCACAAGAAAGTGGTAAAAGGCTGGCATTTTAGGGAACTGTCTTTTGTAAAACTAGATATGCATATCCATGCTTTTGATGCCATCTCGGTAGAAACATTATTACGGTTGAACTTTGATCTCTTTATCTCAAATGCTACTTGCAATTCAACTTGACAGTACAAACAGTCTACCTCAGATTCTCACAATATTTACTCTAAAAACAAATGAACAATTAAATAATAATCTATGTCATATACCTCTAACATTGTAACAATTAAGGCTTTAACAGTTTGACGTCAAATGTGTGGAAAATGCCGCTTTACCTAATTATTTCAGATATAAAAATTAAATAAGTTAATGTACAAACAAATTTAAATCACTTTGTACATTATAATCACATTTTCTTCGTAAACATCGTTTTGATATTGGTAAATTGACGTTAGAAGTGGGTAAGCTAGGTTTGGCCCTCGGATTCACCTGTCTTTAAAAATATTTTCATGGTTATTAAAAGTTTTGTACGTGTAAATCATATCACTGTTGAAGTGTAAACAAAGACGACTCTTTCTTTATGTTTATATTCGTAGTAGTTGTGTAGTTTATTGTAGTTTTAATGAGGATTTTGCCGCCGGTCAGCGCACACAATAGATATCATCACATCCTCTGGCTCGACGAGGATCGACGCATACCAAATATGGACTGGTGATTTAATTACCACAACATACACCCCGCCATATCATATCACATCCTGTCAATCCCCTTTGATGTCTTGAGATCGATTGGAATCTGTACCTTTGTGAGAATTAACGTTGGGAAGTAACATAATTATGAAACGCTCCTCCCTGCCGTCCCGACATTACGCGCTGGCCTAAAACCATTTTTTTAGTAGAAAAAATTGGTTCACATACAGAAGCATATATTTTTTTAATGTTATGCAGAATGTTGTAGAAAAATAAACCGAATAAATTAGTTTTTAATGAGCACAAATAACAGTACAGGTTCTTTAATTACTTGCCCTTATTTTATCGTAATTGGTATAAATATTGAACCTCAAAGTAATGATTTCATTAGTAAAATCAATTACCTTTTTCTACGAACCCGCCACATGATTGCAACAGACTGCAATTGATAAGCAAAATATCTAATTATTGGTTATCATAATTTACTGTATCATTGGTTTACAGCTAATAGGTTTCACGTTTGAATATATTTTCTATTTTAGCCAGTACATTAGTAACGTTCATTTGGGTTAATTTATTGGTAAGTAGGTCACTTACTTTTGGTGGGAAAAATAAAATAATGTTTGGGCATGCCACAATCATGTCGATAAGTCCCCTCTAAAAAGAGTAACTGGAGAGGCGGCGTCCTCGCCTTCTACCTGACGCAGATTCTGTCACCACGGAGGAAACGGTGGAGCATACGGTGGATGTTTGCTCCATTTTAGCGAAGCACCGCCCTGTCCTGTGGGTGAGCGATGGTGACGACCTTTCGCGTCCGGCCCTGGTACAGGTGTTGATACGGAGTGAGAGAGCAGAAGGAATCAGTCTCTTTCGGCTGTGAAGTAGTAATGGGAGGGAAGGAGCAGTTGGAACGAGTGAGGGAGAAGCAATCCTTCTCTTCACGCACTGGTCGTCGAGTATCGCGAGGTAACGAACAAAATAAATCTTTAAAAATCGAGACCATTATTAAAATAAATATAAAAAAATAGAAATAGAAAAAAGTAAATACAAAAACGGTAAGAGTGTACTCTTACCCTTTTTGTATTTACCTTTTTTATTGCAAATCAAAAGCAATTCATTTAGGATATATTTAAAGGCGCCGTAACATGAACAGCAATTTAATTAAATGAGTGATTAAATACTTCACTTAGGTCCTTAATTTTCATTATTTAATTCCGTGAATGTAATGAAATTTTTCGAAGTCAAGAATCCCGCCTCTCAAGTCTAATGAATTAGGTTTACGTTTATTGTGAAATTAAATCCGTCAACGAGGGGTAAGAATAAAATTAATATTGGCAAATAAAAGACAAACAGGTCCCAAATGGCATTCCATTCAAAATCTGTAAAGCTGCGTTTCTACGAGAGCCCGTTATGAACCAAGTGTTTAGGCGCAAAAAGCCTAATTCGCAAAATGGCAACCAAGGCGCAAAGGGACAAGTTCTCAAAATCACAAATTCTTTAAAAGCCTAATTCTCAAAATGGCAAATTCTCGAAATGCCTGAATTTCAAAATGGCAAAGCATGAAAATTTTAAATTTTCTACAATTGGGAGATCAATTCTTTTATTTCCGCCTTTTTCCACCGATTTTGAATCTAAAATTGAACAAATGCCGATTGTGTTGAAGGCTCTCTTTTTATCATCAGCCCAAATCCAGAAAGTTAGAAGTCACCTAGAACAACGATTACCTCCGTATGACTTCCTAAACTCCACAACATTATCATTCTGAAGTTCTCCTTCCCTTAATTTCATTTGAAGTTGACCCAGTATGTATTCTTCTTCCAAAATTCTCTATTACTCGTCAACTTCTCATGTATCTCCTTTAGGTATCTAATCATCAGTCATACAATCCAGTATGGCATCAACAGAACATTTTTGGCATAGCGTCATAAATCAGCAAAAATAACAATTTTACCTGATCCAGGACTAAACATCCTTTCCACGTAAGTATTGTTTGTAAATATTTCTGCGATTGCGTAAAAGACTCGTTTAACCAGTTTACCAATGATATCGGTATCTTCAATTTAAACAAACAAACAACACCAACAACTGACCACTTGTGGTAAAACAAAGAAACAGTTGCAAGTGATCACTCATTACAAGTAGAGGGTTGAGAAAAAAGATTGAAATTACCTTTGTCTTATTTAGTATTTGTCTGAGTGCACAAATTTTTGTTAGATCTAGTGAATTATTCCAAAAGTGCATCTCTGAACGAGTGCGAGTGTGGATCTAGTGATTAGAGACACAGAGCGAGCAGCCTCGCGAGGCATTTGCTTCGCGCAGCAAATGCCTCGCGAAGCTGATTGCTCTGTTTGGATCGTAATATTTTGGTCAAATATACACACACCACGCACCATCTTTTTGGAACGAAGTTCCTTATAGCGCGTTACTTAAGGGGGCTAGACGGAAAAAATTAAGACGAAAAGTTGTAACGACACTTATTGCTATAGTAAGCTATTGTAAGCCGTGCGGCGTGCGCATGTTTCTCTGTATCTCTCTCTCTCTCTTATAGAAAGCAAGGCAGATATTTTCGCTTCGTCTTTCTATTACGCATTGAACAGTGTGGTATTTGATGATGATGATTATTTTTGTTGAGTGTGTACAGTAACTTCGTTCCCTTGACACCTCTCAAGTTTTTTTTGGACAGTGTTTCTTAAGCACTTAGGTAAGCGAAGACTTTGCCTACAGATCTCTCGACAACATCGTCTTAAAGGATTGTATGACGTCAGGTCTCTCAAGACAGGTTGGTCGAAGCAAAGAATAGCTTTTCAAGTGAAGATTTACTGGAGGCTCTACACCTCTACACTTACACTTCAATTCTAGTTGCACTACGTCGGCGTTCGTCACGTACGTTCGTAGTAGGTATGATGATACATAGAACACAATGTATATTGGACATCTGCGAACAGAATGAGGCCTTCCTGCGTTTCCTATAGATTGTTCATTACAGAAACTTGTAAACGTTTTTCTTTCTTTCTTTCTAAACTGATGGACACTCTTAAAGCCACCAACGGTTCTTTAAATTTTAAAAGTGTTTTAAATTACTTATTTTTTAACCTTTAATTTAACAGTCCACTATTTCTGTATTTTTTGTGTATTAACCTTTTTTTTGGAAGCTTATAAAGATATGAAGACGATAGACTATGTGTTACAGTGTATGAAGAAGAGGATAGCGTCCTCTACGTTATCCTCTTCTTCATACACAGTTTTACGTAGTCTGACAAGTACCAGGAGCGGATGAAACAAGAAGAGAAACATCAAGACAAGTTTGGATGGAGGATATTTAAGTAAATTGTTTGGGGTTGGTAGTTTTGCGCAGTGTAGGTACGTTTTTACGCAAAACTGCCAATCCCAAACAATTGCAAAAAATTGCGACGATTTCCAGTTACTGTCGTCAGTGCAGCAACTTTTTCGAAAAAGTAAGCAAAAACAGGATTACCGGAGTAATGTAAAAAATGGGTAAGCTCGATCCACTACTGACTTTGCCTCTATAACCTCTGACCTAGAATAGATTATAGATATTTGAAAAAAGAAAAACAGGTTTCACTTTATAATCGTTTTTTTTTTTTTTACTTTATAATTACGTTCACAAGGGTGAGACTTGTATCTTTAAAGAGATCTCCTCCACTAACCTGTACCTAAATCTGATTTACTTACTGATTTAATGATAGGTACATACGTCGAGGGAAGGAAATATGTTTTCTTTAAGTATTACGAAACACGGCCAATATTTACGTATTTTAATTACACTGTTTATTGAATTATAAATAAGCTTAAGTACAAACACAAATACATTACTGTGAAGTGTTATAATAATAAACAAATAAATTAACGGAAGTTTATTTGCAGAATTGACTAAAAATAGATTTTATAACATTGCAATTGCTATGTCTATTAATACATAGTAAGCACATAAAAAAACATGACGAGGATCAAGGATTTTCTAACGAGATTATTCTAAAGTACTTTATAAGATAACTTGCAAAAAGTAGTAACGTAAACTTCGATGGAAACTTCCATTACCTACTATCCCAATAGTTCCGCGAACATACACTCGCGTGCAAAAAGATGTATGAATAAGCGAAGAGCAAACATAAATCACAGGTAAGGCAAGTTGTTTGATCAGTACTGATGCTAAGTATTGGTTAAAATCTCACACATTTTTTTTTAACGGCAAATGGTTAGAAAATGTAAAGCATTTTGGCTCGTTGTGCACAGTTGTTTGATCAGTAACTAAGCTTACTATTAGTTAAAATTCCATACATTTTATAACAAATGATTTAAAGAATGTTTAGGATTTTAACTAATAATAAGCTTAGCTACTGATCAAACAACTGTCCCTGGTCGTGTTCGATTACACATTACTAGTGGTTGCAAGCGTGACTGCCTGACTTGGGGCAGTCAGCCACCCGACCAGATACAGGCCCAAGATGGCGGCGACGTGTCCTGAGTCGCCAATCGCAGAGGTGCAGCCGTCATCGAACGACCGCACCGGGGAGAGGGACCCGGCTCTCTGAAACTCAATTTTTTTTTCCAAGCCCATACGTGTGGGTTATCTATGGATAGGTCTATAAAAATGATATTGAGGTTACTAATATCATTTTATTCTAAACTGAACAGTTTGCGCGAGAGACACTTCCAAAGTGGTAAAATGTGTGCCCCCCCCCTGTAACTTCTAAAATAAGAGAATGACAAACTAAAAAAAAAATTTATAATGTAGACCCCAACAGAAACTTCCAACGAAAATTGGTTTGGATGAGATTAGTTAGCAGTTTTTGAGATATAGTACATTTTCAAAAACCGCAAATATAACTTTGCCATTCATACAAACACTATGAAAAACAGAGTTATTTTTATTGTTTGTGTATATTACTTACTAATCTCAACATAATTATATCCCTAAATCTATGCTTGCTACTACGGAACCCTTCATGGGCGAGTCCAACTCGCACTGGGCCGGTTTTTTAGTCAGTCAAGTCTGACATGCCCCTCCGTCTTTCCCAGGCGGAGGAAGTCTATGAGGATTTCCAGACGTAAAAAAAAGACAAAGGTCTCGGGCTTTATTCCCAGGTCAGCCATAGCGTTGTTGAAGTATTATTAGGTACACCTCTGCCTGAAGCCTTGGGTTGTTCACAGCCGAGATCTTATACTATTTATGAACATAATATATTTATGTATTTATTTATATCCTCTTTTCTTCCTAAAGAGTTATAAGCTCTTACACGTGTACCTAAACGTACAATGGCACGTGTTCACTGATCCGAAAGCACTTTACCAGAATAATTCGAGTGTTCCTCTTAAACGCCAAGGACGTGTAATTTGTGAATGTAGTGTGAATTTGCGATCTTAAAAAAAAATTAACTATAAGTATTTAGTACAGTAAAAGTCCTCGCCACCGGTCACGACGGCCAATCTCAACAGAGATTAGCCAACAATAAATACCAATAAAATAAAAACGGGTATGATTTAAGCTATCACCAATTTAATTAGTTTTGTGTCTCCTAAAAAATAGAGTTTGTCCCCAAAATAGTAGATTTGTCACCAAATTGTAGTCACCAAACAATATAAAATCAATTCCATAATAAATCACCTGAAATCTTGAAGAAATAGGGTCTAGTACCAAATAATATTTCTGTATGTAATATAGGTAATAGGTTTGTCCTCATAATGGCTCGACGGAGCCCCGCTTCGCGGGGCTCCTATTTCTGCGTGCAAGGTTTAAAGTAACCTAACACGAACCTAACCTGTCCGTGTCGGGGTGCCCCAAGTCCCGAGCTCGCTTCGCTCGCTCTTGCAGCCTAGGTCAAATAACTGATAACTACCTGTCATGCTGTCATCATCGTTTCAACATTTTGTTTATTTTGTTACTAATTACCACCTTACAAGGAAAATAATTATAATTATATAATTTGGTAATTCATACCTGGGAAGACTTTTTGTTTATCTGAGGGCGAAAATATTTCGTGGTGATAGATCTATTTATTAGGTGATACAACTTGGTGACAAATCTAAATTTTGGTGACAAATCTAAATTTTGGTGACAGAAAATATAGTTCCCAATAAAAACTTGTATTTCAATAATCGTATAGGAATCGTGAAAATGAATTTATTTTAATTCATCTTTTTTCGAGAAATAATATGTAACTCGATATTTTTGGCCAAAAACCCATGGGCCGAAAGGACCATAGGTATACCTTCACATACACAATTTTCACGCGTTCTTTAGAGAAAACCTAGCAAGGAAAATATATGAATTGGCATTTATGACGGCACGTCTGGCGTAGTGGCTGACCGATCGACTGCTGTGCTGCACGGCGTGGGTTAGATTTCCGCTCAAAACAAGTAATTTTGACCTACGGATAGTTTTGTTCCGGGTCTTGATTGTTTGTGTGATAAATGTTTGTAAGACGCATCCATGAAACATGAGTTATTCCTAGTGCGAGGCAAAGAAAAAAAATAAAGAAGCAAAAAACTTTAAAGCCTCCTGCAGACACACGCGATTAATTGCGCTGCGACAACGAGCCCAGCTAATTTCCACTCTAAAAATACTGCGAATGGACCGCGACATGTCGCCCCGCGCGATTAATCGCGTGTGTCTGCAGGAGGCTTTACAATCGGATTTACAAAGCTATAATAGTCCGGATTCGCCCACAATAGTCCGAATTTGCCCAAAATAATACGGATTTGTCTGATACTGCACATTTGCCCACTTTGTACAACTAAAATTTGTAAAACTATCCATTAGGTATATACCTACTTGATGTGGTTGGGAAAAACTATAAGTAATATTTTATTTTGCATTTACATCATAGATTGGCACAGCCATCATTTGAATAGGTACCTTCTTAGTATGACTCTAGTCTTGTTTATTCTACGTATTCAATCAATAAGTAATAGTTCAAGGTATGTAAACAAATAAAATAAACTGACGTCAATTGCAGTAGGTATAAGGTAAGTCCTACTGTTCAAAGTTCAATTTTACAACGTCAGAAACAGTCAAGGGATTACCATATTTATACAAGGGCACAAAGGGCTAAAGTGCGTTATACTTTTAATATTATAATGTAATTATATTATTATACAAAAGTGATCCGTAATTAGGGTTCAAAAATAAACAATTGACGTAAATAAATATTTTTGGTCGGAACTTAATAAACATATTTATAGTATTTTGTAACCTTGATAGTTATTTCTGTGTTTATTTCCCGGAAATTATGACAATCAAGCATTGTTTTAAGTAATAAAATCAGTGGACAATTTTTGAATGTTTTTTTTTCTGGGGTTTTAAAATAACCATAAAAAATATTGATGAATACATTTACGCTCTTATGTACTCATATAATTATCTCTACTAATTTTATAAACCTGCGACGTTACCACGAGCTCTTAACGCGATCCAGTTTAGGCTTTGGGAAAGAGGCAGAGCTATACAAGTCGTTTAGCGCCATCTCTTTTCCACAGCCTAAACTGGATCGCGTTAAGAGTTCATGGTAGGCCACCTGAAGAGTTTAGTTGAACGCGCTAATCAGCTATCTCAGGAACTACAGTTCTAATCAAAAAATCTTCTTGTGTTGGATAGTCCCATCACTTAGGATATGACCAATAAGATCCGAGAAGCGGATAAAACAACTGGGAACAGCTTATAACGTAAATAAAATAGAACCGTTCTCGGTGAACCCCTGAACACCTACAAGGCCGGTAGTATGCAACTAGGTGCAAATTCCTCCTATTAACTTGATAACATACCTTACCATATTGCTATTATCCGGTCAATTACCGCCAGACGAACTTGACCTTTACGGAAGTACACTCGACAAAATAATTTGAATGGAGCACGCGTTACTTTGAGGAAGTTCATGACTTGCAAATCAAGAAGTGATAAAAAGTTATTATTGCATAAATTAAGGTACTTCTAAATATAACATGTTCAGTTATTTTGGGGTTTTATTTTATTTGTTTACTCTAAGAACTCGTGGCTAAACAATTACAAATTGTATTAATTAAAATACGTATAATCATAACACAAAACTACCAGAAGGCAAAATATTTGGAAGAGACCTACCTTCAGCATGTGTGGATATAGATTGAAGACGAAGATGAGATGATAGGTAGGTGCTTACTTTACTTTTGCGCTGAGTGTACTTTCTTAGAACTAATCGCTCAGATTAACTGATTATGGGTCTCAGGGAACTTCCTTGCTTGACCGTCATAGTTGTAAGGCATGTAAACAATTCAGTTTGAAACATTTACGTTTCAATGTGTACCTATATGTGTTCACTAACTGTTCCCCATGGACATGGACTACCCCAGTTCCTGAGATTAGCCCGTTCAACCAAACAAACTCTTCAGCTTTATAAAATAGTACCTACAGATTTAAACTGGTTTCTATTCCAAATTATTCTATTCCATCAGGCTGTAACAGAGAGGTATTTCACCTCTTCTGTTGTCTCAACCTATTTTCTTTTTGTTCAAAAAAATTCAAAAATAGAATTTTTGTTGTTGTGTCATTGTGTCACCTTGAATTTTTTTCTGATTATTACCATTCTGACTACAGCATGCGATCAGTGACGGATTAACTTACTTACTTGATGTCCTAAGCAATTGAAGTCTTTGGTGCCCCCCCTATCCACGGGTTTTTTTTTGTCATTAATCACACCAAATGGGTCGTCCCGCCCAGGCCGGGACGGGAGGGAATGTTCTTAAATTGTACTGACTAAAATGCACGGTGATCGTTCAATAGCCCTTTACGTTCCAGGATTACGTCCGTATGCCCTTTTTTTTTTTTTTTAGGTTTCCTGTCTTAGCACCCCATGTCCGTATGCCCTACGGTTTTTTATACATCAACGCCTACGGTGGCCGGAAATCGCTTTGCGACGTCCGTTGCCGTGAGCGTCTCCCACCTATCCACGGTAGTGTCTGCCTTTAATTTTTTCTTTGGACCTTGTATACAATAAATAAGGTAAGCAAACCTATGCACGATGGAATAGCGAGCGAAGCGAGCTAGAAAATTTAAGCAGTTTCAGTAAGTTTTTGGTGACGTGAGAGTGAGACGTGATGCCCATGGGGGGCACCAGAAGAAGCGCAATAAAATCCGTCCTTAGGATTTTTTATGCTTCTGGTGCCCCCCCCCCCCCCCCCAGACGTGATGCACTAGGCAATTGCTTAATTTGATTAAGGGTTAATCCGTCACTGCATGCGATACACCTCTCCTGTTTCCATATTGTAATTTTTCAATATTTTAATGTGTTTTATTTAAAAGTAAATAAATACTCTTCGTTTCCGTAAAAAATATATATAATTATACACCGTGTTCCGGACGATATACATAAACTTCGACCAGATGTTCAAACCACGGAAGTAAGCATTTTTCATTATGGACACATTAATAAATTCTTATTTTTTATTTTTTGTTAATTTTCATACAAACTAAATACCTAGACGTAAATAACCCGATATGCATGCCTCTTTATCCGAATTGGCAACGTCATTCATAACATTTGGCGGGCTGAAAGAAATGAAATGCAAATAGTATTTGATAGATTTCAAATTAAGATACTTTCTCACTGCATAGCTCAATTAAATTTCATTAAATGAAATTACAAATATCTTTGTAACGAAGCCTTTTTAAGTACTACTTCCTTTGTTGGATTTGATTTGTAAAAGCCATAGAAGTATTTGCTAAAGTTTATGGATAACGTGAAGAACACGGTGTATACATCACAAGTACTATAATACAAATCACATAGGTTAATCACAAAGTATAGGTAGGTTAGTGCCAAAGAGTTAGTTACTCTCGTCTGTTACAAGGCATTGATTTTGGGCCCTATTAATGGCTGTATAGCTTCATCTATGAGACTTAAATATAAATGGTGAAATGTGGACTCATACATATTTAGTACCGATTTGGTACAATATATGTATGCGGCTGTCCCTTTAAATAAATTTTGATGTGATTTTGTTTTTGGTCCTTTGGGACATAGGCGATTTATACGCAGTCTGGCCAGAGTCTGGCCTTTTGTCCGTACAGTTCAAACTAGGTACGTACCCAATATTTAAGGGCAGGCGCTATTCATCTGATAAAAACATAGCGACTCATAAATAGGTACATAACAACGAATAAAAAAAACAAATTATATATTTATAAACACGTGATCATAAGCATAGAACAACAAAATAAATAAGAAAATCATCTTTCTTTCATCACACTTTTTTTAAACATAGACCGCCTTACCACTAAAAGATAAACATCTGTTGAACGCTTGTCAAAAAAAAAACCGGCCAAGTGCGAGTTGGACTCGCCCATGAAGGGTTCCGTAGTAGCAAGCATGGATTAGGATATAATTATATTGAAATTAGTAAGTAATATACACATTCAATAAAAATAACTTTGTTTTTCATAGTGTTTGTATGAATGGCAAAGTTTAGGAAAAAATGATATAAGTAACCTCAATATCATTTTTAAAGACCTATCCATAGATACCTCACACGTATGGGTTTGGTGAAAAAAAATTGAGTTTCAATTCTAAGTATGGGGGGAACCCCCAAAATTTGTTTTGTTTTTATTTTTGTGTGAAAATCCTATTGCGGTTCACATAATACATCTACTTACCAAGTTCCAACAGGATAGCTCTTATACCTTCGACAAAAAGTGGCTGTGACATACGGACGGACAGACATGACGAATCTATAAGGGTTCCGTTTTTGCCATTTGGCTACGGAACCCTAAAAAGTGTAACTGCAAAACGACCCTTATATCAACGTGAATTGTCGTTTTCACGTTGACAGGTTTTTTTAGACAAGTGTTTAACACTGATGTTATCTTTATTGTGGTAAGACAGGTATTGTATGTTTACCATATTTAAAACTGTTTAATATATAATATAATATTATATAATTATGGTGTATTGCATTATAGTAACACGGTAGTCAATTAAAACAGTTTTAATGTAATTTACATGCTACTAAGACAATAATCGCTCAATTTAACTGATTTATTATTATTATAGGTCTCACGGACTTTCCTGGGTCTATCGTTCAAGTACAAAATCATGCTGACTGCGCGTGTAATGTAATTGTGTATTGAGCTAACAAGATTAGCACTAGGTACAAACCCAGGAAGCAAGTAACACTTGCTCGACTTAAGATTCATTCATCGATGACGCTTCCCTTTTTCGAATGATAATCATCCACCCTGGATGTACCAGAAGGAACTGTCGGACTCTTATTGACTAAAAGTCTACCCCGTTCCTTCACTTTTTTTTTTAGCGTGGTAAAATCATCAAATGAGTCCTCCCACTCCGGGCAGGGCGGGAGGGACTGTCAGACTTGTACTGACTAAAATCCACGGTGTCCTTCAATAGCCCTTTGAGTTCCGGGGTCACGGTAATGAGATAAGTCCCGCAACCCCGGTAGGCTTTGGCCCTCTAGAGGGGGGCCCCGTCATCATGCTGACACTCTTTGAGGCGCGCGTGGAACACAACGCGCCGTCGACCCGGGCATGGTCCATGGTCGGGTGGCGAGTTGCCCTTTACTCGCCGCCCGCATGCCCGCGCCTACGGTGGCCGGATATTGTCTGCCGACGTCCGACGCCGTGGGCGTCTACCACTGCGGCTGGGGTGGAGGGAGGACACTGTACTCTTCCTCACGCGGCCACCCCGTTCCTTCACTTGCCTTTCGCGTTCCAGGGCCGCTTCTTAAGCCTGCAATACATGTTGGCCGAGCTTAGGCCAATGCGAGCGTAGGCAAATTAATACAAGGCAAGTGCTACTGCCTACACGTTCGGCAAGTTAATTGAAAACCAATGCAAATGGCCAATATAGACGAATTTTGAGGAGATGTCCACACGTTGGTCTTTGTCAGTTTGTATTTTGAATTTAAACAAGATGGATGACGACGTAGAAGTTATTGCAGCTGCTGCTATTTATTTAATGAGCTCTTATAATTATTATGTCAGTGTATACCGCACTTAAATTGTAAATAAAAAACGACAAAGACGCCAACCACGTAATGCTGCGCTGACAAACATGTTGGCACTTTGGTTGGCCGAGTGCGCGCGAGCGCCTTTGCCTTTGATTTGTGCCGAAAAACCGACAGCGGTCGGAAGTGAGGCAAGTGGTCGCGAGCGACCGCAAATTAAGTAGGCAGGGGAACAGTGTATAAGACGGGGACGAGGGGCAGAATGAAGATATACATATTTTAGGCAAACTTAACACAATACTAACGTAGTGCAAGCGCCAATAAGACGCCATTTGTTAATGGCCGCTTGCAAATGGCGTCCTGATGGCGCTTGCGCTACGTTAGTGTTGTGTTAGGTTGTCCCCACTCCCCATTATACCCCGCGTCCCCGTCTCATACACTGTACCCTTACAAACTTAATATCGTGTCCTGCTTGTTCATTTCTTTGTCGAAATTGTTCATTACAGCAATTGGTGGACGCTACTGAAAGCGCTAAACTCGTACAACATTCCTGTTTTTCATTGTTAACCCTTTTCATCACGGATTAACCTGAATATTTTGAAACCCAACAGGTTTAAAACGTCGTTTTGCGGTTGTTAATAAGTAGGTCTCTAATAAGTGTTAATCACCGCAACCCAGTTACTGGGTAATACCAATGTTCAAAGGTTATACCTATGTACACACGGCTACGCATCAAGCTAGACAAACCAGTTTATCTTGGCTTGGCTTTGTTTGATCTTTTTGCATAATGATGGGTCAGCTTATATTGGATTTGCATAGCTTGATGTGTACACTTGTGTAGGTACGTGGCTTGTGCACACTTACAATACAACGTGACTTTATGCAAGTGCTAATTGCTTATTATGATGCAAAAATATGCTTAATTTGTCCATAATATCTGTATCGACTTCGTTCATTAATTTATAACATTACCTATTAAGTTTGTATTACTTTAAGACGGAGGTAGATCCCAACAAAATATCTTAACGAGGACCTAACCGAACCTTTTAAAAAATAAGTTAAAATAACTAAAACCCGACTACGAAAAAATCGCGCACTAAAAAGTATAAAACAAGAACAATCCGTGTTACAGAAATTTTTAATTAATAGCCGTGGTCGTATGCCACCTAGCCAATAAAGATTGTGTGAAACAACCGCAGGTGGCATACGACCACGGCTATTAATTAAAAATTTCTGTAACACGGATTGTTCTTGTTTTATACTTTTTAGTGCGCGATTTTTTCGTAGTCGGGTTTTAGTTATTTTAACTTATTTTTTATTTACACTATTTTGGGGTTATCTTCTAAATATATTATACACCGTGTTCCGGACGATATACATAAACTTCGACCAGATGTTCAAACCACGGAAGTAAGCATTTTTCATTATGGACACATTAATAAATTCTTATTTTTTATTTTTTGTTAATTTTCATACAAACTAAATACCTAGACGTAAATAACCCGATATGCATGCCTCTTTATCCGAATTGGCAACGTCGTATTTTCATTCATAACATTTGGAGGGCTGAAACAAATGAAATGCAAATAGTATTTGATAGATTTCAAATTAAGATACTTTCTCACTGCATAGCTCAATTAAATTTCATTAAATGAAATTACAAATATCTTTGTAACGAAGCCTTTTTAAGTACTACTTCCTTTGTTGGATTTGATTTGTAAAAGCCATAGAAGTATTTGCTAAAGTTTATGGATAACGTGAAGAACACGGTGTATAACTCAAAGGTGACTGATATAGTGATCTATCAACGCACAGCCCAAACCACTGGACGGATCGGGCTGAAATTTGGCATGCAGGTAGATGTTATGACGTAAGAATCCGCTAAGAAAGGATTTTGATAAATTCCACCCCCAAGGGGATAAAATAGAGGATGAAAGTTTGTATGAAACTTTGTCAATTTTAAACCGATCGGACTGAGACTTTGCATGAACAAAGCTACTATGACGTAGGCAATACTTAAGAAAGGATTTTGATAAATTCCACCCCCAAGGGGATAAAATAGGGGATGAAAGTTTCTATAAATCTTCTTAGATTTTGAACGGATAGGGCTGAAATTTGGCATACAGGAAGATGTTATGACGTAGGCATCCACTAAGAAAGGATTTTGATCAATTCTACCCTCAAGGGGATAAAATAGGGGATGAAACTTTGCATGAAACTTTGTCAATTTTAAACCGATCGGACTGACACTTTGCATGCACAAAGCTACTATAACGTAGGCAAACCCTAAGAAAGGATTTTGATAAATTCCACCCCTAAGGGGATTACATAGGGGATGAAAGTTTGTATAAATCTTCTTAGATTTTGGACGGCTGGAGCTGAAATTTGGCATACAGGTAGATGTTATGACGTAGGCATCTGCTAAGAAAGGATTTTGATCAATTCAATCCCCAAGGGGATAAAATAGGGGATGAGAATTTATATGAAACTGTCAATTTTAAACCGATCGGGCTGAGACTTTGCATGCACAAAGCTATTATGACGTAGACATCCCTTAAGAAAAGATTTTGATAAATTCCACCCCTAAGGCGATCAAATAGGGGATGAAAGTTTATATAACTCTCTTAGATTTGATCGGAGCGGGCTGAAATTTGGCATGCAGGTAGATGTTATGACGTAAACATCCCCTAAGAAAGGATTATGATAAATTATACCCCTAAGGGGATAACATAGGGGATGAAAGTTTGTATAAATCTTCTTAGATTTTGGACGGATAGAGCTGAAATTTGGCATACAGGTAGATGATATGACGTAGGCATCTACTAAGAAAGGATTTTGATAAATTCCACCCCTAAGCGGATAAAATAGGGGATGAAAGTTTGTATAAATCTTCTTAGATTTGAACGGATAGAGCTGAAATTTGGCATACAGGTAGATGTTATGACGTAGGCATCCACTAAGAAAGGATTTTGATCAATTTTACCCCCAAGGGGACAAAATTGGGGATGAAACTTTGTATGAAACTAAGTCAATTTTAAGCCGATCGGACTGTCTGCCCTGGGATCTGGAGGCGACTGCCCTCCAGCGCGTCTATGAGTGGCGCGTGGAGGCGCAGCGCCGGGGAGAATTCCCGCTGCCCCGACAAGTCGAGGCGCGGCGGGAAGAGGTCCGGCGCGATCTCAGGGCAGTATGGAGGGGACGATTGTCGCAACCGACGGCCGGGCACGCCGCAATCGCGGCGGTAAGACCCCTCTTTGAGGAGTGGCTGGATAGGAGTCACGGCGTCCTGATCTACCGCATGACGCAGGTCCTCACCGGACACGGAAGTTTCGGGAGGTACCTGTGTCTAAGGAGAAAGGAGGAAACGCCTGGGTGTCACCACTGCGAAGATCGCCCGGAGGACACAGTAGAGCATACGGTGCAAGACTGCCCAGCTTGGGCAGAGCACCGACGTGTCCTCACGGCGGCGATAGGCGGAGACCTCTCGCGCCCGGCATTGGTTGCGGCCATGCTGCGGGGCGAGACGGAGTGGGAAGCGGTCGCCTCCTTCTGCGAAGCAGTCATGCTCGCGAAGGAGGAGGCGGGCCGCGTGAGAGAGAGGACAGTGTCCTCCCTCCGCCCCAACCGAGGTGGTGGACACCCACGGCGACGGACGTCGCAAGACGATCTCCGGCCACCGTAGGCGCGGGCATGCAGGCGGCGAGTAAAGGGCAACGCGCTGCCCGACCATGGACCATGCCCGGATCGACGGCGCGTTGTGTTCCACGCGCGCCTCAAAGAGCGTCAGCATAATGACGGGGCCCCCTCTCTAGAGGGCCAAAGCCTGCCGGGGTCGCGGGACTTATCTCATTACCGTGACCCCGGAACATAAAAGGCTATTGAAGGACACCGTGGATTTTAGTCAGTACAAGTCTGACAGTCCCTCCCTGCCCGGGGTGGGAGGACTCATTTGATGATTTTACCACGATAAAAAAAAAAAAAAACCGATCGGACTGAGACTGTGCATGCACAAAGCTACTATGACGTAGGCAAACCCTATGAAGTGATTTTGATAAATTCCACCCCTATGGGGATTACATAGGGGATGAAAGTTTGTATAAATCTTCTTAGATTTTGGACGGATCGGGCTGAAATTTGGCATGCAGGTAGTTGTTATGACGTAGGCATCCCCTAGGAAAGGATTATAATAAATTATACCCCTAAGGGGATAAAATAGGGGATGAAAGTTTGTATGAATCTTCTTAGATTTTCGACTGATTACGTGAGCGAAGCCGCGGGCAAAAGCTAGTTTGATATAATAAGCAAAGCAGCGAGTGAATTTAAAATGTCTCATTAAGCCTTTTCATTAGATACCCATGTTGACACTGTTAGAAACAGGCAAAGTAGCTAGTAAAAGCTATATAATGTATATATATTTCAAATGTGCTCATCAAGCCCTTTAATTTGATACCCATGTCGATACTGTGCGAAAATATTTTTTTTTTCGGTTACGACTTTTCATCCCCTAGAGGGCGCCATATTGGATTTGGTGACACGTCACCTGCCCTATAACCAGCGGACAACTGAGACGCTTCTAACGACACCTCATTTGTCAAGTAGTGATAAGTAGTTCAGAAGTTATGAGGGAACAGATGAACATACATACATACATACATACATACCGGTCAAAATCATAACCCTCCTTTTTGCTTCGCCGTAGTCGGGTAAAAAGGATCTTTTTTTCGTTGTAACATTGTCAAATGAGTTCTTCCAGACTGTCTGGACTGGACTGTCAGACTTGTACTGAGTAAAATACTCCTTCGAACCCGGCAGGGTTTGGCCCTCTAAGGGCTCGTCAGTTTGCTGACAGCTCTTTAAGGCGAGCTTGGAAGCTTCGTAGGCAGGCAACTATCGCAATACTAATCTTTCGCAGGCAGGCAAGCGTCAATGGATACCAAAGTCGTATGGTATCGGAGACTCGCGTCGCATTGTGTATATAGGCTGGCTTCCAATTCATAGTTTTTTTTTAGTTCGTTGTAGTTCCGTGAAAGTAACTACATTTTACTATTAGTAATTTTTTTTTTTTTGCTAGAGTGGTCAACCTTATCACGCCATCTTCCGACTGAGAGTGGCAGATTTTTTTTTTTAAATAACTCGGGACCCTCGGGAGCGACGTGTGTCAAGTTTACAACATTTTTAAGTATTTTTTTTATGTTTTTGATTAATTTTTAATGAAAACAAGCGGCAATAGTTTACAAAATATCCCGAAATAATGTGATCATTAGAAGGCGCTGTCATCGGGCATATGGAGAATATAGCAACTGCTTTTCATAATTTATTATATCCTGGAAGACTGGGTTAATTCAAAAGCAGTTTAATATCCATTAAAAACAACAGGTAAGTAATATCAGATTATCTAGACTTATTAATATACAGAAATATTATTGCAAATACTAAATTCCCCAGCAAAATAAAGGGTTTCCCAAATATCGATTCAATAATTTACTCAACACCTGTTTATGAAATTCTTAAAATAGACAAACATAAAAAACATACTTAATACTTAAGTATAGAAAACACTTTTTGCGAGCAATTTATTTTTTTCGGGTTTTCCCAATGCGAAGAGTGGTTGAACAACACTATTTTATTTTTATAGATAAATGACTGTGAGATACCTACAACTAATTGTGTATTAATAATACTATGCTGTTATTGGTAAGTAAGCAGTGGTGGCCCAGTGGTATTGGCCTCGACTTACGAGTTGTAGGTCGTGGGTTCGAACCCAGTCAGGCGCATTACTTTGTGTAATTTATTTCAACACCACTGCTCTCAAAACGGTGAAGGAAAACATCGTGAGGAAACCGGCATGTCCAAGAACCAAAAATTCGAAGATATGTGACATCTACCAATCCGCACTGGGCCCGCGTGGTAGATTACGGCCCACTCCCTCTCACAGAGAGGCGGCCTGTGTCCCAGCAGTGGGAACATTTAAAGGCTGATGATGAAGTTTTACCTACTTATACATATCAGGTTTAACAAGCAATATAAAGTTTCAGGGCACGGTTGGCGCAATGACTGAACGATCGACTGCTGCACCAGGTGTCAAGAGTTCGGTTCCCGCACTGAACAAATATTTGTATGATCTACAAGTAGTTGTTCCAGGCTTGGCTGTTTGTATATCTGTAAACGCACCCACGACACATTTTATATAAAAGTTGCGCCACAGTAAGAGAAATTCTAACTGGGGCGCAATATTCCTGTACAAACAATTAATAGTAAATATGACTATCATAGCGATTAATTAAATAGCTGCCTCACTGATCAAGTGGTCGGAAGCGCATCTGATGACCAAAAGGTTCTGGGTTCGATTTCAGGTTCGGGCAAAGTGATATTGGGTCTTTTTCCTGAAAATCATCAGTTAGCAGCCATTGAGGCTGGATTTATACTCGTCTGATGGCAATAGGTTCGGCCCCTTTTATATGTGACTTACATACCTTCTGTTAGGGTACACCTCTGCTTAACCCTTCGGAGATTACAGTCGTGATGTTATTTTTTATTAAATAATGAATTGTGAATTTTTTAAACAAAATTACTAGTTAATAATTAAAAACATTTTTTCCAAGCAACCTGAAATTCACTGATCAATTGATTTCCCATAGGAAGGGAAGGATTAATATTTGAATAGTGAATGCTTCCCCTCATTGCCTTTATCATCAGTTTTATTAAAGTTTATGAAAAGAATTGCTGAAAGAATACCGTTGAGCTCAGCCCAAAATATTTAGAGATGTACCTACTGTTGCCGACTAGTCGGCCATATTTACAGTCAGTTGGGATAATCGACGTAAAATTATAACCCTTATTGTTCATCTAAGGTCTATAGTCAAACAATCGGCCCATCTCTAAATTGATACATCTGACAAGTGTATCCACCTAGTGAATAATTAATTGTTTTGTGTGGATTGTGGATTCACACTATAATGAAATGCATGTAACAGAAAATTATTGTAGTGTTACAAAATCTTATATTGTCAACAGTACAAACATCAAGTAAAGTTATTTTGTTACGGTATATTATTATGATTTATTCTTCTTTTTAGATTATTTATTTAAAAATACAGATTTAGAATATAACACAATAAAACAGTTCAATAGTTTTCCATAAAATAAAAAAAAAACAGCGCTAGTGATCACAAACTCTTGATGTGTGTATGTTTATTCATGGCAATAGACTAAAGGTTAGGATAACACGTAAATAATTAAAATTAAAAACTAGAAAGTATACAATGACGTCAAGAATAGCATTGAATCAAGCTGTGGAGTTTCAAAATCGTAAACAAGAACAAGTTCTTCTAAAGTTAATCTAGGACATAACAATTTAACAATGTAATGTAATGACGAGCGTCAGTAGTTTTTGCAGACTATTCTCTGGGTCGAAGGTACAGTACCTACATTGGGTGGAATTGACGTCGAGGTGGCACGTACGTAAATAAGTTTGTTATTGTGCAGTTCAAAATCATCAACCGGAGAGTAAGTGACGTCTACGCGGCGTCTATGCAGAAATTACTGGAAGCCTACGTGGAATCTACGCAGAACTTACGGGAATATTACACGTACCTAACTACAAACGATTCCGTAACCTCCGTGGAACATAGCATACGTGAAACCTGTCTAGAAGAGACAACGAAGTCAACAAGGCTCAACTGTAACGTTAAAATAATATTTTGTATCTTGTGTTATTTATAAATTTTAATGTAGAAAATAAGTTATCAAGTTTTGTTGCAATTACGGCCATTGACCCGCCAACATCTTTTGACATGTCATAAAATAACACAAGCAGATCTCTTAGTTAATAAGAGATATACAAATAAATGAGAACAGTGGTGGCCCAGTGGTATCGGCCCCGACTAATAACGAGTTATAGGTCGTGGGTTCGAATCCAGGCAGGCGCATTACTTTGTGTAATTTATTTCATCACCACTGCTCTCAAAACGGTGAAGGAAAACATCGTGAGAAAACCGGCATGTCCTAGAACCAAAAATTCGAAGACATGTGACACCAACCAACCCGCACTGGGCCCGCGTGGTGGATTATGCCCCACTCCCTCTCTCAGAGAGGAGGCCTGTGTCCCAGCAGTGGGAACATTTATAGGCTGACTGCTGATGATGATGATGATACAAATAAATTATGCAGTTGCAGCGTGGTTGGCGCAGTGGTTGAGCGATTAGCTGTTGCGCAGGTTCAATTTCCGGACAGAAAAAATACATATATCTCAATGGCCTATAGGTAGTTGTTCCAGGTATTGCTGTTTGTGTACCTATGTGATTTTTTTATTATGTTTGTGAACAGACCCAGAAACAATGATATTATAAAACCTCATTGCCCAGAAATAAATTAATAAATGCTGGGGTTGGGCAATTCAAAATTATTTTCCCTTGAATATAAACGGAAATACAGCCCTTAAACATAATTATTTAAAGCTACGTACTTGTGCCTATTACAGTATCGTTTAATTTACGCCACAAAACCCGGATCATAAAATTCAACGAAATGTTTGCTTCCCCTAAAATGGATGAGCAAATTAAACAAACAAACCATGACGTGATAACACAAAGATTTTTAATTAAATTCACGGTATTTTCGGAACGAGTTTATTTACAAAATCTATTCTCGCCACTTATCAATGGCTATTTTATGTAAGTGAATTAAAGCTTAAATTCTAGGTATTTTTGTGGGATTAGTTGATGATGAAAATGAATTGCAGGCGTTGAAGAGGTTTTCACAATGAAACCTGCTTATAAAATTCTCCTACAACAAAGCAGAGTGGCGCGGTGGAAGCGTGCTGGGCTCATAACCTGTTGAAAATTTTGATCCAGTTTGGAAGTGACGTGAAATGATATTCTCGTTAAATATTCGCGGTAAGCGATATTTTTTTTTAGGGTTCCGTAGCCAAATTGCAAAAACGGAACCCTTATAGATTCGTCATGTCTGTCTGTCTGTCCGTCGGTATGTCACAGCCACTTATTGTCGAAAGTATACGAGCTATCCTGTTGAAACTTGGTAAGTAGATGTATCATGTGAACCGCATTAGGATTTTCACACAAAAATAAAAACAAAACAAATTTTGGGGGTGGCCCCCATACTTAGAAATGAAACTCAAAAAATTTTTTTTCACCAAACCCATACGTGTGGGGTATCTATGGATAGGTCTTTAAAAATTATATTGAGGTTACTAATATCATTTGTCTTTTTATTTTTCTAAACTGAACAGTTTGCGCGAGAGACACTTCCAAAGTGGTAAAATGTGTCCCCCCCCTGTAATTTCTAAAATAAGAGAATGATAAAACTAAAAAAAAATATATAATGTAGACCTCAACAAAAACTTTCAACGAAAATTGGTTTGGAAGAGATATAGTTAGCAGTTTTTGAGATATAGTACATTTTAAAAAACCGCAAATATAACTTTGCCTTCGCATACAAACACTATGAAAAACAAAGTTATTTTTTATTGTTTGTGTATATTACTTACTAATCTCAATATAATTATATCCGTAATCTATGCTTGCTACTACGGAACCCTTCATGGGTGAGTCCAACTCGCACTTCGCCGGTTTTTTTTTAATGCTATGCAATAACTTTACCGCGGCAGTCCCCGAGTGCCACACGTATTTTTTTTTTATATTTAAATAATTTTGACCGGCTAAATCAGCAAAATACCCCTATGTGCGCCGCATGGTTCGTTTTTAACGCTTTTATTATAATTCCTTTTATTATACAATAGGTTCGCATGACCAATGTTTTAGGCACAAAATTATCTACTGTAACACACCATCTATCATGTATATTAGATATTATAAGTAACAGAGGTTTACTGATCCAGTTGTCAATAAAAAGGTTCCGCCGCTCACCACTAGATGGCGCTGTGCCTATGACGCGCATTTCTGAATCGCGGTGTTAAGATTCTCCGTGACTTAATGACCCTCGCTGGATCAATAAATTTCTTCAGTTCACAGCTACCTAGAGAGTGCATTCTGGAATTTCGTCCTACTTGGAAAGGTTACCAGGGACACCTCTGATAGCTGTTGCTAACTATTATCCGTCGTAAGGAGTTTTTGGATAGAGGGACCTCATCACCTCATTTCCCGACCTTCGTCCTAAGGTCTTGGTCGACGGAATTATCCCTATATTATCATCCAAAACCATCCATCATCGCTTAAACATATAAATTCTGTATCACCTCATCACCTGTAACTGTGTTCGTTGAAATACATCTCCTGAAAACGTCGTGTGTGTTTCCTTCGAGTGTGAAACCCCTACCAACACCTCTTACACTACCTTATATTTAATTTTTAAAAAAATATCTAAATTTTCAAACAAAGAAAAAGAGCATCAAAATTTGTCCATTCGCTTAGGAGCTACAATGCTACAGACTGACTCACAGACAAAAACATAGGTAAGTACATCAGACGTCTGACATTATTTGCGTCTGAATTAAAAAAATAAACGGCCAAGTGTGAGTTGGACTCGCCCATGAAGGGTTCCGTAGTAGCAAGCATAGATTATGGATATAATTATATTGAGATTAATAAGTAATATACACAAACAATAAAAATAACTTTGTTTTTCATAGTGTTTGTATGAATGGCAAAGTTATATTTGCGGTTTTTGAAAATGTACTATATCTCAAAAACTGCTGACTGTATCTCATCCAAACCAATTTTCGTTGGAAGTTTTTGATGAGGTCTACATTATATTTTTTTTTTAGTTTTATCATTCTCTTATTTTAGAAGTTACAGGGGGGGTACACACATTTTACCACTTCGGAAGTGTCTCTCGTGCAAACTGTTCAGTTTAGAAAAAAAAAAAAACTTTTTAAAAAAAAATTTAACAGCCTTCAAAAACAACCACAAAAAAGGGTAAAATAACCTACAAAATAACTTTTCTTTCGGAAGTCGGTGGTTTTGTTTTTTTTATTTCGTTGTCTTTTATGCCACCGACTATTTTGTAGGTTATTTTACCCTTTATTGTGGTTGTTTTTGAAGGCGGTTAAATTTTTTTTTTTTTAAGTTTTTTTATTTTACTCTTTTTAGTTTAAATATTCAACCCAAATTCTTGTCAAATACATCATTTCTTACATGTGCACTAGAATTTGGTAATCCTTAGCACCGATATTACCATCGCTCATGTACACAATAAGCTAATAAAATTCCCTATCAAAAACTGCTGAACCGATTTTGATGAAACTTGCAGTGTTCCCTAAAGTGAACTATTCCTCGTACAAAAAAAAGAATTTTGAAAATCGGTCCACAATTGGCGGAGTAATCGCGTAACAAACACTCAAAAAAGTAAAGATCATCACATCATCCATCAATAAAAATGCTCACAAAATAGAAAGTACTGAACCAAATTGGATGAATTTTTATGGGACCAAACTGCAAGTATACTACATCGAACGAAAAAAGAATTACACTAATCGGACCAGAAACCTCGGAGTAATCGGTGTACATACATAAAAAAAAAAATACCGACCGAATTGAGAACCTCCTCCTTTTTTTGAAGTTGGTTAAAAAATGATATTTAATAACCTCAACATCATTTTTAAAAACCTATCCATGGATACCCCACACCACACGTATGGGTTTGGTGAAAAAAAAATTTTTTGAATTTCTATTCTAAGTATAGGGGGCACCCCCAAAATTTTTTTTGTTTTTATTTTTGTGTGAAAATAATGGTAATGTGGTTCACAAAATACATCTACCTACCAAGTTTCAGCAGGATAGCTCTTATACTTTCGACAAAAAGTGGCCGTGACATACGGACGGACAGACAGACAGACATGACGAATCTATAAGGGTTCCGTTTTTGCCATTTGGCTACGGATACGGAACCCAAAAAAAGGTATTTAAAGGTGGCCTAGAAACACAGAAGACATCCGTACTTATAAATTAAATACCTACATACATTCTAAATGCAGCCAAACCACAAGTTGGCAGTATAGAAGGTTAACTGTGCCTTTAAAAAAATCCCGACCGGAGACAACGGGTTTCCCCACGTCTTGTTGTTGCTTATAAAGTCAATGGAAGATTTTCAAGATCATTGTCATTTTACTGTGAAAATTATGTTGACGCACTCACACCTTAGATGGATAAACAAATAGAAACAATTATTTTAAAACGATTATGTCATTTGCAGTTTTTTCTAGTATTAAAGGATTAATAATAGATGTTTCTAAGTTTTTTTTCACATAGTCGTAGATTTTCACATAGTTGTTAATATACAGGGTGGTCCAGGCCAAATGGATAAAAATTTTTTTTTAGGTAGTCCGTTTAAGGACCTATTTGTACGCGCCAGGAAAATTAAAAAAAAAGTTTTTTCTTATATTTTTAACATGTTTTTTTAACATTTTAATTACAGTTTAAAAATTTGTATCCATTTGGCCTGGACCACCCTGTACATGTGCGTATATAATTTTTTTTCGTTAATGATCTTGTAGGTCATCCATAAGGCATACATATTTTAGTTGTTATTGTGGTAAAAATTATATATTCGTAAAGTAAATATACCTAAGTAAAAAAAACGAAATGTTCTAGACTTTGATTACTTTTGAGAACATAGGATGTATCATTAGGTAGGTACTTTAGACAAGTGCCGTTGTTACAAACCGTGAGAATAAAATTAATAGGTAGGTACTTATATAAATTGTATATTTAATTTTGTTCCTTTTTCGTTAGTGAAACTGTTTTGAAGGTATCCTGTTTACATTACTTTATGTTTCTTTAACATAACACTAAAGATGTGCAAGCAGATATTTTATTTAACCTTGACTTCGGCTTTGCTGTTGCCAAGACAGCATTCAGCTTTGTACGACACACACACGTAGGTCCACTCATTTCTGACTATCTTCGAGATCTTAACACTTTACTCAACAGTTTTTGGTCCATCGAGCCGGATTTCGACCGGTTTAGTCGGTCCTTATAGTTATACCAGTGTTATTCCTAGGTACATATCTGTTCACGTATAACTACAGTGGACGGGGAACTTCACAGAATACGCAAGTAGGAAATATAGTAAAATAATTTTCCTAGTAATTTTCTTAGTTGTATGTAATACATAGTAAAAACATGATGTTCCGGACTTCGTTCTCATTAAATATAGACATTTACATAATAATGCATATTTACAACGAAGGAGGTTTAATGAGAAAATACTGAGGACTTATTCAATACACTGGGTATTATCACATCATCCACAATAATTATGATAAATGCAATTTTAATTAATTTTTTTGTGCGAAATCCGACTCTGTTTCTTTGTATGTAGATTAATCTAATGAATAATAATGGTAGGTTCATTTAATTATTTGCGAGATAAAAAGTGTTCTTTCCTTTTCTTTCAGCAGGTGATTAATCATCAAGTCTTCTCCATGTAAAGGGTGTAAAAAGATTGACAATGGCAAGTTTACACAATGGAATTAAAAAGAAAATTAATCCTGTGTGTATGACAGGGTGTCCCTGAAACTGTGACTCAAACTGAACAGTTAATGTATTAGTTAAAAAAAAATCAACTTAATTGTAATTCTCTATGCATTTTTTTTCCTATTTGAACACAAAGAGTGGTCATAACTTTTGAACCGTAAAAAAATAGCACCGAAGTCTCATAATTTAAAAAAAAATAGATTGGAAATTTTCTCTTCCATGCCTCGTTTAATTGATCTATACTTCCAAGGACACCCAGAAAAACGGACTAATTAATTGCTCAACGCACAACTGAAATCGCGTGTGGTATTACATTTGTACAGACGCAGCAGTTCAACCGACCCGAATCTGTCAAATTTTACCATTGACCGAAAACGCGTCCGTGTGTCACTGCGTGGTGCCAACTGAAAACCAGCGCTGGGTGTCTTTCGCCCAGCAAATGCTGAGTTGGTAACCCTTTTGGTGTGGACATGCTCAGCAAAATTATTATTGTATTTTTAATTTTATTTTTTATCATTTCTGTGTGTGTGTCCTATACCAAATAAATATTTTTCTATTCTATTCTATTCTATAAAATTAACCTTCTCCTATTGTGATAACGTTAAATGATAAACGATCTTTATTTAGTAAATTGGTTTTGGCAAACTCCTTTACACGTCAAAAAGACAGTATTTTTAAACTAGATGAGGCCAGTGTTTCGTACCTGACTACTCTGAGAAGAAACATCCGAAACACAACAATTTTGTCTTGGTAAAGTTATATGAGAACCATGCAGGTATCTGAGGTGGTCTTTTGAAGAAAGAACTACACAGGTTTGAGTGGGCCTGTCCCGTCAGTGCAAGCATGTGTCAATTACCGTGTAGCTCAACTCATAACACAAGGAGCTCAACGTTGAAAATCTATTAAAGAAATTTGACAGATAGAGGTAGGTTGATGTGCTGGCATCTGTACAAACGTTCCTTAAATGATGGCAGATTTACATTGAGTCAGTAACTGACGTCAGTGCTGGCGCCGAAAACTGACTCTTGCTATTTAGACGAGGTCAGTATTTCAAGAAATCAATTTACATTATGGCAGTGCCAGGTCAGCACTGACTCGTCAGTGGACCACAGACTACATATCAGTGGACTGACGCCAGTTACTGACTCAATGTAAATCTGCCATTACGTTAATGTGCACTAAAAACAGATGAAAGTTTGTATGAAAACTAGTTTAATCAGATTTACTTGAAACTTCGAATGTTTTTGGTTATTCCAACCCCAAAGGAATAATTGAAAGCGGTCGCCTCCTTCTGCGAAGCAGTCATGCTCGCGAAGGAGGAGGCGGGCCGCGCGAGGGAGAGGACAGCGTCCTCCCTCAGCCGCAGTGGTAGACGCCCACGGCGACGGATGTCGCGGGACGATCTCCGGCCACCGTAGGCGCGGGCATGCGGGCGGCGAGTAAAGGGCAACTCGCTGTCCGACAATGGACCATGCCCGGGTCGACGGCGCGTTGTGTTCCACGCGCGCCTCAAAGAGCGTCAGCACAATGATGGGGCCCCCCTTTAGAGGGCCACAGCCTTGCCGGAGTCGCGGGACATACGTATACCGCGACTCCGGTACGCAAAAGGGCTATACCGAAGGACACCGTGGATTTTAGTCAGTACAAGTCTGACAGTCCCTCCCGCCCTGCCCGGGGCTGGGAGGACTCATTTGATGATTTTACCACGAAAAAAAAAAGGAATAATTGAAAATTATAGAGGAAAATATACGAAATACCCGCAGACGAAGTCGCGGGTGGAGTTCTACTTAAATATCCTACTTCAGGAAGTCATTAAGTACTAGGTCATACGTCTGCCAAGATTGGTCTGTGGATGATTTAATATTTATTTAATCGATACAAAGACTCACAAGCAGGTGTAACTGAACTCAAGAGGTCAAACTGTAACTGTTATTTGTAGTTTTTTTATTTCTGAATATAGTTAGACGTCTCGTCACTAGTAGTTAAGGGGGATCCCCTTGCGCAGGATTTCGGGCGGCGAGTAATGGTTAGCTCGCCGATCGACCTCGACGGCGCGGCGCGGCGTAGGTAGTGCTCCACCTACACTACGCCTCAAGGAGCTCAGCAAATTGTCGATGACGGGAGCCCCATAGGGCCAAACATCTGCCGGGGTCACAGGACTGTCTAAGCAGGTTAGGTACCGCGACCTAGAACAAAGGACTTGTTGCATATTTATATGGCCTATATGGGGATCAAGATGTAGGCAAATATAGGCTTATGGTAAAAACACCTAAGTAGGTACTTATTTAGAATCAACGTGTTTTTTTCTCTTTTCATTCCAAAACATTCTGAACACGTCCATCCTTGAACTCAATTGAAAACAACATTATTATCCGTCAAGTTTATTGACACCGGAAAACAGGAAGTTCGCAACATAGTGAGTGCATGCAGTCCAAGTACTGCAAACTACTTTCAACCGTAGCTCTAATGTTCAAGGTTGAAAGTCAAACGGAAAGTTTTAATTGATTTGTTTGTCGAAAATAAGTCTTGTAAGACGAACGAAATAGTTTCGTTTATTGATGACGGAAATGAAATAAATCTTATGACTAGAGTCATGAGAAGAAATTGTAGGTACTTGAAGGATTTTGGACCTACATGATAAAATTGTTTTTAACCGACGAAAAACAAGGCGGAGGTTCTCAATTCGACACGTTTTTTTTTATTCTTACCGTCTTTTTTTTTCTAATGAAAGTTTATTTCTTCTATTGTCTCTTCTTTACCATCTTTAATTAGGTAAGTACTAAAATTCTTTTTGTCTACCTACCCTATTAAGTTGTCTCATTCGGGCAAAGGTTGACAACGCCACTTGTATAAATTGATGTTCAAATTCTAAATTAACACGGGTGAAGCTTAGGCTAGTTCTAAAATAAATTCTAAAACTACTACAAGTAAGTCTGCTATTTGATAATATAACTTCTTGAATTTCAGCAGTCGAATTATTTAGACTAGATAAGGAAAATTTTAAGGTCAAGATTTGACTCGTTAAGTTCAACGAACTCGAGTCGTTAGGTTTTATTTCTATGAAACACTACACTGCAACGCTCAAATTGATACTTATAAGCACCGTTACGACATCATTTGGGTCATTTTATTTTAACTAGCAGATCCTTACGGCTATCTAGTGACACAAAAACATAAAATATAAAAAAAAATAAAGTACCTAATCCTCGACATTTTCAAAGAATACGATCTGTGAAAGTTAGTAATCCTTTTTGTCAAGAAGGAAATAAGGTGATTGTCAAACGCCTGACCAAATCTTTATAAACTGTAGCTCCGCATCAAATCGATCAATATTCGTCTAGGCGGCCAGAAGGGGCCCCGCATCAAAACTTGATTGATTGAGGCCCTTGTAATCTAAGAATAGGTAAAGACAATAGCATCCTGACTCGTGTAACTAATGCTATTACTAATATCTTTAACCCGGCGCCAATGACGCTGGGTCATATTGACCCGAGGCAATTTTAAACGGACATATTTTTTTTTTGCTTCGGTCGCATGTTTTGAACCTTCGTGTAGCTGGAGATACAGCCTCCTTCTACCCGCCTCGTTGATATGATCAGTGCGACGCTGCTCGCGGAGTGAGATATACGTGCCTCAAGTTGGAACGGGTAAGTATGACCCAGCGTCATCGCTGGCGTCGTAATTTTGTGACTTACTTTTATTCGTTATTTTAGTGTTCAATGTTAATTTTCTTGTTATTTTATAGGTTTTTTTTTGTAAAAATGACTAAAACAAATGACCCGGAGAGAATAATGGCGTTGTTAGATGACTCGGATACAGACAATGAAGATTTACAGGATTCCCAGGCTGCTTCGAACATTGACGATTATGACCACTTATTTCAGCGTTCCAGGATCTCGCAAAAAAATTAAAATATGTCCATCAAAGAAGGACAAGAAAACATCGAACACTTGTCAGGCATGCCGCATCTTAGTATGTCCAGACCATTTTGTACCATACTGCAATTATTGCAGCAGTTCGATGGCTGTGATCGAGAAAGATGAAGACGAATCGCTATATTTTTTACATAATAAGTTTCTTTGATCTCTTTTTTAGTTAATAAGACAATAAGTTCGTATTGTTTCTACTAAAAAAATACTAAAAATTAAAAAATATCAACATGTTACGTTTTTATAGTTGATTTTGCATGTGTTACTGAGAATGTTAATAAATGTTGATTTATAAGTATTATTTTTATTTCAGTACCTAACCAAAATACCTTATATTGATACAAAATAATAAAAATAAAGGCAATTTAAAAAAAACTATTAAAAAAATTATAATAAAAACCGAGTCACCATGACCCGGTGTCATCGTCACGGTAATTATTTTCGCGTCATTGGCGCCGGGTTAACTAAATTTTGAAAAGAGCTAGTACCTAACAAGAATGCTGATCGTAGTTCATTTATGACAACTATTTAATAATACAACATTATTTTTAGTACTTATATGCGAAACCTGAACATAGTTTGTTCAGAATCACTAACTGATTCGATTCCAATAATTTTTACACCATGTCATATTTTTTTTCAAAAATATTGTAATTAAATTTTATTACCAGTTAATTACAATAAAATCACCATACGGTTAGGTACCTATTGCCAACCATCACGAGTGTATAACACAGGAAACGCGGTTTACGCGGGTGTACCGCGAAATGAGCATGTTTTTGAACGGACAACCTGGTTTTAAGACGTTGTAACACCCCCCCAGGTAATATACAAGCTTATAACTTTGTGATTTTTTATGATACGGTTTTAAAATTTTGTAGGTACATAGATTCTTTACACAAAAATACTAGACAGGTGTATCGGGTTTCGCATAAACATAAAATAATGTTGTATATTATGGCCTTTTTGAAAATTGAGCTATGTTTGGAGTTCGTTAATTGGCTATATGGCTGCAGTAAGTTTTTATTTAAGAGCAACATTTTATGTTTGTGTTTTTATTCTAATCGTCGGGGGCCCTTGACACTTGTCTTAAGGCCCCGTATAATTGATAATGCGGAATGCTACGCCTCTGACAGACATACATTATAGATAGAGAGACGTCAAATTTATAATACCTCTTTTTGCGTAGGGGTTTAAAAATTTAAATTTAGTACAAAGCAAATAAGAGCTTTGTAATAGATAGGAACCTCAATCAACGACTGCTCCGATGTCTACCGATAGCAAAATACGTAGACCGTAGGTTATGGGCAAATATCATGCATATTTTAATGATCATTAAACTCAAAGCATTCCAATATTTAGCAAGTAATAATATTAGACATTACCATTGTATTTATTGTTTTGGTGAATTAATAAATACACATATTATATATTACGTATATACTCGTGCAAAGAAGGAAAAATCTCACGTTTATTCTACGTCGAGGTCATAAACTGCAAACGAGATTAAATAGCAGAAGTAGATAATTATTTATTTATTTCAGTCTTTATCCTGTTTCTATGGTAAGATATATAAATATAATACCTATATTCTTTATAGGTACCTTACTTTACGTGTCATGTTAATGTTTTGATTTTAAGTGGAATTTTAAGGAAACTTTTAGGTATACCTTCATCAAAATTTAATTGATTTAAAGAAAATATGTTCCTTAATTCAATGTAAGTAGGTAGGTACCTAATTTTATGCCCGGGTCGACGGCGCGTTGTGTTCCACGCGCGCCTCAAAGAGCGTCAGCAAGATGACGGGGCCCCCCTCTAGAGGGCCTAAGCCTGCCGGGGTCGCGGGACTTATCTCATTACCGTGACCCCGGAATATAAAGGGCTATTGAAGGACACCGTGGATTTTAGTCAGTACAAGTCTGACAGTCCCTCCTGGACCTCCGAGGACTCATTTGATGATTTTACCACGATAAAAAAAAAGGTACCTAATTTTATAGTTTGTTTACAGAAAATATAAGTAGGTACCCCACTTATAGCTACCGCATCCATAAAATAGTAATTGAGTTAGCATAAGATTAATTACTTAAGGTTAATTATTTAATTACCTATCTTTAATCATTCTTTCATTACCGATGTGAATAATTCCAATTGTTACAATTTGCATAATTAACTTCTCATCAGGTCCTACATAAACAAAATGTAGCGGCAGCAGATTAGGATGTTTCCGTTTACTTTGCAACGTCCAATGTCTGAAAAAAGAAGTTATGATCATCCAGTGTAGGGCAGACCTTAATTTAACCGTCGCCTGAAGATTATGATTAGCCTTAGCCTAATAAAGTCGCGGCTGGCGAAAATGATAAACCGAAACAGTGTAAATACCTACTTATATCACAATATCCGTCATAGCGGTGAGCGCTGCGTAGCTGTCAGTGTCGTAGTGAATTTCAAGCTTTGATTTCAGCGTTGCGTGAGCGCTGCACAAGGCTGCAGGTATTTAAAAGGATTGCACTGCAGTCCTACTGGTCGCTGCGGTTTATTGTTTGTTTGTGGGTAAGAATAAGAAGACTGTAGATTGCTACGCAGTCGCAGTCTGGAACAGTCGATATGTAGGTACAGGCTGCTTCAAGAAGTCTGTCCGCGACTTCGTCCGCGAGGATTTCGTAATTTCCGCTGTGATTAACCCTTTGGCCTTGGTATTTCCAAAAATCTTGGAACACGTGTTTTATAATAAAACCACATACATTCATAGATAAACGCTGTCTTTGCCTTGACCTCGTCGGTTTAGTTATGGCAGACTTCCGATGAGCGTGGGTTTAACGGGTTCGTATTCTGTGTCGGATAAAGTGTGTCCATGTTTTTTCCTCGAAAATCAGTCTGCTTATATCGTTTTGACCGAATTTCGTCGCCAAATTAACATTTTTTCAAAAAAAAAAAGTTTGTCTCTAAGAATTTCTTTTGTCCCGTTTACAAAAATTTCATCTCTATTACATTATGAACAGCCAGACTCGGAGCAACTACCTGTTCGACCGGCCAAGATTCAAACCCATGACGACCCCAGGAAACGCTGACGCTGGAAACACCTCGCCGATCGTGCCTTCAAATTACGTTTCTTAAAATTTAAACCTACCTTTTGTTTTCATCTATGGTACTACTGGCTGAATAAAAACCTGAGATAAAAACGTGATCTCTATTGCTTGTTTTTTTTTTATAACATTTAATAAAAACCGTGTGATCAAATAGGTAGGTTACGGCAATGATCTTGACACTTAAGACACAATACGGACGGAAGTAGTAAAATAAAATTAGTGACTATTATGTGTACCAAAAAATAAGTCTGATAAATGTAATGTCTTATTTCCTAACTGTTATTAGATATGATTGGCAAGGTAAACTACATTACCAGTTACACTAACAGGCGATAATATAAGGTACCTATAATCGTAGGTACCTTGTAGGTACCGTCTGCAAAAATGATCTCTGACTCGGGAAATTAAGCGCTACCTGCTACTCGCTTCTTCTCAGTTCAAACGGATGCAATCTTAGCCATATGGGGATGGCAACTCAAAACTATTCGTAGATGTCGCTGCGATCGTTGTCCATAAGTCAGATTACTGTATAGCTTGTACAAAAAACAAACACGTATTTTGTTATAAAAATTGAGTTTATTTTAAAAAACAAATATGGAAAATTATTCGTCAATGCAAGTGCATACACTAAAACAAGAATTAAGACGCCGCGGTGCATCTACAAGAGGAAAAAAAGTGATTTATTTGAGAGGCTAGAAATTTGATTCTACTACATTAAACACACAATTACTTGTAGTTAGGATTTAAAATTGTATTTTTAAGTAGGTATTACATGTGCTAGCCTCTACAAAGAATATAGTACTGCTTCTGACATTCTTGAGAAAAATGTCATCAAGTTTTGTGTTTGTCTTCTTCATCTAATTTTAGATCTATTTTGTAGATTGGAGCAATATGATAAGAATTTTAACTTTCTAACACCACAACTATCACAAATCTCGGTCTTCCACCAGAAGAACCATTTCATGATATAAAGAGCGATGCAATACTAAACCTCCAATAGAAAAGTAGATATTATTTTGAAAGGTGTATTCGATTGTTTAGTTATGGTATAATCATAGAATTTCATTAATAAATTCAACTAACGGCCTGTCCCGGCTTCGCAAGGGTAGATTTTTGTTTATTGTATAGCTTTTCCTTAGTGATAATACAATTTTTGTTTTCACAGCAGTCTCAGCAGCTACCCATTATTTCTTGATAGTGTGAATTGTCGGAAATTTGTATGTTCCATCATTATTACAGCCTTTTACACAACATCTAGTCATTTTACATCAATAAAACGCTTTTTTTCAGAAAATTCCTTTGATTTGACAGTTCTTTTGGGACACAAATGTCACTTTTCACTTTGACACTTGCCTTCCCCATTGATCTGGGCATGCCCGGGTCGACAGCGCGTCGTGTTCCAAGCGCGCCTCAAAAAATACAGAGAAGAATTTAATGGCGTAAGTTAGTGAAATCTGATAAGCCATACTAAGTCAACATTATGCAAGGTGGAGTATGATGTGACCCCACCCCTTGAATGTTAGGAATATATCAGGGTTGAAAAAAAAAACAGTTTTTTATTATTTTAAACAGTGTTTTTTTTGTTCTTTTTAGTTCGAATTAATTTGAAATAATGCCCTCATTCGACCTAATATTTCATTTCCAGACTAGACTTTTTAAAATGGCCATTGTAAACTCTGATCAATATACTCTTTTATTAATATCAGTATTAATAATTCTAATGTTGATTTTTATATTGAGCGATATAGGTAGGGACTTTCGTCGATCGAGGAATTACCTATGAACTATGAATAGGGGAAACACCAATACATAATACACAAATAAAAACACAAAAAATATACATCGAGAAAGAGCTGAAGTCTCCTACCAATTTATTTTTAACCGACTTCAAAAAAAGGAGGAGGTTCTCAATTGGTCGGAATCTTTTTTTTTTTTTTTTTTTTTATGTATGTTCCCCGATTTCTCGAAGACGCCTGGGGCGATTTGGAAAATTTTTCTTTTGTTTGAAAGGGTATACTTTCCAATTGGTCCCATGATCATCAGGTCAGGATCTGATGATGGAATCCCAGGGAAATCGAGGGCAACCTTCAAATTTTATAGGCGCATAGTACCATTTTCATATATTTTCTAAAGCTGTTCAAGTATTTGCATCTGATAATCATCATCTCAGGTGGATGAGCTGATGATGGAAGGTACAACTCCTCAACGGCTTGGAGTAGGCATCGACTGATTTAGTTTGTGTTCGCATATCTCTGGAACTACAAGTCCGATTTAAGTAATTCTTTTTTTGTTGTACTAAGTATTGTTTAACTTACGGAATACTGCAAGTTTCATCAAAATCGGTTCAGTAGTTTTTGAGATAGGGAATATTTATAGGGAAATTTTATTAGCTTATTGTGCACTTGAGCGATGTTGTTACCGGTGCTACGGATTACAAAATTTTAGTGCACATACATGTAAGAGAATGATTTATTTGACAAGAATTTGAGTTGAATATTTAAACTAAAAAGAGTAAAATAAAAAACTTTTTTTAAAAAAATGTAACCGCCTTCAAAAACAACCACAAAAAAAAGGGTAAAATAACCTACAAAATAACTTTCTTTCAGAAGTCGGTGGCAAAAAAAACAATGAAATGAAAAAAAAATAAAGGCACCGACTTCTGAAAGAAAGTTATTTTTTAGGTTATTTTACCCTTTTTTTTGTGGTTGTTTTTGAAGGCGGTTACATTTTTTTAAAAAAAGTTTTTTTATATCTCTTATCTCGGATTCAAATTCCTGTATCCTGTACATGTAGAAAGTTTGTTAAAAAATACCGACCGGACCGAATTGTCCGGGAAATATATTCTGCCGTCATTAGGAAAAAAGACGTATCTACACTTTTTGTCAAAATTGAGTTACATACATATTCTGAATCAGTAAAAAAAATGGTATCGCCCAGTATTTTTATATTTCTCATAAGTTAAAGGGAACCCTGTAAATCTAACTGTTAAAAAAGACGTATCTGCGATATGACTGGAATATTACTAAACAGAAAAGACGTTTTTAACGTACACTAAGTTGAAAAAACGCATTTTAGTAGAAGCGTCTCATTTATTTACAAAATATTTAACAATTCATAACATGAAAAGACACTTCTGGCAGTACTGCCTTTTCTACATAGTTTTGCTAGTTATGAGGGGAGAAGTGGGACTCGCGGTTGGAATACTGCATTTCAGATGCGTCCAGGTAGTTAGAGCAAAAATAAGTATTACAGGTTTAAATTACACTGATTTTAAAGTTTCCATAAAAACAAAGATACCAATAATCTTTTTTAAATACTAGGCCGGCCTATGTATCTTACTTATGCGTATAAAGTTTAATTAAAATAGATTCAGTCATTTCGAAAAATAAAATTTTGAGGAAAACGCCTTTTTATCGAATTTGTTTTTGCGTTGAATATTAACTATCACAATGAGGAAATGGTCTGCAGTTAAAACAACACAAAATATGACGTAATAACGTCTCTTTCGGAAGTCGGTGACTTTGTTTTTTATTTCATTGAGATTTGTGGCACCGACTTTGAGGCTAAAAGAAAAGTTATTTTAAACTTTAATAAAAATTGTTTTTAGAAGATTTTTAAGCTTTATATTGAAAGCGGTTTGTTATTGCTCACTCAAGTTGATATCGAAGACAAATGTATGAATTAACTAGTTTTTGCCAGCGGCTCCGCCCGCTACAAATCGAAAATGATCCCACGTGAACATAAAATCGGGCTTAAAAATTATTCTATGTATCCAGGTGATAAACTATCTGTGTATCAAATTTCGTCCAAATCCGTTCAGTGGTTTTTGCGTGAAAGAGTAACAAACATCCAGTCATCCATCCAAACAAACTTTCACGTTTATAATATTAGTAGGAAGTAGGATATTGAGTATAATCCATACATAGATAGCTTTAATACAAAATTTTTGTTTGTTGTACCTACATAGTAACATTTAAAACTTTATGTTATAATTAATAATATAGCTAAGCCTAATTCTTATACTTTGTGTTCTATTTCATACAAAATAATTATCATTTTAAACGTACTTACTTCAGTTTAAAAAGGGTTCTTTTTTTTTTGTAAATTAATTGAATATTAGTTCAGTGAATCCCAATTAAGTGGGACACTGGAAATCATGGTGAGGTCCACTTTAGCACAGAATTATCACTGTTAATGGGACAAAATAAACCTGGACATCTCTGAAAATTGTTCTTTCTATTTAAATGTCCCAATGACGTCTCTCTTTAACTTCTTTTACTGAGACTATATGTATGTGTAAAGTGTAAATACTTTTGCTTAATTGTTATCTTTAAATTCTGTAAACTAAACGACTTTAATTGTGATAACGGATTAATAGCACAAAAAAACTGTACCACACAGTAATGTGTGGTCCACCCGCAAATGTGCCTAAATTGTTTTATATAGTGAGTGAGAGATAAACTCTCCTGTATACATTTTTTTAATTCGGATAATGTTTAAAATATGTAATTATATCATATGTTATTTTATTTAGCGCACCCTTTTAATGAAATTAATAAGTCAAAAATCATCTCTATTAATTGAACTCTCCGTAAATAAGACAGATATTTATGTATACCTTGATGTCTGAGACACTGGGTAAGTGGAATACCTCTTTTAGTGAGACAAATATGCCGCTTTATTCAGGGCCCCGTTATCCATGTTTCACGGTATTACTAAGTTGAAAAGCAGCAAATGGCTATTTACGTTTTTTTAATTTAGTTTTTATGGCTTGGTAACACATTATTACTAAGTAGGAAAGACGTTTTAAAAAAATACTAAATTGAAAGGACGTATATGGCCAGAAGCGTCTTTTCATTGCAGTATTACGTATTTTCTTGTATTTTTTTTATTAAAAAGAAAAGTTAAAATTTATTTATTTAAAAAATAATATAACTTTTATTAAGTCTACATATTACTCCTCTCGCGCCCTGCATTGGTCGCGGCCATGCTGCGGGGCGAGACGGAGTGGGAAGCGGTCGCCTCATTCTGCGAAGCAGTCATGCTCGCAAAGGAGGAGGCGGGCCGCGTGAGAGAGAGGACAGTGTCCTCCCTCTGCCCCACCCGCAGTGGTGGACGCCCACGGCGACGGACGTCGCAAGACGATCTCCGGCCACCGTAGGCGCGGGCATGCGGGCGGCGAGTAAAGGGCAACTCGCAGCCCGACCATGGACCATGCCCGGGTCGACGGCGCGTTGTGTTCCACGCGCGCCTCAAAGAGCGTCAGCATAATGACGGGGCCCCCTCTCTAGAGGGCCAAAGCCTGCCGGGGTCGCGGGACTTATCTCATTACCGTGACCCCGGAACATAAAGGGCTACTGAAGGACACCGTGGATTTTAGTCAGTACAAGTCTGACAGTCCCTCCCGCCCTGCCCGGGGTGGGAGGACTCATTTGATGATTTTACCACGCAAAAAAAAAAGTCTACATATTACTCCCGATAGATCAAACTGTAATACACCCTTTGGTACCAAAAAATAGCGATTTGGTTTATTTCCTTCTTCTTCTCCGTCGTTGCACTCTTGGCAGAGTGGTCGTGGTCGCCATTTCAGCTGTTCCTTACACACAGCGAATTTTTTAATTTTTGAAACACGTTTTATTTTTTTTCTCCGTTTCTCATTTTATGTAGATGCGTCCTTTTGGATTATGGCGGCAGTATTGCTCGAATCTGGTATCCCTAAAATCCGCCAAATGTTGTGTCTGGCCTTGAAAAAACAGGCTACGCGCTGAGAGATGGAGACAGCTATGCTCTGTCCCTTTTCTTCTTATGCGATTTGTCGATTTGTTTTTCTATCTTGAGGGAAAGAGAAGGAAGTATCACGAGTTCTATACTTTTTCTCTTTCTACGCCTCATAATATGCTCATAATGATTTTTGCATAAAAGCCTTGAAGCCATGCCAGAAACCTTATTGTTCTGTGGTCTGTGGAATTTGTGTCGTCTTTTCTCTTGCGAAATAAGCACCTCTACTTGGTCTGTGGAAATAAGTAATGATTTTGTTGAATTAAATGTGGCTTGGGCCTCAATTCTAATAAATTAATCGAAAATGAGCAATCGTAAGTATTATTATGGTGTTTTTGTTTCGTATTGAAACTTCATCGACGTTACAAACAAAACTAAAATGCTTCTCTTTCAGAGACCCGAGGCCCGGCTAAGCGTAAAGTGAAGCCGGTAGAGCCCCAGTCGCTATTAGATTTTGATCTTGAAGGCGAGAGCTCAGATGACTCAGACTTTCGGATAGAAGACCATCCCGATGAAAGTGACGATTATTCGATAAACACTGATGATGAAGAAAAAAGTACGTACTTCTTGCATTAATTACCGTATTTCTAAGTATTTCTCATTTAAAATAGTTCACAGTATTCCTAGTGCGTCTATGTCAATAATAGTCATTTTATATGTTTAGTTAATAGGTAGCTGGAATGTTGTGTCCTTTGTCCATATGCTGGCTTTTAATCTAGAGCTGTGTCTATTGTCTGTGAGGCCAAGCTCAGAAGTAAACATAGCATTTTGATAAACAAAATAAAAAATACATGCAATAATGCTCAGGATGTGTAAGACTTCAATGCTCAGATTTAAAATGCTGAAAGCAAAACCATAGCAGCACAGAGCTCTTATTATAATAAGGCAATCAACACACCTCTTGTAAGGAATTTTCAAACACAACTGTAATGACTTATGTTACCACAGTCCACACCTGTATCAAGTTTTTTTCTTGTTAAAAATCAATCTCTTTAAACACCCAACTCATCTGCTTATAGTCTGGATGACTGATCGCAAGATAAAAATGCAAAAAAAAGACAATCTCAAACATTAATATTTGCTCATTACAGAAGCGGCATTAAAAAGTGAATCTTCAGAAGGATCAGGGTCTGATGATGATGATGATGACTTCAAGCAGTCTAACAAGATTGGAGAAGATAAACCTGTTAATGATGTCCTGGACAAAACTAAACATAAAGAATTTAAGGTACCTACCTGAACTTTGATGGTTTGGAATTTAATTATATACTCAATTATATTTATTGCATTCTACAATCTGAAATTAGGTGGTAGATAAATAAGGATATCATATTAGTTTTGGAGCATTGTGGGCCATGTCGGGCATAAGAAAATAAGAATTAGGAGGAGGCCTATTATAAATATTTACAATTTTAATATTATTAAACTGATAATTGACCAATAATGATCCTATAAATTCAAGCTAAAACATAGGAATGTACAGTAAGTTGTAGCAATTATTGTGGAGGTCAGATAAAACAACAACCAACCTATAGCTAAACCTATTATGCAAAGGGCAGTTCCTTTGCATAATAGGTTGAGATTATGTTGAATAGAAACATTTGAATAAAGTTATTAAAATATACACAATAAATGCTTTTATTTTTAAGCAGAAACATTTGGTTGAATGCGCTAATCTGCCCGGGTCGTCGGCGCGTTGTGTTACACGCGCGCATTAAAGAGCGTCAGCAAGATGACCCCCCCCCCTCTAGGAAGTCTGACAGTCCCTTCCACCCTGCCCTGGGTGGGAGGACTCCTTTGATGATTTTACCACACTAAAAAAATAAAAACACTAAAACTAGTCATATACATACTTGAAAAAAAAAAGTGTTTGCTGGTTGTGAGGACAATGCCAAGTCCTGGAACAGTCTGAAGAGAAAACCTGGTTAAGGCATGATTTTATTTTATGAATGTTTTCATAGCAATACATAAATTAATATACACAGCCAATCCCAAAGAAAAAAATATATAAATAAATGTTAAAAATATTTCTTTCTTTTAGTTTCCAGTTGAGTTGGCGAATTTGCTGATATGCGCAGGGTGCCTCGGTTCCCGGAGTGATGACTTCAATGAAATTGTTGAGTGTGATGGGTGTGGAGTTACTGTTCACGAAGGTTAATAGATATTTATTTTTAATCAGCCTATTGCCGTCCACTGCTGAACGTAAGCCTCCCCGAAAGAGCTTCCCTCCGCCAACCCTCCCGGTCCTGGACAATCCGCATCCATCCGCTGCCAGCCACATTCTTCTAATCTTCGACCCATCTTGTCGCAGGGTGTCCTACACTACGTTTGCCTATTCGCGGTCTCCACTCTAGCACCTGTCTGCTCCATCTACCATCGGTCCGTCTACAGACGTGGCGTGATTTTTAATGTAGCGATAGAAAAAAAAATGTTTTTTTATAGGTATTTTTTTGAGTGTCAAAATAACATGTAATGTAACTAAAATTTAAAAGCAGCAAAACCTAGTTTACATAATGTTTCAAATGTCTTGCTTCCAACTTCACTTCACCTTTTTTTGTTGATTTAGATATTTTGAGTTTTCTTTCCTGGTAATTTAATTCTGAAAAAAGTTTGCTGGCCTTTTCTTTTGCTCGCTATAATCTTGTTCTCTAAGAATGATACTAACTGTTTGTTAATACAACTTATTCCAGGCTGCTATGGAGTGTCAGACACAACAAGTGAGTCAAGCACAGTCAGCTCGGCCTCTACGGAGCCATGGTTTTGTGAAGCTTGCAAGGCGGGGGTTACTGACCCCAGCTGTGAGCTTTGTCCAAATAAAGGTAAGATTCATTTTGAATCACAAATGGTCTAATTTTATAATCATCATCATGTTCCTGCCTTTATCACAATTCATTTTAATGTATCAGTCCGTTCATGACCTAGCTGCTGTGAGCGGTGAAATAGGACGGGGCTGCGAGCGGCTCAAAGAGAGAGATCAAATGTATAAAAAATGTTTGACACTCGCCACGAAGGCCGCCGTGGCGAATTCGCTTACCATTTTGACCAGTGTTGAGCGGGCCGTAAAGACGAATCAAAGTACTTGGTTGTGACATATTGCCAATTTAAAAATGGTGGTAGGTATCTTCGTCAATATAAAAAATACTAATCAATTTTGTTAACAATGTGACTGAACCCAGAAGAAGCCTGTTCACTCTCACTTTGAATAGGGTTGTATGCGTTCGGAAATACAGACGCAGGCAGAGAGTTCCACTCCTTCGCTGTCCGCATTATAAGACGTTTGGATGTGTTCAGTCAAATAATATTTTAGCAAAATATTATAATATTGATTTTCATGTTTCAGGTGGTATTTTCAAGGAGACTGAAGTTGGTGCTTGGGTGCATTTAGTATGTGCGCTTTACGTACCTGGAGTGGCATTTTCAGAGGTAACATTGAAATCGAACCAGTTGGAGTTGTTAAGAACTTTGATTTAGTTATGTGTTTCTGCACGCACCGCATAACATATTCTTGCTTACTTTGTGTCAATTGTGTTAACAATCATTATCATAATACCTATTATTTTATTTATCAGAGAATAGAACAGGATTCTTTGATCAGGTATTACGATTTTGAACCCTGTGTTTTCTTAACATCGCCACAGGTTCTTGGGTCAATTTTCAATATCTGAGACATCCGTTGAGGATAATGACGCTCGATCTTTTACTACTAGTGCAACCATCCACTGACAAAAAATAAAAATATAAATTATTTTAATTACATCTAACTTAAATGAAATTAAAACAATTTATATTTTGGTTTTTTGTCAGTGGATGGTTGCACTAGTAGTAAAAGATCGGGCGTCATTATCCTCAACGGATGTCTCAGATATTGAAAATTGACCCTCTTTGTAACTGCGATGTTTTCTATCTTTCACAGAATTTATTTTGGAGAAAGATAATGCTTACAAAGGTTTAATATTATAAGCTTATTAAATAAAAAATATTATAAACTTTACGAAAGCAGCGAAATATATTGTTGATTTCCCATCTAGGACCGTGTTGTTGTGTAATTTATTTCAACACCACTGCTCTAAAACGGTGGCGGAAAACATCGTGTGGAAACCGGCATGTCCTAGAACCAAAAATTCAAAGACGTGACATCGACCAACCCGCACCGGGCCCGCGTGGTACATTATGGCCCACTCGCTCTCACAGACAGGACAAGTCCCAGAAGTGGGAACATTATAGGCATCAGCCTATCATCAGATTATCATCAGATAATGATGCCACTGATGGGGATGACCATGATCCCCACGATCAAGGGCCAAAGTCGGTTATATCAAGGTTGTTCCGCCATCTTTTACGAGGCGCCCGCTTCTCTAATTTTTCTCATAAAAACATTATTCTTCTCAGGTGGAGAAATTGTCGGGTGTGACGTTGTTCGAGATGGCGTACTCCCGCTGGGGCGCTCGCTCGTGTGCTCTGTGTGAGGACGGTACTCTCGCACGGACAGGAGTGTGTGTGGGATGCGACGCTGGACTCTGCAAAACGTTTTTCCATGTCACTTGGTAGGTTTAATGGTTATTTGTTTTTTAACATGTCTCAAATACGATGTCTTCACGACCTTCTTAATTGCAACTTGCAATTTTCTTAACGGCATGGTTGTCGTAGTGGTTGACAAATATTTGTTTGGCCTGCAGGTAGTTCTTCCAGGCCTGGGTGTTTGTGTATGTGAGTTTCTGTTTTTAAATACACCCAGGATACAGGAGAAATTCCTAGTGTGAGACAACTAAAAGAAAAAAAAACTATAAAGGGCTATTCACTTGTCCGGGTCCAGACAATAAATGTGATCGTACTTGTTGAACAATATTTCAGACTCAAAGAATGTACCTCACATATTTGATATTCATCCAACTAGTGATGAATGGCATCGGTATTAATCATTTCTGACGCATTTTCCGATGGGTTCGGCATACATTGACACCGACTCGATATACGTATAGAGCACTCCGAAGTTACATCCACAGATTTTACAGCCATATTAAGCTAATGGTTTAAATAAAATTTGATTGTTACAGTGGCCAGCGATCCGGACTTTTAGCAGAGGCCCATTCTGAAGAAGCAGAGCAAGCAGACCCCTTCTACGCTCATTGCAAGCTTCATTCTGATAAGACTCTAGTCAAGAAACGCAAGAGAAACTGGCTTGCTTTGCAGTTGAGGACTGAGAAGAGGTAACTTGTACAAAACATATAGTTTGACAGCTGATGACACTAACTCTAGTATGATAAAGATAATTATGCTACCGAAAAGGCTATTCAGAGGGGCTTGCAGCATAGCATTATCATATAGCCCTACCCATTCCCTATTGCGAGGAACAAATTAAACTTGGGAGCCCCATCATGCTAGATAACCATTTTAACATTTTTTTTTAAATGACTGTTAACGGCACTGCCCGGTTTTTTGCATTGCAGCATAGGCATCGTGTAGGTTAATGATGCGACTAATTATACAGGTATCAACTGGGAGTCTTATCATACTAGAGATTTCATCACATCAAAACCAGCGCTGTGTCTTTTTTTTCTAAATGTCACAGCTCATGCTGAGATAGGGGGGGCCTTTTGGCCTCGTACAGGACGAAAATTGGCTATTTTATTTTAATTGTTTAAGTTCCTTTTATTTAATTTTTACCTCCTGGTTTTTCATGTAATGTTGTTGTTCTGTACTGTGTGGGTCCAATAAAGCTTTTTCTTTCTTTATTTCTTTAATAGGTGTCCAACCGGCTTTGCTTAGATTAGACGCAGGATAATGACTACTTCACACTGAATGTATATGAATACAGTCAGTAATTGTTTATTACGTATCAAAATCATCCAATGAGTTCTTCCGCCCAAGGCGTGACGGAAGGGACTGTCAGACTCGTACTGACTAAAATACACGGTGTTCCTTTAATAGCCCTTTACGTTCCGAGGTCACGGTTTCCTAATAAGACAGTTCTGTGACCCCGGCAGACAGTCCCACAACATTTAGCTTAAGTTACTCTGCAACTTGAAAACGCTTCCTTCCGTAAATGGTGACATTGAGGTATATTGAGGTCCTCATACATTAAGTCACAACTGAATTTAAATATGTGCGTAATATAACCCATATTCTATTCAGTTGTGACTCTGCGGTCTATTGTAGTTGCTGGACTTACTGGGTGAGTTTTATCAAATACAAAATAAAATCAAATCATTTATTTCAAGTAGACCAGTTCACTAGAACAGGCACTTTTGAATTGTCAAAGACAAGAATTTTTTTTATAAAATACTACAAAATTATGATGCTACAGTCTCAGTCACAAGACAATATAATAACTATGAAAATACCGTAGATGCCCATTCTGTACCATCTCTATGGAGAAGAACAGGCAAGAAACTCCATGGACACTCTTTTTAGATCGCCAAAATTATTACAAAACCTTTTTTACATAATTCAATCTGAGATGGTACATTATTTGAGAAAGATGTAGCAAGTTAAAAGTGTCCACAGTAAAAACTACAAAAAAAAGTCAATTCAAAAACAAAATACATAATCAATAATTAAAATAAACCGTGGTAGCTAAGAGATGACCAGTCCCAACTGACTGCGCCCGTTCACGAACATAACACATGTATCAGCACCATTCAGCTCAACCATTTTGAAGGTAGCTAAATGATCCGACACACGCGCCACCATCAGCAAGACATTGAGTGAGCAAACATGATTTTTAAAATTATTGTTTCAGGAAATTGGAGTTACAAAATAATTTAAGTACAGAAGAAAAATTAAGAATCCAACGCAAATTAGTGAAGTACAGAAAAAAGTATTTGATACAGAAGGAGAATAGGAATCCGCCATGGGGTAAGATTTACGATAAATCAATTTTTTTAAGATCAACGGGTCTAAAATTACCACTTTAGCAACGTTACTAATATCAATGTCACTAAAACAGTTCTCTACTTAGCATTTCGTATTGATTACTGATTTCCTCCGTGTTGTCATTTGTAGATCTTTAACAGTACTAGTTACTAATAGTCAGTAGCTCTAAAAGTCTGAAAAAAAGTCCTACCATGGGGTATCGTAATATTACCCATTTACTGGGTTTTGATAGGCATTCACTCCATGTAAAATACTGCTAATCAGCTGCATCTGGTTCGACTGGAAACTGACCCCAATATAGTTGGAAAAAGGCTAGACAGACGATGATGACTTTAAGGTAACATATCAGTGTTATTTTGTTTTGCAGTACCAACACAGAAAATGGCTCGTCTGCTATACAGCAGCGCGTCAGCTATGAGGAAGTTCCAGCGAAAAGCAGAGTGTATGGGCATCGACACTCATGCGCTGGAGTTTCAAGACGCACAGGTAATTAGGCCCATATTTGTCTTTTTACGCTAATGTCGGTCGCACGTACTAACATACATTGTGTTTATATAGGGATTGTTGTAAGTTCGTCACAAAAATAATACCCCACGAAAAAAGTTTTGATCCTGTTCTACTACTTTCTGGTCAGATTCCACAGTATGTCCTCGTTTTGGGTAGTTTTGTGCTGGATTTTATAATTGAATTGTTCTGCTATCCATCCGAAAAAAAGAAATGGGGCGAGTTCACAATAATCAAAAATAAAAAGAAAACAAAAACCTTTGGCTAATTTATACATACTTTTTTTCGTGAGAAATTAATTTTGTGGCGAAATTTAAACAACCCCTATATAGCACCATACTGCGACGCTGACGTCAGTGGCGGGTACGGTAAGCTTCAGAGAAAACTCACCCCCTATGGTAGTGATTTCACTAACAAAAAGCGGTGAGTTTTCTCTGAAGCTAAGCTAAGCTGACCTTACTACATTGCTTTTTTAGGGTTCCGTAGCCAAACGGCAAAAACGGAACCCTTATAGATTCGTCATGTCTGTCTGTCTGTCCGTCCGTATGTCACAGCCACTTTTTGTCGAAAGTATGAGAGCTATCCTGTTGAAACTTGGTAAGTAGATGTATCATGTGAACCGCATTAGGATTTTCACACAGAAATAAAAACAAAACAAATTTTGGGGGTGGCCCCCATACTTAGAATTGAAACTCAAAAATTTTTTTTCACCAGACCCATACGTGTGGGGTATCTATGGATAGGTCTTTAAAAATGATATTGAGGTTACTAATATATTTTTTTTCTAAACTGAACAGTTTGCGCGAGAGACACTTCCAAAGTGGTAAAATGTGTGTCCCCCTGTAACTTCTAAAATAAGAGAATGATAAAACTAAAAAAAATATATAATGTAGACCTCAACAAAAACTTTCAACGAAAATTGGTTTGGAAGAGATATAGTTAGTAGTTTTTGAGATACAGTACATTTTCAAAAACCGCAAATATAACTCTGCCATTCATACAAACACTATGAAAAACAAAGTTATTTTTATTGTTTTTTTTTTACTAAAATACGCGACCGACATCAGCTAACAGGAATTCAAGCTTATGCAAGCTTGCTGACGACGCGATGCGACGCAAGTCGACCGATTTTAACGACAAGTGAATATCATCCTTACCGCTAAGACATATTATGACACAAAACGTGCGGTTATCTACGGGTAGATGAACATTAATACCTGCGCCGCAAATCGTAAAGCTTTTTTGTGGAAAAAAAAATCCGTTGCGATTGCGAGTCCTGTCGGCAATCGTTTTTTTTTTCACAGAAATATCTTTAAATTAAAATTCAAAATTCTGATTTCATGATGTTTTTATTGTAGATGGCAGCTCTAAAGGACGTGTCTCGTCGCTGGCACGTGCCGCCCGCGTTCTCAGTGGAGTTCGTGGGATACTACCTCGAGAGGAACACCAGAGTGTCCTCACTGAGGCAGTCCCTCGAACGTCTGACCAGGGAGAACGAGAAACTACTGGCAGACGACGATAAGTTGAGATTGGACTATGATGAGGTAAGGTTTTGAAAACTTGTGATGAGCATTTTTGTTAAAGGTTTGCAACTCTGTATTTTTTTTTTGTCAAATTAATATTAAAAAACTTCTTCATGCTGATTTGAAACGTAGAACACAGGCAACAATTTTTTTCAGTGGCTTTTTAGTTGACTCTTTAGTCAGTGCCTTGGATTACCAGACCCGTTTTACCAAGAGGATGATGGGTTACGTTATACAGGGAACTAACCGTAATTATATTACCGAGGATAATAAGCTCTTTCATATTAGACGATATCGAAGGGATTGGTAGTTTCATACAAATGTAAGGAAAATGAGCGAGACAGCACGATATGGCAGTATCGTGTCGTTACTGTCATCGTCTACTGTGGAAGCGCCCTATGCGTGCACGCATCGTAAAACTTCCTTTTGTCACATAGAGATGGCGCTGACAGTCACATAATAAATAAATTCCTACGCGATTATGTATTTTATAATGTCCTACTATAGTTGAAAGCTGCAAGTCATGTATCTTAGCGAAAGGATTGATTTAATCGCAGAATGTCGTTATCCGAAACAGGAAAACCACGTTGCTGATCTTATCGTTATACTACTTAATTTTTTAAAGCCTTTGATGATATCTGAGGGATTATATTTTTAGGCATAAAACAAGGCGGAACTTGAATGTAATTGATATCTAAATCGATATTGGAATATCAATATAACGAGCTATCGTTACGTTATGGTCCCGAAACATACATATGCCATAAATAATATTGTAAAAACAGCTGTGTATTAATTTTGGTGAGCAATAAAGTATATTCTATCTATCGAACGCACGTATACTCACAGAGTATAAAGTCTATCAGCGTGCAATGGAGAGAGCAATGCTCGGGGTTTCTCTGGTGGATAGAATTCGTAACGAAGTCATTCGCCAGAAAACCAAAGTAACCGACATTGCGCTTAGAATCAGCATGCTGAAGTGGAAGTGGGCCGGCCACGTCTGTAGGCGGACAGACGGCAGATGGAGCAAACATGTGCTAGAGTGGAGACCGCGAATGGGCAAACGCAGTGTAGGACGCCCTGCTGCAAGATGGGTCGATGATTTAAGGAAGGTGGCTGGCAGTGGATGGATGCGGGCTGCCCAGGACCGGGATGGTTGGCGCTCGCCGGGGGAGGCTTACGTTCAGCAGTGGACGGCAATAGGCTGACAATATATAAAGTCGATAATTCTATCTCGGGCATAGAAAGGAAGAAACAAAGACAGCCATTCGTTTAAACGAAATATTCGAAATTCCAGCCGGTCTACGCCATGGAGCATCGATTTGTACCAATACAAAATGATAGGGGTGCTAAGTACTCATTGGGGTCGGCACATATTCAGCTCATGCCGTCCGGCAATCATTCATCCATTTATATGTCGACCCGAAAGAGTATTTAACACTATTACCCTCACAAAATATCTCTTACCTTAACATTTAGGCTTCAAAAGAGAACACAGACGCTTTGGCAACATTAACATCGACTCGACAAGCATTGCAGAAGATCTACGATGCCATAATAGCATTGTGTCCGAAAAAAATCCCGCCTCCTATTTTGGAGGATAAGCCGTTGGTAATGCCGGAGTTGCCGAGGTCCACGCCTAAAGTGACGCCGCAACAGCTGCAGAAACGGTTAGTGCTTGTTTTCGGTGATTGGGGGAATTTGATACTAATGACGTAATAATAGGGTAGTTTACTGCATAATTAATAAATTGAAAATCTGTTTATTCCGTCAGAGTATTGAAGAATAATGAACACGTATTTTTTTTAACAAAGATAAAACGCTTGTAAATTCGGGAGTGGGGACATGTGATGTCATAACGCCTGTAAAATTATATTAGTGACGTTTTGTGTTTTGTAGAAGCGTTTTATCTTCGTCAATTTTTGTTTACGTGACAAAGGAAAAGTACGGGTCAGATTATCTATCTTTCAGACTAATTACATTTTTGAGTAAAATAGCCTATTATGACTCGAAGGGCGTCCGCTAAAACGTCGGTTTATTCCCACTAGTTCTACTGAACAGTTCTACGATAGAACTAATGGGATTTTTTTTCTCACTATTTCTACGATATTATGTAGGCAGAAAAAAATAGTAGAACTATTGTGATTATCTATTCCCACTTGTTCTACTGAACAGTAGAACAAGTTCTAGTTCTATGGGGCACTGAGAAAAAAAATGTAAAAACGACTGGGGGCACCCCGACTCGGACGGGTCGCCATCATCCGCCATCCTCTTCCTGGTAATGTTTCATTAAACCACCCAGAAGTAGGAGCACGCGGTGCTCCGTCGACGTTTTCTGACATAGTTATAGTTAGTGGAACTGTTCAGTAGAACAAGTGGGAATAGAGAATCCCAATAGTTCTACTATTTTGTTTTACCTAATAATTATCGTAGAACTAGTGAAAAAAAAATTAACATTAGTTCTACTGTAGAACTAGTGGGAACAAACGAAAACGTCTGCTATATTGAACACAATTTAAAATGGTACGCATGGCCAATATACCCAGTTGACATCAGAGTTCCAGGATTTCAAACCTAATCTAAATTCTTCACCTTTTTAACCTAATTAATTCGGACCCCAAGGGTGTCCACTATAATTCGCGTGGATGCACAGAGCGGGTGCCCGCTGTCAAATGTCTCTCACGCATCACGTTTCCCAAATTATTTTTTAAAACAGATTTACGAGTTTGTACATGTGTGTTTAAGTTTTAGCGGACACCCGTGATAAAGTTGGAATGTTATACTAATAAAAAATATAAAGTCGCTACTAATAACTAAATATTAAGTTTCATACATTTTTGTACTAGTGAATGTTGCTATATTAATTCATCTGCATAAATACATCCGTACCCCTAGCATGAACATTATGAAATAAGGTAATCTTATAGTCTCATGCTTCAAGAACCACCGCTTAATCTTTTTATGGGAATGGTCTATGTATAATTGAAAAATTATTTCTTGCTTATAATATCCGTTGCTTGCGACTACGACGACATATTAAAAAAAAGAAATTCAAGACAATTCATATTCATAGACCATTGTTACCTACGGGTTGAAAAAGGCCACTTTAGCAATATCAGTAAAGTATCGTAATATGAATCACAAATACATATCGTAAAATGGTAACCAAATTGACTATTGATATTTTAACTGATATCAAACAATTCATCTTTTCGACAGCTTGTCTAAGGAATCTTAGAATGGTCCACAAAATACATAGACATAAAGCATGGACTGTGCCTTCTATTGTAAGAGAGAAAAACTATTCAATTACCACCTATTTCTTTCCCGACATAGATAATGTGTTTGGTAATGTAAATGAATGAGATAGATAGTCGTACAAAATTGTTTTTCTCGCTTTCTAATCAGTGTGGCAATTTTAAGCAGGTAATGCTCATCAGTCCATGCTAAAAGTCTATGTTCAGCTAAGACATGCAATTCAGCTTGTGTGTTTGATAAGAATTGCTAATGACGGTGCTGAAAATTCATTAAGAGAATCACTTTTAGGAATATTGCTTAAAGTGGCCGTTTACCCGCTAGTCTTGTGAAGCGATAACGGTGATTATAACTTGCCCAATGTTCTTGCTTGGGGTACTTTCCATAACTGAAAATGTTATGTAATATGTGATGTACTGTATCGAGAATCGACCAGCAGGTCAATGTCTGTGCCAACCGCGGCTGCACTTAAGATGGGCGTTGGTTTTCCTCTTAGCGACAACCCGGACGCTCGCCAAGGAAAAGTTCTTTCAACCTCTTTGGAAGGTAAGTATCATTCTACGTCATTGTCTTTGGTGCAGTTCTGTTATTTAGCTATGGTATTCATTTCCGATCTATGGAAGAAAAACCCCTTCCATTTTATCCAACTGTAGTGTAGACAAAGTAATTTCATGGTTATGATTTCTATACAATTCGACATTTCTTCCGTAGACGAAAGATAAACATTTGTTCTTAATTTGAAACATTATTTTATATGCTTAGGACGGTAGATTTTCTTCTACGTTCCGTCATTTTGTCGATTCTTCCATCAACAAGATTCGTTTCTACGGTGTCATGCTATATGAACTGGCTCAATTCATTTCACCAATCATAAAAGCTTTCAAGAGCAGTGGCGGGCCTAGGGTTTCAATATAAGGCAAGCCCAATAAAATTTAAACCGATTTCAAAAAAAGAAAGTTCAGTTTTCGACTGAGTATGTAGGTACCTACGTACCTATGTATCATCGCAATTTTCTCATAAACTACTGGTTAGGTACAATAAATTAAAAGTGAATTCATCCATCTTCTTCTTTCCTCCTCTTTCTTCAATTTCACTCTTGCTTGTTGTGCTGTGAATGAGGTAACCAAAGCACACTGAAGGCATGCTAGTGCTAGATTGAATATAATAAACATATCAGCAATTGCATACCTTTGGTGGCTTTGAAAAAAGCCATTTGTTGCTTGAGGGAACAAAGTTATGGTAAGTAGTTGCTTGTTTTGTAACAGGACTAACAGGTTACAGACAAAAAAAAAACAAAACAGAAAGTTACAAAACGAAAGTTAAAAAATAGCTAGATAGAATGTAATAAGGAATTTAAATAAATTATTTATATTCTAATTGGAATCGTCTATCTTTCTTAAGAAATGATTTAATTACATCAGAGTAAAATGTTGGTGATCGTTTTAATTCTACCAACAACTGTTTTTCAATAGCTAAAATCGTATCCTCGTCCCAGTTCTGTGGGTTGTCGCACAGATCAGAAAACAACTCAATAAGTTTACTTTTTTGTTCAAAAACCGTGTTTACGACTCGCGACATGTATGTCCAACGAATTTTTTGCTACAATGAGTATCGTAAAAAGCAGCTATGCGTGCGTGCGTATATATGCGTTTTGTACTATTAGGTACTAAAAAAATACACAAAGCCTGCCAAGGGCTGAAAAAAATAAACTAACCTCTTGAATTCTATTGCATGATTTATACACATATGAAATTTTCGTTTATGCTATTTACTAGTCAGAGAAATACACAGATTAGGCGTCGGCGTCGGTTATAGTGAAGAAATTAACTGTTTTTTCTGAGCAAAGTTTAAAGATTTTACCTTATCTTCGCCAATCAAAACTTGAACGCATTTTAAATCCTCACAAGGTACAATTACCTCCATTGTTGCAGGTAAGTCACCAAAACAATTGTATCACTGAGAAAATCTAACAAAACACACAAAAAACTTTAACAACAAAGCTTTCCCCACTCAAGCAAATAAAACTGAAGTGAGCTACTTACGCAGAATATTGTTGGCAAGGCGACACAAGGTCACGCATACGCGTCCAACTTCACACGCATGCCTGGCTTATATTTTCCATACTGATCGATTTGTAGACGCACAAGGTTCTAACTCGTTATACGGCACAACGCTTTAGGTGCGAAAGGGACAGAGATAGTATTTGAAAGCCCGGTAAAAGCCGGTACGTGTAAGCGAGATAGCTATATATAGATGTTGCAAATACGAAACTGCGCGCGAACAATTGCGATGTAAAGTGTGTGGCGTGGATAGTTTGTGTTATTTTGATAACAATTAAGCGCGCGAACTTTTAAATAGTTCGGGTTTGATTATGATTCTCTGTCGAGCATTTTTAATAAGGCATGCCGGGCTTTTGGGCTTGTATGAAGGAACCGCCACTGTTCAAGAGTAGACTAGTCTTACTGAATTGGTGTTTGACAAAGCTTTCAGATAAACAGATAGCTGTTCTCTAAAATAATCCAAATTCATAAGCAGAAAGCCATAGTGAATAAATAGTGCAATAACCATAGCTAAATAATTGATCTGTAGTGTATTAGCTTAAATGTTACGTAATATCTAAGCTTCTATAGTGCTAAGTTACCTCTAAAGATGCTAATAGACTGGAGCATTCACTTGTAACAGAACATTGAGCAATGGCTGTTTTTAATTTTATCGAACTGAACAACTTATAGAGCCAAGCATAGACCCAAACATCGCTAAGAACATTTTCATGACCTTTAGTAAACGCTCTAGTCCATAACAATGATATTATAAGTAAAAAAGGTGTAGATACGTTATACGCGCTCAAAAACAGACGCGCTCAAATGTGGTTGATTCACAAACCTTGACCTCAGTCCGACGTTGCCAGCGACAACGGATGCACGTCACGTACGACAGAGTGAGTCAAAAGTAAAATGACTCAAAACCACCGAAAATGCTGTCGTGTGTGATGAGATATTGTACAAATTATACAAGCAAGACTTCTAAAAGTCAAAGAATCACTTATCACTCGTAAATATATTATTTATCTTAATATTTTCACAAATAAAACATTACGTTTCTATAATATGGCGTCGTAAAAGAAAGAGTGCGAGTGAGAGTGCGAGTGAGATAAAAGAGAGAGCGTCACCATCTAGCTGTCACTATTTTAGGGTTCCGTAGCCAAATGGCAAAAACGGAACCCTTATAGATTCGTCATGTCTGTCTGTCTGTCTGTCTGTCTGTCTGTCCGTGTATGTCACAGCCACTTTTTGTCGAAAGTATAAGAGCTATCCTGTTGAAACTTGGTAGAAAGATGTATTATGTGAACCGCATTAGGATTTTCACACAAAAATCAAAACAAAACAAATTTTGGGGGTGCCCCCCATACTTAGAATTGAAACACAAAAAAAAAAATTTCACCAAACCCATACGTGTGGGGTATCTTTGAATGGGTCTTTAAAAATGATATTGAGGTTACTAACATTATTTTTTTTTCATATTGGTTTTATCAAGCTATCCTTTTTACTTGTAGTGAAATGTAATGTGTGTGAATAAAAAGTGTGCATGTGTGCTGCCTCTCTGCGCGGTACGCTTTTTTCTGTTGTTTTGTACGTGTATAACATATCTATGACTTATAATATCATTGGTCCATAATAATTGAATAAAAAATTCTTCATGAAGATGTCAAAGTTGACGGACGACTCGGCAAAAAGCTCACCAGATCGCCCGTAACAATGCTCGCTAAAACGCTCTCGTTTATTTCTCTGTATTGTAACATTCGCAAGAATGCTCATTACAAGTGAACGCTCAACTTTATCGGCACCTTAATAATAGAAAGCAAATTAGGCTTACGAAATACCCGATAATATTACTAGTACCCGGTACTGACGCCAATCTTTCCCAACCCGATACCCATTTACGTAAATACATCCTATTATCGAACTTATTAAGTCGTAATACTTCGATTAATTAGGTACAGATAGGCAGTCATTTAACTGCGCAGTGCGACAGTAATCAAAAGTCCTAAATTAGGTTTAAAATAGTGCGCAGTAATAATGATAGTATTAAACAAAATAAAATCATCGTTACAATATGTAATAGGGAAAAATAATGTTTTGCAAAGTCACCACTACTTGAATTTTTAAGATGTAGGTATTTGCAGTAGTTGCTAGATATAACTTTGGGATACTTCCGAGGAGCTCGTGGCTAAATAATTACAGCCGCACAGGCCGATCTTCCGTGTTACACTGCGCTGTCATAGCGAGTTTCCTCCGTGCCTCCACGTTAAGCCGTTGGTTCCCGGCTATCATTTGTAGATCTTTGACAGTCGTTACTGTTAGTCAGAAGCTCATAAGTCTAACAACCAGTCTTACCATAGGGTATTGTCCAGTTACTGGGTTGTGAAGGTCCGGTAGTCATTCGCTCCATGTAAAATACTGGAAGCCGACCCCAATATACCTATTTGGGAAAAGGCTAGGTACCTAGATGATGATGTTTGGGATACTTCGCTTTGACTGGAAGCTAACTCGATAGTACTCAGATTGAATGTGCCAAAAAACTTTATTTTATGGTTTTGTCATCAAATTAGTCCTCCCGCCCTGGAGGGGAACTGTCAGATTGTTATTTAGGTACTAAAAGCCCACCGTAAAAGTTAGATGGTCCCCCCACTAGCTTAACTTCTCTTATATTTAGCTGTGCAGCGCAACAGTTATCAGAAGTTCAAAAACAACTTTTTAAATAGTGCGAGGTAATGATGGCACTGTGTGAAAAAATTAAAATCATCGTGAGAGTTATGTAAATAGGGATAATATTTTTTGGACCATCATCTTGTCGGAGTCAGGTGCCAAACAGTTTTGACTGTTTGCCGTCGATGCGCAGGAGTTTCAGTTCCTTCTGGGTGAGCTCCCTCCATCTTATCTCTATCTAGGCCAAAAGCAAACACGAATTGTGTAGTGTAGGTTTTCTAATTTGAATTCCAGTTTTGTAGAAACTGGATAAAAATTGGACCTAACATTTAGCCTCACCAAGTCTTAACCAGTAACTAGGTTCGTTCCATGAATACTGGTATTCAGCTGGATCACGTTACATTGAAGCTGACCCCACCATAGTTTGTAGCTGGACTGTTTATAAAGGACCCCAAGAAACAGGTTGGCTGTCAGTCAAGTCTAACTGTTCCTTCCGCCTCACTCAGGGAGGGTCGACGATGATTTTAACTCACAAAAAAACCCCACCATAGTTCGTAAAAGGCTAGGCTACCGTCAGTTTCTTCTTACAATAGATGCGTGCCGTGACCGTCCACAAGCCACATCCTAATTGTTTGCGCGGACTTATGCACGATGAGGAATGGGTAGCTTGCCGCCGGATCACGGACTAGACCCAGGTCGAAGGCGCTTAGCGTTCCACGTGCTCCTCAAAGAGCTGTCAGTAAACTGAAGGGGCCCCCATAGGGCCAAACGCATGCCGGAGTCGCGGGACCATCGATTTTTAGTCAGTAAAGAGTCTGACAATGCCTTTCGCTGCAACCAGAGTGGGAGGACTCATTTGATGATTTTAAATAAAAAAGGGTGGTCATTTTGTACAGCGTCTGTTGACAACAGCCACCGATTTGCGTAGTAGTATGACTGGCTTTAAAATTTATCAGCAAAACAGATCGTAAAAATAGTTAAAAATAACTTTTAAGTCCTTACGTGATATGATTTGCATTGTCATTGAATTTACGGCACTGCGCAATATGTTTACCTAATCGGATTATGGAGTGTTTAGAAAAGATCGTATCATTGTTTTGCGAAGCTTAGGAAATAATACAATGCTTGCAACCCCCAAGCATTGTTGCGTAATTTATGCCCGGTTTCTGGTGTCCTTTTGTCGACAGTTTATCAATTCAATAGCGCTGTTGGTTAGATAAACTACAAAAATGGGTTTCTGAACACCGCAAAGTAAGATAAACTTCACATAAACTAAGTTCAAGTTGACTGACCAATCTTCGCCGTTTGTCGGTTCCATAACTATATTACGAGGTTGAATTTTTTTGTTGTGACCTTTTTTTACAAAGGATGGTCAAACATCTGGGATCAATACCCAGTACTTATGATTTTCATTTTAAACAAAATTGAATCATAGTGTTATATAAATAGAGCTCACTTCTTTCTCTTTATTATTTTTTACTGTTATTGGCAGTTACATGTCCACACAAAAAAGATGCAGATGACGATTAAAATAAAATGTACTTCTTTGAACAATCACCTGTGTTAGAAACAAAAAATAAACACTTTAGGTATACCCACATTTTAGTAGTATACCTAAGTTTTTAAACTGGCATGGTCACTACACTATAATCAGAACTATTATAACCATGTTTATTACTTATTTTTATTATACCATATTTCAGCATTGTTGATGATGGGTTTCAAATGTTTCAAATCAACTTGGCAAGTAACCAGTTTTAATTTCTAATAAAAATACATTACTTTCCGTTTTCAGTTGTAAAGTAACTACCTATGACACCGGTACTTTCCTTTTTTTATTGAATATAATGTGTCCAAATGCTGGGTAAAGGGCTTTCATTACTCTTGTTAAAGTATTTTATACATAAAACTAGTTTTAACGACGAATTGTAGTAATAAAATCCATTTTAAACTTTATTTATTAAACAGACCCATCTAGAGGCAAATTTTGGAACTGGCTATTGGTCTCATAGTTATGTTATCGGTCCGTGTGACATCAGAAACCCAGCTACAGTTAAGCTAAGTTTAACTGACCAATAACTTTGTTGAAGCAATAGTTATTGAGAGGATAACTGGTGACACCAGAAACCGGGCATTAATTGTAAGTGTCTCTTTTTCCTAATAGTTAAAACCTTGTCAACTTTAAGTCAAGAGTGAATAGCATACTTTTAGGCAAACGTTCTTCACTGTCGACCACATATTGGTGGTCAAACGTGAGCCTTTCATAATAAAGGGCCTACGCATCGATGAAATAAAACTCATCATAGAACCGTTCATAGAGTTGCGATTCCGAGAACCATTCATCATACAGTCATTTCGGCGCATTAGTTTAAGAAACTTGCATGACATCACAAAATCGAGACATTGCAAAGTTGCATGCAAGTTCTTACAGCGTGTGAATGGGCCTTTAAGCTTAGATAAGTTTGCCGAGGTTGTGGGACTGTGTAAACAGGCACCAGTTATCCTGAAACTTAAGGGCGATACCAGTCTGACAGTCTCTTATGCTCTACCCTAGGTTGGAGGACTCATTGCTTTAGTAGGCTTTGGTAGAAACTAAGGCAGCTTACCCATGACGCGATACGAACGCAATTCTACCGATTCCAACCACTAGTGAAAATCAACCGTACCACTACGACATATGACATAAAACACGTTGTTATCTACGGGTAGGTAGATGAAAAACAAAACACGATCGCCACGACGACGTCAAGTTAATCGAATTGCATCATTATTTCTTAGTAGCAAGGTCGACTTTCATTTTTAGTTAGGTAGAGAAATTTGCAAATCGCACGAATCGCGTCATGTGTAAAGTCCCTCATAGGAGTGTCTCTGTACGGTCTTGCTAAGTGTTGTGGTTGTGTCAGCCACATCAGGCTCGCTGGCGGGGCGCGAGTGCGCGGCGTGCGGCCGCAGCTCTGAGCGGCACCTCATGGCGGCCTGCGACACGTGCCGCCAGCACTACCACCTGCACTGCCTCAAGCCGCCGCTGCAACGACCGCCTAAGAAGAGCAAGCTTTATGGATGGTAAGATCATCATCAGCCTATAAATGTTCCCACTGCTGGGACACAGGCCTCCTCTCTGTGAGAGGGAGTGGGCCGTAATCTACCACGCGGGCCCAGTGCGGATTGGTAGATGTCACATGTCTTCGAATTTTTGGTTCTAGGACATGCCGGTTTCCTCACGATGTTTTCCTTCACCGTTTTGAGAGCAGTGGTGTTGAAATAAATTACACAAAGTAATGCGCCTGACGGGGTTCGAACCCACGACCTACAACTCGTAAGTCGAGGCCGATACCACTGGGCCACCACTGCTCTCATACCACTGGGCCACCACTGCTCTCCATGGTAAGATCGTGCATTTTTAATTTAAGTTCATCATCATTCTGTCAGCATCCAGGTTTGTCACTGGTATGGCAAGTGTGAATTGAGTGAATCCACCAGTATGAATACCATGAGTTGTCATTACGAAGACTCGATCATCGATATCGTTTGGCGCTCTCGTTGGCACGGTCCAAGGTTGTATGAATTCTCAATCAATGAGAGCGCCAAACGCGGTCGATGCGTATGATCGAGTCTTCGTAATGACAACTTATGGTAGAGGCTCTGGTTGCTTTCCGACTCGTCATTTATTTAGGTTAGACGACGCAGCAGTTTATAGACTAAAGACTATATCATTTTTCACAATATCCATCTGTCTGATTATGATTTTCATTTTAGCTACCCACATTTGTACTTTTCTTGTCTATTGTTCTGAATCAAAAGATAGATTTTTGCTTTATGATATGTGTGTAAAGTGAGTCAGCTGAGGTTTTCATTAACAACCGTTACTTTCCTTAGTATAATACTTTCACACTCAAAACGCTTTTCTGTCCAACTTTTCTGTCCACTTTTCTGTTCAACTAGTGTCCTAACACCTTTTCCTTGTTGACATATTCTGCTTATCAAATCATACATGCCTATTGATTTTAAAATAAAAACAGTCTTTTATAAAAATAGGTAAGTAATATTTTTCAAAAAATACATGTCCAAAAAATTTACCTACTCTTGATCCACATTTCGATGCAGTTTGCATTGCTATTCATTTTCTTTTATCTATGCATTACAACCTACTCCCATAAACTGACACGAATGTTTCGCAGGCAATGCTCGGAATGCGACAAGACTTCCGATTCCGAACCCGAGCTACTAGAGAAGAAAGTACCACGTCGATCTCGAATCCGCTATAGCAAAGACGGAGCTATTATCACCGAACCGCACAGCCCGTCATCACCACTTAAGCCCGGCTCCGAAAAATACCACAAAGTGGAGAAATCATCCAAGTTGACAACTCCTGAAAGTATATCTCCAATCAAAGTGACCATCAAGCCGTTTGAATTCAGCAGCGAAAATGAGGGCACGGAAACGTTAAAATTGAGAAAGGAGAAGAAAATAAAGAAATCGAAGCAAAGAGATCATGCGTCAGCTTCTGCAGGAGAGGGAGATTCACCGAACAAGAAGATTCACAAGCGCAGCTTCACGTCACCGACTTTGACGAACACTCCTTTGATGTCCATAACGCCAATCGTTGCCGACAGTCCGAATGATTCCCACAATGAAAACTCAAACGCTTCCACGAACGTAGCCTCCAGTAAACGAGAAGACGCTTTCGTTCCACAAAATCTATCCTTCTCATCCCTTCTTGTTGATGGCAAGGAAGGTAAAGAAAGAGACAGCAAAACTATCGAGAGCTCTATAGAAAGTACATTAGCGAATTTATCGTCGGATATAGCGACGTACAAAGCTAATAGGAAGCGTAGGAAAGAGAAGCATAGGTCTCGCTATTCTCCGGACCTTCTGCGATCGCCTTCGAAATCGCACAAACATAAAAGGAAGAAGAAGACGCAAGATATGGAAAATCCTGAGCTGCCACATCCTAGAATTACTATAAAGGTAAAAGATAATTTTTGACTGAGGGAATTTCCCCATGACTCCAACAACAAGTGAAAATCATCCTTACTTCTACGATATATGACATAAAACGTGCGCTTGTCTACGGGTAGATGAAAGTCGCCACGACGCCGTCAAGTCCAATCGAATTGCATCATTATATCGTAGTAGCAAGGATGATTTTCATTTTTAGTTAGTAGAAATTGCGAATCACACGAAACGCGTCATGGGTAAGCTCCCTGTGACTTGCTTTGTTGGTCTAGTGGTCGCAAGCGCGACTGTTGATTCAGAGGTCCTTGGGTTCGATTCCCGGGACGGAAAAAGTGTTATTGGGTTTTTACTGTAAGAAATTCTCTGTCACAGATTCTGGATGTGTGGATGTGTATGCACACTGACAACTGATCTATTTAGGCACACCTCTTAATATTATCATCATCATCTCAGCCATAGGACGTCCACTGCTGAACATAGGCCTCCCCTTTAGATCTCCACATATACCGGTTGGAAGCGACCTGCATCCAGCGTCTTCCGGCGACCTCTACTAGGTCGTCTGTCCACCTCGTTGGTGGACGTCCTACGCTGCGCTTGCTAGTCCGTGGTCTCCACTCTAGCACTTTTCGACCCCATCGGCCATCTGCTCTGCGAGCAATATGGCCTGCCCATTGCCACTTCAGCTTGCTAATCCGGTGGGCTATATCGGTGACTTTAGTTCGTCTACGGATCTCCTCATTTCGGATTCGATCACGTAGAGAAACACCGAACATAGCCCTCTCCATAGCTCGTTGAGCGACTTTGAGCTTTGAAATGAGGCCGATAGTGAAAGACCACGTTTCGGTGCTACTTATTATAATGAACTCTTTTTATCCTGTCTTTTCTTGTCTATTGTAGATCAAACCAATTCCAAAGCCAGATGGGTCGCTTGACACACAAATGTTCTACGTACCGACGGACAGCAACGATGGCCCGCCACCTGCTGTTATGAAGAAATTATCAAAGGTAAACTGATTTTTTTTGTTTAGAATTTTGTATAGTTATTTAATAAAATGCCGCAGCCTATTCCCAACTAATCAAACTTAGTTAAAGTTTGAGTAGTTGGAAAAATAAAAGAAAAGTAGGACAGTAGGCAAATTTTTAAAAAAGCTAACGTTTCTTAAAATACCAAATAATTTCTAGATGATCAAAAAAGGCGATCACTATTAGAATACGATGTTCTTACGGCGTAAGTTCAATACGGCTGTGTGTGTGTGTGAGTTTCTATTTTTTTTTTTGGATAAAACTTTGCCCCGCACTAAGGATTTCTTTCTGTATCGTGGGTGCTTTTACAAACATAGAAAGTAACATACACAAACATCCAGACCCGGTACAACTACTTGCAGATCATACAAATATTTGTTCCGTGCGGGGATCGAACTCGCGACTCGCTGCGCAGCAGTTGATCTCTCAGCCACTGCGCCAATCGTATCGTCAGTTCTATGTTTGTAAACGCACCCACGACACAGGAGAAATGCCTTGAGTGGAGCAAAGTTTTTTTTTTTAATATAAGTACAGGGTGGTCCAGCCCAGATGGATATAAAATTTTTTTAGGTAGTCGGCCTATTTATACCCACCCGCCAGGAAAAAATCGCTTGTCACCCGCTTACAAGATATGTTTTTTTTTTAATTTTAGAAATATCACCACTTATGTTTTCATGATTTTTTATTTACTTTTAAAATGAAAAATTCTATTATATTTTTATTTTAGGTGCTTGATTACTTAGACATTGCACTCTCTCAGAAAAAAAATTCAGACTGATCTGCAAAGTGCATTTAATTTCAATCAATGCAAGAATAATTACTTTCCTTGAAATCGACAGATTTTTCGTAAACTCCAATTTAAAAAAAAAACCTGGCGGGTACAAATAGGTCCCTAAGCCTAAACTACCTAAAAAAAATTACATCCGTCTGGCCTGGACCACCCTGTATAAAAAAAAAGTAAGTGATATAATATGTATATGTGCAGCACGTGGAACAAGAAGCGGCTAAGCAGCCACCTCCACCACCAGTACAAGCTGAAGTTGCTCCTGCGGCAGAGGCTCCCAGCGATACACCTAATGTAAGTCACTTTTCAACATTGTTACTGATTTTCTAACAGTAATTCTTACTTGTTACATTTCTAACCATTATCATTCTTCTCACTGTCTATCCTCCGTTCGTAACTTAGTAATACACATCGCAACTTGCACTAATTTGTCAATTGGAAACAACAACATGCGTCAACAAGCATGGTCGACGAGTAAAAGAAACCCCGCGCGGCGGGGCTTCTTTTTCTCTGTTCAAGGTTGAACACAACCTAACGTGAAAGGGATGAACTTACGTGTCCATGTCACTCGCTCTTGTGTGTGGTTAACTTAATTAAACCTAGGTTCACCTGGTTTACTAGCATTATCCGTAAATTTGCATATAAATTTTACAAGAAAACATCAAAGATGCAAGATGCTTTCCAGTTCAGTGCAGAATTTTTAATACTTACCTCTCGTACCTGTTGTACTATGTCCATATAGTGACAGTCATGCTGATATTACAAAGTTTAATTCCCCGCACACCATGATGAAATGATATTGTAGCTAACCCTATAGTTTCAGTCGTCCTACATACACTGAATCGCGAACAGCTAAAAGTAATCGTGAGTGACTGTGAAAGAAATAAAAAAGGTCATAGAGACTAAAGGTTATAAAAAAAGGAAATAGAAAAGGTGTGTTTTTATTATTTACGAATGAGAATGATATGAAAAAAAAATCTTTGTTCCTGATTAAAAGTAAAAGATCACCCCTAAAACACTTAAGTTTTTCTCGATGCCCTTATAAAACGTTTGTGAAGGCTAGCGTTCAATTCTAAACACAGTCTATGTTCTATTACTTATGTTTGAAGTGTAACCGCATTAGAAAAGTGTAATCTTTAAAGTCCTATCCAAAACAATGCTTAAAAAATGCGTGCCTGCGAATTTTGTATTGTCATCGTGAAGTAACATTTAAGTTTCCCCAAAACAGCTTATTCTGCTTGATTAACATAAATGTGATTTTGTGATAATTTTTTGTACTCCTTTTTCACGCAAGCTTAAAACTGTGGAGGATAAACCGGCTGAAATCGTTGAGCCCAAACCCAAGGTAAAAAAGTTATATTGTTTTTGAACAAGGTTATCAAAGATTAACCTTTATTCCTGAATTGTGTTTATTATCTTTGAAATAACCTTCATTAAAGTGGGCATGGCAACAATAATGGTCAAAATAGCAAGGAGCTTCAATTGAAGCTGATAACTTAAACAAACGACGGCTTTGAATCTTATCAGTAAGGCGTGGCTGCTGTCCAGCGATTGGTTCGATAGTTCTAACTTAATTTTAGGGCGTTTCTTGCTCTTTGAAGTACTTGATAAGAAATGGCCGCCATTGAAAAATGTTCAAATGTTGTGATAGAGCAAATGTAATGGAAAATGTTGACTGCCCGTTCTAGTGATCGTGAACGCGATTGCGGGGCTTTGATTCTCCGGTAAGATATCGAGACATGATGTTTTTTTCCTCGCATCACTAACTTTACCATTTTGTGTAATTGCTGTTACAAGTGCGAATCTTCTGCTCGGCGACGGTTCGTTGCCCATGTCTGGCAAAGTCTTATTAGGTTTTCCTTTTTGAATTTTAGTAGCAGCGAGAAGATTAGCTGGTGGTATGACATTCTCGTAAAGGACGCGAAGTCCTCGATCTGTATCGACTCTCGCTACGGTCGTCTGTCGCATTACCGTTCCGTCGGAATAGGAGAGAGGAAGTGAGGGAAAAGGGAGAGTTTAAAGGGTGTTTTCGAATAAACTGTCCCACTCTTGAGCAAAAGCCTCCGTCCATTCCTTACACTTCAATCTTTTTTTCTTTCTCGATGGTGAGCTGTGAGGAAGCCATCACGTCCCAAGGCATCCCACCTCCTCGACAGCTGTGACCGACACCCGGCGGCATCTAAAGGCGCTCCCTCACCGCGAGCGTTCACCTGTAATGTAACGTTGTAATGTAACAGATTCGAACATTTCATCAGTGACGAAAGACAATCGAGCATCACAATGCGCACTTTGTATCAAATCTATACTAAATGTACGCCAATAATGCTCGTCAGTCAGGGAGATAGTATTGTAATGTAATGCTCAAAGTCGAATCTATAATGTTACATTACACGCGAATGCTCCCGGTGAGGGAGCGCCTTACTGTTTGTTGCCCATTTTACTCTGGATCGCATGTGATGTTTCTTATTCGATCAGTTACTATACAGCGCTCTGCTAACCCTCAATGGTCCCGCGTGGTGGATTACGGCCCACTTCTTCCCATTGAGAGGACGCTTGTCTCCCAGTTGGCAAACCCTGAGTTAGGACATCTGGATGTTAGTTAAAGGCTAACTTAGTGAATTATAATATTTCCTGTATCGACGGCTCCACTAGAATTGGCCATACCTGAAAACGACCAGCTTTATTTTTATAACGAAGTTGCCGTGTCAATATTTCTATCTTTATAGGCATTAATTTGGTCTGTATTTGGCCTAATTAACTCAAACTTAGAGTAGGCCTTGTTGTGGAGATGACTGTTCTAATGACTGCATGAAGTACAAACAAGTTTTTTTTCGTGATCTAGTATATATTTATGTAAAAATAAAATAAACATGAATGTCTTACAAACAGCGGAGTCGCACTGAGCGATCTCGTCGCGGCGGATCGGGTGTGAACAGCGGGAGTGCTGCGAAGGCGCCCTCGCCCCTCACACACTGCGACGTGTGTGTGCAGCCCGGGGACTGCACTAACCTCGTACGGTGAGCACTGAAGATAATTTAAACATATTACAAGAAATAATTTATCGATACAGAGGGTCAAATAAGGCCTCTTTAGCTGGATTGCGATAAAATTCTTAAAATGGTCTATTTTATTCAATCTGGGAGCATGGCAGTGCCAAGTCGAGCAAAAAATCGGCACGACCATACCATCCTTTTTTTGACACTGAGCCATTTTTGAACCTTTGCTATTACGGCAAGCAATAAAATAGATGATTTTACGAATGTATGGCCACAGAGAGCAGTGGTGGCCATGGAACCGTGGGTTCGAAACCAACCAGGTGCATTATTTATTTCATCACAACTGCTCTCAAAAACAGTGAGGAAACATGCCCAAAAATTCGAAGAAATGTGACATCTACCAATCCGCACTGGGCCCGCGTGGTAGATTATGGCCTACTCCCTCTCACAGAGAGGAGGCCTGTGTCCCAGCAGTAGGAACATTATAGGGTGAAGATGATGGTTCAAAGCCACAAACTCACTCTAAAAAGAATTCTACCAACAGTATTGTATGTTTTCTCTCTTTTCAAATCCATCCAAAGGTTGTCTTTAAAAGATCGCATTTAGCGATAAGACTGTGTCACCCTATTTATAAGATCTACTTTGTTTGGTATGCATAGTAAAGAGTCCATCTATCTATTCACTAATATTTCGTGTTGTCCTTTTACTCGCGAGTATGTTTTTTGTACCTGGTAAAATCATCAAATGAGTCTTCCCACCCAGGGCAGGATGGGAGGGGCTGTCAGACTTGTACTGACTTAAATCCACGGTGTCCTTCAATAGCCCTTTACGTTCCCGGTCATGGTTACCTGATAGTCCCGCGACCCCGGCAGGCTTAAGGCCCCGTCATATAACTGACAGCTCTTTGAGGCAAGCGTGGAACACAACGCGTCGTCGAACCTAGTTTATATATCATTGGTCGAACCGGGCATGGTCCATGATCAGACAGCGAGTCACCGTCCGCATGCCCGGCTCGCGAGTACTTGACAACAGTTTTTGCGGATCATTATGATTATGCAAAACGATCTAGTTTGTGTAAAAAAATATGCATATCATTGTCATGCCTGTCTTTATCGGACAAATATTATTATTATGTACCTATTAACAAACATCAAGAAACAATGAAGATTTAATCATTTTTTGTTGATGTTCCATGATTTGTCAAAAAGTTACATAATTTTGCAACATCATTTATTTTGTTTAGGATAGATCCAAACTGTGTGATATAATTTTAGGTAACAACAATTTTTATTTATATGTTTATGTAATTTTTTAAATATAAAAAAATGTAATATAATAAAAATTCTGATCCGCAGGTGCAAGTTATGATATTATGAATCAATGTTATTAACATTCGTTGCTTATCTGACATGTTGACATTTTGAATCGTTAATGTTTTGATTATGTGGTGTTGACATTATGATTGTAGATATTTTTGTTTTTGACCCCAGTTAGACCGTACACCAGCGATACCATATGTAATACGTTTCGCTCTTCCAGTCGTATCAGAAATCGCTGCATAATGTAGCCTCAGCCTAAAACATAGAGTCGCGGGACTGTCTCATCGGGTAACCGTGACCCTGGAACGTAAAGGGCTATTGAAGGATCACCGTGAATTTTAGGCTCAGGACTCATTTGATGTTTTTACCACGATAAAAAAGGTCTAAAACATAACTGACGTTATGTGTATTAAGTATAAGTACACGTTTGCCTAGTATTTACTGAAATACAGGCGTGATATTACCCATTTGTAGCATAACACCGCCGGTAACATTTGTGGAGCAACAAAAGGCAACACGGTAACATTCGGTAACTTTTGTGGTTCTTGTTACTATTTGTTGATTGTTACTCATCCACACCGCAGTAACATCCGACAACAAATGTTGCCGTGTTACTGTATGTCGAGTAACGTTGCTCGACAATCCGTAACATTGTTAGATAATGGGGGTAACATTGTTACCGAATGTTGAGCAACGTTACTCGACTTACAGTAACACGTCAACACTTAGTAACATTAAATAACATTTTGTTGGCGGATGTTACCGAATGTTGGGCAACGTTACTCGACTTACAGTAACACGTCAACACTTAGTAACATTGAATAACATTTTGTTGGCGGATGTTACCGAATGTTGAGCAGCGTTACTGGACTTACAGTAACATGTCAACACTTACGTTGAGCTACAAATGTTACCGGCGGTGTGGATGCACCGTAAGATCACGCCTAATGATTACTCATTTAACAAAATAGTTAATACTCTAATCTGTTTGTTTGTGTAGATGTGATGAATGCTCGAAGAGGTACCACTTCACGTGCTTAGAGCCGCCGCTCAACAAGAACCCGAAGAAGCGCGGCTACTCGTGGCACTGCGCCGACTGCGATCCTACTGTAAGTTCGAATATTATAAACATCTCTATAAACATCTGTTAAACGCTTGTCTAAAAAAAGTATAACTGCAAAACGATCCTTATATCAACGTAAAATGCCATTTTGTCGTTGATAGTTTGTTTAGACAAGTGTGAGTGTGTATGTGTGACATTAATTTCAAGGAAAAAATAGTTCCTTCTTCGTACACTAAAGGCGCTGTTCCATTTTTCCATACAATAAACGCAGTAAATACTTCAAGTACGCTGTAAATAAAATACTGAAATCTTGTGATCGAGCTATAGGTGTTTATCTTTTTTGTGGTACGACGGAAAATGTTTATGGCGTAATTATGTCCTTAGATTATAAATGTTGCATGAATTTCACCAATTTTTTATGACAAGACCGTGAAACCTCTCTTATAAAAGTCGTTTAAGACCTCATCAAAATATTAATTGTATTTACGTTAAAAGGGTAACTTATTTTAACTTTTTAATAGAAGAAATAAAATAATAAACTTTTATTTGTTACAACCCCTTAGAGCGCACAACATAGACAAAATAACAATGGAAAAAAGCTAGAATCTAAACAACTACAACAAACGTTTTAAAAAAGAAAGTTGTGTATCTCACGGCTAAGCTAAGCAGGTAGATTAATAATAGGGATGCATCGATACGCCTTTTCGCCGATACGATACCGATACCGATACTCTTATAAAAATATCGGCGATACCGATTCCGATACGCTTATTGTGAATTAAAAAATTAAGATAAAATATACACCATGACTTTTTAGTCGTCTTACAAAAGTGGTCCACGTAATGTCCCCGACCTAAAATACATCTAGGCGGGTTTAGTTTTTTTTTTACTCGTTAAAAATATGTTTTATTATTAATTAATAGGTACATTAGAAATATGAAAATGTTTACATATGAAGCTGTAGAGTATACCTACCCAGCGCAATAGTCAGGCAGATCATTCCATCTCCATTTTCTATGAGACAAGGGTGTTTTTAACTACTCCTTGCGTCATTATAATGAATTAAAATTTTATTTAATTTTTTTTCAAATCTCTTAAATACCTATTTTTTTATTATAAACGTGTTCTAGTCATTGGATACATGAACTGGGCTGCCGTTGTAAGACGACTAAAAAGTCACGGTGTATAAATCACAAGTCAGATGTAAAAAGAGTAGTGACATAGGCTGGAAAAAAGTCTCTCAGATTCCACAGCTTGTTTTCATGTTTGGTTATAATACATCATTGCGCTTGAAAACGAATGGGTCTGCATCTCTCGATGTATTGGGAGCCCTTTTTTTTTTTTTTTTTTTCGTGGTAAAATCATCAAATGAGTCCTCCCAGCCCCGGGCAGGGCGGCAGGGACTGTCAGACTTGTACTGACTAAAATCCACGGTGTCCTTCGGTAGCCCTTTTGCGTACCGGAGTCGCGGTATACGTATGTCCCGCGACCCCGGCAAGGCTTGTGGCCCTCTAAAGGGGGGCCCCGTCATTGTGCTGACGCTCTTTGAGGCGCGCGTGAAACACAACGCGCCGTCGACCCGGGCATGGTCCATGGTCGGACAGCGAGTTGCCCTTTACTCGCCGCCCACATGCCCGCGCCTACGGTGGCCGGAGATCGTCCCGCGACATCCGTCGCCGTGGGCGTCTACCACTGCGGCTGAGGGAGGACGCTGTCCTCTCCCTCGCGCGGCCCGCCTCCTCCTTCGCGAGCATGACTGCTTCGCAGAAGGAGGCGACCGCTTCCCACTCCGTCTCGCCCCGCAGCATGGCCTCGACCAATGCCGGGCGCGAGAGGTCTCCGCCTATCGCCGTCGAGAGGACACGGCGGTGCTCTGCCCAAGCGGGGCAGTCCTGCACCGTATGCTCCACCGTGTCCTCCGGGCGGTCCTCGCAGTGGTGACACCCGGGCGTTTCCTCCTTCTTTATCCGACACAGGTACCTCCCGAAGCATCCATGTCCGGTGAGGACCTGCGTCATGCGGTAGGTGAGGACGCCGTGGGACCTATCCAGCCACTCCTCAAAGAGGGGTCTTACAGCCGCGACTGCGGCGTGCCCGTACCTCGGTTGCGACAGTCGTTCTCTCCAAACTGCCCTGAGATCGCGCCGGAGCTCTTCCCGCCGCGCCTCGACTTCTCGAGGCATCGGGGATACACCCCGACGCTGCGCCTCCACGCGCCACTCATAGACGCGCTGGAGGGCAGTCGCCTCCAGATCCCAGGGCAGCGATCCGGCAAGAAGGTTGGCCGATTCGCCGGCGATCGTGCGGTATCCTCGGATCATTCGGATAGCCATGGCCCTCTGGCATGCGACCAGCTTTGCCGGTCGCGTCCGCATGCTCAGGGCACACACGGGGGCCCCGTAGAGGGCCATGGACCGCACGACACCGGCGTGCAGCCTCCGGCAGGGGGCGTTTGGCCCGCCGATATTGGGCAGGAGTCGCCCGAGGGCGGCTGATGCCCGGTTCAGCCTTGGGACCAAACGCAGGAAGTGTTCCCCGAAGTTCCATCGGCTGTCGAGGACGAGTCCCAGGTACTTCATCGTACCCCCGACGCCGATGTGAACCCCCCCCACCGTTATGTGGGACTCTGTCGATGCACTACATTTTTAAATTAAAAAGTATCGTTTAATCGGTCATAAAATATCGTTGATACCGATATATCGGCTAAGCCTATGTATCGCCGATATATCGGTATCGGTATCGGATGCATCGCTAATTAATAACATCCAGAAGGCACAACGATTGTTCAGAATCAGAATAATTATTTGTAAAACATAGGTATTTGGTAAAGTTTGTTGGTAAATAATATTGTTGTACGTACGCATTAGCGTGTAACGATGACAAAGCGGCAAAATAAACCCAGATATTTATCTGTCGAATTAACGTATTGTTGAACTATCTGATTATATCTATGGAGAGGGCTATGCTCGGTGTTTCTCTACGTGATCGAATCCGAAATGAGGAGATCCGTAGACGAACTAAAGTCACCGATATAGCCCACCGGATTAGCAAGCTGAAGTGGCAATGGGCAGGCCATATTGCTCGCAGAGCAGATGGCCGATGGGGTCGAAAAGTGCTAGAGTGGAGACCGCGGACTAGCAAGCGCAGCGTAGGACGTCCACCAACGAGGTGGACAGACGACCTTGTAAAGGTCGCCGGAAGACGCTGGATGCAGGTCGCTTCCAACCGGTATATGTGGAGATCTAAAGGGGAGGCCTATGTTCAGCAGTGGACGTCCTATGGCTGAGATGATGATGATGATGAACTATCCAAGATAATTGTTATCAATCGCTTTGTTTTGGATTTGCACAAGAGAATACCTATTTACTGTGTATGCGATGATAGCGCCTCCTAGTAGACCACATTATTTGGGAACTTAGATCTGTATGTATCTATGTATATTCATGGCAACTAGATATTAACATTGACGACTTGTTTTTCATTAAAAATAAAATAAACTTAAAAAAGTACTAGTTATAAAATAAAGTAGTAATTCTGTTTGATAGATGCAAAATTATTTACTAACATATTTTTTTAGTATTCTACGCTGAGGGCATAGTCATTTAAATAGGTCAAACCATAAAAAAGACCAAACCTCTAAATATTTCAGAGCTTTATCGTTTGTAATGTGTCTTTAATAGATTTTCAACCTTATGCCGTGAAGAATAAAGTACAAAAAATATTGAAGACTACAAAATGTTTTCGTTTATCGTTCGCCACTAGTCTAGGAGGCTGGTCTCATCTCAACTTATTTTAATCCGTTTGAGTTGCAAAGCTCTATCTAATCTAATAGTTATTTATGCAACTGTTGTATAATCAGGGGTATTAATACACGAATGTGGGTTTATCACACGAGGGGTAGCCGAGTGTGATAATAGTATCACATGAGTGTTTTAATACCTAATTATAACAGTTGCATACAAGACTTTATCTACAATCATGATGTGAATCCTCTATAAAAGATTCTCATACCATAGGGTGTTGTACAGTGTTGTAAGAACTATGTAAATTCAAGAAAAGTCTAATTGCGAAGCATGTAAAATAAAAAAACCTTAATAAGTAAAAGAATTATTGTTCTTTTTTCAAAATTTTAGTGATCAGGGGGCGTATTACAACGTCTTAAAACCAGGCTTATTCCGGCGAGTGAAAGTGACAGAGCTATACAAGTCGTCTAGCGCCATCTCGTTCACTCGCTGGAATAAGCCTGGTTTTAAGACGTTGTAATACCCCCCCTGGTGGTGAAAATGTCATTGCATGAGAACATGAGAATGTTCTTTTTTTGAAATTCATATTATCACGCGTTTGGATGATATAATGATCATAATATCATTGAGTGTTTTAATGTTGGCAATAAGCTAATTGTTATAGGTTCTTTTATAGAGGATTATTAGCATGATAGTAGATAAAGTAAATTACTGACATAATATTTTTCTTTTTCTACAGGATATCGAAGAGAACAATTGAATCTGCATAAGCATTGACAACATGGAATAATCTCAAAATTGTATTACTAAGTTTCTGTCTACATTAAAATCTAAGTTAGATCTTGATTTTTATTTTTTTATATGTATTGATTTATTTACAATATGTGTTGTATTAGAAATACATGCTGAGAAAACTGCTTTTGTCAGTGAAAATGTACTACTTAAGTAGTTAAGAGTTAAATATATGGAAATATAATAGATAGACGAGGACTAAGAAATTGTTTGATTTTATTTTTCCCATTTTCATTATTAAATAAACATATCGGTAACTTACTCTTATTTATACCAGGAAGTTCTTTGTGGTAATCGTCTAAGGTTATATGCAAGTTTCAAATTGTATGCAACTTGAACAAACCTGCATACAAGTTAGTTGCAAGTAGGTAGTTTCAACTTGTAATTTTTTTTTTTTCAATTTAAGTAAGTATCCAAATGTGACGTCATACTTGTTTGCAAACTTGCTTAATCGAAACGCGCCCTTAATAACGAAGTTTGAAGAAAAACTGGGTGATCTACCGATTTCCCTGAAGCGAAAACTCATCGATATGTGTATTCTGCCCGTCCTAACCTATGGTGCTCAGACTTGGTCACTCACCGAATCGCAAAAGTCCCGCCTTGGTGTTTGCCAACGGGCAATGGAACGCAGCATTCTAGGTGTAAAAAGAGAAGACAAGGTGCGAAACACTACGCTGCGTTCCAAAACTGGCATAATCGATTGGCAGGAAAGCTGCTAGGCTGAAGTGGGACTGGGCGGGTCATGTCTGTCGCATGCAGGAGGACCGCTGGGCAAAGATCTCCACACTATGGGTGCCGGGAGATGGACGGCGCCGCCGAGGCCGGCCCAGAAAAAGGTGGCGAAACGACCTGGACGCTTACCATGGGGGCTGGTTCAAAGCGGCCCAGGAAGAGTTCCTGGAAGGAATTGGGGGAGGCCTTTGCTCAGCAGTGGGACAGTACAGGCTAAGAAAAAAAAAAAAAAAAACTATCATTCCTAAGGTTTACGAGTAACAGTTAACTAACTCATAAAATGTAGGTACTTAAATAACATACCTACTTTCGTAAATATAATGTATGGGAGAAAACGTTTTCAACTGCAAATGAAAGTTTGATTTTATTATTCAACCCTGAGTATGGAACCCTTCACTTAGGCTATTGTCAAACAGACAGGCGAAGCGAACGCGAAGCGAATCCTGTCATATAGAAAAGCGAAAGCGATCCGATAGTCTATGTGACCTCAAACAATTCCATACATTACAAACAAAACCGGCCTGAAGGGTTCCGTAGTAGCAAGAATAGATTAGGGATATAATTATATTGAGATTAGTAAGTAATATACACAAACAATAAAAATAACTTTGTTTTTCATAGTGTTTGTATGAATGGCAAAGTTATATTTGCGGTTTTTGAAAATGTACTCTATCTCAAAAACTGCTAACTGTATCTCATCCAAACCAATTTTCGTTGAAAGTTTTTGTTGAGGTCTACATTATATATATTTTTTAGTTTTATCATTCTCTTATTTTAGAAGTTACAGGGGGGGGGGACACATTTTACCACTTTGGAAGTGTCTCTAGTGCAAACTATTTAGTTTAGAAAAAAATGATATTACTAACCTCAATATCATTTTTAAAGACCTATCCATAGATACCCCACACGTATGGGTTTGGTGAAAAAAGAAATTTGAGTTTCAATTCTAAGTAGGTATAGGGGGCACCCCCAAAATTTGTTTTGTTTTTATTTTTGTGTAAAAATCCTAATGCGGTTCACATAATACATCTACCTACCTACCAAGTTTCAACAGGATAGCTCTTATACTTTCGACTAAAAGTGGCTGTGACATACGGACGGACAGACAGACAGACATGACGAATCTATAAGGGTTCCGTTTTTGCCATTTGGCTACGGATCCCTAAAAAACGCTTCGCTTCGCGTTCGCTTCGCCTATCTGTTTTGAAAATAGCTCTAATGAGTTCCGACACACACTTTTTTTTTTTTTTTTGCGTGGTAAAATCATCAAATGAGTCCTCCCACCCCGGGCAGGGCGGGAGGGACTGTCAGACTTGTACTGACTAAAATCCACGGTGTCCTTCGATAGCCCTTTATGTTCCGGGGTCACGGTAATGAGATAAGTCCCGCGACCCCGGCAGGCTTTGGCCCTCTAGATTGGCCGGCTTTTGCTTTCTACAAAGAAATATTATTTTTACAGACACGCATGCAAAATACGAGAAAGAAAAACACAAATTAATAACTAAATCCATAAAAAATAAACAAATACGAGTAACAACTATACTCGTACCATACTATGTGTACGAGTGACAAAAAACAACACTGTTATCTATAATTGCGTTTGTAACATTTTACAGTAGCTTTAGTATCGGAGTATTATGACATCTATCATAACAATGATTAAGCGAATTCCTCTTGTTACTATCGGTGTTTGTCTGTGTCACCATGATATTACTATCAGTGTCTGCCTGTGTCATCATGATATTACTATCAGTGTCTGCTTGTGTCACCGTGATGTTTAGTTTCTTACGCGGCGGCCCGTTCACGACCTTTTATTATTATCTCTTTATTCATTTTTTTACATATTATTTTACATTTTTAAATACAAAAAACAATAATTAAAAACATTTAAAAATATAAAAAATAGTGTTCCACCGGTGTGGGAGCGGGGTCCAAGCTACCGGTGGTTAGGGCTCCGGAGACAGGAACCTCCTCACAATACGAGCCGTATCAAGAAGTACTGCCTTCTGAATCAGAATATTATTATTAATAAACCTGTACTGTCCCACTGCAAGGCAAAGGTCCATTCCTTCCAACGTTCACGACTTTGCTCAACCTCCTTCCAGTTCTCAAGGAAGACATCCAGTTCGTCCTGCCATCTCCTTCGAGGTCTACCGCGGCCCCGTGTGGCTGTTACAGGACACCAATCATAAGCTTTACGTGACCACAGCTCGTTCGGCATGCGACAGACATGTACGTCCTGCCCAGTCCCATTTAAGTTGGGAGGCCTTTTGAGCCACGTCAATAATTTGTGTTTTGGAGCGCGCGCAAGCTTTTCAACCGTGATCTATGTATTTTTTTATCGTGGTAAAATCAAATCATTCCTCCCATCCAGGGAGGGACTGTCTGACTAAAATCCACATGTTCCTTTAATAGCCCTTTACGGTCCAGGGTCACGGTTCCCTGATGAGACGGTCCCGCGAACCCGGCAGGCCGTTCATGACCTTGCCTCTGTGAGCGTATCAGCGCGGGGCGGCAAGCGGTAAGACTATTGTGGTAAGACCAAATAAGTATATGCAACCGTTTGAAACATACCACGAGGCGCCGCCAGTACTTACGAAGTAAGTAAAATGTCTTATTCACGCCGCTCGTCGCGCCGTTCACCGCTTGTCAACTAACAGACAGACAAAGTTATTTGATATCAGTAGTTAGCTATGGGCTAATAAAATAAAAAATATTTCTGGCAGAAAATAAGTGGCACTAATTTAGGGTTCGAGACCCTAAGTCCTCGCTAATCTCATGTCTGTAAGTAATATGTAGTAAGATAACGCCCGAAACTACGGGTTTTGTCCTAGTAGTACCCCAAAATCGTGTTGGGAGAGAGACGAGTGACAATGGTAGTGGTGTCGAGCGCAAAAACTGAACACGAAAGAGGGTAGTCCGATTTGTCTGTTCATAAACACCCACCTACATTACTTCAGCTCATCCATAATCATGGCGCTTGCGACAGCGCCGAAATATCGGAAACTCAAAACAAATAATTCATGGTAAATTAAATAATAAATATACTGTTTTAAATCCTAATAATTATGTACCTAATAGTGTTCCATAAAATGGCAGTCTAAAAACGTATTTAAATTCCATGGAGATTATTTACTCAATTAGGTACTACTTGCTGAATTCTGGGAATATAGGTACCTACAGGATGAAATTTTATTAATGAGCAATATTTTAAACTCGGGCATTACTAACGATACTAACCGTATTATGGAACTCAAAAACATTATTAATGCAAGTATCTTCGCTTATTTGAGGTTTGTTTACTTTTCGTTCCGCGCGCGGTGACTGCGCTTTAAAATTTTGATACTTTAGGACTTTTGGGATTTATGATTTTTTTTATTACTTTTAGTGTTTATTTGCAATAATAAGCCTTTGCAATGTGAAATACTACATTTTTAAAGGTTTCCATAATTGCATTAATAATATTTTTGATTTGCGATTTCTTAGCCGTAATGCAATCAGCATCGTAAGTAGATCCTTAGATCAAAATATTGCCCATGATTTCGATTTCACCCTGTAGAATACGTTAATAATCTTACACGTGGAAGACTCGAGTGAAAGAGACAGGGATACTGAGATAAGTGAGAAGCCTTAAATAAATTCAAGTAGGTAGGTATGTACTAATAGGCGCGTGGTAAGTATTTTGTTGATGTTTAGTAGGTAGGTACAGTCACGAGCAATGAAATGTCTACACTAACTTAACGAAATACAAACGCGATTTTGAAAAACTGGTTTCTTCTTTAACCCTAGCTCACTAACCTTAATTTCGAGTAACGTTATTACTAACCATTCGTAAATTTTACGACAGTTTGTAACACCAATTTTTATTTAATCAACTTCATTTATGACACAAAAGGAACTTAATGAGCAGTCTTAGTTTTCTCTTAATCAAATAATATCAGCTGTTTTAGAAATATTCTACATTGAACAATGGTTACACATAGAAACAATATGCTCCCTGCAAATCGCTTTTTTGCAGCCCTTGCAGAAGTTTGTGGTCATACGACGTTTTTTGCAGGACAGCAGCTGCAAGTTTTGCGAGTTCTAGGAACATCTTCACTAGGACCTTCCTGAGGGTCATCAATTTTCAAGATCTCCGCGATGATTTGCTTCAAATTTCGTTGCAAAGTTATCGTCTAAAATCTCTCTTGCAGCCAAGGGTTCATCAGTTCGTCCGCCATTTCTAACGCAAAGGCCTCCTTTTCATGAATTATTTTCCATTACGGATCTTATTAGATACGTGGATGACATATGTGTTCACTATTGACAGATTTAGGATATCGTAAAACAAGCACAGCGGCCATCGATTGGTCTTACGGCTGGCCTCATGATCGATCATATCTGGTCTATAGTGTCAACCGCACCCTTTGTGTCAAGTCTTTGTAGAAATCAATAATTTCGGGCTTGATCAATCGATGTTGATGGCAGGTTAATCATGTATGTGGTTATTTATTGTGATAAGACACCGAACGTTCCTCGTCGCTTCCACCAGTTTCATTATGAATTTCTGTTTCTAAATGATCACCTTCTTCGGATACCGAAGACTGTGATTGATTACAGGGGATTGACTCCGTTTCCAAATCAGTAAAATTTTATCATTTTGACTCCTCAAGTCCATTTGAAAATATAAAAAAAACTACATTTCAAATAAAACAAAAAACAACGAAATGTCAAAATGTTGTAAAACTTGACTCGAGTACGAAAAAGGAGCAAGAGTCAAACAAATTTTAAAAATACCGCCTAAAAAATTGACAACAGTTACGAGTATGATGACACGTCAGATGAAATCGCAAAGATACACATTAATACGTATCAAATCGTAAAATAGGTTACACACGACCTTATTTGAATAAAAATCTTACGATATGTGTAAAAATATTACAACAATAGTTCAAAAAAAGTTACTTTTTCAATATTTTTGTCGAGAGCAGCTTCACAGATGTTATCTGTCAGGTGGTGAAATGGCCGACTTTTATTTATATTTTTTGACACTAGAGGCGCTGATAGCTGTTACCAAAGCCGAGTTTTAAGTGGAGTACGAATTTGGCGTAAGTACGAATTAGGCAAGTTTACCCTACTTATACCTACTTAAATAATCACTGTTTATAGTTAGGTCTTATCAAGGTCAACTTTAGGTGGGTACAACCGGTCTACGCATTGTTTGTCCGCTAATATTGATGAATTATCATAATGGCAAATAGGTACTATTATGCCATTTATTACGCCGTATCTATGTATGATTTTTTGTTTCAGTAATCCAAACTTAATTTAATGACTGCGTCACCGCATTCTTGATATCACAAAAAATTATGTTTGTTCCTGCTGAGCAATATGATGAGTGCTATAGAACCAGTTTTTTTATTTTTATTTATTCAATCTAAAGGTCTGACCATATTTCTAAACAACTCATCGGCACCGCATTCCAAAAACGATTGACAAGTCAAAACGAAGTCACAGTATTCTCAGCAGTGATACACCGATTCAGAAGAAAACACCGTAACTTAGGCAGCTTATGATTCACCTAACTTTATCGGGGGTAAAAGTGAGCACTTAGGCCTTTTACAACACGGCTGGGGAATGTGGGATTCTTATCTCACTAAAACCACCTCGTTTTACACCATCAGCACAATCTGTTTCTGTCTATGCTGAGCTAAGATACCCCAAGCCACGTAATAGACGAAAAAATGCCGTATAGAGACGAAATGTCCATCGAGAACTCTCGTCTGGTTGCCAACCAGCAAAATGGTGCTTCCCAGGATTTTTCGACAGTTGGCGGGGCAGCCTTTCATGAATGGCACACTACTTGGCCCCCCTACTACCTGCGCTCGGCTACCGGCGCACCGTGCCTCGGATCTCGCCACCCTCCACGACCCAGGCTCCCGATCCGTCCATAACAGCGCGAATCAACATCGACTTTCTCGACCCATCTCTTAATGGCTACACCGAGTGGCGTAGCGTAACGGCAATGCCCTTTGGAGGTATGATTTTGCTTGATAGGTGGTCGTAAGCATTCGGCAGAAACCTACTACCTGTTGGTGTCACCTGATTACCCCACGGTCTACCTATAGGGTATCATGAAGGGGTACTCTCCCCATCTGTCTTGTCTACCATTAATATCTTGCCCATGGCAATTTTCAGCTTTCTTTTATTAAGAGTCTGAGACTTATGAGTCAAGGATCCTTAAAACTTTCTGTGTCTGCTGTCTGTTACTTATTTTCTTGATCAAAATTTTTCGTTTTATCTCTAATTTGGTAGCTAGATCCACCTAATTTTATTTATACGGTACCTAAGAGTACCCACTTAAATTTCTAGAGCAGTTAATGTTAATTTTCCTTAATTCTTACCTACATTAGCTTGGTCTCGGTTTAGTTTCAGGGCTAATATTACTTAATATCTTCAAACACAACTATCTAGGTACGTTATTACTTATTTGGCAATTAAAGCGTAGCGACGTTATTACTTTATTCGGTAGACATACCGAGGTAGATATTAGCTTTGTAAGTTTAATTTGAAGCACGTAAAATCAAATCTTAGTAGCGATGGGCCGAATATGAGTTAGCCGACAAGCCGACGGCAAAAAGGACAAGACTAAGTAGTTGCAAGAGTTCAAGGGCTATCATAAGTAAACTCATCATTGACATCTTACATATATTATAATCACATAGCTGTGAAATGCCTAGATAATAGAGACACATGATTTCTATTCAAAGTTAAATTAAAATTAATTACACTAAATTTGTTTAACCTCGAAGGAAGAGGTCGATTTATAATTATGTACTATTTTATTTATTTTTATGTAGGAAAAGATTTTTTGAAAAAATCTTCAAATGAGACCCGGGCGCGTATTGCCAAACTGTATGCTGACCCAGATCGGGGTTGCTCTGAGTTCGATCGCAGTTTGCCTTTATAGATGAAGAGCAAACTGTATAATTATCTATTCAGAGAGTGTCTGAATCAAAATATATTTTGCTTTAAAATACTAAAGCAAAATACATACGAGTCCAGACGTCCAGCAGCAGTCACGAAGGGGATGGCTTTCTAACCTAACCTGTCCGTGTCGGGGTGCCCTAAAGTCCCGAGCTCGCTTCGCTCGCTCTTGCATTCCTAGGTCAAATAACTGATTACTACTTATCAAGGTGGCTCGACAGACGGGGTTCCTACTTCTGGGTGGTTTAAAAAAAAATAACCACGAAGGGGATTCTAACCTTCTAACCTAACCTGTCCGTGTCGGGGTGCCCCAAAGTCCCGAGCTCGCTTCGCTCGCTCTTGCATTCCTAGGTCAAATAACTAATTACTACTTATCAAGGTGGTGGCCCCGTGAAGCAGGTCCCAGTCGAGCCATTTTTCTTCATTAATGTCTCGAAAAATATTTTTCCGGGGCCGTAAAAAATAATATTTAATCAATCGATACTCGCAATATTCGCGTGTCACAGTTTGCTTTACATACAAGCGAGCAAACTGCATACTATCTCAGAATGCTCTGAGCTCCTATGTACTTTGCTCCAATTTGTTTGTGATTTCAACGAACACGACGTAGTTCAGTACAGACTATGGGTGTCTGGGTCAGTATACAGTTTGGTATTATGCGACCCGGGCATGGTCTTTGATCGGAAACTTACTACTCGCCATCCGCATGCCCATGTAGATTAAGTTAAAGGTTAAAATTTCACATCGATCACCCTAGCCTACTATAGTCGCCGACACAAATACACACTATGACCGCCTAGTCGGCTTTCCCGATAAGTCGAAACATCTCTAAAAATCTAACTAACCACGATATGAAAATTATCTGTAATTTAAAGACGCAATTGCTTCAGAATCATTATTATAAAACATAATTGGCTGTGTGTTAATGTTATGCCAAATATGTATAATTCTGATATACGAGTATTTAGCTATTGGGGCCCCGAGAAAACTTCCTGGCAGAAAAAAAGAGGATTACTTACATATTAATATCTTTACCTAATACTTAATCTGCCTTTTTTTTTAGCGTGGTAAAATCATCAAATGAGTCCTCCCACCCCGGGCAGGGCGGGAGGGACTGTCAGACTTGTACTGACTAAAATCCACGGTGTCCTTCAATAGCCCTTTATGTTCCGGGCGGGGTCACGGTAATGAGATAAGTCCCGCGACTCCGGCAGGCTTTGGCCCTCTAGAGAGGGAGCCCCGTCATTATGCTGACGCTCTTTGAGGCGCGCGTGGAACACAACGCGCCGTCGACCCGGGCATGGTCCGTGGTCGGGCACCAAGTTGCCCTTTACTCGCCACCCGCATGCCCATACTAATCTGTCTTCAGTTTGCTTACTCTGGAAGGTGATGATGTAAGACAGCCTAGGAAAGAATATTCTCAAGCAATAGAGCACATAATTGATAAAGAACAATTTTAGCAACATTGATATTAGCAACGTTGCTAAAGTGTCCATTTGAGATCCCTTGGAAAGACGATTAATCACGTGAACACATTAAGTACCTACCCATTAAACACGTGACCAGCATCCTTATTCTTTAAATGTTAAAGAATCTACAAATAGACCCCAAGCGACTCCGAGCGAGCGTAAAAAACGTTGCCCCACACTAGGAATTTATCCTGTATCGTGGGTGCATTTACAAACATAGAAACTAACATACACAAACACCCAGACCCAGAACAACTACTTGCAGATCATACAAATATTTGTTCCGTGCGGGGATCGAACCCGCGACATACTGCGCAGCAGTCCAATTGCTCAACCACTGTGCCAAACGTGCCGTCAAAATGCTGATTGAACGCTGTCAATATTATAATAACCGGATAATTTCATGCAATGTATCTCAATCGGAAAGTTCAACTCAGAACTTGGGGAGTGCAACAGCTCTACGAACAATACCTACTTACCAATGAAAAAGTGCCTTGCTAGGCAGAGATTCTATAAATAATAATTTCAATATTTACAGGCAGTCTAATCTATAAATGGAGGAGTCCAGAAATCTATCATTCTTTAAACAAATTGTGGTCATTTCGACCTCTTGGCGACCACTAGTTAAACGATAACACATTACCTCCTTGTGTTAATCCTCATGCTTCTTTGCGAGTCCTAATTACCTATTGCTAGGCTTGCCATACACTCATAAAATAAAAGAAAAACAGGAAGAACCTTCAAACGAAAAGTTTATTATCCGTAAAATAGAGTTAAAATTTGCCATATTCAAGTTAGTTATATTACTACCAAAGTCTTTTTTTTAACCTAGGAATTTCTTCTGTAGCACAAACACAGAAACTCACTTAAGTATACACCCAAACCCGGAACAACTACTTGTAGATAATACAAATATTTGTTCCGTGCAGGGATCGAACCTGCGATACGCTACACAGCAGTCGATCGCTCAGCAACTATGCCAACTGTGCCGTCAAATCATCGTGAGAGACTACAGTAGGTACCATCAGTTCCTTGGCATCTATAATTACTAGTATTAACTTGAGATTTTGGCTCTTAGAGCCGCAGGCAGGACAAGACATACGAGTATCTAGCAGGTGCTAACAATATATTATCGTTTAGGTATTAATGTAAAGATCTGGTTTGAAAATTGCTGAGTCACAGCACACAAAAACTTAGATAATGTGTGAAGTAATAGTGAATAGGTAATAATCATAATCACAACAACAAACTCCAGATAATGACCGACTATATATATCAAGAGTCAAGTCTACGTATTCATTCATTTGGATAAGAAGCCTAGTAATAAGTGGCGGTGTTTATTCTAAAGTGAAAAAGACCGCATAGTGAAAATGTTCTTTTTACCAATAACGTTGTTATTGACTGCCATATTGTTGGGCTGGTACTTGATGGGAAAACACAATGAAAAGTACTGGAAGGCACGTGGAGTGAAATTTTACAGCGAAAACAAGGTGTTGGGACCCTTTTGGGATTTCCTCGTATCGAAACGTGCACTGTTCGAGGTCTTCGGTAATCTGTACCACAAACATAGAGATCAACCTGTTGTTGGCGTCGGCCAAATTTTAACACCCGCTTTATTCGTCGTTAATCCGAAAAATGTGCAACATGTTTTATCTGGCGATTTCCAAGCTTTCCATCACCGTGGAGTCGAAAGTAACGAAGGCGACCAATTGACTGACAATATAACTTTTATGAATGGCCCAAGATGGAAGCTGATGCGGCAAAGTATGACCCCAATGTTCACGGCAAGTAAATTGAAGAACATGTACTACATCATGGACAAAAGCGCCCAAGACTTTGTGACGTTCTTGAAAAACAACCCCAAGACATGGGAAGGTGATTTCCACAGTACACTGATGATGTTCAACAATGCCGCCGTTTGTGGAGCAATCTTCGGAATTGGAACAGAATCAATCTTTGACTCACCGTTCCTCAAGATGGCCAAAAATCTATCTCAAGCAAATTGGAGGAACCAACTGAAATTTATAATATTCAGTCTTAGCCCGAAGCTTACACAGATGTTGGGAATTAAGTTGTTTAAAGAGTATGAAGACTTCTTCATTGGTTCAATAGATGCTGTTATGAAAAAAAGAGAACAGGAAGGAGTCAAGAGGCACGACTTTGCGGATATAGCTTTGAGTATACAGAAGAACGGCACCATGAAGGATAGAGTAACAGGATACGAGATGGAACCCACGACCGGATTATTATCGGCACAGGCTTTGTTCTTCTTCAGTGCTGGCGTTGAACCTTGCGCCAATGCCATGTTTTCTACGTTAAGTCTTCTCTGTCGTCACCCAGAAATATTAGAGAAAGTTCATCAAGAAATAGATGAAAATTTTGAGAAGCACAAGAGTAATATAACATACGATGTTATTAATGAGATGGAGTATTTGGACAAGGTGATAAGTGAAGGGATGAGACGATTCCCTCCTATTGGATTGTTAACAAGACAATGCTGTCAAGATACTGAGCTACCTGTCGGTAAAGTCAAAGTAGCAAAAGGAACAAAAATGTTTATTCCGATTTATGACATCCAGAATGATCCAGAAATTTATCCGAACCCAGACGTGTTCGATCCGGAGCGATTCTCAAAGGAGAGGGTGGTCAACGACGACATCTATATGCCGTTTGGCATGGGCAACAGGACGTGTATCGGCGCCAGGTATGCCAAGTTACAGATAGTTGCTGGTTTGGTACATGTGTTACGCCACTTCACTGTTAAATCCAATGAAGCAAATGTCAAATTTGAATTTGCTCATGACCCGCTTAATGTTAGACTGGGTAATGTTGATGTTCTGCTTGTACCAAGAAATCTTAAATAGATTTTCAAATTATTACGAGGCTGACCTCGTACAAATGTGCTGCAAGCCTCTAAATAAATGATTTAAAAAAAAAAAATTGTGAATACATTACAGTTAAGTCAATTCAACCGCAGATTTTAATTGTGAATTCGCTCATTAATACTTCTTTGTAATAATGGTGTAATATCACTTCTTTTATACATTGAGTTGAACTGTGATGTGTTGTTGTGTGAAAAAATAAGTAGATGACATATTTTATGACAAGGAAAACAAATCGGTTCTACAAATAGTTAAGTAGTTAGTAGGAATTAGAAACGATTGAAATATTTTAAAGCTTGTTTATACTTTTTTTTTATTGTAATAATGGTGTACTATTTCTTTAAAACACTGAGTTAAACTATGATGTGATTATCTGTTAACATTTAACTTGTGCCATTAAATACCTATTATTAAGTTGATTGTTAAACATGCAAAACAAAGTTATTATGTATGATAATGTTAAAATAAATGAAGTTGTTTGTACAAATATAAGTTTATATTAAGTTTTTAGTGATAAGAAAAGATTTAATTTTTAATCAAAGGCTGTGTTCGTAGTTCGTGTTATTACTAGGTACCTACTTTATTTTTTATATGGAATGATTTATCTGATGTGATTTTTTTTAATAAATGAAAATGTAAATAGAACCTATTTGTGGTTTAATTATTGATGCCTGGTCAACCTGAGGTTACAAGTTAGATTATTTAAAAATATTCAAGGTCTTTTTGTTTAAAGAAACTGCCCCACACTAGGAATTTCTCCTGAGTCATGGGTGCGTTTACAAACATTAAAACACATACACAAACACCCAGACCCTGAACAACTATTAGTAGGTCATACAAATATTTGTTCCGTGCGGATCGAACCTGCGACACGCTACAAAGCAGTCGATCGCGATGCGTCAATAATGCCGTCAAAATTGCTCTCGTTCCTTGCTTTCACCTTTTTTAGACATTCCAAGTTTGTATCTCACAGTAGAAATAACTTGAAACAGAAATAAATTGAAATGTAAATTTTATTTTGAATAGGTACCTACCTCTAAAAATGCAGCTGTATAAAAACTGTTTGCAAGCAAAACTTTTATTTTATACTTTCAGCACAGTAAAGGCTTTTACGTTTGCATTTAATTAAGAACATACTTAGCTTAACCATTTGTGACTAAAATAGCATCAGCACAGGTAAGTAACTAAGTTTCTATGATTGGTAGGTCATTTCTACCCAAATTACTTTTTTTTTTTAATTAGCTGTAGGGTCGTAGGCGTGCGACCACTATTTCGCCTGGTCATAAGCTATGATGTGGTGTACGGTGAAACACACTTGCCTAGAAGTATCCTATTCACTCTTGCGTCCACAAAAAAAAAACTCGAAGACATTTATTATGGCAATCACCAACATAGGTACACTAAGTCAGCGTAATGAGTAATTATAAGCCCATTTTACGAGTACGAACACCACATTTTTAGGGTGCTTAAAACTAAATACCTGCCATTTGGGGTGGCTGTCCGGCTGGGATCCACCTCCCAATACCCCGGGGAAACGTACCACACGCTACGCCTTTTCGTACACAACGTGACGTAAATCTCCGACACATTACGACTTTGGCATCCAGGCGACTATCGTATACACGCACGCGTCAATAGATGTCAAAGTCGTAAGGTATCTGCAGAGACTTGCGTTGCCTTGTGTATTAAGGCGATTCAATTTGTAACCTGCGGGGACCACTGAGCGTTCCTAAGGCGGTGGTAGGCCTCAACAAGGCCGCTCGGACTCGCGACCACTACATCCTGTCGTAGAATTTATACTGTGTTTCGTTGATGCGCAAGAGTTTCAATTCCTTTTAGATCAGTTCCCTCCATCTATGTTCTCATTTTTGCTTCTGGGCTAGATTCAATGGTAAATAAAGAGGAATGGTTCAGATGGTTGAGGGTGTTCAAATCCATTTCAAATAAATAGCTAGGTACTGGAATAACTAGGTACGTGGAATATTATTATCATTATTGGTCTGAGTCAATTTCATAAATTGGAAAAAAGTCAAAATGGGAGCGCTAACTTCGACTAGTGCTTAAAATGCAGCTCTAAATATTAGAAAATGTGTTTTATGGAACTACTTTTTTCTCGTTACTTCATCATAAAAATTAACCACCGATTTTAGTAAATAAAGCTTTGCATTGAGTAACTTCAATATTTATACACATAAAGCAGTAATAAAGTAGATATAAAACACATAATGCTTTAATATTGCGAACAGAACAGCCACGCAAAGTTTTTGATACGTTATAGTCGTTATAAATTTCCTTAATGACGTGCTTATTCTATAACGAGGAACTCATAATAGCTCATACTTTTATTCTTCATGGTCATCCCTGTTAATATTATTTAGGTTAGACTAGCTAAGCGTCTCGAGACATGTAAGGTTTTTTTGTGGTGGAATTTCATAAGATCGCGCCTTGGTTGTTGTGGGAGTACCCCCTGACAGTTCCTGCCCCTTGGCGTTGCAGGCCCGTAGTACCTATTCTTTAAGATAGCCCTGCGAGCCTAGATCCCTAAAGTGTCAAGTACCTATGCCTTTTTCTTGTCTTTCAAACCAGTACAACTAGTGTGTGTCCCGCGAGGTAAGTTCTAGTCCAAGGATAGTTTATCCCTCAGTACCCAAAACGTTACAATAATTACGCGTGCATAATTTTATTCTTACCAATTTAATCAACGGAATTAACATACACTCAATAATTTTGTGAAAAAGCCAACGTAATGAAATTCGGTTTTAACAATAAATATCTCAAAAAGTTATCGGTAATTTTATCTGCTCTGCCGCAGGGCGTGAAAGTATCTTATTTTTTCAGGTATTTTCACGGAATTTAATTTTATTGTTCGAACATCACACCGCACAGAGTTGAAAAGAGAGTCCATTTGCATATTGAAATACTTCGTTTAAAAAACACTTTTTCATCAGAATATTTTATTCGGAGGAAAACTCGCTCATGCGTTTGTGCCCGACTGCCCGTACAGTCGCGACCAGCTGTCGTTTGTCGTTTATTGGACAACCTTTATCCTTCACCCGACGTGTCTAAACCGCCATATTCGATACACGATAAACTTGGTTTTGTTCGTCGATTACACGATCATTTTCCGGCTGCCGTGTTGAGCTGAACTACAGCATTTTAGATCAACGTAAGTGGAAAATTGGAAAGAACTGTTGCTTATTTCGCATGGATAGACATTGTTTACTGTGTTATTTCACATTTATTTGTAGTTGCTGCGTTAAGGAGGTTACATTTAATTTGAAATTAAGGATGCAGCAAGTTTTTAACCGACTTCAAAAAGGAAGAGGTGATAAATTCTGATATTTATATAAATAGGTATATGTTTATGTTTGGAATTGGGTATCACACTTTTCAGATCGTCGATTTTGACGACCCCGTTGTCGCTGGCATAAGCAACAGGATCCGCGTACGAAGTCGCGGGCAGAAGCTAGTATTAAATAAAATTATATATTCAGTTGTTTCTTGTAAAATTAGAGATTTTGTAGTTATATCATATATTACTTACTCCTGTTAACGTACATATACGTTGTTGTATAAGCAAGTTCACGCAAAAAGTACCTATTACAGTTCCATAAAAACGGTATTGATGCAGTGTGAATATAACAGTAGCACCAGTAGCGAAAAACAATCTGTAAATACGATGCTCTTTGCGAACAAGCCCTAACGAAAAAAACATGTCAGTTAAGTTTTATTGAGAATAAAAACTTCTTTTAACCCTTTGAGCCCAAAAGCAATATGACAAACAGCTTTTCAGATATTTATTTAATTCCAAACAAATTTTAAGGTCAAATAAAATATTCTTTCATTTCTAGATGTAGCATTAAATTTGATGAGACTAGAATTTGAAAGAACTCGTCTTAACTTATCTTGATGAGGTATTCCACTAAGCACACCCAAAAGAAGCACACCCAGACGAAGCCCACCTAAAGTATTCCACTTAGCCCACCCGTAGGTGGGCTTCTAAATAAAAATTTAAAATAATTAATTTCCTATTCCACGAAGCACACCTACGAATATCGCATCGCATAGTGCGGGGACTAAGAAATAAAAATGTCGATAGGAAAAAATATTTATTATTTAAAAGACTAGCATCTTTCAGTTTCATTATAATAATGTGACACAATAATAATAATAATAAAAACTGGCAACACTGTATGTCAGACATACTTAGAAAATTTTACTACATCTTCCAAATCAAATTATACCCATATACCTATAAAAATAGTGCAAACCAAGTAAAAAAAACATCAATCCATAATAATACCGTGAAAAACCGATACAAAATGGGTTGTATCCCATACTTTATTGAAAAAAAACAGTTTCTGACAAAAATTGACACATGTCAGAAGAAAAATCAAGAAAATATGCATGAAAAGATGTAAATTAAATGATTTAGTATGCTGACGAGAGCCAGAGCACAACGCGCACGCCTTCCACCTCCGGAGTCGTCGCTCAGTTCCGCCTCGCCGCCGCCGGACACCGGATCACCTGCGTCACCGGCAGCGGCAGTTGCGTCGAGCTCGAGCGGCGAATATTTCTCCCCGCCGACGTCGCCAACACCTGTACGTCGGCAGGGGAGTCGCCGGCCACCACGGAGCTTGGGATCTAGGGGCCAACCGGCCCCGAGCCGGGTCCCCGCTGCCGGTGGTTGTGTGCAGCGCATGAGATGGACTCAGTCCATTAATGTGAATGTCATGCGCGCATACTACGGGTCTACAGAGGGGGGAACTAACCTCACTGCGTACCGTGCTAGGATGCTGTCTCTGTTCCAGGTACTTGAACCAACCCTAAACGTCTCGGCCCAACGACTGTCGGATCAGGTGCGGGTCATCCAACGTAATCACATGTTGGACGACACCGCACTTGATAGGCTGCGCTCAGAAGAACTAAGCAACCGTATCATCTTAACTCCACCACCACCAACGGCGTCCGTGTCTGCAAACAGAGTTCCGCCGCAGTCTGTTACTGCTTCTGTTGTGGAGGATGATGATGCGGTTGCCACGGTAAGCAGCCAGTGCAACGAACGATTGAGGAGCGCACTGGAGGATGCGCTTCGTGAGTACCGCTCAACCCCCATTACGCTTAGACCCCGATTGCCACGATTGCCCATGCACAAAAAAATAGGGCGCTGGTGAGTGCCTTGAACTCGCTGCTTAAGAATCTTTTCGAGAGCAGCGAGGATCTTGTCGATACACATTCAATCCTGTTTTGCGGGGCTGTTGCGGCATGTCGATTAGCTAATGTCAAGTTTCCGGACAGTGACGGAGCTAATCGACCAAAACCAGCTGTACCAGCCTGGCAATGCAGGATTGAGCGTCGTATCGGCGAGGCCAGGGTGCTCATCGGCAAACTATATTGCTTCAGGGAGGGAAATACACGACCACGTGTGATGCGCTTTGTGAGACGGGCTTTCTCGGGGACTGGGATCGGTCCTCAAGAATACATGTCCCGTGTCACAGAGCGCATCGACTTCCTGAAGCAAAAAGTTTGTGCATGGGCAAGTCGTATTCGGCGGTATAAGCGACGGGTTGATCGGTACTTGCAGAATCGCATGTTCCGGAGCGATGAGAGGTGGGTATATAGAGCTTGGGAGCGACCTGAACAAAACATGGCTGACCTGTGCCGCCCAGATGACAGCGCCACGAGTACATTCTGGCGCAGCATCTGGTCGGTACCCGTCAGTCATACTGAGGCTGATTGGATGCGTGATGTCGAACGGGTGTGTGAGCCTATACCAGAAATGGAACCTATAACCATTACACCATCAGATATAGCACGAGCAGTCCGTTCGTTACCGAATTGGAAATCCCCGGGACCGGACGGACTGCACAACTTTTGGCTAAAATGGTTGAATAGTTCACACACTTGTTTGGCATCTCAATTCCAGTCAGCTTTAGAGTCTGGGTCGCTACCACAGTTTCTAACAACTGGTGTTACCCACCTGCTCCATAAATCAGGTAGTACCACGGAACCCAAGAACTATAGACCAATCACTTGTTTGTCGACGGTCTATAAACTTCTTACATCCATTTTGAGAGTGAAAATTAACACACATGTTGAAAGTAGCTCCATTATGTCTGCCTCTCAAAATGGATGTAGGAACGGGTCCCGTGGTACTAAGGAGCTGCTCCTCATTGACATGGCCATTAGTCAACAGGTTCGTCGATCTCGCAGGGATCTGTCCACATGCTGGATAGATTATAAGAAGGCCTACGACTCGGTGCCACATACATGGCTCATGAGGGTGCTGGAGTTGTACAAAATAGATGCAACTCTACGTGCCTTCCTTGAGTCGTGTATGGGGCAATGGAGAACGGTCCTTCGCTATCCAGGGTGTCGACAGATCCAGGCGAACGATGAACCTGTATGGATCAAGCGGGGAATATTCCAGGGCGACAGTTTGAGTCCACTTTGGTTCTGCTTAGCCCTGAATCCTCTAAGTACATTGCTGGAGGACTCAGGTCTAGGCTATCGGTTGAGGAGAGGTGGTCAGGTCATATCTCACCTTCTATACATGGATGATCTGAAACTCTTTGCCCCCAGCAAATTGCAACTGATGGAGCTACTGAAGGTAACTGAAACTTTTAGTAGTGCCATCAGGATGGAATTTGGTGTGGACAAATGTGCAGTCATGTATGTAAAGCGAGGGGAGATTATGGAATCTGAAGGGATTCAGCTTTCAGATTCCATACACCTTAGATCACTTTCCTCATCCGAGACCTACAAGTATTTGGGTATGTCGGAAGCGTTAGGCATTAATGTACCGGACGTGAAACAATCGTTGAAGGACCACTTCTTTGGACGCCTGAAAAAAGTTTTAAATAGCCTTCTTTCAGGCGGAAACAAGGTGCGCGCCTTCAACGGTTGCGTCATGCCGGTTTTAATGTACTCTTTCGGCATACTCAAATGGACTCAAACTGAACTCGACGCCTTGGATAGACGAGTCCGTACGCTGTTGACTGCAAACCGGATGCATCACCCACGATCATCGGTGATGAGGCTGTACATCCCGCGGAAATGCGGGGGTCGAGGCTTTTTAAATGCTAAGACCCTCCACAACCGCGAGGTGTGCAGTCTCAGAGAATATTTTTTGAAAATGGAAGTGGGTATGCACCGAGATGTGGTCACAGTGGACAAGGGACTCACCCCGTTGTCCATGGCTAAAGAGAACTGGCACATACCTGTGATACTCAGTACCGAAGACCGCAGGGAGGTATGGCAAAGCAAGGAGCTACACGGACGCTTCTACCGGGCCCTTCATGGGCCCGATGTAGATTTTCTAGCGTCCGTGTCCTGGCTACGTTTCGGTGACCTCTTCGGGGAAACTGAAGGTTTTGTCTGTGCGATTATGGACGAAGTTATCTTGACGAACAATTACCGGAGACATATTATAAAGGATGGGACGATTGACGTGTGTCGGGCAAGCCATCGTCCAGGTGAGTCCATTCGACATATTATCTCTGGTTGTTCTCGTCTTGCTAACGGCGAGTACTTGCACAGGCACAACCTAGTAGCCAGAATCATCCACCAGCAACTTGCGTTGAAATACAAACTTGTGGAATCTGAGGTACCGTATTACAAGTATGTGCCCGACCCAGTTCTCGAGAAAGACCATGTCACGTTGTACTGGGATCTGCCTATCATTACTGATAGGACTATTGTCGCCAATAAGCCTGACATAGTAGTGATAGACAGATCAGCGCGCCGCGCAATGATAATCGATGTTACCATCCCACATGACGAGAACCTCGTGAAGGCTGAGAAAGATAAACAAATCAAATATCTCGACCTGGCGCGCGAAGTTGTCGACATGTGGAATGTGAACTCGGCTATCATTGTGCCGATTGTCGTTACTGCCAATGGCCTGATGGCAAAGAGCCTCGACGAACACCTTTCGAGGCTCTCCTTAGGGGGTTGGATCAAGGGCCTGATTCAGAAGGCAGTACTTCTTGATACGGCTCGTATTGTGAGGAGGTTCCTGTCTCTGGAGCCCTAACCACCGGTAGCTTGGACCCCGCTCCCACACCGGTGGAACACTGTTTTTTATATTTTTAAATGTTTTTTGTTTGTTTGTTTTTGTAAAGAATATTTAAAAATATGTGAAATATGTACAAAAGATGAATAAACGAATAATAATAATAATAATATTTCACAACTATCACACAACGCCATCTAGTCCCAAGCTAAGCAGAGCTTGTGTTATGGGTACTAGACAACTGATAAACATACTTATATATTTCTAAATACATACATATTATAGATAAATTACACCCAGACACAGAACAAATGATCGTGCTCATCACACAAACATTTGTCCTGGGTGGGAATCGAACCCACGACCTCCGGCATAGCAGTCAGGGTCACTAACCCCTAGACCAACAGGCCTGTCAACAATATTTGTCATTTTAGTAATTTTACGATTGGAAATCACAGATTGTTTCATAATTATATTTCCGAAAAAAATAAACAATTTTTCTATTATGTTCCTTTTTACCGACTTCAAAAAAGGAGGTTATCAATTCGACCCGTATGTATGTAATATAACCAGAACTGCCCAGTTTTCCTATATGTTAGTCTACATCAGCGTCTGAACAAATGTGCTAAATTTCAAAAGTGTTTGTATGTATGTATGTATGTTTTTATGTTTGTCTTCGCATATCTCCGGAACTATAAGTCCGATTTAAGTAATTCTTTTTTTGTTGTACTAGCCTAAGTTGGACAATACAACTTAGGGTACACTGCAAGTTTCATCAAAATCAGTTCAGTAGTTTTTGAGATAGGGAATTTTTTGCCTACTTGGGTTGTAGATTTTCAAAGTTGATTGTATGTTTGATCGCGATTATCTCGCGTTTGGCTGAACCGATTTTGATGCGGTTTTCACAAAAGTATTTGTTACATTCTGGAAAAAGTTTAAGTATATAACAATAATGGATATCTCGTGAAGTTGCCCGCATAGATCCGTTTTTGTTGGTCACTTTCATTATAGATTTCTAAAGACAGCCGATTATACGAATAATCTGAACTAAAAAGGGTAAAATAAAAACTTAAAAAAAAGAACCGACTTCAAATCAAACACAAAAAGTATAAAATAACTTTTCTTTCCGAAGTCGGTGGCTTTGTTTTTTTATTTTATTGACTATTGTTAAATGTAAGTTTTTATTGTAATTATGAAACAATCTGTCATTTTTATGTTAAAAATACTCTACAGTATTTTTATTATTCACTAAACATGTAGCTATAAAAAAACTTCAACAAAGATCTCCATGGAAAACTATATTTACAATGTTTTTTGATGTTAGAAAAATATTTTAAAAAAAATGTTTTTTTTTTCTTCGATTTCCAATCGTAAGATTACAACAATGACAAATATTGTGTCACATTATTATAATGAAACTGAAAGATGCTAGTCTTTTAAATAATAAATATTTTCTCCTATCTTCTTCTTCTTCCTGCCCTTATCCCATTCTATTTGGGGTCGGCGCAACACGTTTTCTTCTTCCATTCTCCCCTATCAGACGTCACAGTATCATGTACTTCTTTTTCTTTCATATCATTCCTTAGACAATCCATCCATCTTTTCTTTGGCCTTCCTCGTCCTCTCCATCCATCAACATTCATACTCATCACTTTCTTAGCCACATGGGTGTCATATCTCCTCATCACATGTCCATACCAAGATAGACGATTCCCTTTCATTTTTTCTGTAACAGGCGCCACTTTCAAACTTCCCCTTATAAACTCATTCCTTACTTTATCCATTCTTGTCACTCCACACATCCATCTCAACATCCTCATCTCCGCTACATGCAATCGTTTCTCATCCATCTTTTTCACAGCCCAGCATTCCGATCCATACAATACGACAGGTCTAATCACGGATTTGTATATTTTCCCCTTTAACTTGAGGGGCATCCGTGGGTCGCAAGTTGTTCCGGTGACCTGTCGCCATTTCATCCATCCCGAGTTGATCCGGTGTGTTATGTCCCGGTCTACTTCGCCGTCTCCTTGGACAAGCGACCCGAGGTACCGAAAGTCGGAACAGACTGGTATGGGCGTTCCTGCAAGAGTAATGGGCACAGGACTGGAGAGACCGCCAAAATCGCAAAACAAATACTCTGTTTTGGTTCTGCTCAATTTCAGGCCAACGTTCTCCAGTCTTTGCCACCACACCTCCAATCTGTTCTGGACCTCTAGGCCGCTCTCGGCAATCAGCACAATGTCATCGGCAAACAGCATGCACCAGGGGGCCTCTTCCTGGATGTCCGACGTCAGAGCATCCATTATCATCAAGAAGAGGTACGGGCTGCGAGCCGACCCTTGGTGCAAGCCAACCGCTACATTGAAGCTGCCGGTAGTGCCCGCTGTAGACCGGACTTGGGTACTGCATCGACTATACATTGCACGGATCAACTGTACATACTTTCCAGGTACACTTTTCTCCTTAAGGGCCCACCACAGAACCTCACGGGGCACCCGGTCGTATGCCTTTTCCAGGTCGACGAACACCATGTGCAAGTTTTTATGCGCACCTCTGTATTTCTCGCACAGTTGGCGGATAGCGAAGATGGCATCCGTCGTACCCCGACCAGGCATAAAACCGAATTGGTTCTGTGAAATTTCGCTCTCCTCTCTCAGTCGCCTTTCAATAACTTTCTCCCAAACTTTCATACTGTGTGATATTAGCTTTATTCCTCTATAATTATTGCATTCCAGCACATCACCTTTGTTTTTAAAAATGGGCACTAGCGAACTATTACACCATTCGTCAGGTAAGGCTTCTTCCAGCATCAGCTTATTGAAGAATAAAGCTAACCACGTCCAACCATCCATCCAAATATTTTCTCCTATCGATATTTTTATTTCTTAGTCCCCGCACTATGCGATGCGATATTCGTAGGTGTGCTTCGTGGAATAGGAAATTAATTATTTTAAATTTTTATTTAGAAGCCCACCTACGGGTGGGCTAAGTGGAATACTTTAGGTGGGCTTCGTCTGGGTGTGCTTCTTTTGGGTGTGCTTAGTGGAATACCTCATCTTGATGGAATCAAATCGCTAACATTTTATTTTTTGGATAGAAAAAAAAAAAACATAAATTACATTTCTTCACAAGATAAAAAAAGAAAAACAAATTCTGTTTTCGTATCTTCGAAGATGTTTTTTGGGAGTATTAAGCCTCCTGCAGACACACGCGATTAATCGCGCGAGGCGACATGTCGCGGTTCATTCGCAGTATTTTTAGAGTGGAAATTAGCTTGGCTCGTTGTCGCAGCGCGATTAACCGCGTGTGTCTGCAGGAGGCTTTAATATGTGATTTGTTTGTATATTTTAACCAAAATGTAAGTAGGTAAAGCAACGAACACTACTATATCTTGATTCATATGCGAGTTGAGTCATATGGATGCGACACAAAAGGTCTGTCACTATATATCACAGAATATAAATTACAATTGCTCGTTTAAATTGTAATGGAGAAGAAAATTTCTCGAGTGGCGATCACGGACCGGAAGACGCAGCGTAGGCAGGCTTCCCACTAAGTGGACCGACGACATCGTGAGGGTCGCGGGCAACCGATGGATGCAAGTGGCGAATTATCGTTCGGCGTGGCGGTCTAAGGGGGAGGCCTATGTTCAGCAGTGGTATCGGCTGATGATGAACAAATAGTATTATCTGATACGTTCACAAATTGCTCGCAAAAAAATCCTTTAGTCTTTTTTCTATTAAAATGATTCGACAAATATTTACATTACAAAAAAAAACCTATTTACGCCGCGATACCAAGCGCTAGTGTTACGATGCAAACAATGCTCGTACGGAGCTATTTACACGTTCAACCCAAAACAAGGACAAAACAAGCCAACATAAATAGCTCGTAATTCCTGTTCCCAACTGTTACTACAGTCACAGAAACTTAACTACAAAAATGTTTGAAATTTTCAAGCACAGCTGAACGTGAAAAGTTTTTGTTAAATCACTGAACAATTTCAATGTTTCGTTTTTGGAATTTCCTGCTTTTGATGTAAACGGGATCAGATCGTGGCTAAATAATAGCTGGACAGGTGATCACGAAGGTTAAGCTAGTTACAAAAAGAGATCGGGGTAAGGATTGCGTCGGGATACATTATTAATCCCAGCAATTCATGGTGGTATGGTAAACATTTCCCGTCTTTTTTTTATCATGTTAAAATCATCAAATGACCCAGGACAGAGCGGGAAAGAAAGAAAGAAATAATAAAGTTTATTGACACGTTACGGGAGGGACTGACAGACTTGTACTGACTAAAATCCACGATGTCCTTCAATAGACCTTTATGTTCCGGGGTCACGGTAATTCGTTAGTCCCGTGACCAACATTTCCCGTCTTACTATAAAAAGCTAGACATGTCTTGAACACTTGTCTAAAAAGCTGTCAACTTCAAAACCGCAGTTGACGTTGATATAAGGGTCGTTTTGCAATTACACTTTTTTTAGACAGGTGTTCAACAGATGTTTAACTTTTTGAAAGAGCGTTTCACAAATGCAATGCAATAACAAGTGCAATTTAGGGGACCAGTGTATAAGACGGGGTCGTTAATAATCGCGAGGTATAATGGGGACATACACTCTTTAGGCATTACGTAGCAAGCGCCATCAGGACGTAATTTGCAAGCGGCCAGACGCAAATGGCGTCCTGTTGGCGCTTGTGCTACGTTAGTTTTTTGTTAAGTTTGCCTTAGGTGTGTGATTTCCCATCATACCTCGTGTCCCCGTCTTATACACTATTCCCCTATAACCAAACTCATATATTTAACCAGACTAAAAAACGATATATTATCAATTATCATTTAGAATTTACATGACAACAATCCTGATTGTGGAACACAATTAGCAACAGCTGTGTAATCAGATTGATGATAAATATGTTCTATAAATACTTACTTTATCTAATAAATCCCTGATAGTATATCTGACGTGTCTGTTTTTTTGGCCTCTAGGAAAAGTGTAATTGGATTGATAATTATGAAAGAATTAAAGATAATAATTATGATGATAAGTAATCGATGAGAATTTTGAATATTTTATAAAAATAGGTTTGCTGTTAGCTTCAATCTACAAAAATACAAAAATGGCTTTTCGCCAGACAAACGCTCTCGCCTGTTTTCTTTTTTGATATTGGCCATACAGCAATGTTTTTTTACAGAAAAATAAATATTTACTTCTTCTATGCCTCTATGTTTTCCTTTTTGAATATACTTTATTACCATAAGCACTAAAATCCTCAAAAAAGCTCAAAATTGCTTGTGAGTCCGCTGTCAACAGAGGCTTTTTTTTTTTTTTTTTGGGGTGGCAAAATCATCAAATGAGTCCTCCCGCCCTGGGTGGGGCGGAAGGGACTGTCAGACTCTTACTGACTAAAATCCACCCGTGTTCCTTCTGATGCCCTTTACGTTCCGGGGCCACGGTATCCTGGATTAAGAAAAATCCGCGACCCCGGCAGGCATTTGGCCCCATAAGGGGCCCCGTCGGTGACCCGGGCTTGGTCCTTGGTCGGACGGCGAGCATACCCATTACTCACCGTCCGCAAGCCCGCTCCGCCGCTGTGCCCTCTGCTATTCAGAGGGACACGCGTTGGAGCGTCCACCCGACAGGCTATTGGCATACGGACAAAGAGACCCCTTAGGCACAGTGCCTAAGGAAGAGTTTTTGCCCGCATCCCAGGGTGCACCGGCCCGAAAAACTGGTCTTCCCCCCGGACGTATCCGAGAGGGAACTCCACGGGCGCACGTGGAGGTTTCCTGTCTTAGCACCCCGTCAACAGAGGCTTAGTATGCAAAATTGACAACTATTAATGAAAGGAAGAAAAATATTATAAAAGAAGAATATTTATAAGAAAATTAAAGAATATAAGATAAATTAAATGAAAGGAAAACCAGGAAATCTTAAATTAATTTAATTATTTACAAAAAATGGCAATTTATGAATTTGTAACTTCAGATATCCTGGTTTTCCTTTCATTTAATTTATCATGTTTATTAGAGAGATTTCATCCTTATAATTGATCCTAACGATCGATGCAATAAAAGTACAGGGTACCTATAATTTTTTCAGATTTTAGCCGGTTCCGGTCGGTGTGGGAGAAGAGAATTTTCGAAAATCTTTGAATGCAGTTTGCTTTCTATTCAAAAATAAAGGAATGTTTCCTTTGAGTAAAATCTATCTGCAGTATTAAGAGTACTTTCCCTCCAGGTGGCATTACAAAATTCCACCCTGTATACTCTTCTTATTCAGTTTGTAAAATATCTTCTAAATTGTTTCAGTAGTGGGAGAGGAAATAGGCGAGAACCAAACCTCAATATACGCTTTTTAGTCCTTATCGCACGAGTAGGTACCTATGCCACCGAGCGCTCACAGAGCGACAGTGATAGTTTGTAAAAACCTAATTTATAATCTCCAGTCGCGTTTCCTCAAAATGAAAAACTGGAACTCCTACGCACCGAAGCGAAAACAAACCGACATTCGACGATCGTATCATCGGACAGGATCCGCGACCAAAATCAAATGCGACATACCTACCTAATAATTACACAAAATGCTTTCATCAATTATCTAGTTTGTTCACAACATTTTGATAAAAGTTCAGCTCAGTAACGAAATAACAAAAACACATACCTCAAATAAACTTTATCTTTTGATTAGTATAAATATTTACTTTATTATAAACTGGTTCGTGAATAACCACGTAAGGAAACGAATTATTGCGTCTGTATTATTAAATTTATCAGTTTTAAGACCAAAACATAATAATTATGTGAAATGAAGTGATAGGTATTTACTTGTGATAAGATGGTTACAATTCATTGATAATAAAGACAAAGACATTTAAATGTAAGTACTACTAGCTGGGCATGCGGGCGGTGAGTAATGGGCGACTCGCTGTCCGACCATGGACCATGCCCGGGTCGCGACGGCGGCGCCTTGTGTTCCACGCGCGCCTAAAAGAGTGTCAGCTTAATGACGGGGACGTACGTAGCTATCGAAGGACACCGTGGATTTTAGTCAGTACGAGTCTGACAGTCCCTCCCGCTCTGCCCTGGGTAGGAGGACACATTTGATGATTTTACCTCGATAAAAAATTAAAAAGAAGTACTACTAGCTGTTGCCAGCGACTTCGCCCCCGAGTATCTTGAAAATTAACCCACAGCAACGTCATTAAATTGGAGAATTTAATTAAATTTCAGTTTCTATGCATACCTAGACAAGGTATCTGAAAACGAAAAATGGTCATAACTTTTGAACCGTGAAAAATAGCACCCTATGTCTCAGAGATAAAATGATTGGAAATGACCTCTTCCATACCCCTGTTCAGTTTAATCCACACTTTCCGGGACACTGTATATTTTTTTGTGTCTAACACATAAGATTCGTCCATTCATGGAGGAAAACTATAGGCTGTAATAACATCATGGTATGACCAGTGGAGAAGAGCAGCGGGTAAAACTGTGGGAATCAGTCAGCCTCAAATAAAAACCGGCCAAGTGCGAAGTGGACTCGCCCATGAAGGGTTCCGTAGTAGCAAGCATAGATTAGGGATATAATTACATTGAGATTAGAAAGTAATATACACAAACAATAAAAATAACTTTATCTCAGCCATAGGACGTCCACTGCTGAACATAAGCCTCCCCTTTAGATCTCCACATATACCGGTTGGAAGCGACCTGCATCCAGCGTCTTCCGGCGACCTTTATAAGGTGTATGAATGGCAAAGTTAAATTTGCGGTTTTTGAAAGTGTACTATATCTCAAAAACTGCTAACTGTATCTCATCCAAACCAATTTTCATTAAAGTTTTTATAGAGGACTACATTATATATTTTTTTAGTTTTATCTAAGCTAGTAACTTAGCGTAGCTGTTCAAAAATCACTACGGGTTTACTTCTAAGGCATGACTTTCTCAATAAAAAATTATCATTGGTCCGCAAGATCCAGAAAAACCGTGTAACAAAACAGTTTAATTGAAAGCTTTCTTTTTTAAGTCGTTAAAAATGTAGAACCACGCGAAAAAAATTCTAAGGAAGAATATTTACGCAACAAACTTTTTATTAAATTAATAAGACTTATAAATTCACGTAATTAAAGAACAGTAAATTTACCGGTAAAAAAAAATAGTTCTAAGGAAGTCTCCGATTTTTGTCTCTGTTCTGTACTGTAGGCAAATAGTAGTAGGTAAATATACTCACGCTATTCCGATCACTGGTCATGACGAATCTATAAGGGTTCCGTTTTTGGGTCAAAATCAAAATAATTGCTCATTTCATAAATGTTACTTTTATGTTACAATAACATAAAAATAACATAAAGGAAAACAAGGGCTGCATTCACAGTTGTAATAAAAACAGTTTTTTTATTCAGACATATAAAGTCGTTTTACGTATTGATCCCAAACTGATATTTAAAATCTCATATTGATATCAAACTGAAATACTTGTCTTTGCCAACGACACGGCAATGAGGATTTTAGTTTGTATTACTCAAAACACTGACTACGACCAAAAAAACATGTTTATTTTATATTAGGTACACTATTTGTTTAATATTTTAAAAGCATGCTGTGGACACGCCTTAACCCAATTTTATGTAACGTAACATAAAAAAATGTTACATAAGTGTGACATAAAGGAAGAAATAAGCATGTTTTTCTATCGACTAAACTCAAATCACAGAACATAAGTAACTCGATCGTTGCAGCTAATTAGCGACAGAATAGCACTAACATAATTGTTTCCTGACAATACGAAATAGTTTAAAGTTACTTACCTGACGTATTTTTTCAATTTACCAAAAATAAACCAGTTTTTTGTTTTTTTTTCGACGCACACTTTACAATCATATTTTTGCCGAGAACAAAATGGCTGCTGCCCTATGATTGGTCGCCTGAGGTTCAGACAGTGACAGCTAATGTTGCCAAAATTAAAGTTTTAAAAAATACCTTTTTTGCGACTAAATAATGCGTTACATAAATGAAATAACATCGATGAAGTAATTTTGAGACCAGTTTTAGTATTTATTTAAAACTATAATTTATATTTCAAATGAATTTTTAAGGATTCTACGCACATTTTACAGTGTTATTTGAGAGGATAGCCAATTTTGTTTAATAATAAATATAATACTTTTAATGTTTTTTCAAGTTTAAAATATCAGTGCTGGAAGTTGGACAGACGTTTTTTGTAGGAAGACTAGAAGACACGCCTTTAAAAATGCCACAATATTTACAAAACGAGGTATCAACTGCCAACAATGACATTTATAATACAATATAAAGAAGGGCTTCTTTGTAATATTCAGTATTTTATAAATATTGCCCTGACAGTTTTTTAGTAGAAATTAAGGAAACATGATGGACAAATAAATTTTCTGAAATGAGCAATTATTTTGATTTTGACCCTTTTGCCATTTGGCTACGGAACCCTAAAAACGAAATATCTTAATAAACGTCAGCTACACTTTCTATATCGACTTGACCCAAATACGTGTAGTATAGTTGGTTATTTTTCACTATTACTATTGGTCTATGGAAAAACTCGTTCAGTTTTATAGTCCCAAAATTACTCGTATGACCACACATATGTGAAACCCTCTGTATAGTATCTTAAATCTTTTTTACACAAAGGCGACATGTTTTCTTTCTACCTTTTGCAATTAATCTCGGAAACAAAGTTCTTTCATGAAATTGTCGCGGCCATACAGACGCCGCAAACTTATTGTTCTAGCTAGGAACATGAATTTAATATCGCTGCATTATTACAACGGCATCGCTGCATTGGCGTGTTCTACGGTCTACGGTAATTAGTTCAAAGTGATGAGGCGCTACGGCTACGGCCTACGCCGTAGACCTGAAACTGGATTAGCGTAGCAAAATGTAAAATAATCTTGAAAGGACAATTTTATGTTCTTTGGCAGTGTTTAGTGAAATTATGTAAGTAATATGAAACGTAGAATATACTATATTTGTTTTTTAGCGTGGTAAAATTCTCAAATGAGTCCTCACACCCAGGGAGGGACTGTCAGACTCGTACTGACTAAAATCCACGGTATTCTTCATTAGCCCTTTACTTTCCAGGGTCACGGTAATGAGATAAGTCCCGCGACCCCGGCAGGCTTTGGCCCTCTAGAAGGGGCGTTATCTTGCTGACGCTCTTTAAGGCGCGCGTGGAACACAACGCGCCGTCGACCCGGGCATGGTCCATGGTCGGGCGGCGAGTTGACCATTACTCACCGCCCGCATGCCCGCGCCTGGTGGCCGGAGATCGTCCCGCGACGTCTGTCGCCGCAGGCGTCTACCACTGCGGCTGGGGCGGAGGGAGGATGCTGTCCTCTCCCTCACGTGGCCCGCCTCCTCCTTCGCGAGCATGACTGCTTCGCAGAAGGAGACAACCGCTTTCCAATCCGTCTCGCCCCGCAGCATGGCGTCGACCAAAGCCGGGCGAGAGAGGTCTCTGCCTATCGCCTTCGTGAGGACACGGCGGTGCTCTGCCCAAGCGGGGCAGTCCTGCACCGTATGCTCCACTGTGTCCTCCGAGCCGAATATAATATTAGTACTTAAATCTAACTTCTAACTAATATTATACATGCAAAAGTTTGTGACGATGGATGGATGGATGTTTGTTACGCTTTCACACAAAATCTACTGAACGGATTTGGATGAAATTTGGTACACAGATAGTTTATCACCTGGATTAACGTATAGGATCCCGGTAATATATTGTCATTGGAATTTTTTTTCAAGTTCAAGGCAAAAACTGCTAGCTGTTTGTAATTTTCGAACTACTTAAGATAAAATTCTGTTGTAGCCCGCGAAATTCAAAATTTCTTGCGTTTTTTGCAATTTGCAGGCCATTGCTAGGTTGTGTGTTGATTAAAATATTGATCGCGGCTGTAAGACGTATGTAGTTACAGAATTAATAATAATAATATTCCACAACTATCACACAACGCCATCTAGTCCCAAGCTAAGCAGAGCTTGTGTTATGGGAACTAGACAACTGATAAATATGATTATATATTTCTAAAATACATAAATATTATAGATAAATTACACCCATTTAATTATAATCAACAAAATCATCAATACAACGCTCTAAGTTCATAAAGCTTCAGGAATGACTTTTTATGTTATTTTTTTGTTCCTGAAGCTTTATGAACTTGGAGGGTTGTATTGGTGATTTTGATGATAATAATTATGTAACTACATACGTCTTACAGCCGCGATCAATATTTTAATCAACATACAACCTAGCACTGGCCTGCAAATTGCAAAAAACGCAAGAAATTTTGAATTTCGCGGGCTACCCCGGAGCATCCACCTTAAGGTGAAATTATTATTAGCCCTGCAAAAGATAATCGGGACACAGACAGCGTGAAGCGACTTTGTTTTATTATTTAGTGATTAGTATCTTTATAATATGTATTTGTAAAGATATGCGTATTATAACTATGTACAGACGCCAGGAAGACAACCTAGCCGAATCTGATAAATTTTACTAGTCGAATATTAACCTTTCACTGCTCTAATAAAGTTGAAAATCTATTAAAGTTTGACAGATTGAAGTAGGTTGGTCGGACTGGTGTCTGTACTAGGTATCACTTATCGTTTGTTGGGGTCAAAAGCAACAATGAAAAATGGTAAACAAACGTAATTTTTACTACGATAACACTATCTAATCAAGGTGTTCAAGTTGAAAAACGTCACTCATCCCGTTTATAATAATACGTGGAAGGGGGGAAGGGGGCGAAAAGCCAAAACTGAGTGCCGAAACTTCTTTGTTAAACTCACAAGGAGTAGGTGCGGGAACAATGTGTTGCAAATGCTTTGTCCTAAGATATAATAATAATAATATTCCACAACTATCACACAACGCCATCTAGTCCCAAGCTAAGCAGAGCTTGTGTTATGGGAACTAGACGTAGACCATCACAGAACAGATTCTGTGTAGACAACTGATAAACTTACATATAAATTACACCCAGACACAGAACAAATGATCATGTTCATCACACAAACATTTGTCCTGGGTGGGAATCGAACCCACGACCTTCGGCATAGCAGTCAGGGTCACTAACCACTAGACCAACAGGCCTGTCAAATTATGATACATAGATAGGGGAACAGTGTATAAGACGGGGAAGCGAGGTATGATGGGAAATCACACCTTAAGGTAAACTTAACACAATACTAACGTATCACAAGCGCCAACAGGACGCTACGCGACTACGCGATTTCTTAATGGCCGCTTGCAAATGACGACCTGATGGCGCTTGCACTACGTTAGTGTTGTGTTAAGTATGCCTAAAGAGTGTATGTCCCCATTATACCTCGCGATTATTAGCGTCCCCGTCTTATACGCTGTTCCCCTATAGGATATAGATATTCGAGATTCTCACGTAGAAACTGATGCGCAGTTACTAAGGCCTTTTTCTTAGCGTGGCAAAATCATCAAATGAGTCCTCCCGCCCTGGGCGGGACAGGAGGGACTGTCAGACTTGTACTGACTAAAATCCACGGTGTTCCTTCAATAGCCCTTTATGTACCAGGGTCACGGTTACCGAGTGAGACAATCCCGCGACCCCGACAGAAGTTACCAAGGCCTCAAGTCTGCTATTACAATAGTGTCAGAATGGTCTATCATTTATTTCGTAATTGTTGATTTTAACAAATTTGGTAATCTACTAATATAATGGCGTCATTATGACTTTCCAATGGTCAACCATTGACACTCCATTGAAAGAAATGGCATAGAATAGTAATCTCGTACAAATATTTTTGAACAGTACCCCTAGCACGAATATTTGAAGGTTTCGTCTCGCCACCGTATCGTACCGTCGATACAATAACGGCATACAACGAAAGTCGGAAGCACGAAGCACTTTCGAATTAGTACCGAGGGCGCGATACGAAAACGTTGGTGACGTCATACTAACGTAAATAAGGATGAATGTTTCGTCCAGAAACTGGATTTTTGTTAGAAAATTAGTGATTTTAGGGCATTTAAAATTGTAATACTGTTCAATTTATGACGCAATACAAAGGAACTGCAGAAACAGTTAATATTCCGTTAGATAATAATTAAAATAATTACTAAAACGTTGTGTTTGATTTGACTGCGTTCCTAAACGAACGTCTGTCATACTGGCACAAATAAAAAGCCATGAAAAAAATTTGATTTAGAAAAAAAGCTTGTGTCATACCTAATGTCTATATTGTCAAATCTGTCCGCTGTCAAGAGGTTTCAAATCAATATTCAATGATTTTGTTGTTATAGTTCGTTATTTTTCTGTAAGCTATTCCAGTAAACTGAGATAACTAAACGGAAGTATTCTTACTGGAGTAAATAAGTAATTGACACCCTGATCAAGAAGGTCTGTTAACCGGTTGAACAGAAGGATCCCCCACGATATTCAATGATGAGACGAGGCTCTCGTTTGGAAATTCGGCGAAGAGCTTGAATGAGAAGACAGTACTTCTCCATAAGGCTTGCATTATGAAGAAATTCCTATCTTTGAGGTCCTAAATAACTAACTAATACATTGAACTGTGGTCCATAATAAAATGTTTATTTTGTATTTTTAAGTGTGAATGTTTTAAATCCATAGTAGTCAATTCAAATATGAGTTTGTTTGTTCTTTCACGTTATATTGCTAGACCGATATTGAATAACACAGAGTACCTTAGTGCGGCCATGAGACGATAATAGGCTAAGGAGCATATTTTGTCATGGTATTTAATGAAAAATGTATTGTAAAAATAAAGAAAAACTTTATGAATGTTCTGTGTTTGATGATTTTATTTATTTTATTAATAATGACAATAATATCAATCAATGAATCGAGCAATGATTGAGAAGCAACATGATAGGTACGGTTGCTAAAAGATCTATGTAATCCTGTCATGTCAAGTGCTTATTTTTTGTGAATTATGGCAGCATAAATAGAAAAATATCATATTATTATAATAAATATTGGAGCACACATTCTTCTTCTTCTTCAACCTTTAGTCACCCAATGCTGAGTGTAGGTGTCTTCCAAATCTTTCCACTGCTGGCGGTTTTGTGTTATGGCTATCCAGTTTCTTCTGGCCACTTTAACAAGATCGTCTGTCAACCTAGTCGGTTGTCTCCCTACATTCCTCTTTCCCGTTCGTGGTCTCCACTCCAACACTTTCCTTCCCCATCTTCCATCCGGTCTACGGCATATATGGCCCGCCCACTTCCACTTTCTTTTTGCTATCACCCATGCTATGTCTAAAAGTCTCGTTCTTCTACGAATTTCTGTGTTTCTCAACCGGTCGTAGAGAGAGATGCCCAACATGGCTCTTTCCATAGCTCTCTGAGTAACTTGCATGCGGTGGATTATAATATGCTTGGTGAGCGTCCAAGTTTCAGCACACATTCATATTATAATAAATATTGGAGCACACATTCATTTTCTAACAAAATACTACAACACAATCACTTTAATTATAATTTTATCCATACAATAAACCCCGACGAATGTTTTCTCACTGTCAAATTTGAAGTGAATAAATATTCGTAAAACTCGTAAGCCAGCCTTCGACAGTTACGAAACTATCCGTCATATTTTGTGTTCGTGCTTGCTATCTTCATACAAATGGCTCAAATTACGTTTCGAATGAAGTATGAAGACGATACGAAACTTACACGTATTTTTTCGTGCTCTCAAAATTAGTTCAATTTACGCTCACCAGAGGCGCTGTTCAAGTTCCCATACAAAATGCTTTCGGAGACGATACGAATATTTTTTCGAAAGTGATTCGTGCTCGAGGTACAGAACCTATTTACTATTTTGCTATTTTTGATTGTTCATAATATATTTTTGAAGTCTGAAGAGCCAATATATTAATAAACACGATTGTACAGGGACAGACATAGCGTACCTAGCTATCATTCCAAAAAAACATAATTTTAGTTTGATGATTTGAATATTATTTCTAAATTGACACGAACAAAGCCGTGGGCTTGAGCTAGTTTATAATAACGTGAGATTAGACACAGCCCACATTTCGGATATTCGCAAACAGCTGCAATTGAAATTCACAGGACACATCACAAAGCTTAACTTACTCGCTGGCAGAGATTAAAATTAAAATTTCAGTAGTGCTCTCTGAATTATTTATGGTACATAAATATGGACATTGTGCAATTTCTACTCCTATAACAAGGCATTTCTAAATAAAGACTGGATTTAAAAACATTCGAATGAAATGACGAAACGCCTTGGTGTCAATTACTTGAATAATTACTTAGATTCTTTATATTGTGTATAATTTCCTAATTACTTGAAGATATGCTTATATTTCATTAGGTGCGTACACACAGAGCGCGCAGCCTCGCGAGGCATTTGCTGCGCGAGGAAACTGACAAGCCAGGCTGCTCACTCTGTGTGGACTCGTCTATTGTTTTTCGACCGAGGCACGAAACAATATACGCGAGCAAAACAAAAGCCGACACTGGATGGCTCGGGCGCTCGGTCGCTCGACCGCGACAGCGCTGTCACTAGCCTCGCCCGAGACACGTCCACACCAACCGAGCTGCTTCGCGCGGAAAATGCCTCGCGAGGCTGCGCGCTCTGTGGGGACGCACCTATTGATTACTAGCGACTCGCCCCGGCTTCGCTCGGCACTAATTTAATAACTCTTCATCGAGAATCACTTTTCCCATTGCTGAAAACGTGTGAGTTTAACGCGAGTAGGAGCTCATGCCAGCCTAGTTATTTTATACCATGTAGTCAACATCATCATCAGCCTATAAATGTTCCCACTGCTGGGACACAGGCCTCCTCTTTATGTGAGGGAGAGGCCCAGTGCGGGTTGGTAGATGTCACATGTCTTCGAATTTTTGGTTCTAGGAAATGCCGGTTTCCTAGTGATGTTTTTCTTCACTGTTTTGAGAGCAGTGGTGATGAAACAAATTACACAAAGTAATTCACCTGGCTGGGTTCGAACCCACGACCTACAACTCGTAAGTCGAGGCTGATACCTCTGGGCCACCACTGCTCATCCGCCTACTACCATGTAGTGATAATATTAAATTGTATATTTTTCGTGATTACTGGACTGTACCGATCATCATTGGACCATAAATCCTCACAGATATTCCCCGTTCGCACCCGCCTAGACAAGTGATCGGCGCCACGGTAATATTACACACACGGTAGCTACACTCAGCGGGCCATCAACGCCCTCCGAATCCAGTATAATAACGCGTTCAGGGTGCTGGTGGGGCTCCCACGCTATTATTGTGCATCTGCCATGTTTGCGCACGCGCACACAGACAGCTTCCACACGGTGCTGCGGCGCCGAATCGCTTCACTGATGTTCCGTACGCGTGGGAGCTCCAACACCATCCTGAAGGTGCTCAATGACAAGTTTGACAGCCCCCTTCTGGGGCACTGGGTTCAAGTACAAGTGCGTGTGCCCGGGGCCTCAGAGGGCGGTAAATACCTAAATTAAGTTCATTTCTTTTTTTTTTTAAATGTAATTTTATAATTTTAATTTCAAATTATTTTTATATTATTTCAAATTATGTGTTATATTGTTTTATTAGATTTTAATTGATTTCTTTTATTTTATTTGTATTTAATTGTTGTTTTACTATTATTTTTGCGAATCGGTAATTTGTCATTTTATTTTATTTATTTAATTTTCTGGCATATTGCCTGAAATAAATAAATTTTACTTTTTATTTTATTATCATTATTACCGTGTCGTCGCTCTCAAAGTTTTTATATTTCTACAACTTTTTTTGCGCTTTTCATTAACAGTATTCTTATTAGTTTAGTGGCTTTGTATATCAGACTCATAATGTTTTTGCGATAATGTAGCTATACAGTCCATTAAAAATAATATTGGTATAGGAGCGACGAGAGTGTAAAAACACCTTTGTATTGTATATGTACCGGTTTTCACGGAATATTCTACATTAAAAACTTAATAATTACATACTCAACATTTTTCTTTGAACTTTATTCTAGGATCTCACAGAAAAAAAAATCGCACAATTAGACGTCATAATTATATTCCATTATTATTCAGTACACGTTTCTCTTTACATAATCTCTAGTTATTGGAACCAATATTACGTGAGTACATAATGTGTTCTACCGCGAGCTGCCAGTAAAACGTAGTCTGCGGTTTTGACGCATTAACGTCGATAGCAATAATAAATGCTACATTGTTACGTAATTAAATATTTACAACTCGTACCTGCCAATAAACAAAATTGTCTTTACAGGCAGTGGTTAGATTCCGCCCGGGAACACTTCAAACTTCCGTGATGGGAGATTTTCATGTCTTTTCAATAGGGCATACTGTTATAATAAAAGCTCGTGACTCCTTAGTAGGAAAAGGGACTATTAATGATTAGCCACTCTTCTTTTCTAATAAAAAACGTTTTATTTACTTTAAAAATACATAGGTAGGTGATAATTTAAACTTAACTTAATTAACTAACCAAATAATAATGTAAAAAAAACTAACGAAGAGCGTCAAAAAATTCATCCACATCGCTGTCAACGGGAAAAGTGCCCAGAACGCTGGCAACATTGTCACGTTGGTGGCAATGCTGATTCTTTGACCAAGAAATAGGCCAGCCCTCTGGTCACTAGGAGGAGGCGGGCTGCGAGAGAGAGAGGACAGCGTCCTCCCTCCGCCCCAGCCGCAGTGGTAGACGCCCACGGCGTCGGACGTCGCCGGACGATCTCCGGCCACCGTAGGCGCGAGCATGCGGGCGGCGAGTAATGGGCAACTCGCCGCCCGACCATGGACCAGGCCCGGTTCGACGGCGCGTTATGTTCCACGCGCGCCTCAAATAGCGTCAGCAAGATGACGGGGCCCGCCTCTAGAGGGCCAAAGCCTGCCGGGGTCGCGGGACTTATTCCATTACCGTGACCCTGGAACGTAAAGGGCTAATGAAGGACACCGTGGATTTTAGTCAGTACAAGTCTGACAGTCCCTCCCGCCCTGCCCTGGGCGGGAGGACTCATTTGATGATTTTACCATGCTAAAAAAAACCCTCTGGTCACTTGAAGAGTCGACAATACGTTTGCCATAGACCAAACTCCCACTCGCCCACAGCCAGCAGGTCTCTATTCTAATAGTTTAGTTGCAGGATCCAAGATAGTTAAATTCAATTTCCGGGATATGTCGAGCTTCATTGTCTTGACATTTTAATATTGACAATTAATTGACATGTAACTCTGGTTATTCGAAAAGCAAAAAAACTTTTTCAAAAAAAAATGTAACCGCCTTCAAAAACAACCACAAGAAAAACGGTAAAAAAACTTTTCTTTCGGAAGTCGGTGTCTTTGTTTTCTTTATTTCATTGTCTTTTTTTTGCCACCGACTTCCGAAAGAAAAGTTATTTTGTAGGTTTTTTTACCGTTTTTCTTGTGGTTGTTTTTGAAGGCGGTTACATTTTTTTTTGAAAAAGTTTTTATTTTACTCTTTTTAGTTTAAATATTCAACCAGAATTCTTGTCAAATACAACATGTGCACTAGAATTTTGTAATCCATAAATAACATCGCTCATGTACACAATAAGCTAATAAAATTCCCTATCGCAAAAACTACTGAACCGATTTTGATGAAACTTGCAATATTCCCTAAGTTAAATGATACACAGTACAACAAAAAAAGAATTACTTAAATCGGACTTGTAGTTCCAGAGATATGCGAACTCAAACTAAATCAGTCGATGCCTACTCCTTACTGTTAAGGAGTTGTACCTTCCATCATCAGCTCAGCTACATGAAAGTATGATTACCATACGCAAGTACTTGAATTACTTCATAAAATTTGCGAAAAACGGTGTGTGGGCCTATAAAATTCGAGGGTTGCCCTCGATTTCTCCAGGATCCAATCATCAGATCCCAACTTGGTGACTATGGGACCACCTCAGAAGTACCTCCTTTCGAACAAAGAAAGAATTTTGAAAATCGGTCCACAATTGGCGGAGTAATCGCGTAACAAATATACAAAAAAAAAAACATACCGTCGAATTGATAACCTCCTCCTTTTTGAAGTCGGTTAAAAAGAAGTTTTACGAATAGAGCAACTATTTGAACTTAGGTATTTTTAATAATATGTCTAAGGATCTATCTAAAGAAGAAAATAAATTCATTATTATTCATTGTTTATTAACACGGTAAACAACAAACACAAAAAACGGTAAAAAAAAACAATGATGTCATAGGTACAGATGTACGTGATACAAAATTATTGCCTCCATTTAAGGCATTAAAATAATTTAATTGTTTTTGATTCTTACTAACTACTTAACTATTATTTGCACAATTGGTTTTTCTTTCCTTGTCATAAAACATGTCAGATTCTTAATATTTTTTTTTGTTACAAGATGGATAGCAACACATCACAATTTAACTTAATATTCAAAATGGATGTTATGTACACCATTGTTACATAAAAGTATTAACGGGCAAATTCACAATCAAAATTTGCGGTTGAACTGTCTCAGCTCTATGTACTCACAGTAATTTGAAAATCTATTTAATATTTCTTGGTACAAGCAGAACATCAACATTGCCCAGTTTAACATTAAGCGGGTCATGAGCGAATTCAATTTTCACATTTGCTTCATTGGATTTAACAGTGAAATGGCGTAACACATGCACCATACCCGCAACTATCTGTAACTTGGCATACCTGGCGCCGATACACGTCCTGTTGCCCATGCCGAACGGCATATAGATGTCGTCGTTCACCACCCTGTCCTTTGAGAATCGCTCCGGATCAAACACGTCAGGGTTCGGATAGATTTCTGGATCATTCTGGATGTCATAAATAGGAAGAAACATTTTTGTTCCTTTTGCTACCTTGACTTTACCGACAGGTAGCTCAGTGTCTTGACAGCATTGTCTTGTCAACAATCCAATAGGGGGGAATCGTCTCATTCCTTCACTTATCACCTTGTCCACATACTCCATCTCATTAATGACATCGTATGTTATATTGTTCTTGTGCTTCTCAAAATGTTCGTCTATTTCTTGATGAACTTTCTCTAATATTTCTGGGTGACGACAAAGAAGAGTAAACGTAGAGAACATGGCATTGGCGCAAGGTTCAACGCCAGCAGTGAAGAAGAACAAAGCCTGTGCCGATAATAATCCGGTCGTGGGTTCCATCTCGTACCCTGTTACTTTGTCCTTCATAATGCCGTTCTTCTGTATACTCAAAGCTATATCTGCAAAGTCGTGCCTCTTGACTCCTTCCTGTTCTCTTTTTTTCATAACAGCATTTATTGAACCAATGAAAAAGTCTTCATACTCTTTGAACAACGAAATTCCCAACATCCCTGAAATCTTTGGACTAAGACTGAATATTACGAATTTCAGCTTGTTCCGCCAATTTGTTTGAGACAAATTTTCAGCCATCTTGAGGAACGGAGATTCAAAGATTGATTCTGTTCCAATTCCGAAGATTGCCCCACAAACAGCGGCGTTGTTGAACATCATTAGTGTGCTGTGGAAACCACCTTCCCATTTCTTGGGGTTGTTTTTCAAATAATTCACAAAGTCCTGGGCGCATTTGTCCATGATGTAGTACATGTTCTTTAATTTGCTTGCCGTGAACAATGGGGTCATACTTTGCCGCATCAGCTTCCATCTGGGGCCATTCATTAAAGTAATATTGTCAGTCAATTGGTCACCATCAACACTTTCGATTCCTCGATGGTAGAAAGCTTGGAAGTCGCCAGATAAAACATGTTGCACATTTTTCGGGTTAACGACGAATAAAGTAGGTGTTGTAATTTGACCGACGCCAACAGCGGGTTGATCTCTGTGTTTCTTGTACAGCTTCCCGAAGTGCTCGAAGAGTGCATTTTTGGATACGAGGAAATCCCAAAACGGTCCCATTACTTTGTTTTCGCTGTAAAATGTAACTCCACGTGCTTTCCAGTAGTTTTCATTGCGTCTGCCTAACAAGTACCAACCTAATAATAAGGCTGTTAAAAAGAAAATTAATGGTAAAAACAACATTTTGCACTTATAAAGACTACCGATTGGTATTTGGCGTGATATGTAAATGTATAAAATAAATAATTTCCTCTCGTTATATATCTTAGCTAGCGCCTGTTATCAGTAATTTATTGTTTTGACTTTGGTTATTTATATCATCAATTCATCGTTACGCAGCACGGTTTTTTTTTTCTTGTTGTAGGTATCTTGTGACTCGACAATATTTATCTGCAGTGTTTCGTAAATCTGGCTGCGCCCATGTTTCTATAATGGGTGGAGTGGAAGGAACTGTCAGACTCGTACTCACTAAAATCCGCGGTGATCCTTCAATAGCCCTTTATGTTCCAGGGTGACGGTAAACTGGTAAGGTCGCGGGACTGCCCGCGACCCCGGCAGTCGATTCGATCGTGAATTACCTACGTCTTCCGAATGCCCGCGCCAGCTGTGCTTATAAATCTGTTTACGTGAAAAGGCATTCTCTCGTTTGACTCCAATTGTACCTACTGATACTACTAAAAGCAATGAAGTAGAAGCGCGGTGAGCCTGGTGGCCTACCATGACGTCTTCAAGCGAGTGTACTGAGGGAACGAGATGGCGATAGACGACTAGCATAGCTCCGTCTCTTTCCCACAGCGTGCAGCGGAACTACTCTCGCTTTAAAGATGGCCGGTTCGCGCGCGAGACCGCGACAGGAGACCGCGACAGGAGACCGCGACAGGAGACAGCGACAGGCGACCGCGACAGGAGACAGCGACAGGCGACCGCGACAGGAGACAGCGACAGGCGACCGCGACAGGCGACCCCGACCGGCGACTCCGACACTACTTAACATTAGGCAATGTATGAGCGGCAGTTAGCGAGCGAGACAGCGACAGGAGACAGATCTATACGGTAAACAATCTCCGGTCCCGGGCCGTGTCGCGGTCTCCTGTCTCGGTCTTCTGTTGCGGTCTCGCGCGCGAACGACCTGGTAGGCCCCCAGTGCTTTCGTCGCGATAATGTCGAAGCTTTCTTTGTAATAAATAAAACTTAAAAGGCGATGTGACTTTCCATGAAAATTTTGGGCATAAGGATTTAATTTGGGGTCACGAGACTGTCTTATTAGGTAACCGTGACCCTGGAACGTAAAGGGCTATTGAAATATCACCTTGGATTTTAGTCAGTACTAGTCTGACAGTCTCTACCGACCCGCCCTGGATGGGAGGACTCATTTGATAATTTTACCACGATAAAAAAAGGCTTTCATTTCTAGATCTTTGATTTCTTTAACTAGTCGAAGAGAAAAGTACTTGCTCCATGAGAAATACTGGCATATTACCACCGGCAAGTCGTCATCGGATAATAAATCAATCAACAGTGTTATTATGGGTTCACGAGAAATAGTCCTATGACAGACAGTCGGACAGACATGACATCGATGACTTATAATCGTATTAACCTAAACTTTATCAATAAACACAATCACGTGCTTTATACATATAAACAAACATACCTAAAATAAATCAAGCGTAAATGCTTTGTTTACGTACTTTTTGCATTGTCATTATTAGTAGTAATTTAGTATAAAAATATACTATCTACGCACATGTTACTTGTTACTATCCGAAGTTTGCACGATGACTGCGCCTTTTAGTGACCATATTATTTAGGGACTCATGTCAATACTTCGCTATCAGAAATTTTGATAATCAAACACCAGAAAATCGTCGAGACAATGAAGCTCGATGTGTTCCGGAGAATGTATGTAACTGTCTTGGATCTTGCGACAACATTCATCATCTCCCTAACCTTTTATTGGGGTCGGCTTCCAGTCGTACCAGATGCAGCTGAATATCATTTTTTTTTTCATGGAGCGACTGCCTATCGGACGTCCACAACCCAGTAACTGGGCAATACGATACCCCATGGTAAGACTGGTTGTCAGACTTATGAGCTTATGACTAACAGTAACGATCTTTGAATCTACAAAATAACAGCCGGAACCAATGGCTTTACGTGCTTTCCGAGGCACGGAGGAAACTCACCCATCCACAGACCAGTCTCGGCAAGCGCAACAACATTAATCATAAATAATCGGACTAGAAACCTCGGAGTAATCGTTGTACATACATAACAAAAAAATACATGTGGCACTCGGAGACTGCCGCGGTGAAGCTATTGCATAACTTGTACACATAATTTGTGGTGCACTACTGTAATAAAGAACTTCTTTGTTGTAGGAGAATTTTATAAGTAGGTTTCATTGTGAAAACTCCTTTTGTAGCTGGCCGTTTAGAATCAGTAAGAAAAAGTAAATTGTTTTTATGACTTTTTATGACGGATATTTTTATGATAGCCGAAGTCTCCCGAACTGAAACGATGTTAGACGATGCGTGGTGTCAGGTTTTTTCCTTAGGTTTTTGGTTTTTTTTTGATACGGCCGCGCCCGCCGCGCCGCGCTCAGAGCCCGCGATAAAAGCCATGCAATAGCTTAAAAAAAATACCGACTGAATTGAGAACTTCCTCCTTTTTTGAAGTCGGTTAAAAAATAGTGGAGCAGTAGGAAAATACGAAGTTTCCATTTCATTCCATAGCAAGCAGGGACAACGAAACAAAGTCGAACGGCACAAAAGGATACATCTGCTAGAAGACGAAAAGATAACAAACAAACTTTCGCATTTATAACATTAAAAAAAATTAAAATCATCGAATCACAGGGCAGGTCGGGGGGGACTGTCAGACTTGTACTGACTAAAATCCACGGTGTCCTTCACGTCACAGTTACCTGATAGTCCCGCGACCCCGGCAGGCTTTGGGCCCCGTCTATCACTTCCAAGCGTCGATCAAGCCCAGGTTCAGTAAGTGATATCCAATTTAAATCTAACAGCATCATAAAGAACCTACGCTCACCAATTGAATCGCCAAAGCGGTATTCGGAAGTTAGGTAACGGGTAACGCCTGCAATTTGCATCCATTGCCGGCAAAGTGTGATAAGTACTCCCGAGATTTGTTTGTCGGTTCAAAGTGAATGAGTAATTAGTTACTGAAAGGTTACTGCCTAACAATCGAATTAATCTGCCTCTATTATTATTATATGCGAATGTTTGTGATGTATGGATGTTTATAAATAATTACTCCTTCACACAAAAACCGCCGAACGGTTTTGAATACACAGATTGTTTAGGTATAACTGGAATAACAAACACCACGGATGAATAGATAAAATCCGAGGAGCTCTAGACATTTCTGATATAATTATGTATTTTTAAAATAGGCATAAAGTGGATAAATTTTGATTTTCATGTCAACAATACAACTAGCGACATCTATCGAGTGATGGGCGAACTAAAATCAAAGTTCTGCTTCGCAATTAAAAATTGCCATGGTTTAAAAACATAATAATAAATCCATTAATTGTTGTTGGTCAGAAAGCCCAAATGAAAGTCAGAAAAAAAAATTTTTTTTCATTCAACACCCGACTGGTCGGAGGTACCTCCTTTTTCAAAGGAGTATCAAGGAACTTTACACCTTGTTAAACTTACCCTAGAGGTATAATTTTTAAAGTGGTTCAAATATGTGTCATATCCATACGGCAGAAGATTTTCTGTGAAAACAAAATTAAAATAATCGTTTCCAGTGAGAAATAATATAATATTATGTTGCAAACTTGAAAGTCATTTAAAATGAGGAGATAAGAAAACCATTTTGTTGCTTAAATACAAAATAAAATGTTTGTAAAACGCTTAGAAATACAGCAACTTGTCCATAATTAAACAGGATCATCATTATCTGTCCAAACATTGTTCACTGTCTCATTATAATGCGGGAGCTTTTGTCTCTATTATATTAATTAGACATCAGACTGACGCATAGAGTGTTTGCGAACAAAACAGTACTGAATACATTAGTTATTAGCACAACAAATATTATTCTATTTTGTTACAATGAACATAGGCATCGGACATGTTGTTTAGTGTTGTTTGTGAATAGTCACGTGACGACCACGTTATACTTATTGGAATAATTTATAAGCTTATACTTTTTTTATCGTCGTAAAATCTTCAAATGAGTCCTCCCACCCAGGGCAGGAGAGACGCTCAAACTTGTACTGACTAAAATCCACGATGTCCTTCAATAGCTCTTTACGTTCCGAAGTCACGGTAGCTCGTTAGGCCTGCGACCCCAGATAAGCTTATGCTTGCAGTTCTACACGTAGGGTGTGACTTCAATAATTGTCACAGATACTTCCGCGATAAAAATTGGATGTGTCATCCATGTTATAAAGAAGATCGGCAATTTTCCTCCTAATTTCAAAAGCGGTCATCATTGAAAGTATTTAAATTATATGAAGCGATTACAAGACTTTCTTTTCCATGTATTTTCTCTAAATTAGATATCAAATTGCACAAAGTGCATGCATATTTCTCCTGTTTTTACTTAAAAAACAGGAGAAATATAAATTGGTTAAACGTTTTTTTTTTTTGTAGAATTAAACGTGAAACGTGTTAACACCGTAGTTTGAAGCTTTCAAACTATAGATAATACTTTTTTCTTAATGTCTTTTTCATTTTTTAACAGCGACGCCAAAAGAAGAGAAGATCTTGACACTATTTAAGTTTTTACCGAACCTTTCCAGGTGGGCTAACATACGCGGTCATGAGAAAATTCGAGATGGGATGAGAAATATTGTCACTCTCGATCATTTTCTCGCAATTCGCAACATACGCGCCACGAGAGAGAATTATCACGTCGTGAGATATCCCTTTCATGACGAAACGTCAAGTTTTATTTTTAAATGAAAACACTGATAATCATGTGTGTCTATGGTGACTAAAGCTACCCACACACAACAAATTGAACGAATGAAATGTGAAACAAGGCCAAAAGACTTGTTGTCAAGTTCATTAAATTAAAAAATAAAAATGTTTTTTCTCTTTTGCGAATATGAATAATGACAAGGATAGCACTATTGTCAATTTTGAACCGGTGGCTTTACCGAAACGTCACAATCAATTAACATTCATGTCTGAAGTCCGGTTGTGTTTTTGTTTTTGTTTTGTGTGTGTTGTCTGTTTGAAATGGCATTTCAAAAGAAAACGTAAGTAAATTTGCTAGTTCTTGACAGTATAGTTGTGTATTTGTGATCGTACGATTGCTTGCATTTAATATTTATATTCGTAATCTTAGTACATTCGTATACTATTATTGTTTTAGCGTCAGAAGTACCAAGGCACAGATAAAATATCTGTGCCAGTATATGGCAGAACATGCCGATTTTGCCGCCGGCGACTTTAAGACCCCTCAGGGTGCCGCAGTTATGGAGCGGCAGTGGCTGCGACTTAAAGAGGCACTGGATGAGATCGGTCCAGCTAGGTCTGTCGACCAGTGGAAAGTGGTAATTAAAGTTTTACTTATTTATTTGACTGAATTATAGTCTTATATAGTCCTCCCGACTGCAACCGCTCACGGTGGCCGATCTAATTGAAATCAACTGTGCGGGTTCATTGTTTTCAGTAATATGCATTGCATAAGACGGTCGGAGACTCTCCTACTTCACTCTAATTTAATCCTAATTCCAATGGGACAGCAGATCGACCCACCTTTTATTAGTATTCTACTAAACTTTGCACATATAATTCCTGTATCGCAGTGGCCAGTTTTGCTCACAAGATATTTTTGTAGCCCTGCCATCTAGTAATTTCTTAAATCAATAGAACCCACTGTTTGTATTACAACAAATTAAAATTTTCAGTGCTGGCGTGACCAGAAGAGGAAGGCGAGGGTGGAAGGGGGTGCTTTAAATAAAGCCATGACAGCAACACAACAAACATTTGTTTATCACAGAAATTACGATTTAGGACAATCAATAGAGTACCACATTTAATACATTACCTATTGTAGATGGATGTTAAAAATTGGTCCAAAAAGCTGCTTATGGTGGTTTGGGCCTGGCACATGGAATGGTCTTGTCCTAGTTGGCGCTGGTAGCCACCATTAGCTAGTAGCTGAATGGAACATAGGACCTAAAACAATGATTTTATCCATTGAATATGGTGTATTTCCTAAGAATACAATACAATAAGTATAGCGGTAAAACCACCTCAACTGAAAAAAAGCCTGATATTGAATAAAATGAATGTCGAAATTTCAAAATAAAAGTGAGGTTAGAATCGACTTTTGTTTTGGTTATAAATTTAAGCTAGGTATTTAGGAGAGATATGATGTAAGTAGGTTTTTTTTTTTTTTTTTTCTTCTTCGTGCATCTTGCAATCAGTCCACCGACTATGAGCAGATTTGTTGAGTGAAAGTTTTTCAGGTGGAGAAGTTTCTCATTAGAAACGCCTTCCATATTTGAATATTGGCTCAATTATTGTCGCCGAGATCCAGGGTCCTGCGTCTTTTCAGTCGATTCATGCAATCGGGTAGGGTAAGTTGGACAGCCAACTGGTTTGGATGGTTCTCCAGTCTACTTTTGTATTTCTTGGAGAGCTTGCTTATTTCGTCCTTTACAGTAGGAATTTTTAGGTATTCGTGAACCTCTGAGTTCTTTATGAACCAGGGTGCGTTACATATTTGTTTCAAGATGTAGTTTTGAGCTCTTTGAATTTTGTTGATGTTAGAGACGCAAGTGGCTCCCCACAATTGAATTCCATAGGTCCAGACTGGTTTCAAGACAGATTCGTATATTAGGAGCTTATTATCAATGGACAGTTTGGAGTTTCTTCCCAGTAGCCAATAAAGACCTCTGTATTTCAGGTTTATTTCATTTCTTTTGTGTTCAAGGTGTTTCTGCCATGTCAGTCGACGATCCAGGTGCATCCCTAGATATTTAACGGAGTCGCTTTGAGGTAACTGTCTGTCTCCCAATCTTACTGGAGGACATGTTCTTCTTCGCAGTGTAAATGTGACCTGAATGGATTTGTTAACGTTTGCCTTAATTCTCCATTTGTTAAGCCATACGTTTATATCATCGAGACTACGCTGAAGTATTTCAGAGGCAAGCTCTGCCTGTCTGCTAGAAGCCAACAGTGCCGTGTCGTCTGCATAGGTGGCGATGGTGACTCCAGGTGTTTGCGGTAAGTCTGCAGTAAATATGGTGTACAGAACTGGTCCAAGTACCGAGCCTTGCGGAACTCCAGCAAGTATTTCGTGGAATGGTGATGTGCATTCAAACTCTTTAACTTGAAATATTCTACCGCAGAGATAGGATTCCAAGATTGGGTAGAAGGTATGTGGTAAAAGTAATTTAATTTTGTAAAGGAGGCCCTTGTGCCACACCCTATCAAAGGCCTGTTGTACATCCAAGAATGCTGTAGAGCAGTACTCTTTACGCTCAAGGCTATCACTTATTACTCTGCACACTCTGTGAATTTGCTCGGTGGTTGCGTGATCGGGTCTAAATCCGAATTGGTGCCCTGGAGTTACTGAATTTTCGTCTATTGCGTAGGAGAGTCGACGCAAAAGCACTTTCTCTAGCACCTTAGACATTACTGGCAAGAGGCTTATGGGCCTATAAGACGACACTTCATTAGGTGGCTTTCCACACTTATGGACCATAATCACCTGGGATACTTTCCAAAGTGCAGGGAAATATCCTACTCTGATAATGCAGTTGAACAGGGTTGTTAAGTGTACTATTGCCTTTCGCGGTAGTTCTAATAAGACTTTCTTATCGATGAGATCATAACCGGGTGTTTTTTTGTTATCCATTTGCTTGATGGTATTCATTACCTCTCCTGGTGTTACCACTTTTAGAGGCAAGTCCAGTTGAAAATCTTGTTGCAGTATATGGTCGATGTCTGCTTCAGTTTCTCCAGGGTTTGGGTCATTAGGAACAAAAACTTTAGCTAGATAGTCACCAAATGCGATTGCTTTTTCTTGTTTGGATCTAGCCCAATTGTTACCATCAAGACGAAGGGGTGGCTTGGGGTTTGTCGCATGGCTCATATTTTTACACGCTTTCCAGAGGGAGTAATTCGAGTTAGCTGTAGCTGTTAGGGTTTGAAGATTTGCTTCGACTGTTGCATTTTCGGTTTCTTTTATAGATTGTCTGAGGAACTTGCTATAATTGTTTAGAGCTCTTTTGTCATCGGGATGTCGGCTGAGGTGCCAGACTCTGCGTAACCTTCTTTTTACCGACTTCAAAAAAAAGGAGGTTATCAATTCGACCCGTATGTATGTAATATTATCAGAACTGCCCAGTTTTCATATATGTTAGTCTATATCAGCGTCTGAACAAATGTGCCAAATTTCATAAGTGTATGTATGTATGTATGTATGTATGTATGTATGTATGTATGTATGTATGTATGTATGTTTTTATGTTTGTGCACGCATATCTCCGGAACTATAAGTTCGATTTAAGTAATTCTTTTTTTGTTGTACTAGGTATTGTTCAACTTAGGGTACACTGCAAGTTTCATCAAAATCGGTTCAGTAGTTTTAGAGATATGGATTTTTTTATCTTGTGACGGATTACAAGATTAGTGCATATAGAAAATTTTGTATTTTACAAGAATTTGGGTTGAATATGTAATAAATAAACTAAAAAGGGTAAAATAAAAACTTTTTTTAAAAAAAGTACCGACTTCAAAACAAATACAAAAAAGTTTAAAATAACTTTTCTTTCGGAAGTCGGTGGCTTTGTTTTGTTGTGTCATTGACTATTGCCACCGACTTCCGAAAGAAAAGTTATTTTAAACTTTTTTGTATTTGTTTTGAAGTCGGTACTTTTTTTAAAAAAAGTTTTTTTCCAGTATCATGTCCTTTATTTCACGAACAACATGATTTTGTCTAGTGTTTGTATTTTTCGGCTCTTCTGTACTGCTCCAACAAGCACCCTGAACCAGACGCGTGAAGGTCAAAACAGCATTGTCAATTTCATGTTCGGACTTTAGAGAAATCTGTAGTTGTAGGGAATCTTCTATTATGGAGCGAAATAGATCCCAGTTTGTACTTTGGCGGTACAGTCTCGGCCTACCTTTAACATTTAAGATGTTGACACTTGCAGTTAATATTACTGGAATATGGTTTGAGGAGCCGTCTAAGCAGCTTTCAATCTGGTAGAAAAGTCGGGAAAGTCCCTTCATTATGAAGAAGTCTAGTACATCTGGTAGTTTGTTAGAGTCTGTCGGCCAGTGGGTGGGTTCCGATGTAGCTATTGTTGTTAAGTGGTTATTGTCAACACACTTTTTTAATTCTCTGCCTCTTGTGGTAATCAATCTTGATCCCCAGTGTGGGTGCTTGGAATTCCAATCGCCCCCAGCCACAAAGCGCGGACCAAGGGTTTTGATGTATTCAGTGAAGTGCTGCTCTGTGACTCGATGTTTTGGAGGGCAATAAACAGACGAGACATTGAAGTTGCTGTTCCTGTCCTGGATACTAACGGCGGTGGCTTGGATGTAGTCTGTTCTGAATTGGGGGAGTTCATAATGATCGATGGATGATCGGATTATCACTGCTGTTCCTCCATGGGCAGTTCCATCCGGGTGGTTTGTCGTGTACACATTATAGTTCTTAATGTGTATTTGGCTACTATTGGTGAAATGAGTCTCAGAAACTAGAAGAACATCAAGGTCGTGTATTTTGATCAAGACCTCGACTTCACTTTTGTTGGGAGCTAATCCATTAGTGTTCCATGTAGCTATTTTAATTTTATTTAATTCTTTGATAATTTATTTACTAGTGTTGTCAAGAGCCCTAACATGGTACTCATTTGTTGTAAGATGATATCTATTTTTTCTGATTGTTTGACAAATATTTCTTCTATCTTGTTATATGACATCTGTTTGAAGAGTTCTTGATCTTCTTGTTGGTGTGATTTATTTTTGACAGCATCACTGTATTTTTTGGTGGTGCTGCTGCTGATGTTAGTCACGGCTTCTGGAACCATCTCTGTTTGTTGTTGTGAGCTTTTCAGAAATTGAGTTGAGAGTTTTTTCGGAATCGAGGTGGGTCGCTGCCGAGTTTTCCTAGCCAATATTTCTTTATACACCTCGCATCCCTTGTAGTTAGAGGGATGTGGGCCAAGGCACAGAGCACAGGTTGCTGGAGTGGAGCGATCAGTTTTAGGACAATTTCTGGTCAAGTGTGATTCTGCACATTTCAGACAGCGAGATGGTCTCATGCAGTAGTTCTTTGTATGTCCATACTGCTGACATCTTTGACATTGAGCAATGGTTGTTCTTTTTTTGGGGTCTTCCATAGTAACAATCTGGTGAAAGATATTTCTTATTTGTTTAGCCGCTTTATTATTTGGTCCCGGTTGAAGGTTTACGAAGAATGTTGAGGTGGGTTTTTTGTCGGGTCCAAATTTGGCGTTAATGATTTCCCCTATAACTGTATTTCCAGTTTCCTCAAAAGCCGTTTTAATGGCATCATGTGGAGTTGTGTGATGCAGATTTCTTATAACGAGTCTGTAGCTTCGTTCATCTTTCCTATTAAAGGTGTGGCCTATAAGTCCTTTTTCTTTTTATAAGATGTAAGTAGGTACCAAATCTAATGGTAATTAAGGTTTGTTAAATGCTTTTGGACAACGCTAAAAAAATACTTTTAGTAGGTAAGGCGGTCGTTAGAATAAATTGAGATGAAAATATCAATTGTACCTATTGACTTTTATATTTATATTTTATACTTACCTTTAAATGGGCGGGCAAACCATCCCCATTGCGTGGTTCGAGGTCCACTCGTAGTTTTTCAACTATATATAAAGCCATAGGCTTTGTGATCCGCCACAGCGACTGGAACTCGCTGTCGCGAAGATCGAAAGGATCGCAGACGTCTCGTATGCGCTTCCTTTCGATCCGCCTATTCCACCTCTCCTCGTAAATAGTTAATAAATAATTATAATACGGCACTGCCATTTTTCGCAACACTTTTTATTTTTCTCCAGCTATCTCTTCGAACAGAATGATCGACGACAAATGAATCTAATCTAAATGTCAAAACTCGATTATTTATGAGAAAATATGGCGCCTATGTTGCAGTTTGTAGAGAAAATTTCTCGAAGTCTACGTTTGACAGAACGACATGACAAAATGTAGTGCAATGTTACCGACAGTCGAGAAGTCGAGATATGTCATCTCACCTCGAAAAAATGGCGTGAGATAATTATCTCGTGACGTGCATGTTAGCCCTACAGGATAAAAGACATTATGCAATTGCTATGCTATATATAATTACTTAGCCAACTTAATTTAATTGTTCTCATCACAAATGTAGTCCCGCAACGACCACTATTGAAAGATATTCGTATTATATGTGTGTTGAATTCATTGGCTCTATTGGCTCCATAATCCTTCAACGGTCAAAGAGAATCTTACTGAGCATGAATTCTACGCCTCAAAGGCGATACAAAGCTCAACAAGCTACAACAACTAATAGAAAACGTATTGCGAAATGGACTTCATAATATGGTCGATGAGAAGTATTTGATGGATTATTACTGCAAGTTCAGAGATCGATTTTATCAGTTTGATAAATACACCACACTGTGGACACTTACCACAGGCCTGGTCCACAAATTCAAGGTCGCTCAGCCTGCAATAGAGAGAGCAAAGATCAGGGCTTCTCAGTTGGATAGAATTCGGAACGAACCCATTCGCCAGAGAACCAAAGTAACCGACATTGTGCGTAGAATCAGCAAGCTGAAGTGGAAGTAGGCTGGCCATGTTTGGCGACGGACAGAAGGTCGATGGAGCAGACATGTGCTAGAGTGGATACCACGAATGGGAAAACGTAGTGTAGGACGCCCAACGGCAAGATGGGTCTCGATGATTTGTAGAATGTGGCCGGCAGCGGATGGATGCGGACTGTCCAGGACCGGGAGGGTTTTCGCTGTTGGGCTGACAATATATGTAGGTATATAAATACGCCATTAGCCTAGATTTTTTGAATAAACCTTTAGCAAAAGGCGAGCGTTAAATTTTGTTACTGTGTTGACGGTAGGGTACGTGAGTACGTCTGTCGCTTGTACCAATATGTAAACAGTGGCGGATTTGCAGTCCTAGCCGCTCTAGGCCCCTCACCATGTGCCGCCCCTTTCTCAGCAACCATCATAGCTTTAATTATTTACAGAATTTATTGCCCACTTTACACTAATTTAGAAAATTGATTAACGTTAACTGAAAGCAGCTAGTTTATAATACATCGACGCACAAACGGATATCATTGGTCTAGGACATGATTCTGGACCAAATTTTCAAATTTAAAAAAAAATGGATTTTTTTACTTTAGCCTGTTCATAATCGTTATTCTTACCTAACCCAATGAGATTTTTAATAATAAAAAAAAAAACTTTGGAAATAAAAAAAATAGGCAAAACCGACGAAAAATTCCAACACAGTCCAGAATCATGTCAGTCCAGAATCATGTCCTGGATATGGTATCCGTTTGTGCGTCGATGTCCCTAACACTCAGTATACTTATCATTTGGCCGCCCTAGGCCCGGGCCTACTGGGCCTTAGGGCAAATCCGCCACTGCGTGTAACATTGTGTTCTTTATAGCACCATACTGCAATGCTGAAGTCAGCTGAGCGCATTGAGTTGGTCTTTCTCAGTAAAAGCCTAAATTCTTGCGATGAAGTAGAAAACAATAAAAACACTGCTTTCTTTAAAAAAAAGAACTTTGTCCCACCCTAGAAATTAATATCTACTTAATGTTATTTGTGAAATTAATTGCGTATTATTTGTGAAAAATTATGTATGATAAACTATTGACAGTATAGCAACGTTAGGTGTGGGATTTTAGCACTAACAGTAAAACTGTGTGTATCTACACACAGTTTTACTATTTTTTTTACAGCATAACTAGAATTTTGTTTGCAATGAAACATAGTTGTACTTTATTACATATTTATCGTTCTATACAGAAATACTTAATAGTCCTACATGTAATTAGAAATAGTAACTATGTAGTAGTAATTGCAACCTATACTATTTCTCATGTTAATCTGGAGTTTGATCTTAATTGGTAGTAGATTTATTATAATACCAGATACTAACAATTTTGAACAAAACGCTTACCACAGATTGTAGATTTTGTACCTACTGTCATTTATAAATAAAGCTATCTTTTGCGACCGCAGGTGGCATACGACCACGGCTAGCACAATCGGTAAAATGAATAATGTTTTTGTTTAATGCTTTTCAGTGCGCGTTTTTTTCGTAGTCGGGTTTTAGTTATTTTTTTATCTGGGTTATAAACTATCTGCGTCTCATAATATGTTATACAAATCCGTTTACCCTTTTTAGGGTTCTGTAGCCAAATGGCAAAAACGGAACCCTTACAGATTCGTCATGTCTGTCTGTCCGTCTGTATGTCACAGCTACTTTTTGTCGAAAGTATAAGAGCTATCCTGTTGAAACTTGGTAGGTAGATGTAATATGTGAACCGCATTAGGATTTTTACACAAAAATAAAAACTAAATAAATTTTGGGGGTGCCCCCCATACTTAGAATTGAAACTCAAAAATTTTTTTTTCACCAAACCCATACGTGTGGTATCTATGGATAGGTCTTTAAAAATGATATTGAGGTTACTAATTTTATTTTTTTCTAAACCGAACAGTTTGCGCGAGAGACACATCCAAAGTGATAAAATGTGTGTCCCCCCCCCTGTAACTTCTAAAATGATAAGAGAATGATAAAACTAAAAAAAAATATACTATGTAGACCTCAACAAAAACTTCCAACGAAAATTGGTTTGGATGAGATGCAGTTAGCAGTTTTTGAGATATAGTACATTTTTAAAAACCGCAAATATAACATTGCCATTCATACAAACACTATGAAAAACAAAGTTATTTTTATTGTTTGTGTATATGTATTACTTACTAACCTCAATATAATTATATCCCTAATCTATGCTTGCTACTACGGAACCCTTCATGGGCGAGTACGACTCGGCTACTCGGCGACTTGGCCGGTTTTTATTTTTTGACGGCACTTTTGGCGCAGTGGCTTAACGATCGACTGCTGCGCCGCGCGTTGCGGGTTCGTTCGCCGCACTTATCAAATATTTGTATGATATTGTGATATGATGGAGTTAAAGGACTATTCTAATGAATAAATGCAAATTTGTTTTGTACTTGGTTTTTGTACTATTTTTTTAAACTTTAAAAAACTTTAAAACTTTCTCCTCAAAAAAGTCAATTTCGTAGTTAGTGCAATTGTGAACTACGGCGAACAATAAAAAAAATGCGTCAAAAAGTAACAAATACTCATCTACCTATCAATCCTTCCCAATAATCTCTTACATTTTTTTTTATTCGATGTTGTCCCACTATTGTGCAAAGGTCTCTCTCATTATTTAAGCCTGTTGGTCTAGTGGTTAGTGACCCTGACTGCTATGCCGGAGGTCGTGGGTTCGATTCCCACCCAGGACAAATGTTTGTGTGATAAGCACGATCATACAGAACAAATTTTGTTCTGTGTCTGGGTGTAATTTATCTATAATATGTATGTATTTAGAAATATATAAGTATGTTTATCAGTTGTCTAGTACCCATAACACAAGCTCTGCTTAGCTTGGGACTAGATGGCGTTGTGTGATAGTTGTGGATTATTATTATTTATTTATTATTATTATCTCACTCACTTACATTCTTCTCTTTACTAGGCTCTAATAAACGCGTCTAAATCGTCATGCCAGCTAGAGTTTTCGAGGCCTCCCTCGACAACAACGCCCGTCGAGTAGTACTGAGTAACGACTAACTCAGTGATCCCTATGCATTCTATACACATGGCCCGCGCCTAATCCCAAACCCAGACAAGCTCTTAAAACTAATAATAGTTTATTACACTAAACACAATGATAATGAAATAAAAGTACCTAATCCTGATCTATGGTTGGGATCTCGCTTTTTTTTGTTATCGTGGTAAAATTGTCAAATGAGTCCTCCCACCCAAGGTAGAGCGGGAGGGAATGTCAGACTCTTACGACGACGATTAAGGAGGTTACATTTAATTCGAAATTAAGGAAGCAACAAGTTTTTCATTGGCCGATTTCACTACGATACATTTGTCTCACGCGGCTCTGTAGTTTTCTTTTTTATAGTGGTAAAATCATCAAATGAGTCCTCCCAGCGGGAGGGACTGTCAGACTCGTACTGACTAAAATCTACAGTGTCCTTCAATAGCCGTTTACGTTCTGGGGTCACGGTAATTCGTGAGCTTCGTCAGGACGCCGTAACGCCTATCCAGCCTCTCCTGAAAGAGGAGTCTTACCGCCGCGATTGCGGCGTGCCCGGAGCTCGGTTGCGACTGTTGCCCCCTCCATAGTTCCATACTGCCCTGAGATCGCACCGGAGCTCTTCCCACCGCGCCTCAACTTGTCTTGGGATCTCGCTTAGGGATAAAATCCGGAATGAGTACTTACGGCATAAGACCAAAGTTATAGATATTGTCGAAATCTGTAGCAAGCTGAAGTGGAAGTGGGCTGGTCATGTCTGCAGAACCGACGAAATGTGGAGTCGGAAGGTTCTCGAATGGAGACCGCGTGTAGGTAAACGTAGGGTGAGACGCCCCCCGGCAAGATGGACCGATGACCTGAAGAAGGTGGCTGGCAGTGGCTGGATGAAATTAAAAAAAACAGGAGATCGTGCACTGTGGCGCTCCCTGGGAGAGACCTATGTCCAGTAGTGGACTGCAATAGGCTGAAATGATGATGAATCCTATGAAAGATTCTCAACTCATAAATAAAACGAATACCTATTAAGAGGAATAAACACTCTGAATTCAGTGAGGTCCTATTACGTAAAATTTACCCTAAAGACTTTATAATTAGGTAAGTAATCTATCGCACTCACTTATCTTGTGTAGATACGTCTATTTGGTGCTGATAATAGCCCAAGAGCTCGTAAACCCACCGTGTAACGGTTATTCTGTGAGGCTAGTTTGTTTAGAGTTGAATTATAGTATGCTAAGTATAGTAACCGTAACATAGCAGGTTTTAGCCCTGCACTCTTTGTCACTTACAAAAATTGAAAAATAAATTTAGTCCTGTAAACCGGTGCTAACCAGAACCGCCTGTCATTTTTGTTTACTTTATGGTCGATACCTAGTCTATTCTTAGTTAGGGACAAAGTTTTTCTTATTTTTTTTAACTAAAATGTATGGTTGCTGAAGACCACGGCTGAGACCTGCCAGATCATGTCTACTATACTTGGCACACCATAACTCATCATTAAACAAAATTTCTGGTCTTACAGAACAACCGTTACCTGGAGCGTTCACGAACTCTCCGTCTATAAGGGAAGATTCCTATAATTATCACAAATTCGCAAGTTTCAACGAGCACCTTAAGTACTCCTAATAGAGATCAAGTGGCGACTGACTTCAAATTACTTCTGAACGAGTTTGAACTTTAAATACAGTTCCTATCATTGCATTTCAAGAATTGTTCAACGAGTTTGGGTGGTAGATAAAGAATTTATATAAACAAAACAAACTCAAAAAAAAAACTTAAAAAAAAAGAAACTTACCGCCTTCAAAAACAACCTCAAACCTCACCGACTGTCAAATACGTAATCCGTAGTAGCGCGAATCGTTCAAGTACATACTCGTACATAACGAAACTAATAGAGAACCTCCTCCTTTTTTTTCAAGTCGGTTAAAAAGGAATACTGATACCGATTCAGCCTAGTTCATTCCACTGCTGGGCATGGGTCTTTCCCCATGAGTACCAGTTTTCATGATCCAGGGTCAAAGTGGACCACTGATGGTCTTTGGTTTTGCAGAGCTTGTACCGCCATCTAAAAATGGTCTAAGTAGCATAATAATTTTTGCTAAGTTGACATATTGTTTTTGTTTATAAAAATATTGTAAAATTGTTTGTCAAAACATCATTATTTCATGTTTCATATAATATTATCATATTGTATTTTACATTAAAGTATTTTGAAGAATACGATCCCACTAAATTATGATGTGTTCGTCGAAAAGTACAATTTTAAAGCTTACTTATTTTCAATCTATTCAAATGATAAATCAACGGAATTAACATCATAAATCTTTCCATAAATCCATTTGAAAATCCTCTTCAAAACCCAGTTTCACAGAGCCGAGGTCTTAAAGCAGAACACAGTAAGCATTTCATATAAACTATGTCCACATTGTTAGTCTAGTCGGCAGAATCAATTTGACATCAAAAACCACTCATTGATTTTCAGCAGCGCATTCTGAAAATGGAACGATTCTGAATGTACGGGATAGATTTGGTCTTTGTTGGAAATAAGTGCTGCCATGTTTCTCGAGTAGGTTTTAGATTTGCTAGTTCAATGTAAAAATACTGATGAGAATTTTTTCTGGGTCGCGGAAATGTTTGAAAGTAACCGTGACCCTGGAACGTAAAATATAGTAAATATATATAATATGTATGTTTATTCAACCTATATTCATTTTCATTATTTTTTTTTTTAAAAATGTCTTTCTTTTTATGCACCTGCCATGTTATTTCGCTACTGCCCTTGGTTGACTGGTGGAGAATGCCTCAGGGATTAAGTCCGCGTATGTACCTTTTGTGTTTCATGAAGTTTTAAATAAATAAAGGGCTATTGATTCCGTGGGTTTTTTAGTCAGTACGAGTCTGACAGTCCCTTACACTGCACTCTTAGCGGGAGGACTCATTTGATGATTTCACAGCAATTAAAACAAAGAAAAACTTTGTCTATTTATTGAGGCAGCCGCTAGATACGATCGAGTGGCTTACCTTAAATCACGAGAATTCTGTCACTATTTTCAATCTGTTTGGATTGCTCTCACACCGAGAGGTCTCGAGGTCTCGAGATGTCGAGCGCGCTAAGTCGAGAACCAGTTCATAGCTGTAACTGAGGTTTTAAAGAATTTATAGCACCCGTACTTTTGTAGAACAAGTATCTTGCTGCGAGCGATCGATTAGGAAGTTTGAAGCTAAAAAAAAAGTTTTTTTTTTAATGTAACCGACTTCTAAAAGTAAAACAACCACTATAAAGGGTAAAATAACCTACCAAATAACTTTTCTTTCGGAAGTCGGTGGGTTTGCTTTTTTATTTCATTGATTTTTTTGCGTCGGTTACATTTAAAAAAAAACTTTTTTATTTTACCCTTTTTAGTTTAAATATTCAACCCAAATTTGTTCACCCGTGTGTTGCGTTCACAGCTGATTTCAACTTTCCCTTCACATTTTGCAGACTGGACTGGCAATTCATCGAAATACTTACAAATTAATTATTTTATTGGCCATATTAATTGGCCAAAAAAATTCTTGATATATTTTTTTTAAATTATATTTGGTTTTTGATACCAAGTACGTACACGAAACTCCTGCTGTAATTTTTTAACACGTACCCTATATAGTTAAATAGAAAAACAAATGCATTCGATTGCCATTTAACAAAATGCTTCTGAACGCAAATTACGGAACTAATTGAAAATCTAATTGAAGAATCGAGTAGCTTACCTTAAATCACGAGAATTCTGTCACTATTTTCAATCTGTTTGATGGATTGCTCTCACACCGAGAGGTCTCGAGGTCTCGAGATGTCGAGCGCGCTAAGTCGAGAACCAGTTCATAGCTGTAACCGAGGTTTTAAAGAATTTATAGCACTCATACTTTTGTAGAACAAGTATCTTGCTGCGAGCGATCGATTAGGAAGTTTGAAGCTAAAAAATAAAAAATGTAACCGACTTCTAAAAAAAAACAACCACTATAAAGGGTAAAATAACCTACCAAATAACTTTTTTTTCGGAAGTCAGTGGGTTTGCTTTTTTATTTCATTGTTTTTTTTTGCGTCGGTTACATTTAAAAAAAAACTTTTTTATTTTACCCTTTTTAGTTTAAATATTCAACCCAAATTCGTTCACCCGTGCGTTGCGTTCACAGCTGATTTCAACTTTCCCTTCACATTTTGCAGACTGGACTGGCAATTCATCGAAATACTTACAAATAACTTATTTTATTGGCCATATTAATTGGCCAAAAAAAATTCTTGATATATTTTTTAAAATTATATTTGGTTTTTGATACCAAGTACAGTCGAGTTCAATAATATGTTGGCAGTGTCAATGATTCAAAATATTGTGAGCGTTGGTAAGCTCAATAAATTCTACAGAATCTGTAGATCAAAAATATATCCTCATGTGAACGGTTCAATAATATATAATTTGCATTAGGCAATAATATGTGATCATCTTTTGAAAAAATATATCTAAGTATACCACAATAGCTTTAATAATATCTGAGCAGGGTAAGCTTCATAATTATCTCCACAATCATAGGAAAGTATATTATTTGCTCGAATAAATAAGATCCTGTTTACATTGTTATAGAAATTACAGTATTTCAATTGTTTTCGGCGCGAATGCTCTTTAGGTCTTTTGAAATGAGTTTATTTCAATGCCACATGTTTTCGTATAATTTTGTATGAATGACATGTGCGTCAGTTTATTCTTTTTTTTTTAAAAAAAAACGTCTTTTGAAGGAAAACTAGCCAGTGATACCTAAATAATGCTGCAAACTCCTTGACCATGCAGTTTTAAGATTGCTAGTAAAATCATCTTTATGACGTAGTAATAAGGTTGAAAAAGAATTACATTTACTTGTTTAGATATTATTGTACTCATGTGTGCTTACATAATTGTGAATCTTACACTGTTCACATAATTATGATCTTAAAGTTGTTCATATAATAATGTCCCTTTGGCTGTATACATGTTACTGAAAAAAAGTAGTTACATATTAATGAATTATAATCTTGATCACAATTTAATGATGCTTGTAGTTGTCACAATATTCTGAATTATTTTGATGTTCATATATTTTTGAAGTCTAGACGTGCCAACATGTTAATGAACGCGACTGTACGTACACGAAACTCCTGCTGTAATTTTTTAACACGTACCCTATATAGTTAAATAGAAAAACAAATGCATTCGATTGCCATTTAACAAAATGCTTCTGAACGCAAATTACGGAACTAATTGAAAGCAAATACCGTTCATTAATCAGAACAAATAATTGAATTTCACCTGTATTATTAGAATTTTGTAAAGCTGGCTGGTTAGTGAAATGGTTGATGGTATACAACTACCATTCATTTGTGGGGATTAACGATATTTTGCTATCAACTGAGTATTTGAGGACAAATAATTCAACTGCGAGGCCGAGGGCTAATAGGGCAGGGCCGCTTCGCCCCGTCTAGCTGCGCTACTGAGTACAGTCGCGTTCATTAACATGTTGGCACGTCTAGACTTCAAAAATATATGAACATCAAAATAATTCAGAATATTGTGACAACTACAAGCATCATTAAATTGTGATCAAGATTATAATTCATTAATATGTAACTACTTTTTTTCAGTAACATGTATACAGCCAAAGGGACATTATTAAATGAACAACTTTAAGATCATAATTATGTGAACAGTGTAAGATTCACAATTATGTAAGCACACATGAATACAATAATATCTAAACAAGTAAATGTAATTCTTTTTCAACCTTATTACTACGTCATAAAGATGATTTTACTAGCAATCTTAAAACTGCATGGTCAAGGAGTTTGCAGCATTATTTAGGTATCACTGGCTAGTTTTCCTTCAAAAGACGTTTTTTTTTTAAAAAAAAAAGAATAAACTGACGCACATGTCTTTCACACAAAATTATACGAAAACATGTGGCACTGAAATAAACTCTTTTCAAAAGACCTAAAGAGCATTCGCGCCGAAAACAATTGAAATACTGTAATTTCTATAACAATGTAAACAGGATCTTATTTATTCGAGCAAATAATATACTTTCCTATGATTGTGGAGATAATTATGAAGCTTACTCTGCTCAGATATTATTAAAGCTATTGTAGTATAGATATATTTTTTCAAAAGGTGATCACATATTATTGCCTAATGCAAATTATATATTATTGAACCGTTCACATGAGGATATATTTTTGATCTACAGATTCTGTAGAATTTATTGAGCTTACCAACGCTCACAATATTTTGAATCATTGACACTGCCAACATATTATTGAACTCGACTGTACCTACATACATACAATCAAAGCGAGCAGCTCATTACTTGTACTGACTAAAATCCACGGTGTCCTTCAATAGCCTTTTACCTGCAAGACTTGCTTAATGGAAACGCGCCTTAAGATCAGATATCTAACAAAGAAAACCTGCATATTACACAAGTTCTCTTGCTACGAAACTGCTACGAGAATTCGTAGCTTGAAAGGAACATTTTGCTACCTGTGGACATTTTGCGAAAGGAACATTTTGCGCCTGAGCCCTTTAATCTTGTCATCGATCGTGATCAGACAGTCATACCACGGTCATACTTACTTCAATAGGTGCGTCCACACAGAGCGCGCAGCCTCGCGAGGCATTTTCTGCGCGAGGAAACTGACAAGCGAGGCTGCTTGCTCTGTGTGGACTCGTCTATGGTTTTTCGCCCGAGGCATGAAACAATATACGCGAGCAAAACAAAATCCGACACTGGATGGCTCGGGCGCTCGGTCACTCGGCCGTGGCAGCGCGCTCGCTTGCCTCGGCCGAGACACGTCCACACTAACTGAGCTGCTTCGCGCAGCAAATGCCTCGTGAGGCTGCGCGCTCTGTGTGGACGCATCTAGTAAAGTATTTTTTCTGGGAACAAAATATGTTTTATCAAATGGAAATTAGTTCTACCTGGTATCTATTTTGAAATGAAACCCAAGGGAACTGAATAATGTCATATTTGACTGGGGACTGGCGAAGCGCGTGAACTAATCTACTCTTCATACAGTCATATGAGGAGTGAATTTGCTGGTCAGATACACACTTCATTTTGACGCTTTATGCAGCTACTCTGAATGTATTTTACGGCACGGTTGGTGTAGTGTTGTGGGTTTGATTCCTGCATAGAACAAAAATATGTGTATGGCTTATTGATAGTTGTTCCGGGTCAGGCTTTTTGTGATTGTTAGTTTAAACGTTTGTACGTTTATGTAGTAAAATCATTCATATCGGTGAAGGAAAACGACGTAAGTAAACCAAACCTGTGTTTTCAGTGTAGGTAATCTACGTACCTATGTTTCTACTCCTCCACTATTATTTTCCGATTTAGTTGCAGGATTCAATACAGTTAAATTCATTTTCCACGTCGAGCTTCATTTTCTCGGCGTTTTTCTGGTGGTTGCCACTGCAGTGGTTTGGAAATAGTGCGGTGGAATTATTTTAATAAAAAAACCAAACCTGTATAGTATTTAGCCTAAAGCTATATTAGAAGCCTGTAGGGTTGCCAAAGGCGGTTTCATACTCGTGTATGAGAGGCGAGATGTATTTGGGAATAATATAACTCAAGATAATATAATACTCGGCAAATGTCAGTACGTAAGCACTTACTACCTTTCAGAACGAGGCGTGATACTATTTTATATCTTACTTCTTAGTAAAATTACAAATGCGAAATAAAAATTGGGGTGATGGATGGATGGATAGATGGATGTTTGATACTCTTTCACGCAACAACTACCGAATGGATTTGGATTGAATTTGGTACACAGACAACAATCTGGATTAACATATAGGATAGTTTTGATACCCCATTTTATCTTTTTTAAGCTATTGCATAGCTTTTATCGCAGGCTCTGAGCGCGGCGGGCGCGAAAAACCTAACGAAAAAACCTGACCACATTTGACAGCACGTCGATTCAGTTCGGGAGACTTCGGCAATTATAAAGGTACGGACAGACGTGCTCTTATAGGTACGAAGAGGGATTTACTTTTTTCTTACTGATTCTAAACGGCCAGCTACAATAAAATAAGTTTTCACAATGAAACCTACTTATAAAATTCTCCTACAACAAAGAAGTTCTTTATTACAGTAGTGCACCACAAACATTTTAAATAAATTATATTCTCATTAAATATACGCGGTAGGCAATTTTATTATTTTAGTCCACCAGCTTCATCGCGGCAGTCACCGAGTGCCCATGTATTTTTTTTTTGTAGTAAAATCATCAAATGAGTCCTCCCACCTAGGGCGGGGTAGGAGGGACGGTCAGACTTGTACTGAAAATCCACGGTGGTACGTCAATAGCCCTTTACGTTCCAAAGTCACAGTTACCTGATGACGACATTTTATCTTCCCGTGGGATTACTTTACAAGTTGTAGCGAGCGAAGCTGCTGGAAACTGTTAGTTATAAAATAAAGCGACATTATGACATTATTACAACAGGCAGTCACAGCGGTCAGCGAACGTTTTTAATTAGTTATTCTGAAAGCTGTAATGATACGTCATGCCATCAACCACAACCAGCTTTTCATAGAAATTATACCGCAGTGGTGCCGTGTTAATTGCTACCAACTATACCGTGATTGTTTTGTTTGGAACCACCTAAAGGCTAGTCCAACTATTGCCTAAGATAGGGATGAAATATTCGCTATAAATATTATTTGTCACATTTTGTAAACTAGTCACACAGAGCCCTTATCACGAGTTTTCACTATTTTACTTTACAGCGTCTTTCCAGTATTTACAGCGTTTCTTAGGCCTTATCATGAGATTTTATTATTCTGCTGTAAATTAAACTGGAACTTTGACATTGTCAATTGATAAATTTCAAGGAAAAAATTAGTTCCTTCTTCGCACACCAGAGGCGCTGTTCCATTTTTCCATACAAGAAACGCTGTAAATGCTGGGAAGACGCTGTATAGTAAACTAGTGAGAACTCGTGATAAGGGCTCTGAGTATGTGTATTGTGTATGTTATGTAAAATGTTTGTAAACGCACCCACTTTACAGGAGAAATTCCTAGAGTGGGGCAAAGCTTAAAAAAAAATGAACCTTAAAGTCCTTAAAGCTGTCTACACACTCAACGCTGGGTGTGCTCATTGGAGGTATGGGAGGCATGTGTACCTACTGTAGGTGACAGTATTGGGTTCACCGCTCACTGATTGACATTTAGATAAGCGTGTGTTGAGTACGGTCAAATGAACTGATGGTTATGTTAAACAATGTTAGACTAAGCGAATTTTATTCACGTTATTTTTCCGCAGAACTGTGGGACATAATAATATGGAAGTTGTATGAAACTGCACGGTTTTCCAGAGAGTGAATTGATCGCCCTGGGTTGAGCTGATGGGATTGTCAAACTATTACTGGAAAAAAACACCCTGTTCCATCAGATACCCTTTGAAATGATATACTAACCATGAAATCATAAGAAAAATCAAATGCCCCATACGTTTATCTATCTATACTTAATATAATAAACCTGAAGAGTTTGTTTGGTTTTGCTCTAATCTCAGGAAATATTCTTCTGTTTAAACCAATTTGTCTGATATTCTGTTTATTGAGGAAGGCTATATAACATCACGGCCAATAGAGCGAGCAGTGGGTGAAATCACGGAGAACTATGCTTGTATAAATGGTCTACTCAGTTACGAGACTTGTCCGAAACTAGTTTTCAAATCTCAATAGGGATTTAAACTTGGACTTATCTAACTTATTTGGGCATACGAACTTATTGGTCCATGCCCGAATCGACGGCGTGTTGCCTCGTGTTCCAAGCGCACCTCAAAGAGCTGTCAGCTATCTGACGGGCCCCCCTTAGAGGGCCAAAGCCTGCCGGGGTTGCGGGACTGTCTCATCGGGAAACCGTGACCCTGGAACGTAAAGGGATGTTGAAGGATTACCGTGGATTTTAGTCAGTACTAGTCTGACAGTCCCAAAAACTTATTTACTCTAATATTTTTTGGTAATGAACATTTAATAAACCCTTACAAACGTTACAACACGACCAGTTATCAGGCCACATTAAACCACAATACAAAACGTCACATAAAACCTAATCGCCATGCCCCAGTAAATACAATGATGAGACGTTATACAAAATGACTAGTTATGTTTAACCACCGCACTTATACCGATGTATGTGTAGCAAACGGAGCGCGAAATCACATCCCTGTTGACTGCGGAGCTTGACAAAAGGAAATTGTTCTTGCCGCCAAACTGATTGCTTCAGACATGCTGATATAATATTGGCTCGGAAAAAATATTACCTGTGTTTAGTCAAATGTTTTCTGCGGGTCTAAAACGATCACTTTAGCAACATCATAATTATAATTATGCATTGATATAAAAGGGAGGCTCTAATCAAAGTTTATCAAAAGAAAAAATCGGACTGCGAGCTGGATTTCAACTTGTGACCTCTGGATTTAGTACATCTAACGCTCTTTCTAACCGAACCACCGATGTTTATGCCCACTGCGTCGAATTCTTCAATCCAAATCATACTTGAGGTTCGAATTTTTCTTTCCATAAAAAAGCTATGAAATTTGCGACTTATGCGTTAATGCGTATAATCTTTATAAAAATATTAAAATTTATCAGTTCAGAAATTATAGGGTGTGTGTTTTTCAACCTGGGGGTCGCGACCTCCTGGGGGGTCGCGAAGCCTCTTTAGGGGTATCGCGAAGCTATTAGTTTTTTTTTAAATCAGTATTGACAAAGATTAACAGGCTTCGAAATTCGGGAGGGGGGCTTGTGTCATAACGCCTGTTAAATTATAACGACCGAGTGACGTTTTGTGATTTTTAAAACTGTCGTATCTTCGTCGATTTTGGTTTATGAAACAATAGAAATTCGGGTCAAAAAGTTTTTGACAATCTATCTTTCAAACTAATTATAATTTTTGAGTAAAACAGCATATTGTGATGTTTATGGAACTTCTCATTTATAACTTTTACAAAAATATTTAACATTTGGCAAAATTAATTCTGTGTTCACTTATTCCGTGAAAGTACGAGGTTCAAATGCGTGATCGAAGCGTTATAAAGATAAAGATCAATTTATTTGTTAAACATGTGTAACATGATACATGGATATATGCACATTTAGATGGTAAGATATTTTTTACAGAATCAACATGTTTTGCCTCACTCGGCGTACAAATGTTTAGTGTTTATATTTTTTTTTTGAGTATAACTAATATGCAAATGTCAGTTAACATAATAATACAGTAGTGCAACAACAAATAAGCAAATGTCAGTTAAATAATAATGTCAGAAAAAATAAAATAGAAAATATTTAAAATTTATCATTTAAAAAATCAATTACGCTATAATAACATTTATCAGCCAGTAGGTTTTTTAGTTTTTTCTTAAATAAATTGAGATTCAATACTTTAATGGAATTCGGAATATTATTGTAAATTAAGGGAGCCATGCATACAACACTTTTCCTAAGGAGTGCTGTTTTGGCCGAGTGTGTCTGCACCCAAAGTCTATACTTCTCACGTCTGTTTCTTTCCGAATTATTTGATAAAAGAGGAAACCACTGACGGTTTCTTTTTACAAAAATAGCTACCTCCAATATGTAGAGTGACGGAAGTGTTAAAATTCTGTGCTTTAGGAACATTGGTCTGCAACTGTCTGTGGTTTGCAACCCAAACATAGCCCGTACACAACGCTTTTGTGCCTTGAACACTGTATCTTTGTTCGTTGAATTACCACAGAAGATTATTCCAAATCTCAATAGAGATTCTACAAGTCCGTGATAGGCTTTAAGTAAGGTGCTTGTATTGACAGAAGGAGAAAGTTTATAGAGAGCAAACGACGAACTGCTTATTTTTTTACTCAGTGTTTCTATCTGATTTTTCCAGTTTAATTGTGGATCAATGATAAGTCCCAGAAATCGGGCTGTATCTGCTTCTTGTATAATATTGTTTTTGTAAGTTAAATTAAATTTTGATAATTTTTGTTTTTTTTCCCGTTGTCTAAAATGCATTATTTTTGTTTTACTGAGATTAATTTTCAAATTATTGTTATTAAGCCAGGCAATTATAGAGTTTAACGAATTATTTGCGTCAAAGTTATAGTCTGATAAATTGTTTGGTGTTATAGTTACAGTACTGTCGTCAGCGAATAGAGTCATGGGTTCTTTAGTGGCATTTGGTAGGTCATTAATATATAGTGAGAACAGGGGGGGGGGGCAAAACACACCCCTGGGGTACACCATGGGTAATGAGACGTTTTTGAGATGAGAAGCTTTGTATCTTTTTAGTTTTAGTATTAAATTTCGATATTTGAGTTGACTGTTGACGGTCTGTTAGATAGGATTTTATCAGTTCCAAGACATTTCCTCTTATACCGTAGGCTTCAAGTTTATCTAGCAGAATATTGTGGTCTACGTAATCGAATGCTTGGGACATGTCACAGTAGATAGAACAGACAGGTAATGATTTGTCAACATGTGCTGAAACAGTGTTAATAAAATCGTAAATTGCCATATTAATGTTTGTGTTTTTTCTGAAACCTTTCTGTTCATCACAAATAATTTTATATTGTTCTAAGTATCCGTTGAGTTCATTATATATGTATTTCTCAAAGATTTTTGAGAATACGGAAATTAATGCTATGGGTCTATAGTTTTCCATTAATTGTTGATCTCCTTTCTTATATAATGGTTTAATAATACTTAATTTGAGGTCTTTTGGAAATGTCCCATTTATAATGCAAAGATTCATAATATGGCTTAAGTGTTGCGAAATATCTTCATTCACTGCTTTGATAACGTTCGTTGAAATACCATCATACCCTACACTACTGGTGTTTTTAAGATTTTTTATAATCTTCTGTATATGGTAAGGAAGACTGGGAGAAATAAACATTGATTTAGGTTGACGCCTAATCAAGGCCGTGTGGCTCTTACCAGCACCTGGGAGCGGTTTTACTTTTTCTATAAAATAGTTATTAAATGCATTAGCAATTTGTTTCGGATTTGTTGTCAATTTATCGTTAATTTTTAATTCAGATATCGACTCTTTAGGTATATTTAATGTATTATTATTTATAATTTGCCAAGCCGTTTTACTTTTGTTAGTCGATGTGTTTATTTTATAATTATTTTGTGCGCGTTTAGTAAGATTTATAATTCGTTTAAGCAGTTTGGAATAGCTAATATATTTTTGTTTATTAGTTAATGATGGTTTCCGTCTGAAATATGTCGTCCGTCCGTTAATATGTCACTAATTAATATAGAAAACCGGAAGGCGCCTTCTGTGGGCACAACACACGCGGCTGTCGTTTCAGTTAGGACGCGGTCTGACGGACATACATAACAATCACATTAAGCCAGTCATTCCGTCATTCAGTCCTATATATTAGGAGGACAGCCTTTAGCATAAAATTTCTGATTCAGTGACTGCAACTGAGAAAGCAAATATTTTGACCGACCTGAGAGTCAAACCCGGAACCTTTTGCTCAACAGTCACGCGTGTGAGCGACCAGTGAGGTAGTCTTTTCTAGACGCCTGTAGGAATTGAGTACGTTTGACACACATACACAATCTTACACAAAAAATAGTATAGGCGTACTTTATTAAAAATGTATCATAGACCATGCCCCGGCCTCAAAGAGTTGTCGAGCAATTTGACGGGGGCCAGAGCCTGCCGGGGTCGCGGGGTCTCATCAGATAACCGTTACCCTGGAACTTAAAGGGCTCTTGAAGGACACCGTGGATTTTAATTAGTACGAGTCTGATAATCCCTCCCGTCCCGCCCAGGGTTTGAAAGGAGGCGGGACTCATTTGAAGATTGTACTTCGAAAAACAACGCACTTGAATGTAACTACGCGATTAACAAACATAATATTTATCGCAGGCGCTGTATCTCATTTTAACAGAAAATTAACAATAACCGCTTTCCGCATAGGTACATTTTTTACCAGCTCAGCAAGCTTTAAAACATCCCTGTTTTGTTATCCGGTAACGTTCTCACATGACCGGCTTTGTGCTGTATCAGCAATGTGTCTGGCGATGACGCGTTTTATTTCGTGCGACCGAGCGACATGACGCTATCTACATGATGCATGTCAACCATCAATATTTTAAAACATCCTGTAGATCGATCAGGGGTTTGTGTTTTGTCGAAACATTTTCATCAGTTGACCACACTGTGATTGGATGGCAATTACTCTTTTCAGTTTTTTTTTTCATGATCTTTTTTTGATGGTAAAATCATCAAAGGAGTCCTTTCGTTCTGGGTAGAGTGGCGCCATACTTTATATGGCGCGACTGCTTGTCTGACCTCTACAGCCCCGTAACTGGGTCATATGATACCTATTGGTAAGATTGGTTGTCGGACTTTCGAACTTTTGAGTAACCACTGTCATCTTCAAATTTTAAACCGTTGCGTTGCCCAGGCATTGCGCCTTTTTTTTTTTTTTTTTTTAGCGTGGTAAAATCATCAAATGAGTCCTCCCACCCAGGGCAGGGCGGAAGGGACTGTCAGACTTGTACTGACTAAAATCCACGGTGTCCTTCAGTAGCCCTTTGTGTTCCGGGGTCACGGTAATGAGATAAGTCCCGCGACCCCGGCAGGCTTTGGCCCTCTAGAGGGGGGCCCCGTCATCATGCTGAAACTCTTTGAGGCGCGCGTGGAACACAACGCGCCGTCGACCCGGGCATGGTCCATGGTCGGGTGGCGAGTTGCCCATTACTCGCCGCCCGCATGCCCGCGCCTACGGTGGCCGGAGATCGCCCCGCGACGTCCGACGCCGCGGGCGTCTACCACTGCGGGTGGGGCGGAGGGAGGACACTGTCCTCTCTCTCACGCGGCCCGCCTCCTCCTTCGCGAGCATGACTGCTTCGCAGAAGGAGGCGACCGCGCGCGGCGTGCCCGAGGCATTGCGCCTAACGTGCCGTCATAAAAAAATAACAAATGACAACTGGGAACAACGAATGTACGTGCTTTTCGAGACACGGAGGATCTGACTACCTGTCCACAGACCAACCTCGGCGCACTTATTGAAAAACAGTCAAAACAAAAACAGTTTGACAGCGTCGGTTGGTGCAATGTCTCAGCGATCGACTACTGTGCAGCGTATGACAGCGTATCGCGGCTTTGATCCCCACACGAGACAAATATTTATACCTACGTATAACCTACAAGAAGTTGTGTTTATGTGTGTGAGTTTCTATGTTTTTTTTTTTAATAATTAAATAACGATAAAAAAGGCCGCCAGAAAAAGAATGTTTGTTATTGAAAACTGATCCTATTAGTGTGGAGAGCGTTTTGATGTTATGACAACTTGGTAATATAAACAAAATTACTTGTTATATAAAATAATACCTACATAAGTAAGAATTAACAGCAAAGTAACGTGATTGGCTTTATTATCGAATTCCAGTTACCCGATACCAATATTGCCAAAACAAACCGAACTAAGGTTGCTAATTGGCTGAACTCAAATATAAAACAAACGAGAAATATCGTGTTTCATTAGGTGCGTCCACGTAGAACGAGCAGCCTCGCGAGGCATTTGCCGCGCGAAGCAGCTCGTCGTTAGTGTGGACGTGTCTCTGCCGAGGAAAGCACGCGCGCTGCCATCTTCCATCTCTGCATCCAGTGTCGACTTTTGTTTTGCTCGGGCATATTGTTTCGTGCCTCGGTCGAGAAACAATTGCGCGCCCAAACAGAGCAAGGAGCTTCGCGAGGCATTAGCCGCGCGAAGCAAATGCCTCGCGAGGCTGCTCGCTCTGTGTGGACGCACCTCAGCTCGTGCACAAATGTATTGTAATCGTACCCACTTTATAGGAGAAATAACAATGGTGGGGCAACGCCTCTATCTGACCTTCCGGGAACAATAATGTGAAAAATATTATTCTATTGCTCAAATAATAGAATAAAAAATAATCCCGCCACTGTGTTATAACATAAAATACTGAGTTCTGTTTAGCTGCCTACGTAATTTTCCTACACAAAACAGGAAAGAAGAAGGGACAGGAAAAACAGAGATTACCTACAATAAAAAAGGAATGCTCAATTTTTATAACAATTGGACAAAAATAACTAAATGTCACGAAAATAACTAAATGTCACGTAAATAATAAAATGTCACGTTTTTAGAAGAGTAGGTAGATACAAAGATGGGTAGGTACTCGTATCTATTGATCCGGATGAAGTATTGTTTCATCTTATTAAAACTTTATCCAATAAAAAACTTGCAAGCAATTTAACTTGGCGCCCGAAGAAGTACCTATATTTAGAGAGCGGAGAGAAAACATTAACGACGAATAAAGCTAATGTTTTGTGTTAAACTGACTTGTTTTAGAATAAGAAAAAAAATACGAAACGTTGTTTGGAAGTTTCGTTCTGCTACAAAGGTTTATAGAAGGTTGTACTTATATGTATGTATCAATTTAGGCGATTGTTTTTCTTGCTTTATGGAATCCTAGGTTTTTCTTAGGCACTGCGCAAACGTAGACATTTGTCGACACGGCACACCATCACAGAGAAACGTAAATCATGAGTATTTGTTAAGTTGATAGGTCAGTGCTAATACAGTTTTTATTGATTACTTCCCTTCGTACATATCTAAAAAAAATGCAAAATAATAAAAAAACTTGAGAGGCGTCAAGGGACACCCGGATGGAACTAAGTTACTGTACATGTTACATAATCGTCGCGACACCACACTGTTCAATGCGAAATAGAAAGACGACAAAAATATCTGGCTTCAGCTTGCTTTCTATAAGAGAGAGAGAGAAAGACAGAGAAACATGCGCACGCCCCGCACGGCTTACAATAGCTTACTATAGCAAAAAGTGTCGTTACAACTTTCCGTCTTCATTTTTTCCGTCTAGCCCCCTTTCGCAACGCGCGATAAGGAACTTCGTTCCAATAAAATATGAAATTCATAAAACTTAGGTTTTCTAAATAGTTTGGTCATCAAACTTTCCCCCGCATCGAACGACGCTTTTGCACTAACCCAGGCTCTTAAGTGGATGCAACTGGACACAAAAAATCTTTACCTATGCGCAGGGAGAGGGATGATTTAATTTTCATACTGGTTCTATAGAAATCAAATATTCATCGGTAGCTTGGTTTATGCGCAAAAAGAATTCTCAGAATGGCAACCAAATCGCAAAAGGACAAGTTCTCAAAACGGCAAATTTTCTAAAATACTAATTCTCATAATGGCAAATTCTCAAAAAACCTTATTCTCAAAATGGCTGATTCTCGAAGGCATAATTCGCAAAATGGTCAAAATGGAAAATTGTCTACAATAACATTTATATTCGTAAAATGAAAGATGGCCTACTCTTTGATATAAATAAATTGTTTCATGTCATGCGAAAAATTCCAACCGGTATATGTGGAGATCTAAAGGGGAGGCCTATGTTCAGCAGTGGACGTCCTATGGCTGAGATGATGATGATGATGATGCGAAAAATTCACACATTACCAAGAATTATACTCCCAACGGCAGAAAATCTTCCAATTTGAACATCTGCCATTTTGCGAATTAGGCCTTGCGAGAATTAGCCATTTTGAGAATTAGGCTTTTTATGAATTTTTTTTAATGAATTTCTGACTAACAGTAACAACTGTCGATGATTTGCATTTTTTTTTTACACCGCTAGCCCTTTTTTTGCGTGGTAAAATCTATACATACAGGGTGGAGAAGACAATACGACATTAAATGAAAACACGCGTGATACTAGTTCATAGGAATAATTCTACACTATCAAAAAAATCCAAAACTCGAAAGAGAAAAAAAAATTTTTTCAAACAAACTAAATGGCATAAAACTGAATACGAAATAGAACACCATTTATAAAATATTGGTTCACTAACCTGTGGTCAGAGCGGCAACAACGCAGGCCTGTAGCGACTTGATCTTTTGGCTAATGTTCAGTAAAACAATTACACTTAATCACAGACTATTCACCAAAAAATCAGGCAACTCTCATCCGCTGGTTATTTTTTAATTAAATTATTAATCACTACCTGGATTATTGTTCAAATCACTTAGCTAAGTACGTCACTAAATTTTTCTTTTTTCGATAAAGCCGCCATTAAATTAAAACCATGTCGGTGTATTCCGAAGCTGTGTAGGAGTAACAGGCATGATTATTACTTGATTATTACATACTAACAAAACAAAAAACACGAAAACACGATAAGAACTAAGAGTCTAATCTCACTCAATTCACTTAACTCCACATAATTAGTTGTTAACACTTAACTCGATACCTATTAAAATGTTACGTGTCCTATCACTAAAATAATAAAGCATCCGATTTCGAACTTATGATAAAGAACCACAGAACGCTTAACAAATCACTAATACACGAATGCTGACGCGCCGGGTACTTGAGGAGGCGCTGAGAGGCGGTACGTCCTGCGGTACTCGTGCGCTTGCGAAGCGATGACGCGTGAATCGTCACAGGATTCTAGCGACACACTGACCTAAATTTATAGGTTCAAATTTCAGCAAAAAATTAAGTACAAACAAACCAAATTATTTATCTCTTTCGCACTTACTAATTTTTCTATTCACTTCCGCATGCGTTATCTTCTTGTCTAACTCTAAGGATACTCTTTAAGACTCTTATTGGCCTGGTTTAAGGTATAATTTTCAGTAAATCAAATTTGGCGAAAGTTTTATTTTTAAGTTCGAGCTGGCAACGTGTCTTTAATGTTTTGATGGTTTACCGATGCGGCGGTCGTTAACCTGTTAGTGCTTCCTTAAAATCAGATACATCATGTGGCAAATGTTGAAAATGAAAAATAATTTCCTGTGACTAAACCACTTGATATTTTCAAATGATTTTTTGTATGTATATTAGGAACGTCTTGAGGTATGCGAAGTTAAATTTATTGTCGTATTGTCATCACCACCCTGTATAATAAAATGGTAGGAGAGTGAAAACTGTACATTGAATATTTTTTTTAAAGAATACTTGGGGTGTGATCTATAATCGATACCGAAGCCAAAAATACAGTTTTTAGAATTTTTGTCTGTTTGTCTGTTTATCTGTTTGTCTGTTTGTCTGTATGTATGTCCGGGATAAACTCAAAAAGTACTGAACGGATTTGAATGATTCTTTTTTTGTTGTATAGGTATTTAGTCTGGCCAACATATAGGCTATAATTTATCTTGAAATCTTGAACACCTGGTGCAGAACCGCAACAGACCAGCTAAACTGTAAGAGATACAAAAATGGTGCCATTGCAAAAATTGTTCCACGTGATGAGTATTTTCTGTTGAGTGAATAAATTTGAAGATCTGGAACATCTAATGTGGAACACCAAGAGCCCAGCTACACTACAACATATATAGGAATGACGTCTTAGCAAAGTTGTTTATCCTGATGAGCACTCTCTGTTGACGTATAAAAATTGAAGATCTAGAACACCTGGTGTGGGACACCAAGAGCCCAGCGAAACTATAACATATACAGGAATGACTTCTTAGCAAGAGTTGTTCAGCCTGATAAGCACTCTCTGTTGCCGTATAAAAATTGAAGATCTGGAACACCTGATGTAGAACACCAAGAGCCCAGCTACACCAAAACATATAGGAATGACGTCTTAGCAAAGTTATTCAGCCTGATGAGCACTCTCTGTTTCCGTATAAAAATTGAAGATCTGGAACACCTGAAGTAGAACACCAAGAGCCCAGCTACACCATAACATATATAGGAATTACGTCTTAGCAAAGTTGTTCAGCCTGATGAGCACTCTCTGTTGACGTATAAAATTGAAGTACTGGAACACCTGATGTGGGACACCAAGAGCCCAGCTACATATAAGTATAGGAATGACGTCTTAGCAAGAGTTGTTCTGCGTGATGAGCACTCTCTGTTGACGTATAAAATTGAAGATCTGGAACACCTGATGTGGAAATCAAAGCTATCACTAATTTCACTGTATAATTTTAAAATAACATAAGCTGGGAGTACCTCCACGCAGTAAAGGCGGTAACAGTTTAGAACTAATTTTAGATGATGAATAAAAATTTGACTCTACAGGCAAAACTCCCATTTATTTTTTTACCCGGGCTCTTGAAATTGGACATCAGACTTATCAGATGTTCGATTTTGACGACCCCGTACCGCTGGCATAAGCAACAGAATCCGCGTACGAAGTCGCGGGCAGCAGCTAGTCATCAAATAAGTCCTCCCGCCCAGGGCGGAAGGGACTGTCAGACTCGTACTGACTAAAATCCACCGTGTTCCTTCAATAGCCCTTTACGTTCCAGGGTCACGGTTACCTGATGAGACAGCCCGTGACCCCAACAGGATTTGGCCCTCTAAGGGGGGCCCCGACAGATTGTTGACAGCTCTTTGAGGCGCACGCATGAAACACTACGCGCTGTCGACCCGGGCATCGTCCGTGTCGGACGGCAAGTCACCCATTACTCGCCGTCCGCATAACCGTGCCTTTGCACTTTAAGATCTAGTTTTTGATACTTAAGCATATTAATCATGTTGCTTCAGGTATTTTTTTAGTAGCTCATCGGCTTAGTGTTCAACCATAAATAAATCTAATACCCTGTGTTGGTTAGCCACAAAATATACCTAAACACTAATCATGAATTACATTCAATTTCAAAATATTTCGGATAAAGTTGTAATTTTCTTCTTGCAATTACTAATGAAAGGAGTTGCTCTACCATTAGTTAAATTGACCACAGCTTTAGACTTTATAGACTGAACGGTCACGACTATTCAGTCGTGACCGTTCAGTCCACAGTCATTCGACTGAACACTGTTTTGCTTTACGATTCAGTCCAGTCGTGGCTTTTCATATAAATAGCTGTCTTTGTACCGTGAGGTGAGTGAATTGATTGAAACTACAGTGACAATAGAATGGGTATAATAGTCAGAATGACCGTCTGTTATTGAGATATCGTGAATCTTCTAGATCTAGACTGGGGTCGGATTGATCTCAGGATTCGGGACTAATACAAGAATACAACATCATCTCATCGGTCTAGACTCTAGCCTTTTCTCAACTATTACTTATTGGGGTCGGTATCTAGTCAAACCGGATGCAGCTGAATATCAGTATTTTACACGAGGGATGACAGCCGGGAAAGCGCGAGTGTTTAAAAAGTTAAACATCTGCCGTCGTACCACAAAAACTTTTAAACGTCTCGTCTGTTAAACAGTTGTCTAAAAAAATGTCAGATTATGACGTTGAAATAAGGTCCGTTTTGCAGTCACACTTTTTTTTAGACAAGTGTTCAACAGATGTTTAAGTTTTTGTAGTAAGACTGCTGTTATTGAACACTTGTCTAAAAACTGTCAATGCAATTACACCACATATTTAGACAAGCGATGATGTTTATCTTTTGTGTTAAGGTGGTAAATGTTTAGCTTTTACTACAGCGATTCATGTCTTAAGTTCAAAAGAGGTGTTTAATTCAGTTCGAATGATAGTTGCAAGACCTCATCATCAGCCTATAAATGCTCCCACTGCTGGGACACAGGCCTCCTCTCTGTGAGAGGGAATGGGCCGTAATCTACCACGCTGGCCCAGTGCGGTTCGGTAGATGTCACAAGTCTTCGAATTTTTGGTTTTAGGCCATGCCGGTTTCCTCACGATGTTTTCCTTCACCGTTTTGAGAGCAGTGGTGTTGAAATAAATTACACAAAGTAATGCGCCTGACGGGGTTTGAACCTACGACCTGCAACTCGTAAGTCGAGGCCGATACCACTGAGCCACCACTGCTCTGCTCTGCACTGTTGCAAGACCTATTCAAGTGGAATAAGCAACAGTTTCTTCCAATTTTCCACTCACTTGATCTAATCGTACAGTTCAGCTCAACGCTCGCCGGAAAATGTTCGTGTCATCGACGAATACAAGCTTAAAGTGTATCGAATATGTCGCTTAGGTGCCAGTTGTTCGATCAGAGGCCTTATCATGAGTTTTCAGTTTTTCTGACGTAAAGTAAACTGGAACTTTGACATTTTCAATTATTGATTTCAATTCAATTAATTTCAAGGAAAAAGTTAGTTCCTTCTTCGTACGCCAAAGGCGCTGTTCCATTCTTCCATACAAGAAACGCTGTAAATACTGGAAAGACGCTGCAAAGTAAAACAGTGAAAACTCGTGATATGGGCTCTAGTAGTTAATCTATTTATTATCTTGTACATTTTTGAACCATTTGTAAAAAAAGTATTATTATTTAAAAAAAGATAGTTCGAATATTGATCAAACTAGTAACCCTTTTTTTTTAGCGTGGTAAAATCATCATGAGTCCTCCCATCCAGGGCAGGGCGGGAGGGACTGTCAGACTTGTAGGTACTGACTAAAATCCACGGTGTCCTTTATTAGCCCTTTACGTTCTAGGGTCACGGTAATGGTATAAGTCCCGCGACCAAACTAGTAACCCTTAGGTCATTAGGTCGGGTGAAGGATTAAAGGTTGTCCAGTAAACGACAGCCTGCTGGTCGTGACTGTACGGACAGTCGGGCACAAACGCATGATCGTTTTCCTATGGGCATACATTCTGATGAAAAAGTGTTTTTTAAACGAGGTATTTGAATATGCAAATGGACTTTTGTTTCAGCACTGTGCGGTGTGATGTTCGAACAATAAAATTAAATTCCGTGAAAATACCTGAAAAAATAAGATAGCTTCACGCCCTGTGGCGCGCTGGTAAATCAGATTATTTTATTTTTATGTGTTTTTAATCGGGGTTTCACTTTCCATTGAATCATGATTAAAAAAGAATATAAAATGGATTACTAACCTATTCATTGTTTTTTTTTTTGTAAAAATTGAACTGCCAGGCGTGGCGAAGTGTGTAATTTTATTATTTTTAAGTCCTAATTAACTTACAGGTTTGAATTTCACAACTGAGCGTGAATGGATAAATCTGAAATTATGAGGACTGAATCTCGCTCATTGCCAATTTTGATGAACTACAACTGCATCATTGGATTTCTGAAAAATCAATACGCTGTATTACACCATTCGATAGCGTCATTTTTGAGAATCAAATCCAGGAATGTATTTAATGACAAACGGCAAACTTAAGGAAAGTGTTGCATTTAACAATTCATTAAATCTTTCTACATAATGTCTTTTTTTCGTGGTAAAATCATCAAATGAGTTCTCCCAGCCCGGGCAGGGCGGGAGGGACTGTCAGACTTGTACTGACTAAAATCCACGGTGTCCTCCGGTAGCCCTTTGTGTACCGGAGTCGCGGTATACGTATGTCCCGCGACCCCGGCAAGGCTATGGCCCCCTAAAGGGGGGGTCATATAACACACCGCGCCGTCGACCCGGGCATGGTCCATGGTCGGACAGTGAGTTGCCCTTTAATCGCCGCCCGACATAAATGTCTTTGATGTCTTCATAACATGTCTTTAACTCATGCATTGTCCATATCTTATTGGATATAATGCTCAATTTTTTACATAGGGTGACACTGATGATACACAGACAATCTTCGGATGTATTAAAGTAAAGAGGGTCAAAAGTGCGAATAATGATCTGTGGTGTACCATTATTATAATTATACAAAAACAAATCTAACATAATGTGTTATACTTATTTAGATAAATATGTTTAGATACAAATTGATTCTTTGCCATTGTTTCATAATTTAACAGTCTAGAAACAATAGCAGAGAACTTAAAATAATGATGAAGTCGCATTTAAATTGTTAGATACGCTGAAACCACTGGACTTCGACGTAACCAACCAACTTTTTTAAATAATATTGTTCTTCACATACACAAAAAAAAAAGAAAATAAGTCGTAGTTGACTGTATACTCGTATATTTAAAAGGTTTTAAGAAAGTAGTTAAGTCACAAATGATTACGCTAAGCAGGTTCTTAATTTAATTGCATCCGTAAAAGCTTCTCTGCGACAAGATTTAACTGGAAGTTTTTCTCAGACAATTTCTTCTACCTAACTGTGTTTTTAGTCAAACAAAAAGGCTGAATTTACTTTTTCATACAAGGGTATAATATGCGAGTAAAGGGCAACTCGCTGCCCGACCATGGACCATGCCCGGGTCGACGACGCGTTGTGTTCCACGCGCGCCTCAAAGAGCGTCAGCAAGATGACGGGGCCCCCCTCTAGAGGGCCAAAGCCTGCCGGGGTCGCGGAACGCGCGTCGTTGGTCAATTTCGGCAAAATCAGTTCGAGATCAGCAGTAAAACAATCTTTGGTTATCATAGTGTCGTAGCCGTCTTCTACCATGTAGTTACTGAGACACGTCTATGCCTAAAGAGAAACGACAGGCATCCCTGTGCAAAGCGTCACCAAATCGTCGATCTCCCCCCTGTGAGATCGATGATTTTGTGACGCTTCGGAGGTGCTGAGACGAGCCTGTTAATTTGCCGTCTGGTTGAACCCGAGCCGATGCTGCGGCTTCTAGAATTTACAGTAAATATTCTACATAAATAAGTACACAGACAGTTTATAATCCGGAGTAACACAAATGATACATTTGATCCCGTGGAACAATTACCGTACTATGTTACGAGTCACGAAGCAAGTGAATAACATAAATGAGGACCAACATAGATTTGCTATACTGAAGGGAAAGTAATAAATGAACAAATATCTGTGCAAATATTAAGAAAAGCAGATTCCGTAAAATATTGCGAACAAGAAATTATGAATGCTCGTGTAGATAGAACACAATAGCAAATTTAAGAGGCTTCGTCGAAGAAGGCAGTTTTATACTTTCTTTTAGAGAGAATAAATGTATTGCGGGAGCCCTAAGTTATGACTGGAATAACAATACGATTGTTCTTTTAAAGGAAAAAGGTTTTTGTATGGTACATTCTGCTATTGTTAGAACGGTTACAGATTAGTGCATATAAGAGCGATTTTGGACGCGCTTATACGCGTTTCGCCACTCACGCACCTCGTAAGAGACGTGCTGATAAAAGCTGTTATAATATAATCGAGAGATATGAGGGACTAGACGCCTCATAGCGCGTAAGACCCGTTCGAGTGCACACAAACGCAAATGTGACGGGTTTGTAAGGTATGACTTGCATCTCGTCACAACGACGCGCTTCAGCTGTTTTCTTCGAGTTGCTTCGCTAGTCAAAGTGTCTCGGGGCATTCTCTGTCGCAATAACTGTGACGCTCGAACGTCTAATTTGTGGTCAAATGGTATAGGAAAAAGGTTTTTTTCATGTAGATTCGCTTAGAGCATGCGTTGCGGGTTGCCAACATACACACTGCAGTCTTGAATGTGTATCAATGTCATCGCTTGGTTTTCTTTAAAAAAAAAGATGCAGATGACTCGGGGTTTGCGTAGCTCTATGGATCGATTGACCTCGCGTTCAGGGTCGCGGCGGTCCGCACAAGAGCTATACGTATCCAATGTACGCGTGAACAGCGTATTCAGACTACGCGTAACACAGGAAAGCACTATCTGTGCGCAGCATACCGAACGTTCTCTTGAGCTTTTTGCTGAGCCGACTGTCAAGTCTGACATCTTTTATGTAGAAAAAATTTTTGACGGCTGTCGACTAGAGCGTTAAAATGTTCGTAACGATGTTTGTCTCTATGTTCGGCTCTGTTCGTTGTTCAGTTCGGCAAAATAAAAAAACTCTAAGGCGCGGGCCACATAGAAAAGACGCAAGACGAGGACGCGTCACGAACGGGCGAAAATGTATGAGATTCGCGCCCGCGCTCCGTCTCTTCTGTGTGTTTTACGTCGCGACGCTTCTATACATTTTGTATGAAGAAGACGCCGAAGAGACATTATGTCTCCGCCCCGTCTGCGTCTTACGTCTTTTCTATGTGGCCCGCGACTTAATGCTCAAGTCTATTAGCACCTTAAGATTACACTGGGGTCTTTTTTTTATCGTGGTAAAATCATCAAATGAGTCCTCCCACCCCGGGCAGGGCGGGAGGGACTGTCAGACTTGTACTGACTAAAATCCACGGTGTCCTTCAATAGCCCTTTATGTTCCGGGGTCACGGTAATGAGATAAGTCCCGCGACCCCGGCAGGCTTTGGCCCTCTAGAGAGGGGGCCCCGTCATTATGCTGACGCTCTTTAAGGCACGCGTGGAACACAACGCGCCGTCGACCCGGGCATGGTCCATGATCGGGCTGCGAGTTGCCCTTTACTCGCCGCCCGCATGCCCGCGCCTACGGTGGCCGGAGATCGTCTTGCGACGTCCGTCGCCGTGGGCGTCCACCACCGCGGGTGGGGCGGAGGTAGGACATTGTCCTCTCTCTCACGCGGACCGCCTCCTCCTTCGCGAGCATGACTGCTTCGCAGAAGGAGGCGACCGCTTCCCACTCCGTCTCGCCCCGCAGCATGGCCGCGACCAATGCCGGGCGCGAGAGGTCTCCGCCTATCGCCGCCGTGAGGACACGTCGGTGCTCTGCCCAAGCGGGGAAGTCTTGCACCGTATGCTCTACTGTGTCCTCCGGGCGATCTTCGCAGTGATTGTACACTGGGGTCTTAGCTTAATGTTGAATACCATATAACTTTCCCCATGAAAATCCAAAGCTTAGGGCGTTCAAACAAACAAACAAATTCCTCAGCTTTTTTTATAATACACGAGTACCTATGTAATAAAACCTAGTCGCAGATTCTGCACTTCATCAGATCAAAGACAAACCCTAAAACTAGTTCATTTAATTCCAACAAGTGATTGTTTTTCCATTATAAAACGTCAACCTCGTTATAGATGAATTTGCCTGCCATCGAGTAAACACAAGGCTCTGTTAGCATTTTATTTTCTTCGGTAATTGAATCCTACGACACCGCGGGGCTTCTGCTCTGTGCTCACGAACGTAAAAGAATATTTTGTGCACTCTGTGTAGGTATTATGTGTAGTTTGTTCTTATTTATGAGGATATTTTCAAAGGATACAACGCTACGTTTCGACGTTATGTTTTTTTTTTTCGATGCAAAGTGAACATTAACATAAAATCTTGCTTCCGAAGACTTGGGCGGGGGCTGCACGTAATAGTACACTCAGATTTTGGGACCCTTTTTTTCGCAATTTGTTTCGGCATAACAATTTTTGGCATAATAATACTTTGCTATAATTATTGGCCTGTTTTAGCATAGGTTACTTTAATTATAATAATGTTAGTGGACATGTCGAACAAGAAGAAAACTGTCGACGTTAAGAGGAAACAGCAAGGGCTGGAGAATTGAAAAATAGGTATTTGTAAAATCTATTGCTATCGCGCAACCCCAAGCCTTCCCCCGCAGAGCGCGATAGAGACAACAGCAGCTTGGACCGAAAATACCTTATTAAATGGCACAAAATCAACGATTCGTAGTCCCCTGATTACTCCTCCAAAACTTAACCGATTTCACTACTTTTTTCTTTAAAAAATAAAGAAAGGCATTGGCCGTGTTCCTATGTTTTCCTTTTTTTATATAATTTCGTCAAATTTGTTTTCTGGATATTTGAACACAGCGGAAAATCTGGCCATTTTTTTAGGATTTTGAATGTTCATATCTCTTAATTTATAGAAAAAAGGAAAACATAGAGACATGCTAATAGTGGTCATAGATTTTTTGAAAAAAAATAATTGCTCTACTGGCATTATCCAGGGAGAAAACAGGGGACTACGTTTGTATGGAAAAACGGCCGTGCTGTTTCCTCTTAAGAGCGTAGACGGGCTGCATTTTTCCATACAAATGTATTCCCCTATTCTCTTCCTGGATAATGCCTCTAGAGTAATCGTTTTTATTTATAAAAATCTAGGTCTATTGAAGGCATGCCCCTGTCATTTTTTTTTTTCAAAAAATTTATTACAAAAATAAATATGACTTACCAAAAACCTAAAAAAATACATCATTTTTACCTACGTAATCAGACGACTACCAAAGAAAATTGAAAAGTTTTTAAAATAAAAACAAGTAATAGGGGCATAGATCTATTCTTCCTTTAAATTTTGATACCAAATATAATTTAATTGGCTTAGGTTTCGAGGAGAAAACAGGAGAATACGAAACGTCGATCGGACAAGGTTTTTTGTAGGTAAAATCGTTCTGAGCTGCAGTTGTCTCTATCGCACTCTACGGGGGGAGACGAGACGTGAGGTAGGGTTAGACTAATACGTACACAATTAGGGAAGTGACTTGTCTCGACGTTTTTATCGAAATCATAGTGATGTCAGTCGATATCGACGTTTATCCTATACTGATTTACTGAACAGTGAAATTTGATGCTCATGTTTATCAGTTGTCTAGTACCCATAACACAAGCTCTGCTTAGCTTGGGGCTAGATGGCGTTGTGTGAGAGACAACGAAGTAACAATTCAATGACATTTTTAGGGTTTATAATTAAATAATATTTGAAATGAACTTTAGCGAAGTGTCTCTTACAAAAATACAAACCGTAAGCATTACGTATAATACGTAACTAAAGATTGCACTATACTTCTTGGTGTGATAATTCTGCTTTTGACTTGACTTAAATATTTACAGGGGAGTTTTTAAAATAATTACTGCTCTTATAAAGTAGTAAATTTATATATATTAAAGGAAGTCGACAATCGTGTTAATTACACCGGTTTTTATATTTTTTGTGTTTTTGGATTAGCCGTCGTCCGAAATAGGATAATAAGTTTTTTAAATTATTTTTTTAGGTAGGTAGGGTAGTAGTCAGTTGTCGGGAGCGAAGCCGTGGGCAAAAGCTAGTTCTTAATATTTATGCAGAAGAGGCAGAAAAGGTGCTTGTGGGTATTTTAAATAATACAAAAGTTATATAATAATATGTACATTTATTCTGTCGTCATTTCCATCCTTTCTCTTACAGGTAAATTTCTTCGGTTCTTTTTTCGAAAATAATGACCACATTTCCATGCATGTTTGAGAAAACCAATTTTTTCCACTGAAGCATTTTTCCATTTAAGCTCCATAACGCAAGAACACTCATTGTTTTGAAAATAGTTATTAACACTGTATTTATCATAAAAAAGTAAAAGCCCTATCATCGATGGCAAATCCAGTCAGAAGGTAGGTAACGTGCTTGTGCGCACGGCACCGCGCAGCGCCGACAAGGACCATTTGGGGTAGAATCACGCCATGCCATTCAAAATTGACCACCTCACTCCCCTTTGACCATAATAGATATGAAAATTAATTACTTAGGTGGTACTGTACACGGTGCAAAATGAATCTTCCGTTTTATACGTAAATGATGTCTTTTTCTCTTAGCACTCAAGAATAGACGAGTTTTATTCCCTTTTCTTCCACCCATTATTAAAGAAAAAAGTTTTACCTGAAACAAAAATTATTACGTTATGATTATACGAGTAATATATTAGTAAATTGACATTTTATCAAACAAAATGTAATTATTTAACAAAACACTACTCAAGTAGGTAGTGTTTTGGTACATTATTGAAATATTTTTTCGATTTAAAATTTATTTACAAATAAAATAATACTCACGATTTTTCTCCAGTCGTAAACAAATAAGTAGGTACTTATTCAAATCCGATATACAAGCCGAGTCAAAACAGTGAAGCAAAGAATCAAGTCCGTAAACAATAGCAAAGGTCTAATAAGTACTAAATAACACAATAATAAGCGAGTATAAATAGCACGATCACACGAAACACTGCGCACGCCGATATCTTCAATCCGACTGAGACAGAGATGAACGTAACGTAGGTAGTTTGGTCGGTGCGAGCGGGCGAGAGATGCGCGCTACTGAGCTACGCACACAAATACAGACTTCACTCACATATTGATACCGCCCGGTTGCTAGAGCGCAGCGCGACGGCAATAGTTTCTTCAAATACCTATTTTTCAATTCCCGCGCAGCCCGTCTAGGCGCCAAGTATCACAATAATAATTGTGAAATCGTGATAAAACTGGAAGAAAGGTTCTTTTTTATGTTTTTTTTTTACCTGTGAGGTATGTGTGTGTGAATTTAACTGTGAGGTTTTTGTGCTAAACAAATAAGCGTATGGCCTCATTTTACACAAAATATTATGGTGATTAGCATGCGCAATTAAGAAGCAAAATTAAATATTTATACATAAATCGTAACTCGTTATCAGATGTACCTGAAAAAGTTTGATGGCTTATTCAAATAAACCTTCAATAAAATTGTAAAATGTAAATCTAAATTTATTTACACAGTGTTTTAACGATGGGTTTACTGTCGGTTATCTTTACAACTGTACAATAAAAACAGAAGATAATTAATCACAATCATCATTTCACGAGGTCCTGCTACTTACTTTCCTCAAATCTTTAGGCCATTAACGAGAAGATAGTTATGAGTAAGGCTGAGAGGCTTCACTAGGCCGCGACGCAGACTGAGACACATGAGAGATTAAAATAAACAAATGAATGCTCACGTAAATGGCTACACCGTCCTAAGTTCGCCACAAAAATAATTCCCCACGAAAAAAAGTTTTGATCCTGTTTTCCTAGTACCTACTTTCTGTTCAGATTCCACATTGTGTCCTCGTTTTCGATAGTTTTGTGCTGGATTTTATTATTTAATTGTTCTGCTATCCGTGCGGAAAAAAGAACGGAGGCGAATTTACTTAATCAGAAATAAAAAAAAAAAACCAGAAACCTTTGGCTAATTTGTACATGTATACTTTTTTTCGTGAGGAATCTTCACAACCCATCAGCGATTCTACTCAACTCATTCCGCTCTACCTATTCAGTCGCATCGCTAACAGCTGACTAATGTACCCTCAGCCTCAAGCTCTGGTCAAACTGAAGCCAATCCCGAGGTGTAGGTGTGAGTTACAAAGCCTTTATGGCCTGTAAGGCCTGGTGTGTAGGTATATGGCCTCCTGCGATACGACTTTCGTAACATGAGATGCCATGCTAGCGCGTCACCTTTTTTCTCTCTCTCTGCCTTTCACCAAATTTGATCTAAATCAATAATATCATCTCCCTCACAACCTAGAATAGTGAGTAATCATAGCAAATGAAGCAGGAATATTCTAGCTAGAGGGCTTTATAAACCAGTCTGTGTATTTGTAGGCAAGAACAATTCACGGTTAGTTAGCGAAGCAAACTCACCTGTAGATAATTGTTTTGACCTCAGCCCGGACAGAAGTCCGAACTGAAGTCGGACAAACTCCGACAAACTCGGAGTTTAATTGCCTGGCAGTTCAGAATTGAACTCCATGTTTGGCAAACAGTGGTCTTACACTTTCGCACGCTTCAATAAGCGACTCTCGAAGTGGGAAGTACCTACTGAACTAGGAGAAAGTACTTCACGACAGTCTTTTGTTTGAGAATAAGCTCCTTCGGCTTATTTATGGATGTGTGAGCTTCGAGAAACAATAGGCTGGGTGGAGATTAGAATTTACAAAACATGTTGCTTTATATTTCAATTAAATTTAGTATGTAGGTAGTCAAAATTTGTGAAATTAATGTTTTTTGCAAAAAAAAAAATTATGTTGACTGTCTTATAAGAATTACGTATTTGGACAGATTTCCTTTCATAATTATATGTAATTACATATCAAATAATAGGACTTTGTGTTATTTAAATGATTAATTTAAATAATTAAAACATCATCATTTATGAAATTTACCACAGTAGAGCTATCAAAATGTGATATACGAGTTTGTGGTTCTAATAATTCAATTTTAATTAGATGTAATATAATAATTATACGAGTATTTTGGCTCGCTTCAATTTCTATGTGCAGTAATATCCTTAAATACATAATTACAATCTTTTATAAGCTTAATTATCCATGATATGGATTTGTAGTACAGATATGAATTATGTAAATTTAAAATATTCAAAAGCGGGATTATTTATGACGCTATATGCGTAATTCGTACGATGATTTGCAAAACAAGGTTGATTTTAATCTGTCCGTATGACGCAAATATTCTTATATAATGATTACAGAAGTAAATCTAATCAATCTACAATTGGACGCTGAGGCACCCAAACACACACACATTTTTAATAAACGTCCAGACGCGATAACGCTGACTGATTATAATTATGTCTGAAAAGTGCTGTTTATTTTATGCCTACACAATATCAGACTAGCATTATTATTTGCGTACGCGTACACGTACGCGTACATGCGCCTATTTGCTTGGGCCTCGGCATCCTACACGAGGCAGGCCTGACGGTGTGCTAACCGTACCCCGTGCAGCGCTTTGACCTTCGTTTGCGCGTTTGTCTGCTCGAGTAGCACGTGTGGTTTTGTTTTTCTCTATTTTTTTTTTCAATTTATTTTCTTAACCAATAAAAAGCCACAGTCGCTGTCGTAATCTGGTAAACAAGTAAGTCGCGGCCAAGCAGCAATAGTGCTGCATTCATTTTAGGGCTGCCACACAAAACAAGCGAAATTATTCGATGCATTCGTCATTCATTCAAAAAAATCGCGGGTAGGTGTAAAAGAAAGTCGGACAAAAAGTATCTCCTATTTTGATTTTAATTTAAATTATAAATCTACACTGTACTTACATTTTTTTATACAGAATTATAGTGTATAACATCTACACAGCCAGTATTAGTGTTTGCAGCACTTATATGTGACTCAAACTATAATTTTACACCACCTGCCAGCTCATCATAAATTTCACTTTTTTCACTGTCACTGACTGCCACGGAACGCAAGTGTATCACTATGTCTCAACTTGATGACATCATATCTGCACAGAAGAGTCTGGAGGATAGCTTCGTACGGAAGATGGGTGAACTAGAAGCGCAGATTCAGTGTGCCGGACCAGCCAAGGACACTGTGGCGAGGGTAGCTGAGGAGTTCCGTAGCTTCAGGGAGCTGATCTTCAGTATGTTAAGCCTGCTCAGGAAACAGATCAGCGAGTGTGCACGGCAGGTCGATGGGTTGGAGACGAGGCATCGGCGGAAGGCACTAATCTTCCAGGGCGTGGCGGAGGCAGAGGGGGAAGACAGCAGCGCCCTTATCTTGGAGGTGATTAACAAGAAGTTGGACCTTAACAATATCACTGCTTCTTCGATTAAGGTTTGCCATAGACTTGGTGTTGCTAATAAGGATCATCACAGGCCCCTATTGGTAAAGTTCTCCAGCTATGACGACAGGTCTGCGGTCTGGAGAGCGAAGACAAGGTTGAAAGGATCATCGATCTCTGTCAAAGAGTTTCTGACAAAGACCCGGCAATCCGTCTTCGGCAAGGCGCGGCTTCACTTCGGCATGCGGTCATGTTGGACTCAGGACGGTGTAATAGTTATTAAAGCCCCAGATGGTAGCAAACATAAGCTCACTACGCTCGAAGAACTGAGTCCACTGCTGGAGAAGTACCCCAAGAATCCAATGTCCAGTGATAACCTGAAAAGTAAGGTGCGTTAAAGAAGGTATCTTTAGAATTTAAATTATATAATTATATGCATTACACTAAGATTATCTTATTCTCTCTTACCTTAGATGTCGTTATCCATCATTGTTTGGTACTTTATTGCAACTAAACTCATTATATATATTTTTTTCTCTGTAATTATTATTTGTTGTTGTGATCAGTTCATTCAATTTTTTTTTTTTTTTGGTATTTTTCTTTCCTTCCAATCGGAAAAGGCGAAGGGCTTGAGCCCATACAGCCTGGTCTTATTTCAGTTCTAAGTCTTCAGTATTAGTAATAATAGAGGCCATTAATGGCCTTGTCTTCCGTACGATGATATCGTTTTTCCATTTCTTCATAAACCGGTATATTTTTATGTCATATCCGTGTTGTAGTTTCAAATCAGGTAGAGGTCTATTCCGGTAATGCTTTTTCAAATAACTTCAATAGTATTCTTGACGAAATCATAAATGGGATAAAATGTTTTAGTGTTCTTGAGCAAATCCTGAATAGAGCGCGGGACATCCAGGGCTTCTTTGTAAATTTCCAATAAGTTGTCAATGAGTACCAGTCTTTGTATATTAAATTGAGGGCAATCAAAAAATATATGATTCAGAGTTTGAATTTCAGAATTGCAATGTGTACATATTGAGGAAGGTATAATATTTAGTCTAAATAAATGTTCATTAAATCTGCCATGGCCCAATCTCAGGCGACAAATTGTTGTATAAAAATTTCTTTGTTTATATTTTCCTTTAGTAAACCATGGTCTTTTGATGTCCGAGTTAATGTAACGATACCATTTTCCTTTTATTTTTACTGTTTCTTCCCAATGGGTTATCCATTGGCGTTTGATGTTTTTCATGATGAGGGTCTTACAATCTGAAGGTGGTAACTTAATATTTTTAATGGGTATTTGACTAATATTGGGATTTTTAACTATGGAGCTGGCAAGTTTATCGGCAAGTTCGTTACCCGAAACGTCAATATGAGATGGTGTCCAAATAAATCGTATTTCTCTGTCTTGATTAAGCCTAAGCCTGCTATATTTCTGCCTAATGTTGTAAATGATATAATTTGTGCTACCGCTGTATGAAGGATTTGATAAAGCCACTAGAACACTCATGCTGTCCGAAATTATCAACCATTTCTTGAAACTGAGGTTACTTGTTTCTATATATTCTAAGGCTGCATAAATGGCCTGGGCTTCTGCTGTATAAATACTTGCATTCGATGGTAGTCTGAAGCCATGTCCTAATTTAGTGACAGGATCATAGTATGCCATGGAGACATTATCATTATATTTTGAACCATCTGTATAAATTTGCCTATAATCTGTATGCTCATCCAGTTTATTGTAAACGGCATATTTATCAGTCAGTGTCCTGTCTACGTCAATGTTCAAGCCACAAAACTTGCTCTCATAAGTTCCCTCATAGCAGGGCAAAGTACAACTATTAAAAATATTATGTTCACTCATAGAAGACAAAATGTCTTGGATGTTGTGTGATAAAAAGTTATTAGAATTAATCTTTAACAGTTTCGAAAGAAGGGGATTTCCAGTTTCGGACAACAATCTTATGATTAGATTGTATTTTAAATGTAAAAATCTGATATTAAGTGGACACAAGTTACACTCAATTTGCATTGAATTAATAGGTGATGATTTAAAGGCTCCCAAAATTAATCTTAAATTTATGTTTTGAATCTTTTCAAGTTTATCTACTAATTTAGAATTTATGCAGTAACAGAAAAAACTATAGTCAAAATGACTCCTTACTAGAGCTTTGTATAAAGTTATTAGAATTTTGGGATCGGCACCCCACTGGCTGCCAACCAAAGATCTCAAAGTATTTGTAGCTCGTAAAGCTCGTTCTGCTATGCAATCAACATATTTATACCATGACAAATTATGTGTAAATATTACTCCTAAAAATTTTGCTTGTGACTGAATTGATATCAAATTATTGTCATACTGTAGCTTAACTGCAGACACTTTCTTCTTTGAGAATACGACTATCTTACTTTTAGCAGTGCTAACTTCTAAATTTAAATATTGAAAGTAACTGTGTAATTGTTTTAGTGCGAAATTTAATTTTTGATTTGTGTATGAGATGTTATCACCACTGCAATAAATAGCCAAATCATCAGCAAACTGTAAATTGCTGACTTCTGATCCTAATATTTCATTTAGCCTATGGATATAAAGTATATATAGTAAAGGACTTAAAATGCCCCCTTGACAAACACCTTTAGTTGACAATCTGGGTCCAAAAATGTTATTGGATGCCATTTTTATATATACTTCTCTATCACTAATGAACTCATAAATCCATTTGACACATTTTTCAGGTATTCCCAAGGAAGAAAGAGTTGTACATAAAACTGAATGATTAATGTTGTTAAATGCACCTACAATATCGAAGAAAACACATACAAGATGTTTATTATTGTTAATGGCAGTATCAATATCATGGAAGAGATGTCCTATGCTTTCTCTTGCTGAACAACCACGGCGAAACCCAAATTGATTTCTTGGAAGAATATGATTACATTCTATATAAAACTCAAGACGTTGTTTTATTAATTGCTCAAAAAGTTTACCTGCACAGGATGTTAGAGCTATTGGACGATAAGAATCTGCATCATTTGGATCTTTTCCTGCTTTAAGAATTGGAACCAAGCAATCTTGCTTCCATTCTTTTGGAATTATTGTTTGTTCCCAAAGTAAGTTTAAAATGTTTAAAAATTTTATAAGGCAAAATGTGTTCATTTTTTTAAACATTTTGTATGAAATGCAATCTAAACCAAAGGTGGTGTCTTTACGTGATTTGATGGCTGCTTTTAACTCATCTATGTTGAATGGATTAATAATGTAACTATTGGTGGGATTTACAGAGGTATTAGTTAATTGTATGGGGTGTGAGACAAAGTCGGGTGTATATTTTCTTAAAAAGTTATTTATCCAAAATGTTTCACTATTATTATTGAGATTGTTATTTCTTTTGTAGGATTTATTAAATTTACGCATAGTTTGCCAAATTTTTGAAATAGGAGTGGATCTATTTATTTCTGAACAATACTTCTTCCAACTATCCAATCTCTCTAATTTAATTATAAGTTTCTTCTCAGCCTGACTCTTTTTAAAATTTATGTAATTTGACTCACTTGGATCTTGTTTAAATGCAATAAATGCTTGTTTACTTTTTTTAACTGCATTAGCACACTTTTCATTCCACCATGGAAGAGGAGGATAGCGGTATTTAGATTTGGTCCCTGCCTGCTTCAAGCTATTGGTATTTAAATTTTGAGCCTGATTTCTAAACATTGATTGATTTATAGCTTTTTGCATAATATGGCAATATTCATAGTAAGACTGTAAAGGATCATCATAATTAATAATAAATTCTTTAATCAAATTGTCAACTATTATTGTGTAATTTTCCCAATTTACGAGTCGTAAATTTGGTCTTTTGAGTTCTGTTATGTTTTCTTGAGAAAAGTTAGAAGGAAAGTCATGTATTGAATCTGTAACAGTATTGAATAATATGTCTGTCATTGTGGGTAGATGATAACTTCCCAGAGGATCATTATGAACTCTCCAGTTACAGTTAAGGGCAATAGATGGACTAACTATAGTTAAATCTAAACCATTTGGTCTCCAGATATTTGTACCGACTGTTGTTGGTTGTGTGTCGTTTAATAACACTAAATTACATTCATTTACAGCATCGAGGACATCTCTTCCACGTGGATTGACAGATTGGCAACCCCACATGGTGTGATGAGCATTAAAGTCACCTGCTATTAAACATGGCTTAGGTAATGAATTAATGAGGTTTAAAAACTTAGTTTTGCTAAAAGTAGGGCTACAATTTGGCGGAATATAAAGACTGGCTATTGATAGTGATCTATTATTAAATGTTATTTTGATTGCAATATTCTGTAGTGAGTCATCAGAATATGTCGTTAATCTATTATATTGTATGCTATTACGAATGACAATGGCAACACCATTATAATTATTGCCACAATCATTGCGTTCTATGGAGTATCCTTTAATATTTAAGTGTTGTATAGGCTTAAGCCAAGTTTCGCAAATTAAAGCTATGTCAATATTATTTTCATATAGAAATTGAGTAAAAATATGTCTATTACATAACAAGCTTTGAGCATTCCACTGTACTAACTTTAATTTGTCTGTGAATTTGAAATAATGTTCTTTGTGTCACTGGGGTTAAAAAAATCACTCAAAACATCTAAAACGTTTTTGGAAGATATTGGAGTATCTTGTGTCTTATTTAATGTTATCATCTTGATAATACTTTGCACTAAAAGGTTAAGTGCCTTGTCGTTAGATTTTAATAAAGTGAGGAGATCTAGAGGCTTTTTAGGGCCCAGAGATGGGAAAGTTCCATGATTGAATATGTCAGCAAATGATGGTGGCTTAACTTTTTGTCTATTTTCTTGAATTTTTTTCTGTTTTACTGGACACTGAGCTGAAATGCTGATATGATTGCCATCACAATGGAAGCATTTGGCATGTTCAATGAGTGTTTTACAAACTTTAAATGAGTGATCTTCTTTACAGATGGAGCAGCGTTCAGAGTTCTTGCAAAACTTTGCTAAATGGCCATACCTGAGACACCGGAAACATTGTTTGACAGGTGGAACATACGCTGAGATGTTGTGCCGCCAACCTTCCAAATCCACGTAGTCTGGAAGAACAGACGTCGCGAAGGTGATGGCTACTATTTGCAGCGGCTGTTGGATGAAATTATCATCAATTTTAGTCCGTTTTGTGAATCTTCGAACAGATATTATTTTCTTGTAACTTGACAGCATTGTGAAGATTTTTTTATTTGTCAGATTGGTAGGCACATTTTTAATTATACCAGTAATTTCCGTGCTTTGTGCTGGTATATTAGCTTTAAACTGATAATCCTTTAAAAAGGTAACATTGTTTAAAAAGGCATTAGCAAGGCTGGCTTTTTCAAAATATATAGCTATTTTAAACTTGTTCATACATCTAAGGTATTTGACCCCTTTATTAAACCTTTTGATGCAACTGGATATGGACATGAGATCTCGTGTTCCTAAAGGTATATCAGCATTAGAAGACTCAACAAATACCACAAATTCTGCAGCACCGGAATCCTCGGGATATCGTCTTTTGTAGTCTGTAACTAGATATGGTTTATACGTATCTGCTACTTCAATCTCGGACTCTGACGACGTCGACTCTATTTCAGATTTTTCACCCTCTCCATCCTTCTTTCGTTTTTTTCTTGATCGCACCTTCCCCATTGTAATTTATAGATTGAATAAAGAATTTGATGAATTATTACTTGTTTTCACTGCCAAAAATCTATTAATAAAGGTTTAATCACTTAAATTAAACAAAGTTTTCAAAAATCCCGCCTGGTTAACTCTGTAGTTTCCCGCGCTCAGTTCATTCAATATTTTTGTCATCAAGTTAAAAAACGTCAAAATATATAGATATGTCACGACAAATGTCAATTGTCAAATGTTAATTTTGGTATGGCATCTGGGCTTTTATCCCCTTGATTGTTATTTTGTTCGGATTCGTTTACTAGAATACTAAAATTGGAAGTGCGTTTCGAATGCCATGTAAAAAGTGTTAATTATTTACCTATTTCTGTGTAAGCTGTTTTTAAATGATGTTAGCTGGCGGGTGGTGCAGAGATGTGAACTTCGTTTTTTTGGTTGTGTAGTTGTATCCCCAATTTATTTATAGTGTTCTATTTATTTTAGTTTTTCACTTTGCTCTTGTATTTATCTTATTTTTATTTATTTGTATAATATAATTATATATATTTTTATTATGACCACTTCTGATAGCGAATGTTTTTTCTCTGCTAACGAATCTACTGCCTCTTCTGGAGAAGATAGTTTCTGCTCTGTTACAGATATCCTTGGTGACCTAGTACGACAAAATTTTTCGGATAGTAACCGACTCTTCAACGCTTGTCATATTAATGCACAAAGCATCCCGAGTCATTACAATGAACTGTATGACACCTTTTTGAATGTCAACGTTCATGCCGTCCTGGTTTCAGAGACTTGGCTCAAACCTAATCTGCTATCCACTGCCTACTCTCTCCCAGGATTCATTCTTTTGCGGAATGATCGTATCGGGAAGAGAGGCGGTGGTGTGGCAATTTACCTTCGTGCTGACTTTCCTTTTAAAATTCTCTCTACTTCTTCTTCTATTGATTCGGCTGAGTTTCTATTCCTCGAGGTTTGTGTCAAAGGAGCTAAGACCGTTCTTGGTGTCGTGTACTGTCCCCCTTCTCTTGATTATTTCACTGAATTCGAATCGGTTCTTGAATCTTTAGGTTCTGAGTATGCACATCACATCGTCATGGGAGATTTCAACACTAACCTCCTTGCTCACAACTCCCCTCGAACCCGTAAATTCCTTCATCTGGTTGAGTCAGCTAGTCTACATGTGTTGCCTCTTCAACCAACTCATCATAACACTGCTTGTGATGATACATGGCTCGACTTGATTCTCACCTCAAATCCTTCCCTAGTATCCTCTCATGGTCAAATTGTAGCTCCTGGTTTTTCTCATCACGACCTAATTTTCCTATCCTACAGCCTTAAACCTCCTAAACCCAAACCTTTATTCCAGAACAGGCGTGCCTTTGCGAGAATGGATGTTGGTAAGCTGACTTTCGACGCTGCTAATGTTGACTGGGCTCCCCTGGAGGAAGCAACTACAGTTGACGGCAAACTTGCTTATTTTAATGATGTTGTAGTTAAGCTATACGACAACCATGCTCCTTTCAGGAGAGTCAAGCTGAAGCGCTCATCTGCACCTTGGATGAATGATGAAGTTCGGATGGCGATGCGGCGAAGGGACCGCGCGTTTCGTAAGTTCAAAAGGGATCGGTCGGCCGATCATTGGACCCTTTTCAAGACTGCTCGAAATCGGTGTAATCAGATGATACGCAATGCTAAACGCCGACATATCCTTGATAATATAATTTCTTCTTCTCCTGCCGATATCTGGAAATTCCTTGGAACTCTAGGTATCGGCAGATCGCGGCATTCAGATCTTCCTAATACATTTGGTTTGGACGATCTAAATCGTCATTTCTCCACCGTTCCTACCCTGGATAGTCTAACCAAATGTCAAACCATAGATTACCTTGCCGATCTGACGCGTCCCAATATTACTCCCTTTGTCTTCACCCCAGTTGACCCGGGAGAGATCAGGAAGATCATCCTCTCCATTAAATCGAAAGCTGTTGGTTGTGATGGCATCAGTCGTCACATGATTGTGACAGCTCTCGATCAGCTCCTTCCTGCAATTTCCCACATAATTAACTTCTCCCTTTACTCCGGTGTTTTTCCTTCCATGTGGAAGAAAGCCCATGTCCGCCCATTGCCTAAGATTCCTAATCCCACTCTTCTTAATCATTTTCGTCCAATTTCTATCCTCCCTTTTCTATCCAAGGTGCTTGAAGCCTGTGTGCATAGACAATTCTCACACTTCATCCATCAAAACTCCCTTATCAGTCCTTTCCAATCTGGGTTCAGGCCTGGACATAGTACCGCTTCTGCGCTCCTTAAGGTGACTGACGATATTAGACGGGGAATGGAAGACACTAAAGTAACAGTCTTAGTGTTAATTGATTTTAGCAACGCTTTTAATACCGTCAGTCACGAAGTCCTTTTATCCATCCTCTCCTATCGCATGGTCTCTCACGAGGTTCTGGAATGGTTCTCATCATATCTTCGAGGGCGTCAGCAATTAGTTACTGCTGGTGATTCTTCTTCTAGCTGGCGTGAGCTTGAAACTGGCGTCCCTCAAGGCGGTATTTTATCTCCACTTCTGTTCTCTATTTTTATAGATCTCATAACTACTGAGCTTCAGTGTGCGTATCATCTTTACGCTGACGACTTACAGCTTTACTGTCAGGCAGGTGTTGACAACATATCTGATGCTATCGAGGACCTAAACCGGGATCTTAGAATCATTAAAAACTGGTCAGATCGTTTTGGGGTGGCGGTTAACCCAAGTAAATGTCAGGCTATCGTTATAGGGAGCCCCCACAGCTTGCGACGGCTGAATAATATCGTGGTGCCACCCATTACCTTCGACGGGACAGTCATTCCATTTGGTTCCGACGTTAAGGATCTAGGGTTGCATGTTGACACTTGCCTTGACTGGCGAAAGCAGGTCGCGGTTGTGAGTCAAAGGGTAACCGGAACGCTGCGGTCGCTTTATCGAATGAAAAATCTTCTCCCATCTCGCGTAAAGGCAATGCTTGTTCAATCCCTAATTTTCCCCATAATTGACTATTGTGATGTGTGTTACTATGACCTGAATGCAGATCTCCTCAATAAACTTGACCGACTTCTGAATAACTGCATTCGATTCGTTTTCAATCTCCGTAAGTATGATCATGTATCCGCATATCGATCTCTCTTAAAATGGTTACCCATCCGGCAGCGCAGAGCATTAAGGGCTTTGATGACTTTGTTTTCTCTACTGGAGAAACCCACCTCTCCTACTTACTTGACTTGTCATTTTCAGTACTTATGCTCTGCGCACACCAAAAATCTTCGATCTTCCCATAATCGTCTCCTACGTTGTCCCTCTCACCGCTCTGGATTCCTAAAATCCTCATTTTTGGTACAGGCAGTCTTTCTTTGGAATGCGCTCCCTCTGAATATCAGGACGGTAACAAATCGGTTCACTTTTAAGAGTAAAGTTCGTGAACATTTACTCAGGGAGTTAGTGGATTCGGCTTAGCATTACATTGGTATATGAGTTTCCCCATCTATGTTTTTGTTTCTCCACCCTTTATTTTGTTTTTTTTTTATTTATTTTATACTTTGTATGTATGTATTTAAGTATGTATTTTATTATTTTATTTGTTAATTTCAAATGTAATTTTCTTGCTGCACCTACTTGTTCTTTTCTCTGCATCACCCTAAGGTAGACTGGTAGAGAATGCCTATGGCATTAAGTCCGCCTTTGTACATATTTGTGCATGAAGTTTTAATAAATAAATAAATAAATTCGTGCGAGATTGCAGATATTTGGGATGCGATGCGAATTCCCGGTTTTGAGTGGGAGCCCTTATGCCTACACAAAAATTAATTACAAACAAACAAAACACTGTTCGGTTTACCGAAAGTTACAAACAAAGCCGCATAATTGTGAATAGAGCCCGAATTATCGTATTATATCGCCATTCAGATCATTTGTACCAGGGGGTCTAAAAAGGCCACTTTAGCAATATGATAAATAACGTAATTCTGAATTGCTATACAAATAGTAAAATGTAAAACTTTACCATTTTACTTACCTTATCACGAGTTTACTTTACAGCGTCTTTCCAGTATTTACAGCGTTTCTTGCATGGAAAAATGGAACAGCACCTCTGTTGAATGAAGAAGCAACAAATTTTTTTAACGCGCTAATCTCTGGATGGAATAGAATAGAATACTCTTTATTATATACACCATACAAATTACAGATACATCCAATTAACAATATCTTATAAATGGGGTGACACATTGGACGGGGCGGTCTGAAAAAACCGGTCTGAAATGGGACTTGTTTGAATTGTTTTTTTTTTTAATGTGATATGTTTATTTATCGAGAAAGGCTAATATGAGCGGATATATTTCTTTCATTATTCAAACAACACAACAAAACTCTAGGAATTTCTCCTGGTAGATATTTTAGGTATTGACAATTTAAACCCACATGCACAAACACCCAGACCCGAAACAAATATTGGAGATCATTCAAATATTTGCTCCGAGCGAGAATCTAACCTCCTACACGTCGAATCGGCCATCCACAACGCCAACCATAACACCATTTTTCATAGAATAGATTAGTTTATTTTATTCTATTCTTAATTCTTATTATGATTCTCTAAAAGTTGCCTTCTTAGACCCCTCGATTGAAATTAGGTTTTGCTACGCCATTAGGATGAATGCAAGCGAGTCGTCGATCGATTTAGAAACAAAGCCCCTAATGCCATCTGTGCCGGCAAGTCTGACCAAGAGATACCTAATGGAATTCTAGCCATGATCGCTCCAGTGCAGAGGAGCTTTCGTTTCTCGTTCCGTTCTTTCGATTCTCGTCTCGGGAAATGGCTGTAAGTACCATTATAAATGAGAGGGGTTAGGAATGTCTTGTGCGTTTTCAATGTGTGTGTTCGATTCGTGCTTTTGGCATTGTGTGTTGTTCAAGTTGCAACTCATATACAAGTTGCAACTTGAACAAACCTGCATACAAGTTGAATTTTGCTTTTTTTCCAATTCAAGCAACTTGTATACAAATGTGATACTCATACTAATTTGCAAGACATGCCTCATAATAACGCGCCTTAAGCGACGTCGACTATAAATGTTTTTTTATAAGAATTTTTGCTCCACACTATTAAGTCATACAAATATTTGTTTTGTGCGGGAATCGAAACCGCTTCATACCGCGTAGCATTCAGTCGCTCAGTCACGAAATAGAACTAATTCTTAACGAGAGCAAGTATAAATTAAATGTAATTTGGTAAATTTTAGTACATTTGCTTTAGGACGAAACCCATTCAGTTTTATCACTATTTACATACTAGTATCAAACGTAGCGTAAAGGTAAACGGGCGCGAAGTACGGGAAAAAAACCCACGGCGGACATAAATGAAAATGTGAGGATATATAGCTAAATGTGTCTTGTTTATCATGGTATGGGGCGCATTCTTGTGGGTTGTGGGAATTTGAAAAAAAAAATTGTTTTTTCAGCTTGATCAATCTCTTATTTCATCTTAAAATATCGCAAGGGATCGATTTGTTGCTAGTACCTATAGCGAACTGTTATGTGCGTCCATGGGCGTAGCCAGGTTTTAGTATCGGGAGGGGGTTGAAGAAATAAAACGACTAAAAGTGTATAAAATAAACGTAATATTCATTTTTTGTCAAATGAGTCCTCCCACCCAGGGCAGAGCGGGAGGGACTGTCAGACTTGTAAGTACTGACTAATATCCATCCACACACCTGATAGTGCCGATACTACTTTACGGTGTTTCGTAAACCTTGTTTTAATAATACGAATGTTAATATCTTAACTTTCGGGGGGAGGGGGGGGGGGCGGTTTGAACCCCCAAAACCGTCGTATGTGTGCGTCGATATACAATTTATAAGGTTTTTAACGATCATTTATGACCTCGATTACCCATGTTGTAATAATTAATCGTGACTTATTGGTATATGCGTCGTCATTTGTTAAATTCTTCTTCTAGATGGTAGCACATGACTGTGGAATATTATCTTATTCTTCAATTAAAAGCATTAAATCCGAAATCGACCATCCACCTAATAAAATCTCTAATCTAATATAGAGCATACTCCTGGTGAACCTGGAGACCCGGCTTCGACAGAACACGATCATGTTCTCACGATCGGCAGTAGCAAATTCTCGCACCCGGCACTGGTTCAAGGTATGCTGCTGAGTGAGAGGGAATGGGATGTAGTCACCTTCTTCCGCAAAGCAGTCCCCAATGCTAGCGAAGGAAGAGGCGGAATGCATGAGGGTGAGGACTTCCACCAACTCAGCTCCAGCCTCCTCGTGAATCGCCCAGGGCGTCTAAAGTAGCGGAGCGATTTTTGAGCGGATGCAGACTGAGATAGTGACTCGCCGTCCGATCAGGGACCAGACCTGAGTTAACGGGGTAATGTGTCCTACGCTCGCCTCAGGGTAACCTCGGTCCCTACAAGGACAAACGCCTGCTGGGGTCGCGCGATCTTCTTAGAAAAACACCGTAGAACTGGATCGTAAAGGGCAACTGAAAGAATGGAGTGAACCTTTAGTCAAGAGGAGTCTGACAGTCCGTTCCACTCCACCCAGGGCGGGAGGACTCCATTCAATTCTTTCATTTTAACAAATGACGCAGGTCTAAGATCTAAGACATCTGACGTTTACTGTGCAGGTTTGCCCCGCTTGGGCAGAGCACCGCCGTGTCCTCACGGCAGCGATAGGCGGAGACCTCTCGTGCCAGGCATTGGTCGAGGCCATGCTGCGGGGCGAGATGGAGTGGGAAGTGGTCGCCTCCTTCTGCGAAGCAGTCATGCTCGCGAAGGAGGAGGCGGGCCGTGAGAGAGAGAGAACAGCGTCCTCCCTCCGCCCCGGCCGCAGTGGCCGGACGTCGCAAGACGATCTCCGGCCACCGTAGGCGCTCACCGCCCGACCATGGACCATGCCCCGGTCGACGGCGCTTTGTGTTCCACGCGCACCTCAAAGAGCGTCAACAAGATGACGGGGCCCCCCTCTAGAGGGCCAAAGCCTGCCGGGCTCGCGGGACTTACCATTACCGTGACCCTGGAACGTAAAGGGCTAATGAAGGACACCGTGGATTTTAGTCAGTACAAGTCTGACAGTCCCTCCAGCCCTGCCCTGGGTGGGAGGACTCATTTGATGATTTTACCACGCTAAAAAAAAAAAAGACATCTGATGTTGTTGTGTTTTAGTCTTTGATTATAGCCATCGATGCCAACAACCAGTAAATGTATCCCGTTTGTACCTGAGGTTATGTGATCATTCGTAATCAACAATGTTATGATTGTAATACACATGACGTTGTTGATAAGCAATATTTTCATCTTCATCAAATATCGAAGTAGGAGTGTTTACTGAAACGCACATTGAAAGGCATTAAAATGTGTGTATTTAAAAAAAGAAAGCATTCAATCTCAGCAATCTCAGTAGTCTTAACTTACGTATTCAGAGCCTTGCCTCCATTCATGTCTATGCTATGTATAAAGCTTCTTCAGTGAGATGACAAGACAATATTTTCTTAACAGTTTAAATCGATAAAGCCTTTTTTATTTTATTTTTTTTTTTCGTGGTAAAATCATCAAATGAGTCCTTCCAGCCCGGGCAGGGCGGGAGGGACTGTCAGACTTGTACTGACTAAAATCCACGGTGTCCTTCGGTAGCCCTTTGTGTACCGGAGTCGCGGTATACATATGCCCCGCGACCCATCGATAAGACCTCACGCGGTTGAATAAAAAAAGCTATTTACTTTTTTTACTCTGATATCTAAAGCATGGTAGTATAAAACTCACCTCGTGTGGTCATTTATTATATCACACGAGGTAAGTTAAGTGAATAACTCTAGAAGATCCCGATATCTTTCTAAAAAAGTCCCGAAAGTAATTATGTGTTTTCTGCAATGCAACACGGATCAATTACATTTATTATTAAAGAAATTCCAAACAAGCAGCAAAAATCAATTTTAGTGTACATCTCATCTAGTCAATAAAAACAAAAGATACTCTGAAAACGTACAAATCAAGCGGTAAGACAATGAACGGAGATTTTTTGAATAAATATGTTTTTAGTTATAACTTTGTTCTCCCATGGATTCGAAATAAAATAATCATGTACAATATTAAGTGAATTATGCTCTTTCGTTCTGGACCATTTTCATTCATGTCCGCGACCGGGTCGGATTCCGCCCGATGACCTTTCATTTCACATGTCGTGGTCAACGAACTGACCGAATTATGTTATCGTTGCCTCAATTATGTATTTAGTGTGCATATAATTACCGAAACACGGAAATCGCATATATCACAGAATTATTTCACACGTGATTATAGATAATGGTTAATAGGTAAATTGTATAACAATAATACCTATTGTCCTTAATATATTTTGGCTATCTACATGGCCGCTCAATGGAAAAATACCAGTATTTTCCAAAGCCGGCATTCTGATTTTACACACAACACTATATCGTCGCTGGAAAGGCTAAATTACTAAAGTGCCAAAAGTGCATTTTACAGGAGAGCGACTTAAAGTTTTTTTTTTTGTTCAAACAGGCATAACTTTTTTTCTTGTATTCCGATGTAATAATGCTGAAGGCAAAAAATCTTTATAAAAATTCTATCTACCATTTAAAATAAACATATTACGTATTACTGTTGTATTTTCGAAGATAGTGTCGCTTTAGTATAAATGCTCTGAAAACTACGTGAGCCAAAAGCGCTTATCTCCATAAACATATTCAGACACAGTAAAGCATAAATATTAATCACTAACATCCATTGATATTTAGGAAAAGAAAAACAACTAATATGCATTACAGAATAATACAGTTTTAGTCATTGTAACTTAAACGTAATATCTGAATTTAAAGACATCAACTAATTTAACTAACCTTACTTTTGATCTTTGATTTCTTGGATTTGTCTCTGTCCCGAATAGCAGGACATCTTTTTGTGTAATAGTACGTAGTAGTGTAGTTGATCTAATGTCAAGTAGGGTAGTGTAGCTTAGCGTAGCGTAGAGTAGCGATGAGTAGCGTAGTGTAGCGATGAGTAGCGTAGTGTAGCGATGAGTAGCGTAGTGTAGTGAAGTGTAAGTAATCATATTTTATATTCTGAAGCGAAACGAAGTTTGCTGGTTTTCGTTTCTACTCAGTAGTAATTATGGCAATTGCAGCAAAAACAGGGAAAATAAAAGTATGTTCTGCACGGTAAATCAACTTTTATTGAGCTTCTGACAAATTATCATAATGTAATTGCACGAGTTATAATCAACAAACAAGTATTTAACAGAATTAAACTTTTTCATTTTCTTGTTTTTAGTCTTCAACGTCGGTTTCTTGCAGGGTATCCTGGACATTCACAGCATTAGGCATATTTTTGTACTCATCTTGAAAAATATCAGGTATGACTTTCGATGTACACAATTTCCACAAATCTTGGTATTTCTTATTTGAAATAGGCAAACGAGACTTATATATTTTCTTAAGTTCCACATTTTTACCCATTATAGGTATATCTTCAGTTGGGCTGTCAGCTGCCATTGTGTATTTCACAGTTACTTTCTGTGGGTCTGATTTTTTGAATGTTGCCGTACGCACCTGTAAAATAAATAATTAGTATAAATTTGTTGCGCCTGTGATGTCAGTCCTACTACTTTCTAATTTTCGTGGCAACTTTTTCAATTTTTATTTTCCTATAAATTTATTTGGACCCCACAAACATAATAATTAAAAATAGCTAGATCACTTCAGTAATTTTCTCAAGTTTTGTGCTTACGAACAAACAGCAGCGTTTTTTTATTTATTTATAATTATATAGACTACATTACCTGAAGGACACAGATATAACTCACACAGAGATATGAAGACAGAAACATACTTAATAATTATTAATATTACCTTTGATATTTTTCCTGTCAGATTCCCTTTGAAATATCGATCTCCAACAACATCCCAACCACAAAAATCTTTGTGAGTCAAAATTTGTACGTGGTACGGCTTCGGGTTTTTTCGTGCTAACATAAATACTGTTGCCCACTGAGAAGGCGCCCAGACAATTGTATTTGTAACACTTTTTTCTATTACTGAATGCATGGAATCGACTGGCATATAGGTGTGTCCAGGCAAGAGATAGTTCATTTGGATGCTGGAAATATTATCACATTTTTGCAAGCAGGAATGAATTGCTGCAAGAACAACTTTATTTTTGTTTTGTCCTGGGCAAGCATCACTATATAATAGAAGGTGCTTTACTGAGCCACGATCGTCTACCATCTTAATATATCTGTCTAGGATTGTGCAGACTTCGTTGGCTCCACGTTTTCCTTCAGTCTCATTCCAAGAATAGCAATAGCCTTCTCTAGTTTTAGACTCATAAAAAGTAAGGTTATAAACAGCCAATTTACGACTGTAGTATAGTAGCATACTTTGGCCGTATGGTGTGTTCAAAACTTTTTGTAAGTCAAATGATACGCAAAGTATGTTTTCATCTTGAATTTTCTGATGTACTTGAAATCGTTCGTACGTTTCCTCCTTGTCTTTTAGATGAGCTAGTTTTTCTTCTCCTCCGTCCTCTTTTTCAAAGCGAACACATTTGGAACACTTGTCCTTACGTGGGATGTGAAACCCTATATTAAACTCACCAAAAATATTTTGAAATACTTTTTCCCCCACCGCCGCTCTGTCTTCACTTAACATTTTTTCTTTGTACATTTTGTACAAATTCGACAAGTTTCGAAACTCTTGAGGAAGATAGAATCTCTTTGAGTTTTTGCGACAATAATGAGACGGTAAGTAAGGTAAATCTCTAATGTAACACTTTACTGCTTCTATGTTTATTTCGGGTGTTTTGTTACCAGGAATATGTTTACCTCGTCCATCTTTTTTAGCTGAACCTTGTATAGCTGTAGAAATAACATTGTGAAGAAATTTTTGCTTAATGTCTAGTGTACTCAGCATAAATTTCAAACACACTTTTCTCTTTCCCTCCCCTTCATTGATATAATAATCGAAAGTCCAATGCCTACGACTATTGATATCTTGGCAACGCTTTCTCTTAGTTTCTTGCTTTTTAGAGTTGCTTACGAGCCAATCTTTTTGTCGTTCTCTAGAAAGGCTCCAATAATGATCAAAAATAGCCTGTCTTTTCTCGGAGCTTATGTCATAGCAGTTATTATGACAATTTTCTGGTGTGCATGTAGAACTCTTCACTTTTTTTTCTGCAATAACTTTGCCAGTTTTAGTAGTGTATTGTTTTCCACTATTCATATTACTACTCCTAACTTTATTCTTGTTAATTTTTCGTTCTATCTTTTCAGGCTTTGTGTTCTCTTTAGTATCATCTAGCACAATATCTTTTGTATTTTTAGATTTCTTTTGTTTTCGTACTTTGGTGTTTTTCTTTTTTTTGTCTGTAGTATCATTATTTTCACTGCAATCGGTTTCATCCGAATCTTGCCAAGAACTTGAACTATATACGAATTCGTCACTGTCAGATAAAAAGTCAATATGCTTGTAGACATTAACTCTCTTCCGCTTTTCTTTCTGTTGTTCAATAGTGGTATTTTCTTCTGGTTCTATTTCAATACTGATTGTCGTTTCGATTTCTCTTGTAGCTTCTTCTTGTCTGATTTCTTGCATGCACATTTCTATTTCTTGCAACTGCTTCGCGTCTAATTTTCTTTTCTTATAGGGTTGTATTGGAGGTATCTCAGGAGATTTTTTGGATGTGCTCGCTTCTACATAATCCTTCTGAGCAAGAGATGTTTGCAATCCATATGACGATATTCCTGCTGGAGTGTGCTTTTCTGATTGTGAAATAGACGCCTGTAATGAACGTGTGCCTTGACTATGAGATACGTCCGTATGTATAACATAGTCTATCTGTGATATTAATGTCTGGATCGGAAGTATATCTTGTTCAACGGACGTCTCTGGTTGAGAGTGGTCTTCTGTTTGAGAGATTAATGTTTCTGATTGCTGCATATCTTGACCAGCCGATGTACATGTTGGAATGTCTATCTGTATATCTGGAATGTCTATCTGAGAGATTGATGCCTGTAATGGAAGTATTTCTTGTTCAAGGGAAGTCCCTGCTTGAGCATGATCTTCTCTTTGCAAGATCGATGTTTCTAATTGCTTCATGTCTTGACCAATTAATGCACATGTTGGAATGTGATAGTCAATCTGTGAGATCGATGCCTGTAATGGGAGTATTTGTTGTTCAAAAGTCGTCCCTGCTTGAGCGTGGTCTTCTGTTTCAGAGGTTGATGTTTCTGATTGCTTCATGTCTTGGCCAGTTGATGTACATGTTGCAAAGTGATAGTTTATCTGTGAAATCGATGCCTGTAGCGGAAGTATGTCTTGGTCCAGTGACGTCCCTGATTGAGTTTGGTCTTCTGTTTGAGTGATTGATCTTTCTGATTCCTTTATGTCTTGCCCAGTGGAAGTTATTGTTTGAATATTATGATAGTCTATCTGTGAGATTGATAGCGGTAACGGATCTTTATTATATTGGTCAAAGTATGTCACTGCAGCGGGATATTCTATTTGAAACATAGACGTCTCCGGCCGACCAAGATGTGTGTCTAGTTCTTCCATTATACCTGTAAGTAACAAAAAGTAACTAGTTATCTTAACTACTAGCTATCTTACGCGGTTTACACACACACACACACATATGTACCTACATGCACCCCCCTCACACCCCCAACACAAACTCAAAAGTAAATTCCACAATGACATTATTCAGATCAAAAATCTAGGGTAATAATAATTATTTATAAAAATAATGATTGTCCTCTCGACCAATTTTCGGAGCACGAAGCACGCACATACAACGACTATTGGGCTATCACTGCAGTCATTACCTAATGTCAGTAGGTACGTATATATCGATGCTTACCTGTATTTGGTTTCAAAATGTCGTATTCTTCATTACGTGGATGTCGCAATTTACAGACGTAACTATCGGATTCAGAATTGATTTCATGATTGTTCTCTTCCTCGGTAAGTATTCTTCGAACGACATGGGACTTCTTTTTCTCGTTTCTGAGACCCACCCTTGTGTATTTTTTAAAAAATGATGATCTACGATTTTCCATAATGTCCTTATACCTATTCTGTAAATATACAAAACTTGAATTAAAAGAATGCCTCTTGGTATAGTGGTTGCAAGCACGACTGCTGAGCAAGAGGTCCTGGGTTCGATTCCCGGATCGGCCAAAGTGTTATTAGGTTTTTACATCAGTAATTTCTCAGTAGCAGTCACGGAGTCTGGATTTGTTCCCGGTTGATGGCAATAGGCTCGTCCCCTATTACATGGAACTTAAACACAACTGGCGTAATGTAGGTTTTGTATGAGGTACACCTCTGCCTATCCCTTAGGGGATTACAGGCGGGATGTCATGTATGCTATGTTTAATTAAAAGAGTATTCATTGAACGTTTTTGAAGCTCTAAGTACCAATCCAACTCTTATGAACCTAACACTCGTACAGTCGTACCTTAAAGTTCAATCAAAAGAAAGAAATCTATTCATTCAGCACCGTGAGCAATAATCGTTTTATATTACTACTTATTAATGACTTGTGTTTATAAAATAAAGTAAATAGGCATACCAACACAAACATTCTGTTATGGAATTAATAAATCACGAAAGATGTCCAATTTGTTAACAAATGTCTAGTAATGAATGATCTGTATGTTTAGGTAAGTACATTATATTTTATATTCCTTATAATAGATCCTACTGTAACATGCTTAAAACACGTGAAAAGATAATTATTTAGGTATTTTAATATAACTTATTAATAAATGAATAGTACCCAATACTCACTATTTACAGTTTGCAAAGTTTAAGTTTAATATAGTAGAGTGTGGTACAAGCAATAATAAAGAATAAAATGTACTTACGTAGGTGTTCTAGCTATTGGTACCGTAAATCACTTATCACTTTCTCGATTATCTCTCGCACTGATACACCAACAAACAAAACATCCGTCTCGTGTCGCGGCGCGAAGTCGACTAAAGCGCCAATGACTTTGCGCAACGTTTCGAACGTATGATCGTAAACGTACCTATCATAACAAAATCGCTTGAAAAATACAGCTGCAATAGACTTAACTGTCAATTTATCACAATTTTTATTAATTTCAATACTTAACGTACCACCACAGTTTTTTGGCGTAAAATATTTATAACTAAAGTACTTTTTCATCAAATAAATACAACAATAAATACGCTAAATACTCATATAAAAATGTAGACCATTATAGCAAAGTTACTTAAAGAGTTTCATTTAGAAATCTCGGCGGGCAAAAAGTTCTAAGCGCTTACGTTCATCAATTTTCTCGTAAGGCAAATTTACTAAACGACCTTTTCGTTACCATTTGCGGCAAGTCAATAATACTTAAACGACAACAATTAACTGAATGACGCACTTTAGGTTTCTAATCTTACCTTGAAGGACACATGGCAGTAAGGAAAAAAAACTAACCAACAATAACAATAAAAATTATTTTATTTTCTTTAGGTAAGTAAAATAGACGCATCGACAAAAACGAAAAATGCCACTGCTAAAGCGCCATTATCTCCTTAATTAATGCTCAGATTGCTAAAAGACCTAGACCATTGTATAGAGAAGAAAAAACCCAACTCAACCATATAAAAAACGCACTTTAGGTGTTTTGGCGCTTTAGTACTTTAGCCTTTCCAGTGACGATATAGGTTTCAATATATGGAAAACCTTAGAACCTTGACTTTTCTGCGTTTTGTTTACGGATGGTGAGCCAGTTCTTGAAGGATCATTGTGCCGACAGCGACAGCTGGTGGTCATATTTGCACGCAGCATATACACACTCTTTGACACCCTCCAAAAGGGTGTGAAAGAATTTATGCTGCGTTGGCGACCTTGTAGGTCGGCAACGCAGCGGTCACCGCTTCCCAGGTGGACCGTATGCTTGGTTTGTCATACTTATAGTCTCAAAAAACCTCCAAAAACAGGTATAAATTCCCAGTAACTTAAATGTAATGAAATCCAGCGTTATAATAAAAATAATTAGCAAGTTAAACCACTAAACCTGAAATTATTTCGTGTACCGTACACATGACAGCACTGAAAACTAACTTCAGCGATTACATCAAAGTACATTAAAATATTCAGGTACAATCACGCACAGCGGTGTTTGAAACATGAATTACGTAGTTATAACACAAAACGTTAGCCGACACGTTGCCCCACTCACATAGTATATTTCAGTTGCGTCTGGCGCGTGACGAGGGTTGAGATGTTCACGATATCACCCTCTAAACTTTCATAAGGACCAGAATGCAACATAATACGTGTCGTTCACGTAAATGGCCGCGACTGTACTATATTGTACGTAAGTGCTACGCAAATATAGCCCTAGAGGCGGTAAATTGTTTTTATTGTCGTTTTAGTGTGTTCAATGTTTAAGAAATGGAACTTAATGGTCATTACTTTAATTTTTCAGGGAAATAAATTAAAAATTATGTTTTCTTAGAAGTGAAAGATGGAAATTACGGTATTCTTGGTGAAAATACGATATGTGTTGTTTTAAGACTAAGTCCACGTTAACATTATGAGCAGAAATTGCTTTTCTGTAGTCCATGTCAGTCTTGCTCATTTTGTCTTTTCCAGCAGTCTTCCATTAAATCTTGGAAATTTTGTCAAACGGTAATGAACTTAAATAAAAATACTCAAAATGTTTTGGTTTCTACTCTTAACATCTTTTGATTGAATAACTGAACAGGCTTTTGCTTGTTTAGCCTGCTAAAAATATTCATGCAAACCCTCAATTCAAAACTGATTAGGTCCCCTTGTTATTAATAGATTACATATTCTAGCTGGCACTTATGGCTAAAATTTATAGCGTTTTACACGCTATCGAGCGATAATGCTTATTATTTTATATTGTGACGTACTTCGCGATAAGTTGGACGATGTCAATAACGCGATGTTTTGATGCGAAGTAAGTCCTAAATTTGGGACTAGATGCGTGCTAAATGTGGCCGGCATAGAACGCCCACCGGCCAGGTGAAAACTGTGAAAGGCAGTCAGCAGAGACTGGTTGAGGAAAGCTTAAGACCCTGGTCAATGGCATTTCATAGGTGCGTCCCCACAGAGCGCGTAGCCTCGCGAGGCATTTTCCGCGCGAAGCAGCTCGGTTGGTGTGGACGTGTCTCAGGCGAAGCAAGTGACAGCGCTGCCACGCCGGTCGAGCGACCGAGCGCCCGAGCCATCCAGTGTCGACTTTTGTTTTGCTCGTGCCTCGCATTGTATCGGTTGAAAAACAATAGACGCGTCCACACAGAGTCAGTAGCCTCACTTGTCAATTTCCTCGCGCAGCAAATGCCTCGCCAGGCTGCGCGCTCTGTGTGGACGAACCTATTGGGAGACTTCTATATCCAGCAATGCAGGCTGATGATGATAATGTTGCTGGAGGAAGGGAAACACCTTAAGGTCACGTTATTCCCAGATCATCCGGATGGCCATGACCCTCTGGTTCGCGACCAGCTTTGCGGGTCGCCTGCACATGCACACGACACCACCGTACAGCTTCCGGCAGGAGGTATTTGGCCCAACGAGATTGGGTAGGAGCCACCTGAAGGCGGCTGCAGCCCGAGTCAACTTTGGTCCAAAAGACAGAAATGCTCCCTGAAGTACTACCGCCTGTCGTGGACTAGTCCCAAGTACTTCATCGTCGACTTGACGTCGATGTGAACCCCACCCACAGTTATTTAGGACGTTCTTCGCTCCATAAGTCGCGTTGCAGTAAAAAGGTTCTAGCTAACTCCGGTGATTTATTGCAGTCTCGCAAAATGTGTATCTAGGAGTGTCCACTTCTGTTGGGAGTTTCCAAAATAGGGTGCAGAATCTATAGAACATCTACCAGACAGGATATTTTGACGGCGGCGGCGCGTCGTGTTCCGCGCGCGCCCCAAAGAGCTGTCAGCAATCTCATGGGGCTCCCCTGCCAATTTAACCAAGACCTGCCGGTGTGGCGGAACTGTCTTATCAGGTACGTAAAGGGCTATTGAAGGACGGACACCGTGAATTTAAATCAGTACAAGTCTGACAGTCACTCCCGTCCCGCTCTGGGTGGTAGGACTCATTTGATGACTATACCACGCACAAAAAAAGAAGTCATTTACATTTTTTTTTATTAATAAAAATTGAAACTTGCATGGGCAACTGGTTAATATTTTTGTAGTTTAGTAATTAATGTCTAGACTTCGTTAGTTCGTGTCTATGTATTTCCCGAGAAATCTCGAAATCGACATTGAGAGAGCTCTCAATCTCGGTTTGTGTAGTTTGTGGCTACAGGGTAAGGAAATGGAAACTTGTAACTGTTGAGATTCACCAACACGTAGGTACTGAGCAAACGTGCTAATTAGTAGTCTTGCATGGAGATCTTACAGAGCATTATAGTATTATGTTTACGTACATAATGTAGAACAAACCGGCTACAGAATAATTATAGAAACGCTGTTAATAGCCATTTGATAGCTAGCATCTTATTTAATATGATGCCCACGGTATTGTCCGCATGAAGATCGGGAATAATCCAGATAAAAAACCATCTATGTATCTAATTTCATACAAATACTTTCAATCATATTTGTGTGACACAGACATTGTCATTGACACAGACATTGGTACATAATAGTTAGGTTGGAATAATTTTTCTGAGTCCTTATTACGAGTTTTCACTATTTTACTTTACAGCGTCTTTCCAGTATTTACAGCGTTTCTTGTATGAAAAAATGGAACAGCGCCTCTGGTGTGCGAAGAAGGAACCAATTTTTTCCTTGAAAATTGTCAATTTGAAATTGTCAAAGATAACTCGTGCTAAGGGTACAGTACCCTTAGCACGAGTTTTCAGTATTTGAGACGTAAAGTAAACTGGAACTTTGACAATTTCAAATTGTCAATTTTCAAGGAGTAAATTACTTAGTTCCTTCTTCTTAAAGTAAAAGAGTGAAAACTCGTGCTAAGGGTTGAAAAATGGAACAGCGCCTATGGTGTGCGAAGAAGGAACTATTTTTTTCCTTGAAATTTGTCAATTGACAATGTCAAAGTTCCAGTTTACTTTACAGCAGAATAAGTGAAAACTCATGATAAGGCCTCTTATCATGAGTTTCCGCTGTTCCATTTTTTCATGCAAGAAACGCTGTAAATACTGGGAAGACGCTATAAAGTAAACTAGTGAAAACTCATGATAAGGGCTCATGATAAGAAATTTACAGAAGAAACCGTCAAAAAAGTGGCAATTGTTAGTAGAACTGAAATGAACTTGCTTTAGATTAAATATTCATAATCTTACTTTGTTCAACGTTGAACACAAGATACACAACAACATGAGTATACACAGCAAACAAAAGACAATAATAATTGTAACATTTTCATTTCTTAATTTGCAAGAAACTTGAATGGCCACGTTAAAATGTCAACGCAGATGCGGTTAAGTACAACGTCTGCACTTAATGCAATTCTGAGACGCGCAAACCGAAATAATGCAATTAATGTACTGAAAACTTTTGCCGTGAACAAAGTTAAAAGTTGACGACGTCGCAGTTTTATATTGTTACGAGCTGGGTATCGGGATAAATTAATTAACACCAATTAAAACCAAATAATTTTTATTTACACACGAATCACTAATTACAACAAGCACTTAACACTACTCAACACTTATACACACACTTAATCACACGTAAAAGTCACTTAGAGAGTTCACTTTCGAGTCGCCTCGATCATAGTCAAAATCAGACTGACTCAGGTCAAGTCAGGTCACCGATCGGCGCCCTATTTATACCCCGGCCGGGCCCACTAGATGTTTCTAGAAGATGGTCGAATGTTCTGGAAACATCCATAGACTTCGACAAAGTCCCATAACTTCTGGAACATTCCAGAACCATCTCGAAACATCTAGAACAGGGTAGAATTTTCTAGAAACTTCCAGACCAATCTTCAGTAGAATTGTCGAGAACCTTGTGGAACTTTCGAGAAGTTTAGAGCTGGGTCTCGCAATTCGATCGACGTAACAATATTATTATTATGTGTCAGTGCATATAAGACACTTCTACTATTTAATTTATGGATTACAAATCTACACTACCAGAGGAAAGATTTGTATTTTTGTGTGTGAATGTTTGTAATAAAAAACTCAAAAACTACTATGCCGATTTCAAAAATTATGTCATCATTAGAAAGTTACATTCACTCTGAGTAACATCATGTCCACCCGTGCTAAGCCGGGACGGGCCCCTAGTATCTATATATGTACTATTATACTTTATGGTAGTCTATCTGTGTGCCACATATTTTAATCGGGATCCGTTCAGCTTTTCATAGTTGTACCGAGCTGTTGTTTGTTGCTTTGTAACTAACTTCAAAAATGAATAGGTTCTCTCTCAATTCAGTATTTTTTGTATTCGATTATTATTCCGACGCGCGTCGTTTCTCTCATTTTTTATGTTTTTTTTGTTCTATGTTATATACTCGTCGTTTGGTCCAGTAGTTTTTATGCTGTAGACACTTTCAGCTTTTTGCTATGTGGATGATGTAATTAAGTTTCTTACGGTTTAGAAAAAACTAGTGCATTTAAGAAAAAAATAACTAAAACACGACTACGAAAAAATCATGCACTGAAAAGTATAAAACAATTACAATCCGTGTTACAGATTTTTTTAAGTAATAGCCGTGGTCGTATGCCACCCAATAAAGATTGTGTGAAACAACTGCAGGTGGCACACGACCACGGCTATTACTTAAAAATTCGGTAATACAGATTGTAATTGTTTTATACTTTTCAGTGCGTGATTTTTTCGTAGTCGGGTTTTAGTTATTTTTAACTTATTTTTTATTTACACTATTTTGGGGTTCTTGATATAATAATAAAAGCAAAGTAGCGAGTAAACAAATTTATGTAGGTAGGTATGTACTCATTAAGCCTTTTCATTTGATACCTACCCATGTTGACATTGTTAGAAACAGGCAAAGTAGATAGTAAGAGCTATATAATGTATATATATTTGAAATGTGCTCATCAAGCCCTTTAATTTGATACCCATGTCGATACCGTGCGGAATGTTTTTTGGGCACGACTTTACAGCGTCTAGAGGGTGCCGTATTGGATTACACGTCACCTACTCTATAACCAGCGGACAACTGAGACGCTTCTAACGACACCTCATTTGTCATGTAATGATAAGTAGTTTAGAAGTTATGAACAAACAAACATATACCATACCGGTCAAAATAGTAACCCTCCTCTTGGCTTTGCCGTAGTCGGGTAACTATATTTATGACAAGAATGGTAAAATCCATCCATCGATCCATCCTCGCTTTCGCATAAAAAATATAAGTAATATAATATTGAAGGCCCATACACACTGTTGTCACATGTGTCCAGTGTTCCATGTATTCAAGTCAGAACGCTGGCGCTGTAATCAAAATGTCTCCTTGTCTGTATTTCAGAATTAATATTAAATTTCATCGTACTAGTAAATAAAATTCTTTGACTGGTTGACTTTCAAATACGTCAGTATCAAACGAGAACGAGAATTCATAATTGAATTCTGAATGCCACAGCGTATTATTAAAATGGTTTATTAATGGTAACTGTGATAAGTTTAATTGTAAAACAATCAAAATACATTCGTATTTGGATGGAAAATAACGACTGGTTTAAAATATGTATAAGTTAACATTTAACGTTATGGACTACTCGTTGGGTATTCTTTTCTGATTAATTTGTCGTTCAATACCTCAAGTCCGTTAAAAAAAGTTATTTTTTTAAAGATAATCATTGTTTTAGCCTTCTCTGTCAACTTTTCAACACATATCCTGCGCCAGCCATCTTAGCACTAGGGTGCAGTTATCTGGCAAAGAATCGGTCAAATAGAAAATTTGGACATACGTTTTTTTCTTGCACATAGTGCATAGTACGTATCAATTATTTTTGACAGTCTAACTAATGGATTTTTTCAGTCACATTTTCATTCCTATTCTTTGTGTATAATATCGGTTTTATACCCATTATCCAGATTTTCCACATTTTTATGAACTTACATGTTCCCTCACACAACAAAGAAGGTGACAGCTAATACTGCTAGTAAAAATTATGAAGTTAAAATAATGTTATCGGCTAAGCGTTATGAATATTCTCTTTTTTTATCAGAAATTATTTAGTTTATAAAAAAAAATTACAAACACATTTAGAAACATGTCATTGGCACGTACTCGTAGTTGTGTTATCACAAAACATAGGATTTAGATTAAAAGATAATATGCACGGAATGAGTATCATTATTATTTTTGGTACCTACTTAATGTGACCATGGATTTAATACTAATTTCTAGACGGAAGTTAAAGTTTCAAAACGAGAGGGTCTGTTGTAAAGAAAGTGAAGCCTGACGCCCCAGCTTTTGGTTTTTTTCAGTTTTTGTGACGGAAAGTAAACGGGAACTTGGACGTTATTTTGTAGAAATAAATTTTTTCCTCGTTCGTATAAAGGCGCTTTTTTATTTTTCCAAACAGTAATCGCTGTAAATACTTCAAATTCTGTGGTATGGCCTCTGTTTGGCTCACCAAGCTTAAAAATAAATAAAAGACGTTAATTAATTTGAGCTCAAGTTTTAAGTGATAGAGTTGTTGATTAACCAGCAGTCTACGAGCTGTGGTGTTGATGTAAAGACCTTTAGAGGAACACAAGCAAGATCTGGAGGGATACTTAGTAGAGTTACAATATGAATTGAGATGAAAATCCATTTTTTGCCCTAACAATAGAGTAAAATAAAAAATCTATTTAAAAAAAATGTAACCGAATTCAAAAACGACCACGAAAAGGTTAAAATAACCTACCAAATAACTTTTCTTTCGGAAGTCGGTGGCAAAAAAACTTAATGAAAAAAAAAAGCAAAGCCACCGACTTCCCTACCTATTTTAGCCTTTTTCGTTGTAGTTTTTGAAGTCGGTTACATTTTTAGACTCTTGGTACCTACCAGGGTAAGGCCCGGTTTCCACCAAAGCGGAAAGGAGTGGAGACGAGGGGAGATACCTATTGGGTTTTGAATAGCCAATCAGATATCCACATCTCCTTTACGCTTAGCTTCGGTAGAAATCTGATTGGGCTCCGCTTCTCTCTGCTTTGGTGGAAACCAGGCCTATCATGCACTTAATACAAGGTTGTCAACCATGACTATGTCAACATTATGTTTCCTTTATACTTCAGTTTTGGGCTGACTCGATTAATGTTTGTTATCGACACGCATAGAAAGAGATGTCAACATTTTATGGAAAATATTTTTGTAACATTGAAATATAACACCGAAATCTGTCACCAAATCACAAACAAACGAAAGAAACTTGTATAAAAGAATCCAATTTGCCATCAAGCAGAAGTAAATTTGAAGGCGGGAATGCGATACGTCAGATCGGTCGACCGTCAACACAACACGATTTGCGAAATTGAACGGAAAGGCCCGACGTGCCCACATAGCTCGGCCATTTTGTCCGGTAATCTTTATAATGCGAACGAAGGGAGACGATTTATATTGTACGTCCAGTAGAATACATAGTTTAAAACTTTCTCGTTTCATATAAATCATTGTAGAAGAAGAATTGAGAATGTTATGACCTTAAGAATCTTCTTTTTTTATTAACATTTTTTTAGTTTATAAAAAAAACATTGCCCCACACTATGAATTTCTCCTGTTTTGTGGGTGCGTTTACAAATAAAAAAACTCACATTGCAAACACCCAGAAACGGCCTAACAGGTCATACAAATTAATATTTGCTTAGTACGGGGACCGAACCCGCGACATACTGCGTTACAGTCGTTCGCTTAACCACTCCAATCGTGCCGTCATTACAGCCGTCATATTTTACATTATCTGGGTCAGTATAACATAGCAGTAAACAATACTACTACACGTTGATAACAATCTGGCATATCAACAATCAGTTTCAACTATTCAAGATAACGTACCTAATCATCTCAGGTTTATCTCCTGCCGCCAAAGTTATTGTTATCAATCATTTTCTAACAAACTAAAGGAGATTGCTACCTATGCTTAAACGTATAAAATCTTATTAATACTCATAATAAAAACGTGAAAGTTTGTGATGTATGTGTCGCAGTAAGATAGATAAAGCCGTAACATAGTTATATCCCTAGGGATATAATTATAATAGTTGTACCGTCGTAGAAACGATTGGGGGCACCCCGACTCGGACAGGTTAGGTTAGAAGGGGATGGCAGGGTCTGGAAGACCCCGCCATCGCCTTCGTGGTTATTTTTTTTTTTTAAACCAACAGAAGTAGTCGACACAGGTATAACTATGTTACGGTATATAACTATATCCCTAGGGATATAACTATGTTACGGCTTTATCTATCTTACTGCGACATATGCACCGTTTGCATTCGTTTTTGTTTGCAATCGTATTTGGTGTAAAAAATAAAGTAACATCGATTAGGATTTTTGTTCTTTAATTCTAGTTGGATTGCGATAATTGGGAGAATATGGCGATAAACTACAGCCTCATATACAGGGTGTAAGAGACATCGACGCACAAAAGGATACCGACGAAAAATTCCAACACCAGTCCAGAATTATGTCCTGGACCCATGGTATCCGTTTATGCGTCGATGTACCCTGTATTTTAGTTTCAACTGATAACAATGGCTAAAACTAAATTAACACAATGAGTTAAGCTGTAGTGACGTTAACAGTTTATAGAAATCTACTTTAGACTTCAGAATAAACGTTTTATTGATAGCAGAATTTCTATGCAGACAGCACAAGATAAACGATAAAAGATGAAATGGGAAATGCACTGAGGCATGCATGTGTTGCCTTGTATGCTGAATCTAGAGGAGGTTATCTATGGCTATGATGTAGTTAACAGACGTAGGTAATCATTGGTATGCTTATTACAAAGTTCTTATCACTAATTGGTTATTAGCATTGTTTATGTAGTTAGCTAAGTGCTGATAGATTAATTCAATTATAGGAGAAAGCAGTGCATTACTGGAAGTAATGAATTAGTGCTGAAGAATCCATTATTGGATAAATTAAAGTTGTAACACTAGAAAAAGAAGAGCTGAGACTGATTGCGATAGAGTGTTATCATAAAATTGTATACAGCGTATTTGTATCATCATCAGTCTATAATGTTCCCACTACTGGGACACAGGCCTCCTCTCTGAGAGAGGGAGTGGGCCATAATCCTCCACGCGGGCCCAGTGAGTGACAAGGAAAGTGAAAAATAATGATGATTCCTTTTTTTTTTGCAGCTCGAAGAATAATGTACAAATGTATAGGTAAATTTTCATTAGGTGCGTCCCCACAGAGCGCGCAGCCTCGCGAGGCATTTTCCGCGCGAAGCAGCTCGGTTGGTGTGGACGTGTCTCGGGCGAGGCAAGAGACAGTGCTGCCGCGGTCGAGCGACCGAGCGCCTGGGCCATCCAGTGTCGGCTTTTGTTTTGCTCGCGTATACATATTGTTTCGTGCCTCGTTCGAAAAACAATAGACGCGTCCAGACAGAGTGAGCAGCCTCGCTTGTCAGTTTCCTCGCGCAAAAAATGCCTCGCGAGGCTGCGCGCTCTGTGTGGACGCACCTATTCAGAACCAACGTTCAACAATTTAAAAGTTTAATACCTGTTCTGTTTTTGTACCTTGTTCTGTTTGGTTAAATTGTAGCTTACAATTTAACCAAACAGAACACTGGTCAGTTTGTATGTGATTAGAAAAGCGAAAAGAGCGAGAGAAACAATTGCAACAAAGTATATACGTATAATTCTACATGAATGCGCCATTTTAATTAAGAATTTCTAAAGTCGTTAAGCCAGCTTTTTATTTCGTTTGTGTGTAGTATGCGTGGCATGAAATGGGTTTTGTCGACAGAGGAATCGACATTAAGACACAATGTAGAAAGACTTCTATGGTGATGTAAATGGTGAGGTGATAAAAAGAGTGTCCATGGAGTTTCTTGCCCGTTCTTCTCCATAGAGATCTACTTCTTGGAATGGGCATCTACGGTACTTTCACAGTTTTTATGTCTTGTGACTGGGACTGTAGCATCATAACTTTTTAGTGTTCAATTATATTTTTGACTATGACAATTCAAAAGTGCCTGTAACTGGCCTACTTTAAATAAACGCTTTGATTTTGATGAAATCTTTCTAAACATAAAATAAATTAACGCCTTCTTTCCTTGGGGGTAGGCAGAATAAAGAAACGAGCAGTGGTGGCCCAGTGGTATCGGTCCCGACTTACGAATTATAGGTCGTGGGTTCGAACCCCACCAGGCGCATTCATCATCATCATCATCATATCAGCCCGGGATCACCCACTGCTGGGTATAGGCCTCCCCCTTTTTTCGCCATATCTCTCGGTTCTGTGCGTCTCTTATCCATCTATTCCCCGCGATCTTGACGATATCGTCAACCCAACGAACCAGGCGCATTACTTTGTGTAATTTATTTCATAACCACTGTTCTCAAAACGGTGAAGGAAAACATCGTGAGGAAACCGGCATGTCCTAGAACCAAAAATTCGAAGATATGTGATATCTATACCAACCCACACTGGGCCTGCGTGTTCTGCGGTAAGATACAATTGTAGAGCTCGTTATGGTGATCACGGCTGTATAGCTAACTCATTTTTGACCTAAATCAGACTTACTGTAACTATGCTATTGACGGCAGTGTTGGATTATGGCCCACTCCCTCTCACAGAGAGGAGGCCTGTGTCCCCAGCAGTGGGAACATTATAGGCTGATGATGATGATGAGGCAGAAACTATAAAGCGCCACCAGCTGCGATACTTACTACTTTCGCCTCATCCACATTCATACATCAGTCTGGTCATACACGTACGCCGATTGTGAGTACTATGTATTATGTACTCGGCCTTTCTGAAGCACTTCACCAATAAGGTCAGTGTAGGTCTTCCTAGGGCGTCCCCTCCCGGCGTTTCTACTCACCTCTGTTTTATGAATTCCTTTTGTTAGTTGCCTTTCACTCATCTTCTCAACATGACCTCTTTCTTAAAAATACGTGAAAATAAATATTTCTATCTTCTGTCGTCTCGTTTCACAGGATGCTTTTATAAAGAAGTGAAAGAAGCAGGTTGTTGGTACAGACCGGTCGGTATGGATCGTTACTGATCGGTGCAGGTAAAGTCAACGGTTGAAGTATTATATGAAAAAGAACACATTTGGGCCCCTTCAATCCAAGATGGCGGCTAACGCAGACACTCCTCGAGGTCGAAAATTCACATTTTTCATGAGAAGCAGTATACACCACCTAATGCAAGACAAAGCCTCTTTTTTGTCCCCATTGACTGGACTATTATCTGGGTATTCTTCCTGTATCGTGCAGGGTTCCTTTACAAACATTTAAAAACTGAAAATACAAATAGCCAGACCCGAAGAGAAGACAAATAGCCAGACCAGAACTACTTGTAGGTCACACTTACATAATAATATTTGTTCCGTGCGGAAATCAAAGCCGCGACACGCAGAGCAGCAGTCGATCCCTCAGCCACTGCGGCAACCGTGCCGTCATGAATTTTCATATGATTAGTAATAATAAGCTATTTTACTCAAAACATTAAGGTATTCCACATTGCATTCGCTGTAATGGCACCTGAGCCTGAGCAATTATTCCACATACGGGTTCTACCAAGATTTTTCGCAGGTGACAGGTGCCTAATGTGAAATACCTCAAAAAATTTAATAAGTCCGAATATTTGACCAACTCAGTATTTTTTCTTTTGTTACGTAAACCACAGAATAATTAATAGTACTATACGTACAGAAGGACTACTCCAAAAAAAAATCAAACAAATGTAAAATCTATATACGAGAGAATAAAGTACATTTTAACTGGCAGCCGTACCGCCCACCTACTTTTATAATAGCCTAAACTTCCCGTGCGCAAGCAAAAATGTACTGAATGGTTACGCCCGAGAGTTTATTTTGGTTTATCTGACGCCAACGACATTAAAAGGTTACTATGGGTCAAGCTCAATAGGGTTGCGACTTGCGAGTTTAGGCACAAATAGGTAGGTACCTATGCGTATTTTATGCATTTGCTAAATTACATTATTACCATAAATACCTATGTTCCTCAAGGAATTTTGTTTTTATCATCAGCCTATATCTTTTTGGTTTCGTCATCGATTACTACATACATTATTGATTGTTAGCACAGAATGATAATAGTAGGTACCTACGGCACCTTACGTGAGGAATAATATTTATAATAATATTATCTTTTCTACCTATTATTGTTATATTTTTGAACATTTATCTTACAAAAAAAAAGAATAATATTTAAAAGATTTTTATCGTCTATGGCAAAATAGCCAGTCCTTATTATTTTGCACTCAACCTAGTAACCGACCAATTACTATCGCATACTGTCACAGGCCCCGCGTTGCGTGTCTTTGTAGGTAGGTAAAAAAGTGGCGCAGCGAATTACGACCGCTGACCTTGAATGCGTAGTGTGGCCATTTTCTGAGTTAGAACTTTTAAACAACAACGCAAACATCTTTCTACTTTCTACCGATCTTAATTCTTAGTACTCAGATTAAGGTGAGTGAGAGTGTCGTCTTTTTATCTTGGTCGTCCAGTAGGCTCACCCCCCCCCCCAATTAGTATCTCGCCTCATTTCCAAACTTGTAACCTCATGATTATCATGAGGTTACAAGTTTGTATCATGGTATCATGATCAGTTAAGCCCATACTTCACAAGCAGGGAGATAATTTTGTTGATCATTACTAAATATGTACTATATTTTTTTTTTCTTCATAATAAAATTGTGTTATTAATTTACCAAAAGCACCTAAAGCAAGAAACTTGTGCGTAACTACACGTAACGTAACAAAAATATTAAGGAGACGGAGCGCGTGCGTAACGGGTGGCGCGTGGCAGCCGTAGTGAATGGGCCACGACATAATGGCCCCGCAACTACTTGCAGTTTTATGCCTACACCGCGGAGTGAGACAGGCCTGCGTAAACCAAAATTGACGAAGATACGTTTCTAAAAACCACAAAACGTCACTCCGTCGGTATAATTTATTTTACAGGCATTAGGATGTCACAAATCCACCGTCACTCCCGAATTACGAAGAATATTTGTCAATAAATTGATAAAAAAAAATGTTTATTAGTTTTCAATACACTAAACAGATATTCATTTATTAAGTAGATACTGCATTAATAAATTGAATATCAGTTTAGTCATATTTGATGATAATATCGGCTATTTTAGACCCGCAGAATGCCATTGGCTATTAGTTCTTTTGCTTCGTTGGTCATTGACATACTCGTAACACTCATGACTTTTCTTTATTAGGTGCGTCCACAAAGAGCGCGCAGCCATGCGAGGCATTTGCTGCGCGAAGAAACTGACAAGCGAGGCTGCTCACTCTGTGTGGACGCGTCTACTGTTTTTCAACCGATACAATACGAGGCACGAGCAAAACAAAAGTCGACACTGGATGGCTCGGGCGCTCGGTCCCTCGACCGCGGCAGCGCTGTCACTTGCCTCGCCCGATACACGTCCACACCAACCGAGCTGCTTCGCTCGTAAAATGCCTCGCGAGGCTGCGCGCTCTGTGGGGACGCACCTATTGATCATTCACACACCGCGCGCGCCGCTGCGGTTGCGTATAGTACACATCTGACCTCTCGAAACAACATCACCGATAAGGTCAGATCTATTTTAGGCGCTCCCACTGCCCCTACCAACGGTTCCGTATGAAAATAACTACGTTCATTTAAACTACTGTCAATATAGCTACGGTTGACTCACATAAATTCAAGACACATATTGGACGACTCAACTTCTATTCAACTGACATAATTTTGATTGAACTAAAATTGATTGCACTAAGGAACGATTCATCTAATGTTCTTTTAAGATATTGGTTGTTTTAACTACGCTTGAAATACCTAATGGACAACTCGCCTACATTATTTTTTTTAATAAGTAAGACGCGCTCGTTTTATTTCTAAAGCGGAGGAAGAGGGCTTTCGAAGTAAGGTCGACGGAGCCCCGCTATTCGGGGCTCCTTTTTCTATTTACAAGGTTTAAAGGAACCTAACCAAACCGAACCTCGGGTGCCCCTGAAGTCGACCGTCTGCTTCTCGTTCAAAAGTACAAAGTTGTTCAGCTGGTATTTAGATAGGAGTGTATGTAACGGGGCACTGAGAAAAAAAATGTCGTAAAAACGACTTGGGGCACCCCAACACGGACGGTTATTTTTTTTTAACCACCCAGAAGTAGGAGCACCGCGTAGCGGTGCTCCGTCGACGTTTGTATGTGTATGTTAACACACATACCGTAACAGGGATATTAATAATAATAATAATAATAATTAGCTTTATTTCAGACATAATGTCCATAGATTTTTACATTAGATAGTGTTATTAGGGTTAGTAGAGCACATGAAAATAAAAAATAAAAATAAGGTGTTAGTAATTTGTTAGTAAAACATTAAAACACAACAAGTAACAAAATAACACGTTCACAAGACTATTTCCTATTTTTAAGCAGGTGTACACCTGCCCAGTGAACAGTAAAGGGACTATCTATTTTGCCAGCTAACGTTTTGAGGACAGTGTTGGTGCTAGCACGGACCCTGCTCATCATCGATGCAGTTCTTCTCCTAATGATGGAGAAAAAATCATCGATGGAAGCATCCGCAAACATTGCGGAAGCACTGCAGTACCTTGGTTTCCTCAACACTGCCCTCAGAGCGTCATTGTACTGAACCCTCAGGGCGTTGTAAGCCCGCCGCGTAAAGTTGATCCACAGACTGCACGTATAGAATGATTGACAGAAGGCTCTGAACAATAACAGTTTTACATCTGTGGTACATCGTGCAAATCTGCGGGCCAACATATTGCAGCGGACTGCCAACGCCCTTCTTTCCCTTTCCAGGTCTTCATCGTCCTGTAGCCGATCTGTCAACATGTGACCCAGATATTTTACTTTAGACACCCTCTCTAGAGCCGACCCACCGATCTTAATTGCCGGCACGTTCAAGGGAGCCTTGTTCCCTGCTTTGCATAACATGAGAACACTCTTACTACCATTATATCTGAGTCCATGTGACAGGGCATATGATTCACAAATACCTAAAAGTCTTCTGAGCGCACTCACTGACGGGCTCAGCAGAACCATGTCGTCCGCATAACTAATGTTATTGATCATTTTACCATCTATTGAACATCCGACCATGGCTCCGCTGAGCCTGCCAATCAGCTGGTTAACAAATAGGTTAAACAAACTCGGGGAGGTCAACCCGCCCTGCCTAACACCACATTTCAGCTTATATTCCTGACTATGCGAGTTGACCCATCTGACAGCGTTTTTTTGATGACTGTACCAATACTTGAGGAGAGATACCAGCTCCCTCGGCACAGTGGTCTCCTCAAGTAATTTATGCCAAAGAATATCATAAGACACCAGATCGAAGGCCCTCGAAAGATCAAGAAAACACGTATATATTGGTGTTTTTCTGTCAGTATAATACCTAACAGTTTGTTTCAGACACATGATTGCCATTTCAGTCGATAGGTTGGGTCTGAAGCCAAATATTAATTGTAGCTTTTTATTTTATGTAAAAACAATTGAACTGTTTTATAGTTTTATATTCTAAATCTGTATTTTTAAATACAGAATCTAAAAAGAAGAAGAAATCATAACCGTAACAAAAATGATTTCGATTTTTCGAAACAATCGTAAACTTTTTTTGATGTGTGTACTTTGATGATGAAAGGTATCACGTGATGTGTCTGGGCTTAAGCTATTTCAAAAGATTGACTTCGCAATCGTGGACATTTACCGTTGACCGTTGCTTATAAATCATAATTATATGTCGAAATCTCATAAAATTCTATACGAATAAGCGACTTTAGTCTAGGAAACTCATTGATTTCATCAACTATAGTGGCCTTAATGGCTAGAGTTAAAGACAAGATCTATGGGTAGGTGTTTGAGGCTCGCAAACAATTGTGTGCATGCTGAAGGCGAGTAATGGGTGACTCGCCGTCCGATCATGGACCATACTCAGATCGACGGCGCATCGTGTTCCAAGTGCGTGTCAAAGGGCTGCTCTGTCAGCTGCCGGGGTCGCGGGACTGTTTCATCAGTTAACCGTGACCCTGGAACGTAAAGGGCTATGAAGGACCCCGTTTTAGTCAGTACAAGTCCGCCAGTCCCTGCCCCAACCCAGTATAGATTCAATTATCTAAAGAAATGTTATCTCAACGAATGCCAAATCTAGATGCCTGTGTGTCTCCATGTAAGCATCCCACTAGTACGAAGTTCCACTTGACAGGTACTCACGGATGCTGTTGCTGAGTATTTTAAACTTCGGCTGCAGCTTGAGTACCATCAGAGCTCGTAGCTCCGTCAAGTAGAAAAAGCCATCAGGTTATGTGGAAAACTTTTTAGTATTTTTTTTTAGTTTTCAGTAACTCACTTAAACTCAATGCTGCATAGAAATTGACAGAGGTTGATGAACAAAGAATACTTAGTTAGATACAGGGTGTTTGGCAGAACGTTCAACATACGAAAATGGTGGATAGGTAGGGTCATCAGCCCTAATTTAATTGGCCCTGGCCCACAGGATATTTAAGAAAAAATATTTTTTTCTTTGTTCTTGTTTCACCACTTTTTAACTTAAAAGTGTAATTTTTATTAAAAATGGGTAGAACCGGTATAATTTCATAAATTCAATCGTATTTAATTACCAACAATGCAGTATTAAATTTCGCAAAACATTTAACTTTCCGTAAAGGTAGAGTTTCGTCAAAAATTTCCTACTTGATAAAATTATGAAATAACTTTTAAAGTTTTTTTTTTTATAAAAGCAAATTACATACCATTATTAGAAAGCTCACACACTAGGGATGTTTTGCTAGAATTGGAACGCCTCAATCATTTTTTTTAATGCAAGTTGAAATTAAGATTTAAGTATTTTTTACATCTTTCTGTAAGTTTGAGGACTCATAACTTTTTTTCTAGCTAACATCTGAATAAAGCAATAATTTTATAAGAATCTGCCAACATAAGAGATAAAAAAAAAACAAATTATTGCCTGTTTTACCCATTTTTAATAAAAATTACACTATAAAGTTAAGAAAGTGATGAAACAAGAAGAAAGAAAAAAATATTTTTTTAAATATCCAGTGGCCCAGGGCCAAATAAATTTGGGCTGAGTAAGTAGCAGATGACCCTACCTATCCACCATTTTCGTATGTTCAACGTACTGCCAAACACCCTGTATTCTATACTACTACCTATTACAAAGCTGAAGAGTTTGTATTTTTCTTTTTTTATTTATTTAAGGTCGCTTTCTAACATCACAGGTCATTAGCGACCATCGTTCAACCGCGGAGTGACATACGCGTCAAGTTTAATATACAACACAACCTTTTTAATTATGATAATGAAAATAACTATTTGGCAAGCATTGAAAGATTGTACCCAAATAAAAATGAAATTAAATTATGCTTACCTATTTGAAATTATGTTTATTTATGCAACCTTTATCAACACTTTTACACGTGTTTTCATAAAACTAGGAGAGGCCGGTGTTTCGTACCTGACTACTCTTAGAAGAAAAAGCCGATACAAACTCAGAGGTCACAGTCTTTTTTGAAGTCCAGACATTATAATATTATGTAGATCAGGTTATACGAGGACCATGCAGGTTAGTGTCTGAAATGGTCTTTTGAAGACAGAACCACACAAATTCGAGTGTACCTCTCGAGTCAGTGCAGGTCAAGCATTGTTAATAATTATCGTGTTGCTTGACTAGAACAAAAGGATGCGTCAAATGATTTTGCTTTTATTCTTTTGGACGAAAATGCAGGTAAAGACTTTGTACGTCGTAATACAGTGACCTTTATGTAAAAAAATAAAGACTTTGGATTTGGATTAAGGTAATTAAACTCTACAAAAATTTGAAGATCAAAATGATAAAATGGTTCTCATATTATTGTTTGTGTGGATGAACCTGAAAATAAACTGGTTTTATCATTAAACTTGATTTAAAGATATCTTGTTTTTTTTTTCAGAACCCAGCAGACTTGATTATTTTTATTACAAATTACAATGCTACACTCGTGTATCGAATCTCGTACATACTACAAAAATGTTTGTGATCATTAGCATAGGCTGATAGTATTTTCTTTTTTGTTAATTTTATGGAAAAAAAACCGGCCAAGTGCGAGTTGGACTCGCCCATGAAGGGTTCCGTAGTAGCAAGCATACATTAGGGATATAATTATATTGAGATTAGTAAGTAATATACACAAACAATAAAAATAACTTTGTTTTTCATAGTGTTTGTATGAATGGCAAAGTTATATTTGCGGTTTTTGAAAATGTACTATATCTCAAAAACTGCTAACTGCATCTCATCCAAACCAATTTTCGTTGGAAGTTTTTGTTGAGGTCTACATTATATAGTATTTTTAGTTTTATCATTCTCTTATTTTAGAAGTTACAGGGGGGGGGGGACACACATTTTACCACTTTGGAAGCGTCTCTCGTGCAAACTGTTCAGTTTAGAAAAAAATGATATTAGTAACCTCAATATCATTTTTAAAGACCTATCCATAGATACCCCACACGTATGGGTTTGCTGAAAAAAAAATTTTTGAGTTTCAATTCTAAGTATGGGGGGCACCCCCAAAATTTGTTTTGTTTTTATTTTTGTGTAAAAATCCTAATGCGGTTCACATAATAAATCTACCTACCAAGTTTCAACAGGATAGCTCTTATATTTCGACAAAAAGTGGCTGTGACATACGGACGGACAGACAGACAGACATGACGAATCTATAAGGGTTCCGTTTTTGCCATTTGGCTACGGAACCCTAAAAAACAATGTACTGTGTTATATCCAATATCTATATTTTTTTAATAAAGAAGAAGAAATCATAATATAATCTACCGTGACAAAAATGATTTCGATTTATCAAAGTGATCGCAAACTTTTTTGATGTGTGTATTACTTATGTTTCTGATAGAAAAGACGCAATGATAACGGGTTGTTTATTTACGTGTTTCTAATAATACCATTATGTCTAAAGGTGTGGAACGTGTTTTGATAAACTTACATACCTACTTTCACGTTTACTGCATTCAAAATGTTTTTATTTTAAACGTTTTTGACCATAGGTCGCGGGACTCGTGGTACTTTCTATAGGTACAGGTTTACCCGTCCCTAAAACTTAAGAGGCATTTAAAGTAACAGGGAACGCGGCAAATAAATCGTTATTATATCTGTTTTGCCCCCTTAAAAAATTGTTTTTTTAGTATTGTTGTTATAGCGTCAACAAAAATAATATGAAAATTTCAACTGCCTAACTATCACGGTTGATGAGACACAACTTGGTGACAAACGGACAGACAGAAGAAAATCAGACAGACAGTGGAGTCTCAATAATAAGGTCCGGTTTTACCCTTTCGATACGGAACCCTAAAAAGCAACAAAGTTAATAACACGACAAAGCCATTTTATGATAACAATGGCGTATCCATTAGAATTGTGAACTAATAGGGTACTATCGAATAATCAATACCTAGATCAATGACCGATGGATTAAATCCGATGATTAATGTAAAAATGAGAAATTAATTGATAATACGGCTTACGATAGACGTCTATTTGATAGCAGACTTTATCAACAGCACTATACAATATTTATAAGGCAAAGTATGTTAATACTTGTGTGAAATAAGTGTAAGTTTATTTTGGTGACGATTTAATCGATCAAATTAAAAAAAAAAAACCTCAAGGCCTAACAGAATATCTGATAACCTCAAAACAGCGGAGCCGATTTTGATAAAACGTATTAAAGAACTATTGCTAGAAAACTTGCCTTGTTGCATTCAAATCGGTTAACCCGTTTAAGAGCTACAGTATCACAAACATAGTCACACACGGACCGGTCAAACATGTAACGCAACTCTTTTTGCATTCAAAATGTGCTTATTTTTGAGCACTGTCTGACTATGAAGTTTTTGTTTTTATTCTATTTTGAGTCTTGAGTCCTTAAGCCTAGGATCGAAACACATCTGTGCCGATGTCCGGTGCTAGCTTCTATTTTAGATTCGATTGCACCGCTACTCACTTATTGCGTTTAAGGCTAATCTAAAACATTATTCTGTCTCTCTCATCTCCATCCGACTGCTGAAACAGAACTATTTTAAACACGTTTAAGTTTAAACGTTTATAAATAGTGATTTGTGGTGAAAGCCAGCCTCATTCATTAAAAAAAAAAGAATAGAAGAAAAACACAACTCTTTCTGCGATCTGCGTCTGCTACATTTGAAGTGTGTATTTGCAAGTAGGTACAGTGAGAGAGTAATTGGATGACCCAACTTTTTTTTTATCGTGGTAAAATCATGAAATGAGTCCTCCTACCCAGGGCGGGGAGGGAGGGACTGTTAGACTTGTACTGACTAAAATCCACGGTGATCCTTCAATAGCCCTTTACGTACCAGGGTCACGGTTATCTGATAAGATAGTCCCGCAAAGTTGACCCAACTTTTTATATTTTTACTATATATTTCTCTATATTTTTATTTTTTTTATGAATCAGATTTTCTAGAATATGACTTGATAGCATTAAATTTTATAGGTAATTCATGCCTGCTTTATGCCCCGCGGAGTTGCCCGGGTGAAATTTTGTAACTAGCTCACGGGAACGTCATTCTGTGGCTCCCAAACGGTCACTTGAAGCAATATCTATACATATATATAAAAGCAAAAGGTCACTCACTCATAGGACACGAAATCTCGGAAACTACCAGTGCTAGGAGTTTAAAATTTTGCATAGGGGTTCTTTTTGGGACGTAGGTACTCGCTAAGAAGGGATTTTGCGATATTACGCCCCTAAGGGGTTGTTTTTGGGGTTGACAGTTTGTATGAAACTTTGTTGCAACAAGTACTAAGAGTTTTAAATTTTGCGTGCGGGTTCTTTTTAGGAAGTAGGGGCTACTTACGAAAGGGGTTTTTCGAAATTCGACCCATAAGGGGTTGTTTTTGGTGTTGATAGTTTGTTTGAAACTTCGTTATTATAAGTGCTAGGAGTCTCAAATTTTGCATGGGGAATACTTTTAGGAGGTAGATGCTCACTTAGACGGGATGTTGCGAAATTCAACCCCTAAGGGGTTGTTTTTCGGCATGGATAGTTTGTATGAAACTTTGTTACTACAAGTACTAAGAGTTTCAAATGTTACATGAGATATCTTTTTAAGACGTAGGTGATACTAAAGACGGGATGTTGGGAAATTCGACCCCTAAGAGGTTGTTTTTGGTGTTGATAGATAGAGGTCTCAAATTTTGCATGGGGATTCTTTTAAGGACAAAGATGTTCACTAAATCGGGATGTTGTGAAATTCGACCCCTAAGGGGTTGTTTTTGTTGTTGATAGATAGAGGTCTCAAATTTTGCATGGGGATTCTTTTAAGGGCAAAAATGTTCAGGATGTTGTGAAATTCGACCCCTAAGGGGTTGTTTTTCTAGATGGACAGTTTGTATGAAACTTTGTTACTATAAGTAGGTACTAAGAGTTTCAAATGTTACATGAGGGTTCTTTTTAGGACGTAGGTGGTACTTAAGACGGGATGTTGGGAAATTCGACCCCTGAGGGGTTGTTTTTAGGGTTGATAGTTAGGAGTCTCAAATTTTGCAAGGGGGTACTATTTAAAAAGTAGGTGCTACCTAAGACGGGATATTGCGAAATCCAATCCCTAAGGGGTTGTTTTCGGTGTTGATAATTTGTATGAAACTTTTTTTATTTATAAGTACTAGGAATCTCAAATTTTGCAACCTTGCATGGTCGTTATTTTTAGGACGTAGATGTTCACTAAGACGGGATTTTGCGTTATTCGACCACTTAGGGGTTGTCTTGGGGTTGTCAGTCAAAGATCTCAAATTTTGCATGGGGGTTCTTTCTAGAACACAGGTTTTTAGAACTAAGAGAGGGTCTCACCCGGCATTTGTCGAGGCCTTGCTGCTGAGCGGCCGCTTCCTTCTGCGAAGCAGTCATGCTAGCGAAGGAGGAGGCGGGTCGCGCGAGGGAGAGGATAGCGTCCACCTCACGACCCAATCGCCGTGGGTGACGCTTATGGCAACAGACGTCGCGAGGCGATTTCTGGCCACCATAGGCGCGGGCATGCAGATGGCGTGTAATGGTGACTCGCCGTCCGATCATGGATCTTGCCCGTGTCGACGGCGCATCGTATTCCATGCGCGCCTCAAAGAGCTGTCAGTAAAATGACGGGGCCCCCTCTTAGAGGGCCAAAGCTTGCCGAGGACGCGGGACTGTCTCATAAGGTAACCGTAACCCTGGAACGTAAAGGGATATTGAAGGATCACCGTGGATTTTAGTCAGTACATATCTGACAGTCCCTCCGTCCCGCTCTGGGTGGGAGGAGTCATTTGGTGATTTTAGCACGATAAAAAAGGGGTTGTTTTGGGATAGTTAGGAGTCACAAGTTTTGCATAGGTTTGTTCTTTTTAGGACTTTTTGTTTTCGGGGTTGAAAACATTTTTGTTGGACATTGATTTTGATTTTCCAAATAGTTTTCAAAAAAGGCGGCGGCCGGGAGTAGAAATTCACAGAGGCAAAGTTCGAAATACGCGCGGACGAAGTCGCGGGCGAAGTGCTAGTCTATACATATAATAAATCTGTAGAAGGGTCAATTCTGTACATTGAAAATATTGAAAAAATAAATAGCGGGGGGTGTTGCTGGATCGATACCAAACCCAAATATGTGATTAAAAAAATTTTTGTCTGTCTGTCTGTCTGTCTGTATGTGCAGGCATCACGTGAAAACTAACGGTTCGATTTCGATGAAACTTGGTATAATTATACCTTATTATCCTGGGCATAAAATAGGATACTTTTTATCCTGGAATAATACGTAGAAAAAAAAATCTTATTTTTCAGTTTTATTCATAGACGTTGTTCTGTAGAACCGCGAACACATGTTGCATTACCCGCAGTGGATTCAGCGCCGTAACCAGTAGCGCCGAAAGTTGGATTTGGCTTGAACCGTTTGCGGCACACGCGAGCCACGCCTCCCCAACTCCTATATAAGGAGCCGCGGACCGCGCCGCGCGATGCATATAAATTCTGAATTTTGATGCGAGCGGACGTGTCCAGTGTGGCGAGCGGTCGTCCGTGGAATTAATATTGTATGCGTGTAATTTTAAACCGTGCTTTTCAGCGCGACCTTTTTGATTACTGTTCCGATCAGTTATTTGTAAATACAAGGACGGAATTACTATGAAAAAAATACTTACTACAGAACGCGAGCTCAACAGCAGTAGCTCAATAGAGGGATCTCCTTAATTATTATAGGCTTAGCCGTATTTGGGTCCAATAGATATTTATAAGATGTCATTGTCAGAGTTACTCAAAATGGAGAAATAAACCATCCACGCGAGGACCGACATCCGCGCGGACGGAGTCGCGGGCGGAAGCTAGTTCTTAATAATTCACTTCATGCATTTCCAGGAACGTCATTAGTTAATTTAAAATATTGCTAAGTGGCCGTTTTAATCCCTCTGGAAATAAAAAATGTCCTCTAAGTTAGTCCAGGTTGTGAACTATCTGTATAGGTATTCTTTCAACAAAATCCGTTTTAATAGTTTTTGTGTCAAAGAGTAAGTAACAAACATGAACCGCGCTTTATCTGACGGGACTATTAATACAATGCAAACGAGCTTTATTTGCATTTTCTGATATTATTATTTACATAAATATTTATTTAAAGGGAATCGTCTATCTTGGTATGGACATGTGATGAGGAGGGATGAGACTCATGTGGCTAAGAGAGTGATGGGTATGAATGTTGATGGATGAAGAGGAAGAGGAAAGCCAAAGAAAAGATGGATGGATTGTCTAAGGAGTGATATGAATGAAAAAGGAGTAAATGATACTGTGACGTCTGATAGGGGAGAATGGAAGAAAAAATAACGTGTTGCGCCGACCCCAAGTAAAATGGGAGAAGGGCAGGAAGGTGATGACATAAATATTATATTTAACAAAGACTGCTTTAATTAAAAAGCTTTGGTAGGTATTATTTTTAATTACTTCTTCAAATAGGTAGATCAACAATTTAGGTATTCTGTTTCTTTAGACTTCGAAAGAAAATAGAACCTACTCTAGTTTTTATTAAAATTTTCGGAGTTTGTACTAAATAGGAACTTTTATTTGTCTCGGTAATTAAAATCTAAATGTATTCAATAAAAAACAAATTAAAATTTAAACAGCAATTTCTTCATAAGTGTTTCATAAAAATAGGATCATAAAAAATTATGACAAAATGCTTATACGACTTGCACTGTTCACAGAATAAAATGACCAAAACAAGTTGTTTATTAACCTTTTTGCTACACGAATTTAATTGAATTATTAAATTAAACATTATTTTTATCAAACAATTTGCATAATAATAATCATAAATTAATTTATTCTCAGGGAAATGACACTCATTGCCATGACACAAAACAAAAACGAGAGCTTTTTTGGTGTGGAAAACTATTTATGGCATGGCTCTTGAACCATCACATTCAAAATATTTGTGCTAATGAATGCATTGAATAACACCTGGTACAAGGGTCATGGACGTTTTGCGGTACCTATAGAAAACATTTAAAATCTGTATTTAAAAAAGTGTGTTTTAATCGGTCGCTAAGCCTTTTATATTATTACAAATACATAAAAAATAGGGCCACAGGAGTGAATCGGGACAAAACTGAAAGGAATATAATATTTATTTCATATGATATGTTACTCTTTTTCATTTATTAATTAATATTTCATTATTTAGAAAAATTATAAGCAACATACTAATAGAATTTAACGAAATGATTTTAAATCATTTTCAAATTTTTATCCCGAGTCAACCCTGCGGCCCTATTCACCCCGTTTGACGGTTCCTCCTACTCAAGCCTCTTCGTGGTAGTACCAATTTATGTAGTGTCATTGACTTCACATAAATACATACTATACTGAGTTGTGGCCCGGTCAAATAACAGGTCTTAAACTGTTACAACAAGACTGGCTGGTATTACTTATGAGATTGGTACTTGCTTTTTCCTCATTTTGGAGGTCATTGGTGTACCTACACAGACTTCTAAAGTAGACGGAGTCCATAATTTAAAATAACTTTTTTAACATTTAAAATACCTATCTACATGTTGTCTACATGTTTAGCAAAAATAAAACACATTTATTTTTCTTAAAGATATATTTTTGTCTCAACAATCTTATTCATAAGAGAACGAAACTTTATAAAAAATCCCCTTTTATAAATGTTCTCTTTAGGTACATTTATAATAACAATAATTTGTATACAATCATAATTAATATTACATTTTATATTCAAGTAATAATCATATTGTAAAAACATTCAGTCAGTGGTATCTTAGATTAATTAGCTACATTGGAATTCCAGTATCATGATGAGAAATCCAATTAATAGCTTATTTTCCAAGAAATTGTTATTGGTAATTACTAATTTGTTTCTGTCTCTCGTAATACTAGTGTATTCATTAAAATACCTACTACTATATTTTGCCAAATTCGTAAAAACTCATATCTAACAAAACAATAATCATAGATTATTTTAATCACGAAATTAAATAAATATAGCTATCAGCCAAAAGAGTATTTAAAAAAGCTAAATGACGATTACTATCTTATCTTCGTTATCGTTCACGAAATAAAAACTAGTAAAAGAATTATTCTAAAATATTTAGAATATTTAGACGTTTTTTATGTTTTACAAAATGTGAAAATATATTCAACTTTTTAAAACTCACATAAGTTTGTAAAATAGCGAGAAAATACTGCGAAAGTATTTTCATTTCACACTCCTTCATTTGATATGAAAATTAAAACACTTTAAATTAGACACAGTCTTAGTTTAATCACCTTCACGTTTCTTTAAGAAAACGTACTTGTAGAATAAAACTGCTATTATAGTGCCTACGTACGGGCCCACCCAATACACCCACTGGTGGGATAAAAAGCCAGTCCAAACCGCAGGTGCGAAGGTCCTCGCTGGGTTCATACTCGCGCCGGTCAGCGGGCCCCCCACGAGGGAAAGTCCAACGATTGTCAACCCAAACTTTATCGGCGCACTGTCTTGTTTACTCGCGTTCACTGGGTCCCAAACACCACAGTTAATGAAAATGAGTGCTGCAGTCAACGCTGTCTCAATACCAAACGCTTGAAGGTCGTTGAGACCCTCATGAGGCGCTGTTACACACACTCTCTCCGCCGACATATTCACCGGAGATAGATTCAATAAGATTCCATAACCCACTAACGCCCCAGCACATTCCACGATCGTGTACGCGATGCCCACAGGGATAGATATGCTCCCCCAAATCACAGCTGCCAAAGTAACCGCTGGGTTCATATACGCTCCAGAGATGTGTCCAAAGATTTGAATGTTGAAGAGAACTACGAAACCGAATCCGAACGGCGAATATATTGTCGAGTCGATTCCTTCCAGAGGAATGCATCCCATACAGCCGAAGAGGACAAGCATGAGGGTGGATAAGAACTCTGACAGGATCCCCCGCCAGGATGTTCTCCACCATAACCCCACGGTTTGTTTCACTGGTTGTTCATCCTGCGTCATTTTGAGTTCTGTCACTAATTGGGGAAGTGGTGGCACTGTCATATTAATTGTTCACTTTAACACTTTTTCACAAAATACGTGATGAGAAAACGGTAATTTTTCTCAACCGTGCACACTCATTGTTTTTAATGCACGCAGATCTATAATTCACTGTAGTGTTGATCCGCCGGTGGACGCGACTGTTTTGCGTCAGGCTCGAGGTAAAAATATAAATATATCTCCGGCACACAGTCACACGGATAAAATGATATTAATGCAGATAGAGCTACTGTTATCTATTGTTTTCAGCCCTACAATAAAACATCCGATTATTGTTTATTATCGCGTTTTGTGAATAATGGCGTTATGTGGATTATTGAATGTGGATTTATATTAAATGCATCGTTTATGGAATGCATTGTTTTTTTTTTGTTGTTTGTTTATCAACATGTAGTTCACATTAGATACAATTAAATTTTAATGACTTGTTAATGATCTTAATTTACGTTTTAAACGATGGCGGTGTAACGAACAGTATCTGATCTAGTTTTGACCATTGAAAATAAATAAAAAAATTAAAAAATCCAAACAATTTTTTAAATTTCGTTTTACTACATATTTTTTTCAAAATCTTCTGTTTCATGTTTAAAATTTTGTTGAAAAGTAAAAATCACGAAAGAAACTAGACGTTTTTCATTTTGTCAAACCTAGAAACCGCTGCAACTTTTTTCTTACTTCTTTGAATTAGTCATATATCCAAAAACAAGAGGTGTTTACATTACCGTTAGCATGAACTGCGTTAGCATTTATGTTTAAACACGTACATATATTATATTTGTTAACCGTTTACACTATAATCATAAAAATTGAGGCTCAGCGTCAGTTTAACGTAGGTACTCCAATTGGAATCACAGTATTTTCCACAAAATTATCACAGAAGACTTATTAGGAAATAATAATTGCAAGTAGTTTTTCCGGGTCTAGCTATTTGTGGGGAGTTTAAATTTTTATTTTCCCCACGACATAGGAAAAATTGAAAATTTCCTTGTTTGAAGCAACGTTTTTTTTAAAGAAAAATAAAGAATAGTTGAACTTCTCGTCTTTGTAAACGTTATTAAAATTGACATCTCTTTCACGGGTCGCGGGACTGTCCAAACAGAATATAACCGTGACCCTGAAACGTAAAGGGGTAAAGGGCTATTAAAGGAGGATTTTAGTCAGAATGAGTCTGAGAGTCATTTCAACTCCATCCAGGGTAAGTGGAATCTCTTGATGATTTTACTACGACAAAAACAACACCACGTGATCAGTGATCATTACACGTGCAGTGCCAAAATAATGGAGACTCAAGCCAAATAGCAAATATGGTAATTAACTCGTTATAAGTTCCTATTTTTGTATCTGTCACACATCCAAGCCAACAAACAGATGTGTTTGGCGCAGCTGTAATTAAGACAATATTCCACGTTTGGTTTATATTTGCATTATTACACACCTATTTATGTAATGTTTATGGGCATGTGCCAATTTACGTATTTTTTCTTTCATTCAGATGTTGTTACCTTTTTAGTTGAATCATGAAATGGGGTACTCATTGTACTGACTAAAATCCACGTTGACTCTTCAAAAGCACTTTACTTTCTGGGGTCACGGTTACCTGATGAGACGCGCGACCCAAAGTAAGTCAAACGGTGCATCTACACCGCCGGTAACATTTGTGGAGCAACAAAAGGCAACACGGTAACATTCGGCAACATTTGGTAACTTTTGTGGCTCCTTGTTACTATTTGTTGATTGTTACTCGTCCACACCGCAGTAACATCCGACAACAAATGTTGCCGTGTTACTGTATGTCGAGTAACGTTGCTCGACAATCGGCAACATTGTTAGATAATGGGGATAACATTGTTACCGAATGTTGAGCAACGTTACTCGACTTACAGTAACACGTCAACACTTAGTAACATTAAATAACATTTTGTTGGCGGATGTTACCGAATGTTGAGCAACGTTACTCGACTTACAGTAACACTTCGACACTTAGTAACATTTTGTTGGCGGATGTTCATCATCATCATCATCAGCCTATAAATGTTCCCACTGCTGGGACACAGGCCTCCACTCTGTGAGAGGGAGTGGACCGTAATCTACCACGCGGGCCCAGTGCGGATTGGTAGATGTCACATGTCTTCGAATTTTTGGTTCTAGGACATGCCGGTTTCCTCACGATGTTTTCCTTCACCGTTTTGAGAGCAGTGGTGTTGAAATAAATTACACAAAGTAATGCGCCTGACGGGGTTCGAACCCACGACCTACAACTCGTAAGTCGAGGCCGATACCACTGGGCCACCACTGTTCGGGCAACAACACTGTTGGCGGATGTTACCGAGCAACAATTGGAAACGTTTAGCTACAAATGGTGTGGATGCACCGAAAGATTTTCTTTGGAACGAAATATTCGAACCGCGGGCACGAATTCGAATTTTTCGTTCCAAAGAACATCTTTGAAAATTCGCTACGCGCTATAATAGGGCCAATTTTGGTATCTATTTCTAATGGATGAAAAAAAGAAACTTTTATAGAGGCTGTTCTTTACGTCATTGCCATGATTTGTTTAAAATTAGACTATTCTTGGAACTTTCCAGACACAGAGATATTGAAGGTCAAAGATGCAACTTTTTTGATACGTTTTATTTTTAAAATACAAGTTTTAAATGTTGCGATGGTATTTCAAATATCTTTACGACCCTTGCACTTTTCAATGTTTCCATCAGAACAATGCTGTGTAAGTTTTTTTATTATTTTAGATAGATTGTTTCTTGACTACAGTTTATGTCAAAGGTGACAGAGACACCGTGATGAAGAGGGCTTAAATCGCGGTGTCTTTAGTAAAATTAGCTTATAATGTTCCCAATGTTAGGATGCAAGCCCTAACACAGAGAATGAGGACAATGCAGGTTGGTAGATGTCACACGTCTCTAGGATGTGTCGGTTCCTCACGATACATGATAGTTTCCTTGAGAAGTGGTGATAAAACAAATTAATGCACCTGCCCGATTCGAATTCAAAACCTACAATTATAAGAAGAGGAGTTTGACGGGCCCCCCTTAGAGGGCCAAAGCCTGCCGGGGTCGCGGGACTGTCTAATCAGGTAACCGTGGCCCAGGAAGGTAACGGGATTTTTTCGTTACCTTTGCACCGGGAGGAGAGACTAAAACCTTGAAGATTTGGGATGATCTGGCATGATTTAACTTCCTTATATTACTTTACTCAGCAATAGGTTGTTCGACATCACTAACAAATCAACATTGATGACCGCAATATTTCTTCACCGAAAAAAGTTTATTATACTTATTCAACACTGCAATATTATAGTCAAATTGACTTTTTGAAGTAGAATCAAAAACTTATTGGTTGATGGCTCTTTATCCTTGTATTGTTATACATAGGTAAGTCTTTAGGCATTAGTTTAATAAAATCCCGTGGATTTTACCGTTTCGTTTGGAAGCTTCCTACATCATCTGCAGGAAAAAAACAAAATTAAAAGTTGAAAATCGACGTTAGTTGGAAATACCTACTGTAGGTACCTACTTAGTCTATTACGCCAAGTCAAGTTGGTATTTACCTATATATGTATAGAAATTAAAGTAAAGGCGATCAAAGTATTGCATCCGGCGTGTTTTTATGACGAGCTATGCTATTCTATAGTCAATCGCAACCCTCGACTCTGTAACGAGCTCAATAACGAGAGTTATTGGGATTGAACGATCGATTAGACAGATAAAATCGAGTTTATTTTAAGAGAATACCAAAAATTGTGCAGATCGGTCGACTTGTCGTCCACTGAGTAGTTCTTATTCACGGCGGTCACAGCTGAGAGCTCTACAGTCGCAGTCAGCCAATTGCCAAATGGTATAACGAACTCATTGTACCTACATTCGTTACAAAAATCTCAAACAAAAGAGATAAGTTGTTCTCCATAGAGACGTAAAGAGAGATAATCAAGATCAATATATCCCTGTTCAAAATGATAACAACGATGCAATGCCATAAGACCCACTTTAGATTTTATCTTAAGTAATGCACATACAAATAAGGAAGAAAACAGAATACTTTTGTTTTTGTTTTACATTTCGTTATCGGTTGTTATGGCATGGCGTACAGTCATAATAAATGTTTGTAAGGCTTTGCCCCGAGTAATGTTTATAGACTATGGGATAGACTTTTTCACTTTTACGGGAGAAAATATTGCTGTTCAGAAGTTATTTTTTTTTTTTATTCCAGAATGTTAAAATTCTTACTTCTTACGTAATTACGAAAGATTGAGGTTCTTGCATGAAAGAGTATTTCATGCAAGAACTTCTGAACTTATTTGAATAAAATTTGGATGCCGGATAATATGTACTATGATAGTTTTTAACCCGACTATGGCCGGAAACGCACTGGCCGGTGGCTTGCTTAGTGCCTACAGCCTAGCGACTCACCTTAGTATAACGAACGTTTGAAAATGTTCGTGAACGGCCGCATTGCGCGCTTGACACCTAGCTTGTTGTAAGCGCCGTTCACGAACATTTTCGATTGTTCGTGACTCGCTAGGCTCTAGGCGCTAAGCAAGCCGCCGGCATAGGCGCAAGCAAAATTTTCGAGATGAAGTGGGCGAAGCCGTTACAAAAACTTATAGCTTATATTCACCAATCTGTATAATTTCCTGTTTCCAAATATATTAAAGAAAAATATTGATGCGGCAACCCTGAATAGGGAGCTCTATCAACAGAACAAAAGGCTTTTTGGGTTTAGAGATGCAAATAGTCAAATCAAGCGTAGAAATTCTAAAATAATGTCCTAATGTTATGGTAATTTTATACGAAATTGACTTGTTTTGGGCATAATCTTTATTCAGATACAAAGCCTCTGAGGGACTCAAAAGGAATTTATGGACGACTAGCATTTGCCAGTGGCTTCGCCCGCTAAAACTAGAAAAACATTCCAAAGGAAATAAAATCGGGATAAGAACTATCTTATGTGTTAATCCAGGATATAAACTATTTGTATACCAAATTTCATCTAAATACTTTCAGTAGTTTTTGCGTGAAAGAGTAACAAACATCCATCCATCCAAACAAACTTTCACGCTTATAATATTAGTAGGATAGGATAGTAGGATAGGATAGTAGGATAGGATAGTAGGATAGGATAGTAGGATAGGATAATAGGATAGGATAGTAGGACAGGATAGTAGGATAGGATAGTAGGATAGGATAATAGGATAGGATAGTAGGACAGGATAGTAGGATAGGATAGTAGGATAGGATAGGATAGTAGGATAGGATAGAAGGATAGGATAGTGGGAAAGGATAGTAGGATAGGATAGGATAGTAGGATAGGATAGAAGGATAGGATAGTAGGATAGGATAGGATAGAAGGATAGGATAGTAGGATAGGATAGGATAGTAGGATAGGATAGAAGGATAGGATAGTGGGAAAGGACAGTAGGATAGGATAGTAGTATAGTAAGTAGGATAGGATAGTAGGACATAGGATTGTCTTTCGTCGAGGGATTTTCTAAGCAGGGTACCGCGACCCTAAAAGATAAAGAGCACGTGAAAAAACAGGGTTGTTTTAGTCAGTTTTTTTTTGTTCTGTCTCCTGCTTGCATGGAGGGAAGTGGAAACATATTTTTCCTACTCCTCCACTATTCTTTTCTGATTAATTTCGTTGCAGGATCCAAGACAGGTAAATTATCATTCTCCGGGACACGTCGAGCTTCATTGTCTCGGCGCTTTTCTGGTGGTTGCCACTGTTGATTCTGGCTCTCAGGAGTTGCAGTGGTTTGGGAATAGTGTGGTAAATAAATACTACCTAAATACATAACATTCCATAAATTATTCTGTATAGTACTCTAAACTTTATGAAACTGACATAAACCTACATACATATCAGCTTACTACATTTCCAGCGATTTTACATGATACCTGTTTCCACAGTTTGTATACAATATACCTGTGTATTGTATCTGACACATTTTTTTTAAGAAAAGACATTGATTTTAAGGAGTTTGGAAAAACGAAACGTAACCTCTAATCAATTTTTTCGCTTGTAATAATTTCGTAATTAAATTCCCAACAACATGTTATTTATTTTCGCTAGTATTTTGATTACAACCACCTTGTCTATATTTACAAAAAAAAAAACAGTCTTTTTGGCAGTATTTTAAATATAGCAATTAATTGTGCACATGTTTATTAAGTAGAAGCTGTCAATTTAAAATGTCTTTGGTCAAGTACGACTGCTTTGTCTCTTCTTCTCCATCTACGAAACAGTGAAAGTTGTTTTTTTCCGGAGTTAACCATATATGATTACAAAACCTGTTAAACCACTTTCCTTTTCTAGCAGTCAATAAAAATTAAAAACCAACATAACCGATTAGGTTCGTGTGTTTTTTTTTAATTATTGTGTAACAGATAATGTTGAGAACGATAGATGACTGTAAATCAAATAAAAAATACTTATTTATGTATAAATATTTTTTAGTTGATTTTTATAAATTAATATATAAATTAATATTCTATCTCATCTTAATCCCGATCCGTCTTATATGACGGCTACTTCTGTTTGGTCATCTTTAAGATTCAGATTGGCAAATTCGTTTTTTTAATAGCTACAGAGAAAAATCCTGATCAAGATTTCAACCGGGATACATTATTAATTTTCAGCGTAAGTAATACCAACTTTATTTAAAAAAGAGTCTTACTTTTCTTCACTGTAGGGTAAAAAATCCCAAATGATAGTTCACATTAAAAAAACAAGTCGTTTAAAAAACTATGTTCTTTTTAAAAACAAGCTTTTATTGTTAAAAAAATACTTACGATAGACAAAGTACTCGTCAACACAAATCAAAATGAATATAAACTCGATGGGTTCGCGGCGTTTCATTACAGAGTTCCTATGGCTTCCTATGGCCCTTCCAGCTCCATCATCAGATCAGCTCCATGTCATCATAATATTGTATTGTTACGCGATATACATACAACATTAATTTTTGTTTATGCGAAACCCGATACACCTGTCTTTTTTGTGTAAAGAATCTATGTACAAAATTTTAAAATTTCATAAAAAATCATAAAGTTATAAGCTTGTATATTACCTGGTTGTCCGTTCAAATACATGCTTATTTCGCGGTACACCCGCGTAAACCGCGTCTCCTGTGTTATACACTCGTGATAATAGTTTGGCAATAGGTACCTAACCGTACGGTGATTGTATTGTAATTAACTGGTAATAAAATTTGATTAAAATGTTTTTGAAAAAAATAAAATAACATGGTGTAAAAAATATTGGAATCGAATCGGTTACTGATTCTGAACAAGCTATATTCAGGTTTCGCATATACTAAAAATAATGTTGTATAGGTACGTGCAAAATGTCAGCTTAATCGGAAACCGGGAAGTGGATCAAATTTTACTTACAAGATTTTATTACACACAACGGGACAGGTGAAAGGCTAAATAAAAGGTTAAAAAAATATATATATAGGGGATTTGCCGTCAACATAAGCCAAGTTCTTCAAAAGCTTAAGTGTGATGTCAGTAGTTATTTTCAAACAGCTTATCCGACATACGACTGATTATGTCCGGCCTAGTCCGATTTAAGTTTAGTTGCTTTCTGTAGGAGGAAGTGTATTTTCGTCGAAAATAAGTCTAATCTGTGCTATTTTCTAACTAAACTTTTTCACTTTTTCATTATTTTACTTCCGAGGTGCTCGCTTTGTACTTGGAGTTTCTCATCTAAAGTTGGTTTATTCAACCCACTAGATAGCACACTAAAGAGTAGCTCTTAATAACCTCGTCAAAACCCGAATATTTCAGTTAGATACATTCCCTGGGTTCGAAATTAGCCAGATGGTATAATATATTCACTTTGACATCTGCATCACTGATAATAATATGGTAAAGCATGCAGAATAGCAATGATTTTATGTTATTTTGAGCACATGTATCTGGACCGTATAAAGCTCAGTGATTTTCATTACTGTTATAAGAAGACTAATGTGTAGTTAGTATCACTGAGCAAAGAAAAAAAGTTGTTGTTGAGTTGCTGCTGTTAGAGGCAAAATAGCTGTGAAAACACTGCACAGGACTTTTTTTTGGGGTGTTAAAATCATCAAATAAATCCTCCCGCCCTGGGTGAAGCAGAAGGGACTGTCAGATTCTTACTGACTAAAAACTAACCCTTTATCTTTAAATGCTCTTTGCGTTCGAGGGCCGTGGTAGCCTGCTTAGACAGTTTCGCCACAACGACTGGTGTTTGGCCCTATGCGGTTGCGGCCGCGTCAGTTTGCTGACAGCTTCTTCAGGCGCGCGTAGAACACTACCCGCCGTCGTTATGGGACTGCACAGGACTGACTTTTATTTAGGCCAGAAGATTGGCTTTGCCATACAGCATTGCAACGGTGGTGCCATCTGTGTCTTGGGTATTTACTACAGGTTGAATTCTTAAAGGAAGAGTTTTTTGTGCCCTTTTATTGTAAGCTTACTTATGTACGTTACGTTCTTGGATGTTACTTGTATATGTACAACTGCACATGGTTCGTTTTGGACAAATTGTATCATCAATTTGCAAATGCTAAAAAAAATATATATATAAACATCCGAATTGAGAACCCCCTCCTTTTGGAAGTCGGTTAAAAATAGCTTTTACACTTCTACAGCGATAGGAAAAAGGAATATCAATCATTCTCATCATCAGTAACATGAACGAATATATTCTTCAGCGCACTTAAAATATCACAGCGATCTTCTTAGTTTCGTCCAAAATAATCATGTAAAGGGCAGTGTCCCAGAAATAGCGTCTTATATAGGTACAAACAACCGCTATACATATTTATTACAGGACATGGCAGGAATGTTCGTGGAAACTAAAAAAATATAAATAGTAATACACACGACCAGCCAATCACGTTGGGACAAGCGTGTTTATTTATTTATTTACATTCGTTACACTATCGCCTTGAGTGGGTAGATTTTGGGGTGAGATGAAACATGTGAACTGAATTAACGACGCTTGTGGAAAAATCATTGCTTTTAGTACTCCAATGAATCATCATCTGCCTAGCCGGCTTCCAGTCGAACCAGATGCAATTGAATATCAGTATTTTACATGGAGCGACTGCCTATCGGACCTCAACAACCCAGTAACTGGGTAATACGATACGCAATGGTAAGACTGGTGGTCAGACTACTAGAGCTTTTTTTTTTATCGTGGTAAAATCATCAAATGAGTCCTCCCACCCCGGGCAGGGCGGGAGGGACTGTCAGACTTGTACTGACTAAAATCCACGGTGTCCTTCAATAGCCCTTTATGTCCCGGGGTCACGGTAATGAGATAAGTCCCGCGACCCCGACAGGCTTTGGCCCTCTAGAGAGGGGGCCCCGTCAAGACTATTAGAGCTTTACTGACTAATAGTAACGACTGTCAATTAAGATCTACAAATGACGGCTGGGACGAACTACTTTACGTGCTTTCCGAGCCATGGAGGAAACTCGCTATGACAGATGGTCACCCATTCACAAACCAACTTCGACAAGCGCGGCTTAACCCGGAAGATCGGCCTGGGTGGCTGTAATTATTTAACGATGAGCTCAGACAATGAAAGTAGCATTTATTTTTTAATTGCAATGGGTTCGCTCTTGGTCTTAATCTTGTCCGGATGAAAAGATGAGACCCAAGGTTTCCAAAAATAATATAATTTTTATCTTGTAGCCACGGTTACCGTGATCGGTGGCTACAAACCGCATGTATCGGTGGATACAACTCGCCGTGATCCGTGGCGAATTCAATCTGATACCGGGATCCGTGGAGACAAACCCCGTCACCAAAGGGTACCGCCCGTGGTTCCATTACATGGGATGTACCGCTAGGAGAGGCATCCCATCTCAGCATTTTGTCACGATAACACGTGTAGAATGCAGAATGTATTTATAGTAGGTATTTAAAGTCACATTTCTTTAGGCTACTACTGAAAAATTGCCGACAGAAATTTGCAATAAAAAGTTTTTTGTCATTAGCATGAAATGAGTTTTACGCTCCTAAAATATTCTTCCCGACCGAAAAATTATCTGTAATACACTAAAGAAAACATAATTCAATTTTCCAGTAGATTATCATCTTTCTCAGCAGGATAAAAGTAGCTATTCAATCTTCTATTCCAACATTGTGCCATACCTCATGTAAATCTACTCAGTCGTTAAAGCTCCAGTTACCAAGTCACAAACATCTTAACGTTCGCATTTCTACATAAATATCTTGAATGCTATCTGTACGTACATTAAGTAGGTGATTGCGTGGAGATTAACTTGTCAGCTTGTATCCCAAGAGGTCTGCGATAAATCGTGTGTTAAAAATCTGGGAGTAAAAACGCGCGCGACTCTAATCCGTGCCATTAAGTATAATCCTGGTGGGGGAGAGTTGCGGGCTGATTAATTGCAGCCAGCCAACTTGCCAGCCAGCCAGCCAGGCCGCCATGCCACCACGCGAGGCTTACAACACGTCTATTAAGCACTCCTACGAATTGAACCGCTAATTTCGGAGCTGAAATCGTAAAAAATTTGGATTTTTGTGACAGGGTTTTTACCTGTTTTTACATGTCTTTACGTGTTTATAATGAGCTGGAATGCTTTTATTAGATGCCCTAATCAACGCCGCATAAATTCATTACTGACGTACGACCTAGTCGCTGGCTTTTATTTAATTTTCTTTGTGAAATAAGGCACTAATATTGTTTCTTTTATGTATATTATGAAAATCAGCACTAAGAACGGTTTATGAGGGGAATATAGGTAAGTTTTATTTTTAGTTTAATTATTTTGCTGATGAGAAATCAATAAATACCATTTGTTGTAATCTGTGGTGCTACTATCAAATAACATGAATATTTTTTAAGATACCTATATTATATAGTGTCTGTTTCATACCGCGTACGTTTCATTGCGAATCCTAAGGGAATATACTTAGTCTATACTTTTGTTTAACACTAGGTGCGGAAGCAATGTAATTTCGCCGCGCCGCCGCGTAGATAAATGTCAGCATATACTCAGAAACACTCGAAAAATCTCACAGTTCAAATTTCGGCGGAGATTGAGGTCTAATGCCGACATAATAGACACAAAACAAAGGCCCGCAGAAACTGCAAGGAATTCCACCCACGTTCGCAACATACGGTGAGATCCGCGACGAGACGGCTTTAAACGGAGCATACTCTCAGCTGAGCCGAACTCAAACCTTATCATGGCCTTAAAGCTTATCCTTTGTTTGTTCCTCTTTAACTGCTATGCTTATTTTATTCAGTTTTAAGGCGCCTCTTTTTACCCCTCTGTTTTTTTTCTGGTCGTGCTTACAGTCATAATGATGCCCTTAATAAAGTTTGTAGAATATTTTAGAATGTTGCGGATAAAAAAAAAATGTTAAAGAACGTCACACAACATTATTTGGAAATGTGAATTATCTGACTAATATTATAAAATGCAAAAGTTTGGTCAAACAACTATCGATAATATATATCGATCTGGATGTTTGATACAGCAATAATATGGAATAACACATACATAAGATACCGGTTAATCTCAGTACAAAGTTTCCGTGTGATAATTTTTTGTTGGGTAGGTAAAGAAATGGATTTGGGATTCGATTGATTTACCTACTTGTATAGCCACTGTTGATGCGCTTTACTGTCCACCTCCTTTCTCCATCTTCAGATCAACTCCAAGATACCAGAATACGGTATTTTTATCCGAATTTCTTATAAATACAAAATTGTATGAAGATACTATCAGAAATATGTTAAAATTTATTTCTTAGTTTTGATTTCATTGGTTGATAGTTAGTGACCAACAAGTTAATCTATATCTGCGAGTTCAAAACTTCAAAAATAACTGTTTTAGCATTTAAAATTCAAAAATATCGGTGAATATTCCACCTCTGGTGATAGCGTCCCAAAAAAGCAGCTTAATTTTTCAAAAGATTTTCTAACAGACACCTTGCATAAATTTGCATATGCCACGTAAGTTCCAACAACGCGACCACGGCACGCTAGCGCAGCAGACACTCGTAAACTTCTTCTAGAGTTTCGCTAAACAAGAACTAACAACAGCTTTGCTTAGAGATGACTATCCATACTCCTATATAATAAACGCAAAAATAGCTTTGTACGTCTGTCTGTTAATTTTTCACGCCTTCACAGTAGTTATACTCTTTTCTAAAATATTCTACGATGAGGTCGTCAACTATTATTAACCGACTTCAAAAAAGGAGGAGGTTATCAATTCGACTGTATTTTTTTTATGTTTGTTACCTCATAACTTGCAACTGGGTGAACCGATTGTCATGATTCTTTTTTTGTTTGAAAGCTGGTGCTTCCCGTGTAGTCCCATTGTCACCATTTCAATATCTGATTATTAGATCCTGGAGAAATCGAGGGCAACCCTCAAATTTTATAGGCCCACACATCGTTTTTCGCAAATATTATGAAGTAATTTAAGGACTTGCGTATGGTAACCATCATCTCATGTAGCTGAGCTGATGATGGAAGGTACAACTCCTTAACAGTAAGGAGTAGGCATCGACTGATTTAGTAAATTATTTTTTTTCATTAAGTATTTCAAAGCACTACAATTTAATAAAGGTCTGGAGTATATCTGATGATGGAGCCGAGAGACAGTCGAGGGAACTCCTCAACGATTCACAGCAGCTATCTTGTGTTTGAGCTTGATTAATTTGTATTGATAAGAACTTTACACCTAGATGAGTTGTAACTGTTATTAGTGGTCTGATGACGAAGACGAAGGACAGTTCAGGGAATTCCTTAATGGTTTACAGTAGCTACCTTGTGTTTGGACTTAATTCATTTATATTGATGAGAACTTTACACCTAGATGGGTTGTAACTGTCATTAGTCTCCTGATGATGAAGACGAAGAACAGTTCAGGGAACTCCTCAACGGTTTATAGCAGCTATCTTGTATTTGGACTTAATTCATTTATACTGATAGAACTTTGCACCCATATAGGTTATTGTTCGATGCAGTATACCTGCCATTTGGTCCCATAAAAAAAAACATTCATTTTGGTGTTCTTGCTTATTGGGGACATGGGCGATGTTATAACCGGTGCTACGGATAGTAAAATTCTAGTGCAAAATTATGTAACAAAATTATGTATTTGACAAGAATTTGGGTTGAATATTTAAACAAAAAAAAAAAAAAGATAAAATAAAAAAGTTTTTAAAAAAAAATCTAACCGAATTTTAAAAAAACAACCACGAAAAAGGGTAAAATAACCTACCAAAAACTTTTCTTTTGGAAGTCGGTGGCAAAAAAGTCAATGAAATATAAAAGCAAAGCCACCGACTTCCAAAAGAAAAGTTTTTTGGTAGGTTATTTTACCCTTTTTCGTGGTTGTTTTTTTAGAAGTCGATTAGATTTTTTTTCAAATCTATGATCTAGAACAGCGGTCGGCAACGTTTTGATATTTAAGGGCCACAAAGTGGCAAAATAAGTTACAGTGCGCCGCAATTTTTATATACCGATAATGAGCCGCAAAGGGGTGGGCAACTTTATGTTTTTTAGAACATAGAGTTGATTACAACCTCGAAAAAAACAATCTCATGCCTGAGATACTTTTTAACCTGATAGTGTGATCCCGTTCGGATAAATTCCCTGCTCAAAGCAGGCAAAGCCACGGGCAAAAGCTGGCGTAAAAATACAGCGACAAGAAGCCCAAGTTTTATGCGAAGCGGCTACGATATTTTCTGAAACCTCGTTATTCTGAAATTAGATTACAGTGACGGAGACTGAAGCGGCGAAAATATAGTGACCTCGCTTGAGAGGGACAAGGGAGCGCTATTTATAAGCCTGAATCGTGAATATGGGAAAACAAATTTCGTGTCACTTTGACCAATTCACATTCATGATGTGGATAATGTTGAATTGTGGAAAAAGACGTGATGGCCTGAAGGTTAGATAAAACTTGGTAATTGATGGACAGACAGACAGACAGACGGATAGCGGAGTAGTTTAATAACTTTTTAGACTGACATGGTCACTATTACTATTATAAAGATTTAAAGCTGGATATTTATCATGTTTATTTTTTATTTTGAATTTCCGACATTTCGGCGCTGTTGTAAGCGTGATGATCACGGATGAACTGAAGTAATTGCGAGTCGATGTTCATGAGCAGATAAATCGGTCTACCCTCTTTCTTTTTTTTTTCCACACCACTATCATTGTCACTCGTCTCACTCAAAACACGATTCTGTTTCCGAAACAGAAAACTTACTGTATCCGGTCGCGAACTAGTTTCCGTAATTATTCGGTTTTATTTACTTATTATGTAGTACAGAAACCAGCTCGTTTTAAATCTTAATAATTACTATATTTGAATATAGAAGAAATCTTCGTTGCTGACTTTCTAAATTAAATAGTCCACATTGTGAGCCCTTTGTTTGCGTTTTTATAATTGACACTATTGAAAAGTAAATAATTATATAGGTGTCAGATAATTAATATTCATAAATATTTGCTTATATACTATTCTGTTCAACAAGATGTATTCTACTATTATTTGCCTATAGAGAAATGCTCCTGCAATAAAAATGTGGGTTGTCCATTTCTATTTCTTCTTAATTTTTCAATTCACGTAAAGTTGAAAATCTGTTAAAGATTACCGAGCGCTTTACTACATTCTAGTCCATCCCATCCAGAATAAAAAAAGAAACTCCTTGTTTTTGTTTATCTTTAATAGGTATCCAACCTAACAAAGAAAAAAATACTGACTTGAATTACTCATTCCAGTCAAGAGAATCACATCTCTGATAGAAATAGAAAACAAGAGAATCGGGTAGGTATACTCTTTATTGATGTTAGCATTCAGGCTAACATTAGTGGCCGCAAGTTACATTTATTATGAAATCTTGTTATACTTCAATTTGATGAAGTTCCCTCGCTTGAAACTTTAAAGTAAAACATCTGATACCTACCACCATTCTCAAGTTTCCGTGAGACTGTTGTTCAGTTCATATTGTTGTCGACTTTAACTTTGAAAACTTACGACCATGTATGGATGTTGACAAAAACTTACAGATAAATACTTCACACGAGAAGATTCCAATCTTCAAACATGAGAAAGAAAAGTCAGCTTCAGTCTTCTTCAATAGATAATAAATAAAAACAGTTGAAAAATATTTTTTTAACTTTTGATGTTCTGTTTTCATCCAGTAAAACAACCATTCAAAGCGGAATTCACAGATTTAGATTCCGAATTATCCCATATGTCTATACGCGCTAAATCTAAACACATTCTAGGAAGCTGACGACTGGACACAGGTGTTAGTAAGCTTAGTAAGCTCAGTGCATTGTCAATAGCAAACTACGCTTAGTGAATTCTCAAGCGGAGATAACAGATCAATAGTGAATTGTCTCAAACACCTGCTTAGCGTTTAATTTTAGAACAGAGTTGTTCGGGTAATTTTTATTAATATTGATAACCTAACTTATTAATCATCATAAGATAGTGCTAGTTGAAACAAAATGATATCAGTAGAAAACATTGCATTCTCTACAAATCATAAAAAAATTGCATTCTTCTGAATCTTTTTCAATGCACGACAATTCGTCAGTCTCTGGACCTTCGGCATCAGAATCTTGCCTGCTGGTCTAACCCGGTCGCCTGTCCACCCTGAATTTTGGGGGGAAGGGGAGGATGCCATGGCGTCTCTCCAGCCAATCCTCAAAGAGGTAGCAACTCTCCAGCAACTCCTCAAAGAGGAGTTCTAGCTGCCTACGATTCTTTCTCTGATCAGTTCTAAGATTCGACTCAGAACGAATCTACTTTCTAGTCTGCGACTTTCACGAACTACCAGTTTTCTTCTTTTTGAGTTCTTGTGCCAGGATTTTCGTGATACCCTGCTCAGAGGCGATAAAATAGGAGATAAGGGGGAGGTTGATAATGATCACAAACATTCTCTATGATATGGAGTGATGGGATCTAATTTGTTACTTATCGGCGCTACCATATAAGTACTCATAAAGATATTTATCAACATTTTGATAGTACTTATCATTCAAGGTCTTTTAGTTCATATACACACATCAAAAGTGTCTAGGGATCAAGCATTTTTATGCGGATTTCTTGAGATTGAGATGTGGCTTTGTAATAAATTTATGATTTTATAAATTTATATGGATCCTTTTTGGTGCATTTCATAATTTGAATCAGGAACTGTGAATCAAATTCGAGTAAAAGATGAAAATCAGCTGTCAATATTTTCCCTATAAAAACATACAACGCATTGAAGACATTATTAGTGCTACTGTTTCCCTACTACTGATTAAAACCAACGTTATTATGGAGCGGCGACGTCATTTAAGCAGGGAAGAAATGCTCAGAGCCGTGGGAATGATAGAAGCTGGTTCCCGGCAACGTACTGTGGCTTTAGCTCTGAATACAAGTCAGAGTGTTATCAGTCGACTTTGGACACGTTACCGAAGCACTGGTACCGTGGCTGAGCGCCATGGAGGACGGTATCGCTGCACCACACGGAGACAAGACCGATACATTCAAATCTTAACTCGAAGAGCTCCAACAATAACCGCCATGATGTTAGCCGTGAGGCTTCATCACTCTTCAGGGAACTTAATTAGCGACCAAACAGTCAGAAACCGCTTGCATGAAGTGAACCTTCATTCCCGAAGACCGCTACGGGTACCACCTATAGCAATGCACAATCGTAGGATTCGATATCAATGGGCTCTTGAACACAGAAATTGGGCAGAAGAACAATGGCGTTTCGTGTGCTTTTCTGATGAGTCTCGTTTCGGTATGAGACCGGATACAAGACGTATACGACACTGGAGAACCCCTGGACGCCAACAGCGATTAAAATCCTGCCAGGAAGTCCATCCTTATAGTGGTGGAACCATCATGGTATGGGCGGGTATTTGGATCGGCGGAAGAACTGAGTTGATTTGGATCAGAGGCAACCTCAACGCTCAAATTTATGCTGAGACGATTGTATCAGACGTCATCGTTCCTCTACAAGTGCAAATCGGTCCCTTATTTCAGTTAATGCATGATAATGCACGACCGCATACCGCAAGAGTTGTAAGACAGACTCTCGCCGCAGCTAACATCAATGTCCTGCCCTGGCCTGCTCAGTCGCCAGACTTGAATCCGATTGAGCATGCATGGGATATGCTACAGAGAAGAGCTCTGCCGAATATGGAGGGTATCCAGTCGCAAGAAGACCTTTTTTTGTTGTTGCAACGAACATGGGCGGCCATTCCACAGCGTGATTTGGATGAATTCATTTTGAGTATGCCAAACCGATGTTCTTGTGTTGTTAGTGTTCGCGGTAGAAACACGGATTATTAATTGTTTAAGTTACCCAATAAAATTTTAAAGAAAACTGTTATTTCAGTCTTTTTTTCGAACTTTTGTGTTAGTGGTTCAAATGTCAAAAATCCCTTTATTAGGAAAATGGCAAATTTCTTTATTAATGCAAAGGTGACTTGGTTTATCGTTACTGTGACAAACGAAAACACTTTATTTGATGAATCCTTAAAGAAAATTTTAATTAATATCAATCAGGAGAAAAGTTATTGCAAAAATATATGTTGATCCCTAGACACTTTTGATGTGTGTACCTACTTGTAGCCAAAAACAATAACTACGGCTACTAAAGGTTTATCAGTCAATTTTGCATGGAGAACGTGGGGTCATGGTTCAAGGCCAGGCAAAGTGATTTTAAGCTCCTTACTATTTTCTGGCTCTCGTGGTCACAAGCGCGAGCGTGAGCGCTTATGTCGGGCAAAAAGTGCCATTGGGTCTTTCTAATAGAGTTTCTCAGTAACTGCCCGGAGATTGGAAGTTGGCGGTATAATCCCCCTGTGCCTCGGAAAGCATGTTAAGCCGTTGGTTCTGCGCCTGATCTCTCTCCGGTCGTGTCGGATTGCCATCCGGTCGGACTATGAGAGTAAAGGAACAGAGAGTTCACCTTTATCTGCGCACACACTTGTGCTAACATATCACGCGCAGATGACTAATCTAAATTGGCCGCCGTGGCTGAAATCGGTCAGGAAGTATACTATAAACTAGCTTCCGCCCGCGACTCCGTCCGCGCGGATGTTGGTTTTCGCGTGGATGGTTTATTTCTCCATTTTGAGTAACTCTGACAATGACATCTTATAAATATCTATTGGACCCAAATACGGCTAAGCCTATAATAATTAAGGAGATCCCTTATACCAAGTTTCATCGAAATCGAACCGTTAGTTTTCACGTGATGCCTGCATATACAGACAGACAGACAGACAAAAATTATTTAAATCACATATTTGGGTTTGGTATCGATCCAGCAACACCCTATTTATTTTTTCAATATTTTCAATGTACAGAATTGACCCTTCTCTTCTTCTTCTTTCTGCCCTTATCCCATTCTATTTGGGGTCGGCGCAACACGTTTTCTTCTTCCATTCTCCCCTATCAGACGTCACAGCATCACTTACTCCTTTTTCTTTCATATCATTCCTTAGACAATCCATCCATCTTTTCTTTGGCCTTCCTCGTCCTCTCCATCCATCAACATTCATACTCATCACTTTCTTAGTCACATGGGTGTCATCCCTCCTCATCACATGACCCTTCTACAGATTTATTATATGTTTAGATATAGATTGTGAGCTCGGAGTTACTAAATTTAATTTTCATTAGAAATTATGTCACAAATCAAAACTTGGATCTGATTCCAGTCTTTGCAGAGAAGGTTGGAGCTGTATCCTGGTTTTATCATTTTAGCGTACTGCAGTCGACTGATGGACATGGCTCTCCCCCCAAAAAAGCCATAGCGCATTGTTTCCCCCTTTTCATCTAGCCACCGCCAGTACCCTTGTTCAACAAGGGGCGTCCCACACTACGTTCTGCGGTCTCCATTCGAGAACCATTCTGCTCCACTTTTCGTTGGTTCTGTGACGAACATGACCAATCAAACGTCATTTTGCCACAGTTTCGAATAATATTGTCACTTTAGTCACGTGTCACTTCGTCACGTGGTTTATGAAGTTGTAATTACTAAAGTTATTTGTTAGTTCCTCAGAAGTTATCCTTTTGCAGGAACATGGCATACACCTATGACTAAAACTATTGGAATTATAGTCGTGAGCCGTGATGCTAAGTTTGATTATTATCAAGGAAGTTCTCTCAATATTAATAGGTAGGAACAATACAATATCAGAATCTCTTGTTCACAAAACAATATTTGTGTGAGTAACTTAGTACGAAGCCTGACTCGGTGAACTTCAGTTTTGTTAGCTGAGATACGTGGATATTTAATACTTACACGTGGAATAATCGATTTTACGGTCTGTGTAGCAGTAGAAAAGGGACACCTTATACCAGAACTCGATTTCGGGCTGAAATGATGGTGATGAGCTGATGATCCACTTCCTCGATAACTGACACTTATTGCAGTACGATTAGATTTAATATGGAGTGTATATCACACACGTGTTTTTTTCTTTTCCTTGTCGCACTTGTGCGGAAATCAAAATTTCCACAGATAACTAAGTCCCCCAAAAAGTTGGAGTTGATAGTTTTTTTTTAATTTATTGCAACAAAGTGTTTTAAACATGGTTATTTCAAAGAAATATTTATTTTTATCAACAAGTTCATAATTACTTGTGTTCTAAATTAAATTTAAAAAAATAATAAACTTATTTTGTATAGGCGGTTTAGCGGCTTTGACCTAGCAAAATAAAAACGCGGAAAAAAACATCAAAACTCTGTGCTTTTCATCACAAATACGACGAAAGTAAAAATAAGAACATATGTTATTGTTATTAGTATTTAGCAACTGTCAGTTGAAAGCAATTCTCCCTCGGGCTGCAAAGAAAAACTTTCAGGCATGTTACGACCTATGTAGAGGAATTTTCGTGTTGGGTCGTCGGCGTTGTCGGTTATTTTTCAAAATAAGGCTGCGGTTGTGCTCGTAACAATTTGTATTGACTAAAGATGGTTTACAGTGATATTTTGGTGTTGTCGTCGCCGCGTCACAAAGGTCAAGAACGGTCGCGCGCTGTGGGTCTCGCAATGACCATACCCTCCCCTCCCCGGCCGTCCCGGCCCCCGCACTGCTTGTCACCGCCGCGGTTAACAGATGGCGCGGTGGTCGTCAACATGCCCCCGGCCTTGGAAGCACCAGGTTCCAATGGAGTTGAGCTGCTGCGGTCATCGTCCGGATGCAGAAGTGGGCAGATTTTCGGAAATGATCGCCGAATAACTCCCGTCGCTGTTTTGATGGTAGCCACGCGTGATATGCCATCTTTGCCGGTGAATGTTTGCAGCACTCGTCCGAGGCGCCACTTCAGGGGTGGTAAGTTGTCGTCTTTGATTACGACTAGGGTATCAGGAGTAAGTGTGTCCCGGTTAAGCTGCCATTTCGTCCTCTTCTGAAGCTCAGAGATATACTCGGTTGACCAACGTTGCCAGAAATGCTGTCTCATCTGTTCTACGCGATCGTATCGAGATAAGCGCTGCGTGGTTGATGCGGTGAGGTCCTGGCTAGCTGGAGCGGTGAGCGATCGGCCAATCAGGAAGTGGGCAGGACTTAAAGGAAGCAGGTCATTCGGGTCTGTGGACATTGGGTACATAGGTCGGGAGTTGAGTACAGCCTCAATTTGTGCCAATATCGTTGTCAACTCCTCATATGTGAAATGTGCATTGCCTACAATGCGACACAAATGAAACTTACAGGACTTGACCCCCGCCTCCCACAAACCACCAAAATGAGGCGAATATGGAGGGACAAATGTGAATTTTATGTTATTATCAGTTGCAAAATCTATGATATCAGATTGTGATGACTCTAAAAAAGTTGTAAATTCTTTTAAAGCTCCAACAAAGGTTGTGCCATTGTCGGAATAAATTTGCAATGGTTTGCCACGTCGAGAGATGAAACGCTTCAGTGCCAGCAAGTATGCTTTGGTTGTAAGACTTGTGACCAATTCTAAATGTATTGCGCGCGTTGCAAAACATACAAAAAGACAGATGTAGCATTTCGTTAGTTTTGCCCCTCGACCTTCGCGGTTCAGCATGAACAATGGCCCAGCGTAGTCCACGCCACTACGTATGAATGGGTACCCTGGCTCCAAACGTTCAGCTGGTAAATTACCCATTTGTATGTTCAACGGTTTAGCTCGCATGCGCTTGCACTTCATGCAGGCGTGAACCACTTGTTTGGCCAAGTTACGCCCTCTAGTAGGCCACCAAGTGTCTCTAATTGTGGCCAATAATAGCTGAGGCCCTGCATGTAATAATTCGACATGTTGATGCTCAAATATAAGGCGAGTGAATTTATGTTTACCGCACAATAACAAAGGATGTTTTTTATCATAAGAGAATGTGTCTGAATATGATAATCTGCCACCTACTCTAATTAAATCGTGTTCATCTAAGAAGACATTTAAACTTGAAATACTACGTGGGCTTGTTACTTGACGATCATTTTTTAAAGTCTCATAAACATTTAAAAAACTTTGGTGTTGTGCGACTCGAGTTAAAATTCTAATAGAATTATTCAATTCGTCTACGGATAGGCAACCTGTGAGACGTTGTTGTTTTAATTTTGTACGGCTGTTATTGATAAAACGCATCATATACGCCACTACACGCCGCAAGCGGTTAAAACGTGAGAACCTATCGAATAGAAACGAATCTGATTTTATTTGAACAAGTAATGACATTTTATTTGGTTTCAATTCCGGTAATTCATCATGATTCATATTATTATAATTAACTTCATGTTCCCATTGCGCGTTAGGACAACTTAAAAATGATGGGCCGTGCCACCATAAGTCATTATTGATAAGTGAATCGAGATGTACACCGCGCGATAACAGGTCGGCTGGGTTTTGTTTCCCGGCTATGTGAAGCCAAGGCTTGTCGCCTGTGAGTTCATTAATTTGCACAACTCGGTTCTGTACAAATGTCTTTAATAAATTAGGCGACATCTTAAGCCATCCTAAAACAATTGTTGAGTCCGACCAAAAGTATACGTTATCAAAACTCAATCTTAATGAGTTACAAATTTTAGTAAACAACCTAGCAGCAACTACCGCGCCACATAGTTCCAAACGCGGTACGCTAACCGGTTTTACAGGTGCGACCTTACTCTTCGCACATAACAACTTGACCGATATCAGCTGTGCATCTGTATAACTACGTACATATGCGCAGGCGCCATATGCGTCCTGCGAGGCGTCACAAAAAATGTGTAATTCAATAATGTTTGAGTTCTCTCCGATGACGTAACGTGGAATACGTATATCTTTTAAGTGTGATAATTTTGTAATAAAATTGTGCCAATTCGAGAGTATATTTACTGGAACTGAGTCATCCCACCCTATCTTACATAACCACAGTTTTTGCAAAATGATTTTAGCAATAATTATAGTTGGTGCGAGTAAACCCAAGGGATCAAAAATCTGTGCGATTACTGAGAGGATGTTGCGTTTAGTAACGGGAGTTGTGACGTCATGATCACATTTGGTGCTAAAATGCAATTCATCAGATGAATTGAACCATCCCATGCCAAGTGTTTTGGTATGACAGTTTTCCCCTAGTGTGAATTCCTTAGACGTAGACAATTGTTCAAATTGTGAAGCTGGTGAATTAAATACCCATTTTCTCAGAGAAAAACAACCAGATTCTAAAACTTTAGAAACGTCTTTACATATCTGTAGTAACCTTTGTTGATCCTGATGACCTGTTATCAAGTCATCAACATAGAAATCGTCATTGATTATCTGTGCGATGACGTCATCATTACATTCTAAAGCAAGTTGTTTCAAACATCTAATACTCAGGTATGGCGCGGAAGCCGTTCCGTAAGTAACAGTGTTAAGTTGAAATACACCGAGCGGCTCCGACGGATCTTCCCTCCAAAGTATTAGTTGCAAATTTCTCTGATCAGGCTGAATTAATATTTGCCGATACATCTTTTCAATGTCCGCGCATGCAACATATTTAAATTGCCTAAAACGAAGCAAGATCGAAAACAAATCATTTTGTAACGTAGGTCCAATGTGTTGTATATCGTTTAATGATTTGCCCGAAGTGGACTTTGCACTTGCGTCAAAGACAACTCTAAGTTTGGTTGTTGAACTATGTTCCCTATAAACACCGTGGTGTGGTAAAAAATAACAAGGTGAATTGTATTCTGTTATGCGACTCATGTGTCCCAGACCCAAATATTCACTCATAAAATCGTTGTACATTTGTCTATAGCTAGGTGCGCTCCTTATCAGTTTACGTTCGAGTGCGAGAAACCTGTTTTTAGCCATAGAAAATGTGTCATTTAAAACATCAGCTGATTGACTAAGTGGAATGCGTACAGAAAAACGGCCCTTATCGCTGCGTAAAGTCGTGTCTCTGAATAAATTTTCGCATGCACTTTCATCCTCAGTTAAATAATTATTTGTTGAACGTATTTCTTCCAGTTCCCAAAATCGTTTGAGCTCTGAATCTAATGTTTGCGTGAGATTACAATGAGTTAGGTTAACGCGTGAAACCTTTTCATGTACAACTCCCGATATGATCCATCCTAGTTGTGTGTTTTGCAGGTATGGACCATTCGGCAACCGTATGAGACCATCTTCAAGCAAGTCCCAGAACCTATCTGCTCCTATCAACAAATCAATGTCGCTAGACAGATAGAAGTCAGGATCGGCAAGCTGAATATGGTCTGGTATAGAAATATTGTGATAATTTCTAAGTGAAGGTAATTGTGCCGTTATACGATATAAAACTAAACAGTTAAAGCGCGTGATATACTTGTTTGTTTTAGATCGTATTTGAACACTACATGATTGTGTGGATTGAGATATAGTATTACCGACACCTATAACTTGAACAGTGGACTGTATCAATGGAAGGTTAAGTTTTTTGCAAAGCGATTCGGATATGAAGCAATGTTGACTCCCGTTATCCAAAAGAATGCGCGTTGTGTGATAATTGTTTTGTGCGTCCGCTATTTCCACTAATGCGGTCGATAATAATACTGTATTTGGAACATAATGCGCGGTGTTATTATTATCTTCCTTGCGAATTGTGTGTGATTTGCATGAAGTGGTTAGCGACGTTTGAATGTGTGAGGCACTCGTATTATTTGAATCAGACAGTGGCACTATTTGCGTGGTTTGAGCAACAGCTGATAATGTACGAGTGTCTGCATCTGTGTGAATTAAAGTATTATGTTTTTTGTTGCAAAGCCTGCACGGTCCATACCAACAATCGTTTAAAGCGTGATCTGATCGTAAACAATTACGGCATAACTTTTTGTTCTCAATGAAGTCTATTTTATCTTTAAGAGATAGGTTTAGGAAATCTTCACACGAGTACACTGGGTGATTGGAACCGCACTGAGCGCATTTGTAACGTGGTGATTGAGATGATTTTTTATTATTATTAGTGTTATCTTTGCGTGTTATAACATGACTATGTGATTTTGTGACTGACTGCGACTGTTTCTTTGTGTGTGAGTCTGACGATTGTTTGCTTTGAGGTCTAATAGATTCCAAACAATCAGCACGATCCGTGAGGAACTTCATCAATTGAGACAATTTTAATTTTCCTGTTTTCGGTAGGGTACTTTTGTGACTTTCCCATTCGCGATCGGTTGAAGAATCTAACTTCGAAGTGACAATATGAATAATTAATGTATCCCACGAGTCTGTAGGTTCATCCAACGTTTTTAACGCCCGAATGTTTCTTAAAACTGTATCCATTAGCCTACGGATTTGTGCAGCTGATTCTTTATTCATTGATTGTGCATAGAATAAAGCCTTGACGTGATTACTAACTAGCAAATTATCATTATTAAATCTATTTTCTAAGAGACTCCAAGCAACTAAATAATTATCAGATGAAAATTCGAGTGCTTTTACTACTTGTAATGCATCACCTGTGAGCACTGAACGTAAGTAGTGGAACTTCTGAACATTATCTAGACCGTCACTATTGTGAATCATGGATAAGTAGGTGTCGCGAAACTCAAGCCATTGGTCATACGAACCGTCGAATTTGGGTAACGAAATTGTGGGTAACTTCATATAGTTAGAAGTTCGACTTTGAATCCCAGAATTTTGATTGATATTATCCTTAAGAATACATTTAGCCTTGCCCACAATAGCATAAAACTGATTCTGAAACGTTTCTCTCTCTAGCAATTCCGCATCTAGATCACAATCCGTTACATAGCAGTCTAATTCATCTTGTAAAGTAGAAAATTGATCAATAAGAAATTTAAAAGATTCATACCGCTCTTCTAATTCCGCTTTCTGAGGGCCCGTTAGTTGCGATTCATCCAAAGAATTAATGTATTTTGAGAATAAAGTTAATTTTCGCTTAACGATACCTCGTTTTTTGACTAAATCGCGAATAATATCATCATTATTTTCTATTTCTACAATCGAATGCCTTTTGTCATTCATATTGGTGGTTTGCAAGAGAAAAGAGTCAAGTACTTACAGTTAACCGGTAATCGACGTGCGTTCGAATCCGATGAAGGTAGACCGCACAATTGTACACCGTACACTGGAATTTTGCGAAAAATAACGATATTAGCACAAATTGAACTGAGCTCTGGGTTTGGGTAATAAATTGGATGGATTGACCTGACCGTTGCTCCAGAAGTCGTTGACCTGACCGTTGCTCTGGAACGTGGTGTTCTGGCCGCTGCGCAGGAAACTGTTGATCTGGCCGTAGTTGCGCCGGAAACCGTTGATCTGGCCGTTGTTGCGCAGGAACCGTTGATCTGGCCGTTGTTGCGCAGGAACTGTTGATCTGTCTTGCTTGCTTCAGGTGTTGATCTGGCCGTTCTGCCGTTTGATTAGATCCAATCGTTGCGCCGGAAGGTTGATTCAGATATTTGTCGGGCTCGAAGGTCCAAATTATGTAGAGGAATTTTCGTGTTGGGTCGTCGGCGTTGTCGGTTATTTTTCAAAATAAGGCTGCGGTTGTGCTCGTAACAATTTGTATTGACTAAAGATGGTTTACAGTGATATTTTGGTGTTGTCGTCGCCGCGTCACAAAGGTCAAGAACGGTCGCGCGCTGTGGGTCTCGCAATGACCATACCCTCCCCTCCCCGGCCGTCCCGGCCCCCGCACTGCTTGTCACCGCCGCGGTTAACAGATGGCGCGGTGGTCGTCAACAACCTACTTTCAGAATATGAGAAATGAAAAATATAAATTACTTTTGGAAACCAACTCAGTAATAATAAAAAATGTTCTCTTCTTAGCCAACTCCCAATTATAAAATAGAACTACAAGCCCCTTTTTTTTCGCTTTTCTCTCAGATAGTAATCTAGGAAGCAAGAAAAATTGCCCGTGACGTCTGTTAATTGAAAACAGCAACTTACTCGGCTGGATTAGCAGTTAGCTAAGAATGCTTAGATAGAGATGGAACAGTACTGACTTTCACAAACGACTGAACGATATAATAAATAAACTACAAAGATTTTTAAGTCTACCGAGAAAATCTTAAGTAAAATTTTAAACCCTGGTTGGTACAACTACACGTCATATTTTAATAATTTATGAGATAAAATAAAAATGAGAGCTTTTTGTAAAGCAGTAATAATTCAAGATAACATGGTGGGCGGTTAAAGTTACCTTTAACCGCCCACCATGTTATCTTGAATTATTACTGCTTTTATTTATTATTTATTCAAATCAAATCAAATCAAATCAAAGCATTTATTTCAAATAAGCCAGTTACAGGCACTTTTGAATTGTCAAAGACAAATGAAATATTATTAAACACAAAATGCAAAATTATGGTGCTACAGTCCCAGTCACAAGACATAAAAACTGTGAAAGTACCGTAGATGCCCATTCCAAGAAGTAGATCTCTATGGAGAAGAACGGGCAAGAAACTCCATGGACACTCTTTTTAGATCGCCAAAATTATTACAAAACCTTTGTTACATCATTCATTTTGAGATGGTACATTATGTGAGAACGATGTAGCAAGTTAAAAGTGTCCATAGTAGAAACTTAAAACAAAGACAATTCAGAAACAAAATCAATAGATAATTAAAATAAACCGTGGCAACTAAGAGATGACCAGTCCCAACTGACAGCGCCCGTTCACGAACATGACACATGCATCAGCACCATTCAGCTCAACCATTTTGAAGGGAGCCAAATGATCCGACACACGCGCCACCATCAGCGAGACATTTGAGTGAGCATGACATACTCTCAACCGCCAGGGTTATTCAAGTCAATAAGAGACGTAGGTACTCAGTGAATGATAGCTCCGAGGTACATAGTACTCACACAATGCTGGCTATGAAACTATATAATACTAGGAAAATTGAATCTATACAATGCAAATACAGTTGAACAATCTTCAGCAGCTCCAACAATGGTATTAGGTATACTTTTACTATCAATTTATTATACATTCACTGTCTCATGGAGCAGGACCAGCATGGAGCCAAGCATCATTATCAGCGATATAGTCGCTCAGTTTGTAATATGCCCGCTTACACAGTGTGCGTTTAATGCATGCTTTGAATTTCGTTTCATTCAGTTCAAGAACGTTTTGTGGTAGCTTATTATAGCATTTTAAACAGTACCCCATGAAAGAAGAGTCTACTTTGGCGAGTCTGAAGCCCGGCTGAACTAATTGGTCCCTATTTCTAGTATGATAATTATGTCTGTCACCTCTTTTAGAGAAGAGATGCAGATTTTTCCTAACGTACATTATATTTTCATAGATATATTGACAAGGTACCGTCATGATGTTAATTTCCTTAAACCGTTCTCTTAGAGAATCGCGCCTACGGAGATTATATATGGCTCGAATCGCTCTCTTTTGGAGAATAAAGATAGACTCGATGTCAGCCGCCCGTCCCCACAATAAAATGCCATACGACATTATACTGTGGAAGTAACTAAAATAGACAATTCTCGCAGTATCAACGTCAGTGAATTGACGAATCTTCCAAACAGCATATGCTGCTGAACTTAATCGCCCCGCAAGAGTTGTTATATGAGGGCCCCATTGTAGCCTTGAATCAAGTGTTATCCCCAGGAAAACCGTTTTATCGACGAATTCAAGTATCTCATCATCCAACACTATGTCATAATTACTATTTTTAACATTTGGTAAGGCAAATCTAATGCATTTAGTCTTGTTTCCATTTAATACTAAATTGTTTGCTGTGAACCAACTATGGATCTGACGCAGGGCATTATTGACGTCGTCAAGATTCTGGGCTCGCCTATTTATTTTAAAAATTAGGGAAGTGTCATCAGCAAATAACACCATATTGTGTAGTTGGTTCTTAAGTAAATAGGGTAGATCATTTATATATACAAGAAAGAGGAAAGGACCCAATATTGAGCCTTGTGGAACTCCCATTTTAACTGTTAAACCCTGTGAATTTACACCATTTATTTGAACTTGTTGTTGCCTATCACACAAATAAGATTTTACTAAACTAAGCGCAAGTTTACCTAGTCCGTAATGTTCAAGTTTCAAAAGTAATGTATCGTGATTAACGCAATCAAATGCTTTGGAGAGGTCACAAAAAATTCCTATGGCGTCTTGGGCTTCCTCCCACGCAGTAAATATGTGCTTTAATAAGGTGACACCGGCGTCAGTTGTACAACGTCCCTTGGTGAAACCATACTGCTGATCGTGTAAGATTTTGTTGGCGTTAAAGTGATCGAGCATCTGATTAAGCATTACTTTTTCAAATACCTTGCTAAAGACTGGCAACACGGATACTGGTCTATAATTATTACTATCTTTACAGTCCCCAGATTTAAAAAGAGGTACGACTTTACTGAACTTCATCAAATCAGGAAAAACTCCTTGATCCACACACAAATTAAAAATTAAAGCCAAATATGGCGCTACAGTTTCCACTATGGCTGTACAAACTTTGATAGACAATCCCCATAAATCTTCGGTCACTTTTATTTTTATTTGCCGGAAAGCTTTAATAACTGTGATAGGGTTTATATGTTTAAACTTAAAATCAGCCGGGCTGCCAGATACGTTCGCCTTTAATAAATCCATTGAAATATCAGATGAGGAATTCAAAGCCTCCGTAGTCCTAACCGGTATATCAGTAAAGAAATTAACAAATTCTTCAGCTACTTCCAGATTTGAGCTTATAGGACACATGATGTCTGCAAAGTATAGTTAGTGTTGCCCTTTTTTTTCCTGCCAGTCTCGTTATTTATAACTTTCCAAACCGTTTTTATTTTATTTTCTGATGATTTAATCTTATTGCTAATATGCATGGCTTTAGCAGCCTTGCATACTTTTCTGAAAATTTTTGAATAGCTAGAAACGTACTTATTATAAGTTTCAGTGTTAATGTAAGGCTTAAGGCCATACAGTTCAAATAGTCTTTCCCTACTTTTCCTTATACCTCTAGTCGCCCAGTCACTAAATACAAATTTAGGGCAAATATTTTTTGTTTTCTTTTCAAAAGTTTTATTAAATTCAGTATAAACTATTGAAAAAAAAGTATCATAGAATTTATTAACATTAATGTCGTCCATATTCATTACACTTAACTTGTTCTGTAGGGAATTATTAAAGCTATTTAATTTGGTAGCCGTTATTGGTCTAAATTTAATCTCAAGTTGTTGCTTTATTGTGTTACATCTAAAAGTTACCGTCTGCCCACTATGATCAGACGGCAGACAACTAACTATGGCCTTATCCAAATAATCACAATTGCAGAAAACATTATCAATACAAGTAGCAGAAGATGGAGTAACTCTAGTTGGTTCTGTAAAAATGTTAGTCAAATCAAATGACTTAAAAAGATTTAACAACCTACTGCTATTAGAATTTTCTTCCAAAATATTGATATTAAAATCACCACAAATTATTACAGATTTATTCCTGACTGCAAGCTTTGCCAGTACATCTTCCATTATAGATTCAAATAAGGAAAAATTTTGATAGTTAGGGGGTCTGTACACACAAACTATTACATGCTTATCTAGCTCAACACAAGACAGTTCGATACAATGTTCAACTGAGAGACCTACTATGTCATTACGTTGGTGAAATTTTAAAGAGTTTTTAACTAATATTAGGGAACCTCCACGCAGCAAATTTTTACGATTAAAACAACTACCTACAGTATAGTTTTCATAATTAAATAGCATTTGGTAGTCCTTTAACCAATGTTCAGTAAAACAGATAGTATCAAACATGGTTTTTTCTAAAAACATTTCAACTTCTAATAATTTCGAAGAGATACCTTGAATGTTCTGATGGAACAATTTCAAGGTATTCTGCTGAGGCCCTTTTTTAAAACTAACTGGTTGGTTGCAAGAAGATACATTGTCTGTAGAAGATGCTAAATTGCTAATGGTACCTTCTGTTGTCTTACTTACAAGTTTAAAGAAAAATAAATACTATCCGGAGGGAGCCCCGGGACTCCCATGCCATCACCAGGCAAAAATATCCTACTACTAGTAGTCCCACCTTGAGATTGGGAATCTTCCATGGTGACACATGGATCCTCCTTCGTACGACTAATACTATTACTAAAACTACTACTATAAATATGTACACAACAAGACGAAGACATACTACTTATGTCTGAGTGAATATTAAAACTTAATAGACTAGCTATTATATGTCTATATCTAACGGGCAGATACGCTGAATCCTGGGTCGACCTAAGTTTATCAATAACAGTGTTGATGTCTAAACATAAAAGTTTGTCACTATAATGAGTTGCTAAGAACTGTACATGCTTATTCAGCCTATGTATATGATTGTTTTGTCTGTTTGATAACTTCTCAAAATAGGGAAATGCACACAAAATAATTTTCTTACAATCTAATTTTAACAACTCTGCTACACTGTCAGTGATGTCTTTTTTTCCAATCTTAGAACTATTACCAATAAATATAGTAATGGTAGTATTAGGATAACACACATTTTTAGTGACAGATGCCATTATCTCTTTGTAGTTAGAATGTGGCATGCAATGATTTAGAGTACAATAACTTAGATTATTACTCAATAAATTACCTAGCCCTCTGCCTATACCATCGGAGAACATAACTGAATGACACTCACTATGACTATTTGGAGATATAAAACTATTCATCTCAGGCTGATTATTGTGAACAATATCAGATATTTTGCTCAGACTAGTGATACTGTCCGGAGCCCTCACAGCTTGAGACGGGTCCTCCGTTGCTTCAGGCTGGAGGGCATCCGGAGTGGGTTCTATCTGACAGGAACACCGATTATTGCTGAGAGTCAGCAAGTCTACTTTGTCCACCAACTGATTCGTGGCAAGAATATGCTCTTTGATTTGATTTTTTGAGCATTCATATTTATTAGTCAAAGATTTTAATGACTGATTCAAAACCTGTATATTAGATTGTAAGCGCTGAGTGTCTATTTCATAAATATTTATACTATCTTCCAATTTAATCTGATAGTTATTTAATTTACTAACCAATGAAACACGCTCTTTCCTTAATTGAATATTTTTAGAAAAGTAATTTTGTTGTTTCTTATATTTATTACATTTTTTAATTATTTTATTTAATCTAGCATATTTCTTTATTCTATTTTGACTAGTTTTATGAGAGTAATTTTGTTTCAATATAGTATCTTCAGTCAGATCTATAGTAATTAAGGAAGAGGGGTTACAATTACTATTTAATATTTCATTGTAATTGCGGTTGCGATGAAAATGTAACACTAATCAATAAACAAATGACTCATGCTTTTGGAAAAAAAACATGTTTTTTTTTTTAATAAAATTAATTTCAAATTAGAACTCTTAGCCAAACAAAAATTACTTTGATTTGAAATGTCCAGTACTGTAGAACGGCAATTTGAGGGCAATTTCATAGGTAAAGACCTAATATTGATCATCAATGTTCAGTTTAATTTTTGTACAGATTGACCTAAAAAGTGTAAAAGTTATCTTTCGGAAGTGGCTTTGTTTTTTTTACGGTGGTTTTTGATGGCGGTTCAAAATCCAATGAAACTTTGTATCTGTAATGTTTTGCTTATGAGAAAACCCGTCGGGCGGAAAATTGTCTGTAAATAAACTCAGAATAATATAACATGATATCTAGAAAGTGGGGTCTTAGAAAAAAGAATTTTAAAAAATTAGGAAAACATCGTCTTACCTACTTAATTTACCAATCCTCGTCAATTGATAAATACAGTTTATCTAAGAGAAAAAAAAGAGTTTTCTCTAGAGAGTTAGAATAAGGGATTTTATTAAATGCCGGGGACTGGTGCCATGGTTGCGGGACTGTTACCGGGGATCGTGGGACTGTCTCATCAGGTAACTAATGATTGTGATTTCATGCACGTAACTAAAAGTTGTAAGCTGTGGAGTTGGCTAATTTAAAATAACGTTAAGAAGTTAATTAATCGTACTAATATTATAAACGCAGATGTCAAATGTATGGATGGATGTTCGTGGCTCAATCACGTTAGAACTGGTCATCGCATCTTGTTGAAATTTGACTCAAAGAATAGGTTACAGTATGAATGAAAAACGTCTATGCCTGTATTATGTTGTTATTGTCGCTAACAACAGTTACTCCTATACATATTTCATTAAAATTACCAAAACGTCATGATTTTGGGGTAAGTACAATACTTATCTTATAACTAAGCACTTACTACAAAAACTGACATCCCAAATCTGTTCCTTTAAGTTGGCACCACAGAGTATAGAGGTAAGGAACTATCACTGTGTATGAAAAGTGTTGCGTCTTGGTCATTGAGCATTTTTGACCCTTGAAGTTCGCGTCCATTGTTGAAATATAATTAACATTTTACGTAATCTATTTATTTATATCCTAATTTAATTGCACAACAACAGCACTAGGCAAATTTTAAAAAAAAGCAGTACGATTTTTTCTGACTGCTTTTTTAACTAGCGCCCCACTCCAGCTTTGCAGGGATACTATTACGTATATATAAATGGGATTAAATATAATGACCACCATAAAATGCTTTGAACTAAGGGTATCCTTAGTTCTTTAACCAAAAATTGTATTCGAACATCAAATATAGTAAATGATCACCAAATCTTAGCGAGAAAATTAATGTGTTATTTCTGCCTAAATAAACCTATTTTGTATACTTAGATAATATAATCAGGATTATATATGATACGGCTAATACCCGAAGTGCGGTTAAACGTAGATGTATCCTACTTATCTTCGGTTAGAACTAGGTTTAGCCGGGGTGCAGCCTCGGGACTTGCTGGTACTCCGACTCGGCCAATTTAGGTTAGAAGAGGATGGTGGGGTCTTTCAGACCCCGCCATCCTCTTCGTGGTTATTTTTTTTAATCACTCAAAATAGGAGCCCCGTCAAGCGGGGCTCCGTCGACTTGCTCCTGTGAAGGAAGGATACATCTAGGTTTAACCGTATAAACAGAATAGCAAGATGTAAAAACTTTGGTTATAATTTGTGATCATTTACTACTTTTGGGTTGACAATGATTTATTTAGAGTCATTTTGATTAAATAGGATAGCGAAATGTTAAAACTTTGGTTATAATTTTACATTAAAATGCGGGTTTCGTTTTGGTGATCATTTACTACTTTTGTCTGTTATATGTTACTATATCTGGTGGTAAGTTAAACATAAGCCTATATAAATCACTCTATCTTTTAGAAACCGAAATAAAATCCGTTGCATAGTTGAGTTTTAACTTATTCCTCATTTAAGATAGTGAGTGTTCTGTACCTTTATTCTCCATGGTTGATACGACCGCCTCAATCTCTCAAATAAATTACAAGCAACTTAACAGCACTTAGGGTCCCGTCTTGTCCCTACTGTATGTTTTCTGAGCCGATATATTTGTCTACGATCCTCCACAAGGCCTTTTGAGTCTCTGATCGAATTTATATTGGTGTTATTTTGTCTGACAGACGGGATAAGTAGTGCTCTAACACAAAATATGGTCCTAATAAAATCTTATGTTCCGTTCAGACCATTTTTTTAACAGAAATAAAAGCCTTTTTTTATAACGAAATAACAATGAATGAGTTTTTCAAGTTTTTCTTTTATTTAACGGGCCCAAAAGAGATTAAAGACGGGCAAAGATGAGATTAAAGATGGAGCAAGTTCAGTCATTCACCGTTTCTATGGAAAGATTTGTCTTCATAGAAACGCGAGTCTAAAGGTCGCGCCATGCTCGAGCAGAAGACATATCAAGTTGGATAGAAAGAGCTTTGTCTTTTCTTGGTAGAATAGAGATAGAATCGCCATGCTACGCATGCAGAAGGCTGCTTGAAATGTGAGCAGGTTCGTATGAAAAATACATAAATCTATGGTAATTATGAGAACATTTTGTCTTTCATATTAAATTCAAAAAAAGCCGAATGCCAAATAGCCCCAATGTAGGACGCGAGGGTTCGCCGCCGCCTATAGCCTCCGTGAGGACACGGCGGACAGCGTTGTTCTGCCCAAGCGGGGCTGATCTCCACTGTATGCTCCACCGTGTCCTCCGGGAGATCCTCACAATGGTGACACCCAGGAATTTGTTACCGTCCAATCGGATACCGGAACTTCCGAAACAAGGTCCAAGACACGAGGTCCGACGAGGACCTGCTTCAGGCGGAAGGTGAGGATGCTATGGCGCCTCTCCAGCCACTCCTCAAGGGATCTTACCGCCTTTCATGACAAATTAATTTCAGGACAAATTCAGCCTTAAGGAGAAAACTGCTAATAATATCTGTCGATTGCTGAACGCCAACATTTCAGCGAATAAATACTGTGATTAATCAGAATCAGCCTTTTGACATGCGTTGTGAATGTTTGTTATTTTCGATACACAAGCGATTCCAGCTCAACGTTAAAATCACAAATATTGACATTTCCTCAAACAAGTACTTATGTATACAGTAATAATGTTTTTGAAATGACAGGAAACGTATACATATCTACATATGGTTTTGTATCATGTGATTTTAAAACATGGTAGTGATACTTGGTAGTCTAGTAAAAAAATGTAATCAATTGGTGGTAGGTAATGGTAGCAACATCACTGCTGAAAATCAAGCAGGTAAACATGATGAATAATTTATTATTATCTATTTAATGTATCTTCTCTTCTTTATAAATAAAAATGAACGGTTTATTGTGTTGCTAAATACAAGATTTGAGATTGGCTGAAACTTTTGGGGCAAAAGATTAGTATGAATTAAAATGTAACTAACTCCCTTTTTACAGTTTTCTTTTTCTACTTTGTGCGAAACTGGGACCTGTTGTAAGTTAGGCAAATAGAACACAGCTTGACCAATGTTGGATATGCCACATTACTCGTATTTATGAAAAACACACCCGTAAAGTTGTTTATTCACAATACCTACCCGTGCGAGGAAGGATGGGTCGCTAGTACATAACATGATGACATAGTAACTCTTAACATTACAAGTAAACATGGAATTTCTACACTAGGAATTTCGTCTGCATCGTGGGGGCCCTAACAAATATTTAAAGTCACATATACAAGTATGAAAACCATCCATGTTTGAAATTCGATAATTAGATGCGATAATCGTATCTTGTATTAATGGAAACCCTGCTCAGCCGTGCGCACACTAATTAAGGACTCAGCAACAATTCATAGTACCGCACAATAGGAATAGCAAGCCTATTCCATTTCTGTACTATCAGACGCCATTGTTTCTAAACGAGCTGATATTCTGGTTTTAATTGAGGGACATTTGTTTTATGTCCACGGATAATGTGTTGTACGCATTTTATATGAAAACTCTGTTGGCACTGGTTGGTACTTATCGTACTAAAAGCCAAATTAAGGCCAGCGTTACGAGTGTTTAAAAAAACTGAGAGGATGTGAGTTGGAATAACGAGTCTGTGGAACAAACAATGTTTTTGTTGGGTACGGAACTTCTATTTTACTAATTACGGCACGGCGCGGCGCAGTGGTTGAGTGGTCGACTTTTGTGAAGGGTGTCGCGGGTTCGATCCCCGCATGGAACAAGTTTTTGTATGGCCTGCAGGTAGTTGTTGCGGGTCTGAGTGTTGGGGTTTGTCAGTTTCTATGTTTGTAAACGCACCCACAACACAGGAGAAATTCTTAGTGTGGGGTAACGTTAAAAAATAATAATCTAAATGATGATAATTACAACTATCTATATCTATACTTATATAATAAAACAGTAAAAAAAACTCTGTCTGTACATTGAATATATTAAAAAAAATAATTGAGGGGGGTTTAGAAACAGTAATAGAGCACGAATCCAAAAAAAATCTGTCTGTCTGTGTGTCTGTCTGTTTGTCTGTTTGTTTGTACACGCTAATCTTCGGAACTACTAGACGGATTTAAATTGGACATCAGACAAGTTGCAGATCTTCGATTTTGACGACCCCGTTATCGCTGGCATAAGCAACAGGATCTGCGTACGAAGTCGCGGGCAGAAGCTAGTATTCTAATATGAATAATTTAACACGGGATAGTTTTTATCCCGAATTTTATGTTCCCGTGGGATTATCTTCGAGTTGTAGCGGGCGAAGCTGCTCCATGGCAACTATGACACGATTGGCACAGTGGCGCGTGAGCGTCTGACTGTTGTGCTCTTGCGCCGGGTTCGATTAAGTCTGGCCGTTTGTGTATGTCAGTTAAATGTTTGTAAACACACCCACATGAAGAAAAAGCGATTTAGCTAGCTCTAATATCGGAGAAAAATAGTTTTCTCTATTTTCATTAGAGCTCGGTCGCCCTGTTTCAGCTTATCAGTATACGAGTATTTTATATCTAACCCCTAGCGTTTATCAACATTGCTTTTGCAGCTGTTGTAAATATCTCCTTGTATCTTTAACCCCCTGTCAGCTTGTCCATTTGATAAGGAGGAAAGTCGATAGCGTTGCATATTTTATGCTACATCAATACACTTGTTACTTTCTTTGTGGTATCTTTAAATAATGACGTGCAAGTATCATAACGGGAAAAGTATTACGTAAAGGTCATCATTCGCATCATAGTGAACGGGAAAAGTTGAAAATAAGATCGCTGATTGAATGCCATTTTTTTGAAAAGAAAAATAATTTTGGTCACTCGAAGCGTCGATCAACCATTTGGGGATATCCCAAAAGATTAAATGAACACTTTAACCCCATAACTCTAGTTTAGTATTTGAAATTGACGTTTTCAGTACCTACAGTAGTCACTCCAGCATCATTTCCCGGGTCGACGTCGCGTCGTGTTCCACGTTCGCCTCAAAGAGCTATCAGCAATCTGACGAGATCTCCCTGAGATGGTCAAAGCCTGCCAGGCAGGTAACAGTGATACTGGAACGTAAAGGGAATTGAAGGAAAACCATAGATTTTAGTCAGTACAAGTAAGGCAGTATACGGTGAGACGTCTCATTTGATGATTTTACCACGATAAAAAACGCAGAAAAGACCAGACAAAAAAATCAATTCAGCCCCAGCAAAATCTCTATTATTCTAAGCGTCGCGTCCTTCATATTCGCAGTATCAACGGTCGTCTCAAAACCAACACAGGAAATTAAAGTTCAACCGTTTTAAATCATATTCCCTGATACGATTCTCGATAGATAGTTATAACATTGTTTGTGTTACGTATTTAATCTTGTTTGCAAAACGAGCGGGACTTGTGATTAGATGATAATAATGGATCGATTTTCAAGGTTAAGCGACGCTTGTTGGGGTTAGTGTGTGGATGGGTGGGTTTCCAATCTTCATTATATTTCGAGACTTTCCGTGATATAATACATCTTCTCTTTAGAAATCTGTTTGTTGTTACGAGTAGTATGTTCATCTATCTTACAATAAATACAAAAGTAATTGTGCAATAGTGTACTTCAATCATGTTTAGGTACCTGTCTTAACTAGGCATATCAGTCGTATCTATTAAGTAGACTGTATAGGACTAGCGTCATGTAAAACATTTGTAAGTTCGTAAAAAATCAGCTGCGTTCAGTTATTCTAGAAGCCAAACTTATATAGCTCACTTTTTTCCCAGCATATAGTTGGGTAAAAAGCGAGGTGATGCTTCTGAATAAAAACCAAGATATGGTACCTACGTAAGTGTATATTATTTTCTATCACAGGTCTAATTTGCTCTCAAACGTATGTCATACCACCATACTTGTTTATTACGGGTTTATAGGTTATTACGGTTGTACTACATTTACAGATCAGGAAGTCTAGCGTCGTAGCTTGCTCAATTCTGTCAATAGGTAATTAATTATTAACATGTAGGGTCGGAACCAAACCCCTGCTGAATAGTAGCCATTTTTGTTTGTACTGACCGAAAACGGACATAGAATATTCTTTGAAAAATGGGAACTATGAAACCTGCACAGATTTTCACAGGAATAAAAACCGGGGAAAAGCAACAAGTTTGAAGAAATCAGACAATATATACCAATAGACATCCCTATTATGCAAGCAATCATGTTCCTCACAGCATAATAAGCAAACGCTTTCACCACTTATTTGTTCTTCGAAGCGAAAACTGCCCTAACGATATTGCTACAACGAAGTTTTGAACAAGTTTCTGATCAAATTTAAATGTTTGTAAGAGATACAAGTGCTTGTAGAATTTTATCGAGTATAGCCTCCCATTACAGTGTACCGGTGGTCCCATTTTTATGCACATATTTTGAACCCTTTACTCAATCCTTTGTTACTATATTCTCTTTGTTTCTTTACGAGAAAAAACGCTATTGAAACTTGAAACTGTGATTAAAATTCCATTTGTGAATTTCTCTTTCAGCCAGAATTTGATTTAACACTCAAACATTTTAAATAAAACACTGCAAAAGACTTGCATAGTAATTTAATATGCACTTTGTGATTAAGAGATAGGCACTAGAAATACTATTTAATTTACTGCGCTAATGTTAATTTATTACAAGCGTTACAAGTAGGGTCCATGTCACAGCGGCACACTTGAAACGGAAGAGATCCATCAAAGGATTTGCTGTAGTCCCAAAGTACCGACACACTGCCACTTGTACGAGGCCTGTGAGACTCATTAGTGAGGAGCACAGATTCACAATATACTTGGTCACCTAGTAACATCGCCACCACAGTCATTTGCGCACCGTTATAATCTATTTTACATTTCCAAGGAGTGAATGCCATATACAAGTGTATCTGGGTAATTTTCACAACAATAATTTGCTTCACTCCACTCTTTAGAGTCAATATTTCTTCCGGTTCTACGACCCTGGGGCAGAATTGCGGCCCCGCCATTATGGCCGAATACTCTTTAGGGAAAATTATGTTATCGTTGCCGCATGATTGCTTGGTGCATTTACTTTTGGTGACACACCACGTGCAGAAACTTTTTTCTATGCACGCCGAACACGAAGATATTTTCTTGCATTCTTCTTGTTTGTGATCGATTGGGTCTTCAAAACTGGGGGTGACGACTGCCAGAACTAGCAAAACTGCTATTTTTGTTTTATACAACATGTTGACTTTCTGGAGCTGGAACAATATAAGGAACAATTGAACTCGACTATGCTTTGTGACATTCCTAACGTTTGTTTATTATTAAGGCCCATTTAGATGGGGAGAGTTTCTCGTCTCGAAGATACGATAATTGAAGGAATATAAAAAAATTCCTTAGTCTAAACATTCACTCTTCTCGCCCGTTGACCTGGGCGACAATTGCCTCACAATGGAATATTTACTTTGTCTATCTAAACAGAATTCCAAAGTAATAATCGTATTTCGAGGTTTTATGCCAGTTGCTACAATGAGTGCAGTACGCGAGGGTGTTTTGATTAGTTCTGCTTCTCTAAGGCAAGAAGTAATTAAACGGCAAAAGAAAAAAAGCTGTTGGGTTTAAAAAATGGATAGCGAGAAAAAATAATTTGGAAGCATCTAACACGTTTTGCCTTGAATTACAATTGGGAGATGAAGAGACATTCAGAAATATATATAATTTTTAAGAACAATGATCTCCTTGAATATCCTAGTAATCGCAAAACTCAAATGACAAAACTCGCGCTCATAACGGTTCAAACTGATTTGTACGATACTCGAATGAACTTGAAAAAAATGTCATACGAGATTGTGTTTATACAAGTCGAGATTATCGTATGCAAATGTTCTTACAATAATTTCGCTGTGTAAACAAACATAGACAATATCGCCTAGCGACTTGTCATATGCGAATCTCGTATGATATAATCGTTGACAAGATTTTAGTTCTTGCCTGTATGTAAGCATTTTGATACGATTATGTTATGGCGATTATTGCTTACGATACTAGCGTAGACATTCTCGAACCGAAACGTCCGAGAAACTCTCCCCATCTAAATGGGCCTTTACGCAGAAAAACGGATCTGTTTACCTCACTATGAACAGTTGAATAAAGCGACTTACCAGGCGTAAATATCAATAAGCAATGTCACTTCAATAATGCATAGTCTATTATTAATATAAAGCGGTAATCACCCATAAAGTTAAGTAAAGGTTAGCAGTCACACAGATAAGTATCTACTACGTACTCCAATCTATCGGGTCATCAATTTTACTGATAAAAGGACGCGGGAAATTTTCCAACGCATTGTAAGCTAAACACCAAGCGCTTTGTTAATGTGTTCCAATTATCTTTAATGAAAATCTAAACGTTAGTAACGATTTTCGGTGTTGAATAGATATATTTAAGTATGTGTGTACCTACGACATGAAATAATTTAGAATTTATGTTATGAAAATTGACAGAATTGCCGAACAAACAGTTGTCTTCCATGGAAGTGTGGCTTTTGTTTGGGATATTTAAATCGCATAGTAACGAGGAAATTCTATTAAATTCAATTTAATGTTTTGTTGCTATTTTAGGTTGGATCTTTGTTTATAGAGGTTTGCGAGGCATTTGCTGCGCGAGGAAACTGACAAGCGAGGCTGCTCACTCTGTGTGGACGCGTCTATTGTTTTTCGACCGAGGCACGAAACAATATACGCGAGCAAATCAAAAGCCGACACTGGATGGCTCGGGCGTTCGGTCGCTCGACCGCGGCGGTGTTGTCACTTGCCTCGCCTGAGACACGTCCACACCAACCGAGCTGCCTCGCGAGGCTGCGCGCTCTGTGGGGACGCACCTAATCAACGACCGATTTCCAATAGGTGCGTCCACACAGAGCGCGCAGCCTCGCGAGGCATTTTCCGCGCGAGGAAACTGACAAGCGAGGCTGCTTGCTCTGGGTGGACTCGTTTATTGTTTTTCGTCAGAGGCACGAAGCAATATACGCTAGCAAAATAAAAGCCGACACTAGATGGCTCGGGGGCGCTCGGTTACTCGGCCGCGGCAGCTCGCTTGCCTCGGCCGAGACACCATACAGAGCGCGCAGCCGTGCGAGGCATTTGCAGCGCGAAGCAGCACGGTTGGTGTGGAGTGTGGATGCACCTAATCAGAAACAGCCGAGCCATCAAAAACAAAGGAACGGGATTTGGATTGAGAATGAATAGTAATTTCGAGTAATATGTATTGCGATTGTTTTAAGTTTTAACAATCGCAATACTAATGGTACTTAAACCTCAGCATGTTTCAGGTCAAACAACTCGTAAAAAGAGTAAAGTTAGACCATTCCGATACCCAATCAGACCTTTTATAGTGAGGGTATTTACCACTTTATAGACGGCACCGTAAAAGAAAGTTTAGTACTTATTAAAGACTTCTTCGCGTGTACAAGCTTCTACCTTGCTTAGGCTAAGAAAGTGGAAAAGGTACATTTGTAGAACATAGTCATATTCTATAGTATACAGAAACGCTGTTGAAGCGGCTATTGACTCTGACTCTAAAGCCTCCTGCAGACACACCAATGATTATACTTGTTGTTGCATAGTTCTTCGATGATTAAGAGAACTCTTGTAGTCCCGGCTTTAGTCTGGGGCGTCACACATAATTTTAAAAGCATAGAGCAAAAATTTCCGAACGGAAACCCCCCATGCGTCGTCATTTCCGCTTCTGTAAATATCTTCATTCGGCTTTTATGTCAAGTAACGGCGTCACCTCTTTTTTACCGATATTGAATTAAGGATTGTAATTAGTGTCGAAAAAATGGGAAAAAGAAAGTCAGAGTCAAGATCTAAATTACTGAAGAAGTTGAAGAAACTTGAAAGGCGCATAGGAATTTTGAGTTCCGATTCGAGCGATGAAGGTAAGAAAAATGGCCGCCTTTTACTTTGTCTTACGAATTATTTTCTGCAAGACTATAAAACAAAGGTTTAAGGGTACATACATCAAGAATATTAATGCATCGGAGAAAACATTGTATGAGTTTTCTATGCTTATGTGTCCTGCGCTTTGCATGTACGTATTGACGCGGCGTTCTTGCCATTGTGTGCATTGCAAAGAAACGCAGAGTGCTTACAACGCGTCTATATCGACAACGATTGGCCTGACCATTTGGGACGTCCTGCGGGGACGTACGCGGTCTACCATGGCTATGTTTTGAAATTAAACCCTGGGGGTGTTCCGTGGGAACACACGTGGTTGAGCTTTTTGTTATAACCTTCAAAGGAAGTTTCGCGGGAACTTACATGGTTATAGTGTGATGTGGCCTTTACAGCTCGCATTATGTTTTTTTTCCAGAAATTGGAAAGACACCAAGTTTTTCGAATAACATGGATGAAGACATCGAAAATATTCCCCCAGTGCTTGTTGAGGATGAATGTGTAGAACTGAGCAATGCTCAACAAGATGTCCAACAAGACGCAGGTAAACAACAAGATGCAGTAATTGTACAACAAGATACGGATGTTGAGAATACAGATTTAGTACAAGAATTATTGATTGAAGAAGTACCACAGGAAGAAGTATTGGACAATCAGGTACTCGAGATATTGGGCGTGGACTCACAACCAGCGAAAGTAGGAGGGGACTTACACAAACAAATAGCCCAAAGGTGGAATAACATACTTAATAAAGGCCTTTCTAAAGAGGAAAAGGACAAGGTTGAAGAGGAAAACCCACCGTTCTCCAACCTAAAATCAATGGTACCTCCGTTGTTAAACCCGGAGGTGAGCGCTGCAGTTAATGATACATCCAAGAAGCGAGACCAAATAATTCAAAAAAGGCAAAAACAAATCTCAACAGCTTTGTCTTGTTTGGGTTCGTGCCTGCAAATGTGTATTAAAGAAAATCTAGAACATAAGATGGATATTATTAAAAAGTTGAATGATGCCTCCGTTCTATTATGTGACTCGATATATCTAGACACTAAAGGACGAAAATCCCTTTTATTGTCAGCAATAAATAAAGACATGAAAGAGTTCCTGCTGCAATCAGAGACGGCAACGCATCTTTTTGGTGAAGACCTCGCTGACAAGATAAGAACGGCTAAATCGGTCAAGAGATCCGGTCAAGAATTAAAAATTGCTGAACCAAAGAAATTCACCCCAAGGCAGAGCTCATGGGTACCTCGAGTAAACACTCGTAAAGCCAGCGATAACAAAACTTTAAACTGGCGGGGCCCTCCTCAGGCAGAAGTGAAGAAGAGGGGGGGGCCGTCATCCCGAGTACCAGCACCAGACAAAGCGTGGGAGACCAGGAGGAACCAGCCTCGCCGCAAATAAACTCACAGGTGGGCAGACTTAAACATCATTTATATAATTGGAAACTTATCACTCAAGATCCAGTTATCTTGAGTTGGATTGAGGGGTATTCAATCCCTTTCCATACTATACCACAACAGAGTTATACTCCTCTGAATGATAAGTTTTCTAAATCAGAATCTTCACAGATAACATCTGAAATTAATAAGTTACTTGCTTTAAAAGCAATAGAAGTTTGCAAACCTGTAAAAGGTCAATTTTGTTCACCAATTTTCCTTGTTAAAAAGAGCAATGGAAGTTTCCGTTTTATCCTAAATTTAAAAAAGTTGAATGGTTTTGTTAAAACGGATCATTTCAAATTAGAAGACTACCGAACAGTATGCAAACTTTTACTGAAAGATGATTTTCTTGTCACATTAGATCTCAAAGATGCTTATTATATGATAAATATTAACTTTGAAAGTAAGAAATATTTAAGATTTATTTTTCAAGGAAAATACTACCAGTTTAATGTCTTACCTTTTGGCCTATGTACAGCACCATTAACATTTACTAAAATCATGAAACCTGTGGTGGCTTCCTTAAGAGAAGGAGGATATATATCTGTTATTTACCTAGACGATTTTCTATGTATAGGAAACAATTATACACAGTGTTTAGAAAATATGCAAACAACTGTAACTTTACTAGAAAGATTAGGATTTATAATTAATCAAGAGAAATGTGATTTCATACCACGACAACAATGTAAATTTTTAGGCTTACTGTTCAACACCGCAGACATGACTCTTAACATTACTGAAGAAAAAAGGAATAATTGTTCTAAATTAATAAAACAATTAATGGAGAAAAGTATTATCAAAGTCAGATTTTTAGCTCAGGTTATTGGAACGTTAGTATCCGTTTGCCCAGTCATTAAGTATGGAATTCTTTACACTAAAGAACTTGAGCGACACAAATATATTGTTCTAAAAGAAAACAATGGTAATTATGATATAAAAACTACATTAAATGATACATGTATACAGGATCTCAAATGGTGGTCTATAAACATAGCTTTTTCGAAAAATCCTATAAGAAAAAACAAGTTTGATTTAGAAATATTTACAGATGCTTCCACCACAGGGTGGGGAGGATCTTGTGGTTCTCAGACTGCCAATGGACATTGGACTGTTAATGAAGCAAAGCTTCACATCAATTCTCTTGAATTAATAGCTGCCTTTTTTGGTTTAAAGTGTTTTGCAAGTCACTTAAAAGATAGTGAAATTTTGTTAAGAATTGATAACATAACTGCAGTATCTTATATTAATAGATTAGGAGGAGTCCAATATCCTCATTTACATAAGATTTCTAAGAATATTTGGCAATGGTGTGAATCTAGGAATTTATGGATTTTCGCAACTTACATAAACACTAAAGAAAATGTGATCGCAGACTTTGAGTCCAGAAGGGAAATAGATAGTACAGAATGGGAATTGAGCAATTTAAATTATCAAAAGATCATTTCATTATTTGGTGAACCCTCAATTGATTTATTTGCATCACGGACCAATACTAAGTGTCATGCTTATGTGTCATGGCACCCAGACCCAGGGGCCGTAGCAGTGGATGCTTTCACTTTAAATTGGTCGCAATATATCTTATTCTATGCTTTCCCTCCATTCTCTATGGTTCTTAAAACCCTAGAGAAAATAATTACAGACGAAGCAACAGGCATTGTAGTTGTTCCCCATTGGACTACTCAGCCTTGGTTCCCATTATTTAATAGATTGTTGATACAGGAACCGGTTATTTTTCAACCTTCTAAAATGATGCTTACTTTGCATTATTCCAGATTGTTGCACCCACTTCACAAGAAACTGGTATTGATGGCAGGAGTATTATCAGGAAAACATTTATAGATTTTGGAATTTCTGATGAAGCAGTGCTGATTATGATGAATTCAATATCTAAAAATACACTGGATCAGTACTCACCTGCAATAGCATCATGGGCTAAATATTGTAAATCTAAACATATAAATGTTTCCAAGCCTACCATTTCAGAAGTCATTCAGTATCTCACTTTACGTTTTAAGGAAGGAGTTTCGTATGGTAGTTTGAACTGTCTTAGATCAGCTCTATCATTAGTTATAGGACCACAAATAGGTACAGATGACAAGATCAAAAGGCTGTTCAGGGGCTTTTTTAAGTTAAGACCTCCAAAACCCAAATATAACAATACTTGGGATGTGTCACAATTACTTGACTATATTGAAAATAACTACACTCAAGACAGTGATTTGCAAATTGTTACCAAGAAAGCTGTAACTTTATTAATGTTAGCCACAGGCCAAAGGGCTCAAACGATCTCCTTAATTAATACTAATAATGTAATAATGAAACAAGACTGTATTATGATCAAGATTGATAACTTGGTTAAAACTTCAGGGCCAAACAGATATCAACCTTTTTTAACAGTTCCTTTCTTCAACACTAGGAAAGGAGTATGCCCAGCTACGGCTGTGGTCGACTATTTAGAACTAACGAAAGGTCTACGCGACAATACATGTTCTAGCTTATTTATATCTACAAAGAAGCCTTATAAAGCTGTGAGCTCCAGTACAATCAGCCGTTGGGTTAAAAGAGTTATGGAAGAAAGTGGTATTGACATAAGCATATTCTCAACACATAGTACCCGCCATGCAACAACATCGGCAGCATTTAGTAAGGGTGTTAGTATTGATGATATAAGACGAACAGCTGGTTGGACTGGAGAGTCTAAAACTTTCGCAAAGTTTTATAATAGACCGATAATAAATAACAAAAGCTTCTCAGAAGCTCTTTTTATTAATAATATAAATGATGATTGAATTTTGATTGTAACTATGAATACCTTAGTTAGTAGGTACTTAAGAAAAATTACTTAAGATGTTAATCTTTTCTTAATAACTCCAAATGTTATTTTTGAATAAATCTTTATTGCTTTTACAACTGGTCTTTAAACATCTACAAGAGTTCTCTTAATCATCGAAGAACTATGCAACAACAAGTATAATTGAATAGTCAAACGAACTTACCTGTAAGTGAAGTTCGACTGTAATTATTCTTGTTGTTGCATAGTTCGAAGATGATTAGTCCCACCCTACCCAGCTCTTTCCATGCATATATAAATATATGCATGGACCCTATGTTGTAAAATCAATAACTTATGCTATGAACTTAATGAAGATATTTACAGAAGCGGAAATGACGACGCATGGGGGGTTTCCGTTCGGAAATTTTTGCTCTATGCTTTTAAAATTATGTGTGACGCCCCAGACTAAAGCCGGGACTACAAGAGTTCTCTTAATCATCTTCGAACTATGCAACAACAAGAATAATTACAGTCGAACTTCACTTACAGGTAAGTTCGTTTGACTATTCAATATTTACTTATAATATCATTGAGACACACAGGATTAATCGCGCGGGGCGACATGTCGCGGTCCATTCACAGTATTTTTAGAGTGGAAATTAGCTTGGCTCGTTGTCGCAGCGCGATTAATCGCGTGTGTCTGCAGGAGATTTAACTGCACTGCGTGGGTTCGATTACCACACGTAACAAATATTTATATTATCTACAATTGTTGTTCGGGTGTTTGTCGGTCTACGAAACAGGAGGAAATAAATGGGGCGATTAATATATATGTCGCATCAGAAGGCCGATTATCCGGACTCTCCGACGTCATCATTGTAGGCGCAGTTAGTAATCGAATAAAATAGAGTTTGTAGTTTACAATCACATTTAAGAGTTTTAATCACTTAATGACAACTACATTAAAATGGAACTAGGTAGCACTAAACTTCTAAACCGAAACGTGGGATAGTTTCTAGGTACGCGCACACTCCCCGCCGCACCAATGTTGACTGCCGGCTCAAGGGTGCGCCCGCCCAGACTCCATCGAAGCACCCTTATCTTGCGCTTACGTTTCGGTTGTTTCCCGCTCTGTTTAATCGACCGTTCCGACACGGCCATCCTGCGGGGCACACGTCCTCGTGTGTTACTTTGGAACGATGAAAAATCCTTGCACAGTATCTTCGTTCGGCCATCCCTTACTCTATCTAATGGTTTAATATAGGGGATCAGGCTCTTCTTTAGAACCTCAAAGACTCTATGACTCTAGGACAATGGACTTGCTTTAAATGAACTTCAGAAGAAAACTTTTAATGATAATTGCAATGGATGTATATGCAGTAAATCACATAGTATGTCTACTCTCTAAAAATAGGGGTTTGCTTATATTATTGTCGCTTCAAAACAGGGAAATCATAGTTTCTTGCTCTTTATCAATCATTAAAAACAAAACTCTGATTAATATTTCATTCATGTTAAACTGACATCACAAAATCACAATATTACGCGCATCCCCTCTTGGGATCGCCGAGTCCACTGACTCTACGGTTTCCTCCAGAAACCCGACCTCCGCCAGGACTACCCGCGTACCGCATATCCACGGACTACCATTCCGCATGGTAGATACCGATTTCTATCGGACTACGGCTACGAAATAGTCTCTGGTACGGTCAACATTACAACAGAGCATGGCAGCTCTCACACATTACATGACAGTATTAACATCTAGAATGAAATATTACTTACATACTGACTGACCCATCTTGGTCATCATCTTCTCGTTCTACATTATCTGTCTCATCAATGATTTGCCCTGTTTCTGGCATTTTCCTAAGCCTATCGTGAGCGTATTTGTATGTACGCCTAGAGTTCAATACCTGAAGTGTACAGCGGTCCCCACTTAAAACTTCAACTATTTTAAAAAGGACCTCTGAACTTAGCGTCTAGTTTTAATTGATTTCGCTCCTCATTCTTTAGCAAAACGAAATCTCCTACAGAACTCTTTTGCAAACAAGCTTTTGTTTTATCGAAACGTTCTTTCTCATAAGTAGCACATTTGTCGATGATATGAGAGGCCTCCGCCCTAATGGCCGGTAGGTCTATCTCTGATTCTACCAACTCGTCCCGATCCATCAAAGCTAACGGATGCGCTGTTTTACCAATCAATAATTCTAGGGGTGAAGCTTTTGTAGAGCGGTTCATGGTGCAGTTAAGAGCCAATTCAAAATAAAACAATCACTACCCTAGGCCACTAACAACTACCCTAGACCACTAACAGCTACCCTAGGCCATGTACCACAGTCGTTTGAATCAATTTTTACAACAATATTGCAAAATAAACTACCAATGTTCCAGTAACATTCGACTTTCGAGTAAAACCTCTAACGCCACGGCTCTCTAGCCGACCAGCAATCACATTGCTTTCACACATCCACGCATGGATCAAAACTTCTGTGCGCATCCACCACGTGGATCGCCCGTGTGCATCACCCACTGACTACACACTACGGCCTCTCGAGGCCCCAACCTCCACCAGGGTTAAACGCCTATCGCCTACCCACGGTCTGCTTGAGTTGCCTCAAGAGATACCGATTTCTACCGGGCTACGACTACGTAATAACCACTGGTACGATCGAAAACAATACGGCCGATAGACCGCTTTACTCGACCTCTCATCACAACTTAATCAGAATCTATGGTAACTTCGACTGGTACATGACCCGTTGGCAGGTTTGTAGGTACACTTAGAATTCAAGGGTTTCAATGTCTTATGCTGATTTTGAAACTTTGAATGTTTACCTTTGTTTTGTCAAATCGGGCTTCATCATATTCCCAACACTTCTTCAAGTTTCCTGAAGCACGCTCGCGCATTTCGTCTATGTCTACATCGGTCTCTAAAGCAGTAAGCATCGATTTTAGCACACTCATGACGCGCTCTACCTGTCTATTAACACAAGACGAACCTGTCGCTACTAGATGCAAGTCGATATTCTTGCTCACTCAATAATAACGAAACTCTTTATTCGCGAAACAACGTCCTTGATCAGCTAGTGCTGTCTAACTTTGAGAAAATAATTGGCACCATGAAGACGCGCGATTTGATCGGCGATTAGAGGAAGCGGGTATCTATCAGCGATAGTGTTTAAGTTAAGCTCACGGTAATCGATATACATTTCGTACGATCCGTCTTTCTTTCTAACTAATATGGCAGGGCTTGCGAAAGGAGAACTACTCAGTCTAATAATGCCCGCGTCTTGTAATTCACGTACTATCGTGCGCATTGCCTCACGTTCCTTCGGACTACGGCGATAAGGGCGTTACTGTTTTACTAGCGTCTATTAATCTTATTTCGAGTTTGCTAGTCGAAACTCGCGTTCTCGGCAACCCAGAAACAAAATATTCTAAATAATCCTTTAAAACGTTGACCAAATTCTGTTTCTTATCTAAAGGAATGTCTGTGTCAATATTAGAAAAAAAAAGTCACTTGAGTTCGCGACGGTTCCCGCCACTTCAAATTTATCAATCGACAAAGAACTTGGTTTCGAAATCGTAAACTGTGAGAAAGAAATGTTCACCATAAGCCCTTGACTTAATATTTCACGTCCTAACATAATGCTGCTTTGTAATTAAAATGTCCTACTTTGCCACAATGGAAGCATTTTGAAGTGGAAGTAGATGCAAATCTGCTATGCTTGTTATCATACATGGCGTCTTTTGAATTTTGAGGTTGTTCTGGCTTACGCTTTAGGTATGAGAAAGCCTGTAGCTCTTGTTGCAGGCGCTGCCTTGAATTAATTTCAGTAGTGTATGCCAGGTGCTGCAAGCGGGGATCAAACTGAGCTATGCGTGCGAACACCGTTGATACTGCGATCTCCTCAATAGTTGTGTCCTTCCATTGGTTTGTTAGCGAAGTTATCAGTCGACTAGCGTAACATGCGGCCAAACTTCACACTCTCTTGGTTTGTTATTTTAAAGGTTAATTATCGTAGCTGGCGTTGTCTTGACGGTATCAAAACGAGTCAGGAATAACTGTTTTTTGATTATTGCTTACGTCTTTAGAATACGATCAGCTGTGTCTATTTTTAGATTTTGGAACAAGGGCTGCTCTTACTGGTAGGGCTAGAAGTGCTTCACGAATAACACTTCAAAGACTTTTTTAGCACTAGCACTACGGTGCATATTACTACCGTTATCGCGAAAGGTACTGGTATGTTTAGAACGGGCATCAACATATTTTTTTGTTCACATTTGAAGTGGTTTTTGTCATGACATAAATTGCTACAAAATTCCAAGATAGTTTCGGCAGTAAGTTAATTTCGCATTCTATTGAATGCAGCATGTTTTTTTTTTTTTAATACCACGCATAATAATTGCACATAAAGTCCGTTACTGAGCCCTTTAACAATACGCAAACGCAACAGAGATTCGCGTGCGTATTCCGCGTATGTGGAATATTTATCCGACTTGGTGAGCATGACGTCATACAAGATATTAGTGACATTGACACGTCTCTGGGTTTTAATTGCGATTTAAATGTAGACCAAGTACGATCCGTTTCGGTCCAATCGCGTAGCCAAGAGTGCGATTCACCCTTCAAGTACAAACCGATACGGGCCAAACATTCTTTGTCGTCCCACCTATTCTGTGATTTAGCGCGGTCAACTTCTTCACACCATGCTATGACGTCATGAACACTAGGGTCGAAATCAGAGACATAATAATGGTTTGATCTCACCGGGTTTAAGCTCCTTAGCGCATCGATGAGACGCTCTGCGAAGTGCGACGTCCTCTGTAACCGATGTTATAGGCGAGGGCGACAGCGCCGGTGCAACAGGCGCAGGCGTCGGGACAGGTCGCGGAATAACGGGCGGGCTGGTCGTGCCGGCGATGGCAGTAGGGCGCGGCTGAAGCTCCACACACGATCACGGTTTTAAAATCGAAGATAACGTCTTTTTCTAGGGGAACTATTATTCGGCATTTTGATTATTTAAGTTTAGTGGAAAAAACAGGGGTTATCCCACTTCTGATGTCTCATCAGAAGGCCGATTATCCGGACTCTCCGACGTCATCATTGTAGGCGCAGTTAGTAATCGAATAAAATAGAGTTTGTAGTTTACAATCACATTTAAGAGTTTTAATCACTTAATGACAACTACATTAAAATGGAACTAGGTAGCACTAAACTTCTAAACCGAAACGTGGGATAGTTTCTAGGTACGCGCACACTCCCCGCCGCACCAATGTTGACTGCCGGCTCAAGGGTGCGCCCGCCCAGACTCCATCGAAGCACCCTTATCTTGCGCTTACGTTTCGGTTGTTTCCCGCTCTGTTTAATCGACCGTTCCGACATATATAAAAAAAAAAAAAAAAATAGACCCGAATTACAAAATGAGCCCAGTTTCATCAAACAATGTGTTTGTTGAAACTGGGCTCATTTTGGGCTGACACCCATTGTAGGACAAAGGACAATAATAGATGCAGTATGACATTGAGCGTTTTCACATGACACGATAACGGCATAACCGCTCTCACTCATTTTCCCTAGAAATGAATGAAACTACCCATCCCACTATTTGACGATGCGGTATCGTGTCGATATCGCATTGTCTAATGTAGAAGCGCCCATTATGGCTTATCGGCAAAATTATGGTAACGTGTTTAAGTGTAATCAACACGTGTTTAGTGCATATGGGAAGCGTGACTGACCACTAATATGCAGTAGGGTTATCACTGGAACTTTGACCTGGGATGCAAGGCAATCCCAAGTGTTGGTATGTTTGATAACTGATACGATTTGCTGACGTTAGATGGCCTCGCGCGTCTATCGATGTGATAATGCTAGGCTTCGGTTTCACGCGGGTGAAATTTGCTAATGGCGAAATTGAGAAGTGCATACATTTAGGACTCAAAAATTAAGAATGACAATACACCGTGACTTTTTAGTCGTCTTACAAAAGTCGTCCACTTAATGTATCCGACCTAAAATACCTCTAGGCGAGTTTTTTTTTTTAAATCGTTAATAATAATTTTTATTTTTAATAAATAGGTACATTAGAAATATGAAACATCCTGTTAAAATGTTTACGTATCAATCTGTAGAGTATACCTACCCAGCGCAATAGTCGGGTAGATCATTCAATTTCCATTTTCTATGAGACAAGGGCGTTTCTAACTACGCCTTGTGTCATAATAACCAATTAAAGTTTTATTATTAAATTTTTCAAATCTCTTAAATACATATTTTTTTATTATAAACGTGTTCTAGTCATTGGATACATGAACTGGGCTGCTTTTGTAAGACGACTAAAAAGTCACGGTGTATAGTATCAATATAGTATCTCACAAACTCAGTCCCGAATATTACGATTAAAAAAACTCTCTTTAAGTGAAGCCCTGCTCCATATCACGTGGTGATTTGTTAATCAATTGCTATGCATGATGCTGAGTACCTAGTGTTGCTATTTATTTATTTATACCTTTATTTCAGGCGACTATGGCCCATAACATATAATACATACCATTAATATAATAATTATAAATAAACTAATACATAACTATGAATCAACTAAATAACTAGACTTATTGACTATTGCACACGAAGAGGCGGCGTCGTGTTTCGCTGACTGGTGCCGCGTAGCAGGCCTCGAAAACACGACACCTTTCGGCCAGAACTCATCCTTGAGGAATCTCTCGAGACAATGAGTCGGTACTCGCACCACAAAAGACTTGAAGTTGGTTTCATGGCGCGGCTCCAAACTCTCGACCCTCAAATTCCAGGAGGTCTTCACTCGCAAATACTCCATGACATCCTCTACCTTCGTGGAGTAATGTAGCCGGGACACGTACAAAAGCGTCGTAGGTATCGCAGGACGCAACAGCATGTTTGGCCCAGCCAGCGCGGAACCACACTGGTTCTGACTCTTCTGAGGCTTCTTCTTCATCTTCTTCTCCACCTTGATGAACCCATCCTCATCCGTTTGCCGCTGCTTCAATTCCTTATTGGAAACTAAGCGGCTCTGCTTACCCCCTTTGTCTTGTTTTTTCTGCGACTCAACAGGCTTGCCCTCAGTTACGATAGCGGCGTAGGCACGTTTAGGAATCGGCGAACCTACACGAGCAATCCGATCTACCTGTGACGTAGTGACGTACCTGTGACTGTCTCTATCGCACGTGCGGGACGTTCGACGGAGTGACGCGATGCATTTTCGTCGATTCGTGAAGGTGACGACACATCCATATGAGGTGACTCAAAACTGCTGACGGATGTGTTTTGCTATGCGCTTGGTCGAGTATTGATTTAGCGTAAGAATAATTAATTCTGTTATGGGTGGGTCACGTAAGTCGGGTGGCTACCCAATAAATGGCTACCCAACGGATCGCTATTTTTACCGTAGTTCAAACCTGAAGATTGCCGTTCAAGCACGCCTAGAAAGACCTGACGAGATGATTTGAACGCACACTGCCATGACAACCAGTCAAATGACTCCTGGAAAGAAGACTTGGTAACATATATGGGAGGCCTTTACTTTGAAATTATGGCTATTAGTAAACGTTTCTCTATACGCTGGATAGTGATTCTTATAGGTTTAAACGACTGTTCATCGAGTACAAGAGCCATAAGGTATCGTAAGATATCGTGCGCCCATTAGTCACGTTTGACATTACAACATCCCGGATAAACTGCGGATATATGTCGAATGCCACGCACATTCGCACACCAACCTCCGAGTCACCGACATGCGATCAAATATCTTCAATCACTCCACGAAACGTACGTCTCATTTACATTACTTTTTTTTCCTATTTGCGGTGACTGTTATTGAACAAAGCATGATTGATAGATCGGGTTTCTTTGTGGAAATTCTTGGATAGTTTTCGTTTGGTAGTTTGTCGTTTTTTTTCAGATGATAGTTATCCTATCACATGATAGGGGAACATTATACAATATAAGACGGGGACGCGAGGTATGATGGGAAATCACACACTTAAGGCAAACTTAACACAATACTAAAGTAGCACAAGCGCCAACAGGACGCCATTTCTTAATGGCCGCTTGCAAATGACGTCCTGATGGCGCTTGCGCTACATTAGTGTTGTGTTAAGTATGCCTAAAGAGTGTATGTCCCCATTATTTACCTCGCGATTATTAGCGTCCCCGTCTTATACACTGTTCCCCTATCTTTGCCTCTTAGATCTTCTACATAGAAAAAGTACGAATTTCTTCATCTACAAACTTCTAATTAATTCCGGGGTCCCAGAACTGTCTCATCAGATAACCACGACTCTGGAACGTAAAGGGCTATTGAAGGATCACCGTGGATTTTAGTCGGTACAAGTCTGATAGTACCTCCCGTCCCGCTCTGGGTGGGAGGACCCATTTGATGATTTTACCACGATAAAAAAAGCTTAATTATATTGATTCTACATGTTCAGGTTTCCTCACAATGTTTTTCTTCACTGATGTCAAATAAACTTAGTATAAATGCATTGAAAAAGATACCTACGCTGCTGGGTACAGTCACGAGCAATAGTATGTATACACTAAGCAGTATTCAAAAGCGATTTTCTGCTACCATATTGATTTTTGCCTTCTCATTAGACTTCTATTTTGGAAGCCATACTATTACGGAATAGGTCTTATTTCAAAGTGGAAACCTGTATTTCACGAGTAATTTGCGTTTGAATTTTGTTAAGTGTATATGTTATAGGCAATGTGTATAATGCAGGCATTCTATACAATACCTAGGAAATGTATAGAATGCCGGGGTCGTTCAGGCAATGTATGAAATGATGTTCAATGTTTAAACTATTTTACACTTTACCTAGGAAATGTATAAAATACCTAGGCATTGTATAGAATGCCAGTTGAAGTACAGGCAATGTATGTAATCGATTTTTCTTCTCTATGATTTAATTAGATAGGTACTGATCTTTTGAGAGCTAATCCTAATTTCAACTTCCATTAGCAGACAGCGATAAGACATGTATTCTATTGGTTTGTATGCATAAGTACATACGAGTTTTTGCGTAGAGAGCGTTTCTCACATAGCAGTTGCCTTCGGATAAACATTTACATTTTATCTCTTCTCATCTGAGAAGCGGTGGCTCCGTCGAGCCACCTTGATAAGTAGTAATCAGTTTTTCGACCTAGGATACAAGAGCGAGCGAAGCGAGTTCGGGACTTTGGGGCACCCCGACACGGACAGGTTAGGTTAGAAGGGGATGGCGGGGTCTGAAAGACCCCGCCATCCCCTACGTGGTTATTTTTTTTTAAACCACCCAGAAGTAGGAGCCCCGCGAAGCGGGGCTCCGTCGAGCCACCTTGGTAGGTAGTAATCAGTGACTTAGTTGACCTAGGATGCAAGAGCGAGCTCGGGACTTGGAGCACTCCGAAACGGACAGGTTAGATTCGAAGAGAAACATTCACATTTCATTTGAGTACGTATTGCCCACTCGACTGTATCGTGCGCAATTTCGGACTCACGACTATACTCAAGGCGGTCACAAAGTTTGGCGCGGGCTGTACCGGCTAGTCCCGCACGCCGCACACACGTGTCTCCTTCTCGTGGTCGTTCATTATACACATTGCGTGATCCGCTTTGGGCATTTTATACAATACCTAGGCAATGTATGAAATGAATCGTATTATATACATTGCCTGAACGTTTTAGGCAATATATATAAAGCCTAGGCATTCTATACAATGCCGGATTATACACATTGCCTATAACATATACATGTTATTGCTCGTGACTGTACATACATGACTTTGAACTCACAACATTTTGAAGTGTAGGAGTGTATTACAAACAGATTAACTTTACATGATTGCAGATATAAGCGCCAGTGCCCACTTCCGATCGGTTGAGCTATCAATCACTATCAATTAAATGGCGGGCGATTAGACCTATTTTGACTCTCAAAAGCAGATGGTTCATGAAAAAAACCCTTTTATCCTCAGTCTATTAAAGTTTAAATTCACTTCATGCATAGCTTCGGTGAGGCTTTTGTATTTTCACTTTGTTCACGTATGACATTTCCATTCGTTTAAAAACTCCTGTTAATACAAACACTGTTCAATCAAAATTGCAATGTCGTTGTATGAATATTCCTTTGTGGCATTTATAAGATATCCTTATTCTCGTACAATAGGATAATTTAGTTTGGGAAGCTACATGATATCTTCTCATCGAGAATCCCACAGTGTCTCAAGACAAGGGTGTTTAACCAGTGTGTGTTGCCAGTGATGACACACTGAAAAAAATAAAACGAGACTTTCTACTGTTCTTGAACAGTAAAAAAAAACGGTTCCGGGAACTTATTTATACGTTGAAATAATTGATTACGGACAGTGCACTGAAATGGGCAAAAACAGTAAAGAGCTAAACAGTTATTTCAATTGTTTGAACATTAACGTTAACTAAAACAAGCAGTAAAAATAACCGACCAGTAGCAAATGCACAGTAAAATCTACTGTTATAACTAAACTTTTTTTTTTCAATTGGTTTTACTACTTTGGACAATAGGCTCTATTTTTTTACTGTCCAAAACGGTGAATATTACCGAAAAATCGGTTGGTATTACCGATTTTTTTTTCAGTGGCTCTGAAACGTGGTCTTTGACTGCTGGCCTTTTAGAGAGACTAAGAGTCACTCAACGAGCAATGGAAAGTTCTATGCTCGGAGTTTCTTTGCGGGATATAATCCGGAACATGGATATTCGGCAAAGAACCAGAGTCACCGACATAGCTCATAAAATTTGCAAGTTGAAGTGGCAATGGACAGGCCACATCGCTCGTAGAACTGACATCCGATGGGGAAGAAAAGTTCTCGAGTGGCGACCACGGACCGGAAGACGCAGCGTAGGCAGGCCTCCCACTAGGTGGACCGACGACATCGTTAGGGTCGCGGGCTACCGATGGATGCAAGTGGCGAATTGTCGTTCGGCGTGGCGCAAAGGCGCCTATGTTCAGCAGTGTACGTCTTTCGGCTGATGATAATGATGAGGGTAGTTTACTGCATAAATATATTGAAAATCTGTTTAGCCCGTCAGGAGTACGGTATTGAAAAATAATGAACAAGTATTTTTTGTGTGATCAATGATTATTGACAAAGACGTCATAACGCCTGTAAAATTAGACCGACCAAGTGATGTTTTGTGATTTTTAAAGGCGTTGTATTTACGAGTCTATTCTGGTTTACGTATCTAACAACAGAAACAATACTCTTTTTTGAAAAATCTACCATTCGGACTACTTCAATTTTTTGAGTAAAATAGCCTGTTCAATCGTACGGGGCAAAGCTCTGTGGGTTTAGCACAAATGCGCAAAGCAAAACAGAGTTTTCGTTTCGTACATAATAGTAACTTATAGCGGCCATACACCATACTGCCTATCGTACAATCGGCATGACGATCGATTTGATCAAATTGGCAGTTCGTCCATATACACCATACACCATACTGCCTATCGTCCAATCGGCATGACGATCGATTTGATCAAACTTCAAATCGGCAGCAGTGATGCCAGCTTAGCAACTTTATAGCTAGATCTAGCTATTATTCGGTGACCGACAGCTACAATTTTATAAAAGTTGTGGCTTAACTTTTTAGCTACTGTTTTACCGACTTGTTTTTTTACCGGTCTATCCCACTGGTGGGAATCAGTTGGTAATACAAGTGAAGGTCGGAAAACATTTGCTTATCGTTAAGCAAATGTTTTCCGACCTTCAAGCGATTTTCGACCTTATTGACATTTATGCAAACACCGGATTTTAATGAAGGAGCAATGTTAGCTAACGAGAATGTGAGAAAAAACAAACTAAATTTTAAATGTCAATAAGGTCGAAAATCGCTTGAACCAGTTTTTTCCACTCCACTCCACTGTAAAAAGTGTCGTGACAATTTTTTCCGCCTAGCCCCCTTTCGCAACGCGCCATAAGGAACTTCGTTCCAAAAAAATAAACGTTTTGAATTGAGAACCTCCTCCTTTTTTTTACGTCGGTTAAAAAGTAGCTACCGAATATTAGCTAGATCTAGCTATAAAGTTGCTAAGTTGGTATCACTGCTGCCGATTTGAAGTTTGATCATTCCGATTTGATCAAATCGATTTGATCAAATCGATTTGATCAAATCGGCATGATCATGCCAATTTGATGGATTCCACGCCCACACACGGTCAAATCTAACTGATCAAATCGGCAGCGTTATGCCGATTGTACGATAGGCAGTATGGTGTATGGCCGCTATTAGATTCAAGGGTGGCTTAGTAGTATCGGCACCGACTTACGACATACTAGTGGGTTCAAACCCACAGAGGCGAGTTACTTTGTGCTATTTATTCCCACGTTTTTATACACTCGCTTTTCTTGTTTGTTTGTTTATTTGTTTGTTTGTTTGTTTGTTTGTCGTTCCGGTTGGATTTTTGCAACTCAATTTTGAGGAACTTCCCGACAAGCTAGCAGGCTGAAATTTTGTGCACGCTTTGAGTTCTGATGACAATACATGACTTGCTAAGAAACGTCATCACAAATCCAATATGGCGGCCTCCTCAAGATGGCGGACTGGCTGTTTGAAACCCACCCCCATGATATGGGTATCAAATAAAAGGGTTTGCTGTGAGGAATACGAAAAAAATAGTCACGTGACTTAAATCCAATATGGCGGACGTCCAAGATGATAGACTGGCTGTTTGAAATCCACCCCCATGATATGGGTATCAAATGAAAGGGTTTGCTGTGAGAAATACGAAAAAAATAGTCATGTGACTTAAATATGGCCAATATGGCGGACGTCCAAGATGGCGGACAGGCTTTAAGGCACTTCCCGATAAGCTAGCAGGCTGAAATTTTCAGCAATTTGTAGCTTCATACCCGATGAACAATGATAAAAATAATAAAATAATTAATAGATTTAAAAAATCTAAAAACCCACGTTTTTAAATATCCTAAAAATAAGAAAATAACCCTACGGGGCCGAGAGAGGGGCCACTCAAAACGTGGGGGCGTATCTTTGCAAGTTACACCCACGATCTATACACGTCATGTAAATATATCCCATAAATAATTCCTTAAATAATATTCGCCCCCACGTTTTGAGTGGCCCCTCTCTCGGTCCCGTAGGGTTATTTTCTTATTTTTGGGATATTTAAAAACGTGGGTTTTTAGATTTTTTAAATCTATTAATTTTTTGTTATCACAGTTCAGTCCAGACGGCACGGTTAGCACAGTGGCTGAACGATCAACTGCTAGGCAACGCATCGCAGGTTCGATCCCCACACGGAATAAAATAATAATTGTATGAGCTACAAGTTGTTGTTCCAGGTCTGGGTGTTTCTGTATGTGTGTAACTATGTTTGTAAACGCACCCAACACAGGAGAAATTCCTAGTGTGGGGCAACGTTTTCAATAAATCTTTCTCTAAATAGAAAAAAAATGCGATGGAACTTAATGACTGGACAAGCGTATCTGCTCATTCACTCTCTCCGAAAGGAGAAGTATGTTTTAGATTAATTACGACCACATCTTCGCTTAGTATCAGGCCAGATAGTAGTCAAATAAGTGCCTATCGCTTAATAATAATAAAAAAACTGAGACTAAGACTTTATCTACTACTAGCTTCTGCCCGCGACTTCGTACGCGGATCCTGTTGCTTATGCCAGCGGCAACGGGCTCATCAAATTGTACAACTTTTGCTAAAACGCCATCCCTTTTTATGTTATAGTGTAGCTGGGTGCTACAACAGGTGTTCCAGATCTTCAGTTTTTATACGTCAACAGAGAATGCTCATCAGGCTTAACAACTCTTGCTAAGACAACATTCCTATATATATTATAGAGTAGCTGGGCCCTTGGAATTCCACAACTGGTGTTCCAGTTCTTGAATATTTATACGTCAACAGAGAATACTCATCAGGCTGAACAACTCGTGCTAAGACGTCATTCCTATTATATGTTATAGTGTAGCTGGGCTCTTGGAGTTCCACATCAGGTGTTCCAGATCTTCAATATTTATACATCAACAGAGAGTGCTCATCAGGCTCAACAACTGTTGCTAAGAAGTCATTCCTTTATATCTTATAGTGTAGCTGGGCTCTTGGAGTTCCACATCAGGTGTTCCAGATCTTCAATTTTCATACGCCAACAGAAAATGCTCAACAGGCTGAACAACTCTTGCTAAGACGTCATTCCTGTATATGTTATAGTGTAGCTTGGCTCTTGGAGTTCCACATCAGGTGTTCCAGATCTTCAATTTTCATACGTCAACAGAGAGTGCACATCAGGTTGACCAACTCTTGCTAAGACGTCATTGCTATATTTATGTTATAGTTTCATCATTCTAGCTTTAACCTTTAACATCACGCGTGGGGTCTCGCCAGACCCCACGCGCTATTTTTTTTAACCATAACTTTTTAAATTAACTTGTAATGATCGCGCCTTCTCAGTTAATCTCAATGCTTTGCTATCGATGGGTGGAAGTATGTCACGCTCCCGCTAAGGTACAAGGTATACTACTCACTTGGGGATACCTGTGGACCCCACCCGTGATTTTACGTAGCATAAATTTTTAATCTATATATTTGTATTTTTTCATCTTTCTTAGAGTTAGCGTTGTATAACAGCAAATATTAGGCGCCAACTCTCAAGAAACGCCATTTTATAAATTTCACACGATTTTAGTGACTCCAATAGCAAAAATTTATAAGACTAGACACAATCTCAGTACTGAAAAATAGTAATTTTGAGGCGTTGTCATTTTTTATGTTTTTCACATGATTTTTTGTTGTACTTTTAATTAGAAGTTTTTAGTTCCTATTTTTCAAGAAAAAAATAATAATTTACTTAGAAGCAAATTATTTAATTAAATTTTAGGCTATTAGTTTAGGGCTTCAAAAAATCTCTGTGTGTGAGCTGTTATTATTGTAAAAAAATTCTCACTATCAAAAGATTGACTTTTTAAGGAATAATAAATTATTTTTTTAAACTTTAATAATAGGTCTTATTATAAGCATAATTGTTTTAGTTTTATTCAGAAATTTTAAAAATACGGGTCAAATATTTATGGGGTACTGCTGGACCCCACGCGTGACGGAACGTTACCAAAAAGAACGCGTGTACTTAAAGATTAAAAACAATACTTCCATACAACCTTTCAGCCCCCTTTCAAACCTTTAGAACCTCCTTTCCGCAATAAAAAGTAGCCTATATCCTTTCTCAGGCTCTAAACTATCTGTGTACCAAATTTCATTTAAATCAGTTCAGTAGTTTTAGCAGGAAAGTGAGACAGACAGACAGAGTTACTTTAGCATTTATAATATGAGTGTGGAAGTGTGGATGTTTTCCTAGTACTTTTTGTTCAGATCCCTTATTCAATTTCAGCACCAACACCTTCTTCTTGATCATGTTACTACGTTTTATGTCACGTCTCACGGAAACAGGATAAAAATTTGATCGTCTTGGTGGCGGCATGGCATTGATAATTATGATAATATCGGCACAATAAGCTTAGAAACTCAATACAAACACATCGACAGGTCAATTGATGTTTTGATTGATAAGTTTTTCCTTTTGCTGTCATTCCATGTCAGTTGCGTTTTATTATACCACGTTTTATGTCACGTCCCATGAAAACGGGATAAAACAAAAAAAAAAGGTAAAAAGTATCCTATATGTTTCTCCTGGTTCTAAGCTACCTCCCCACCAATTTTTAGCCAAATCGGTTCAGCCGTTCTTGAGTTATAAATAGTGTAACTGACACGACTTTCTTTTATATAGGATATATAGATATAAAAATAAGTCGGGTTTTCCTTCCTGATGCTATAACTCCAGAACGCACGAACCGATTTCCACGGTTTTGCATTCGTTGGAAAGGTCTCGGTTTCCGTGAGGTTTATAGCAAAGAAAATTCAGGAAAAAAATCAAATACTACGCGGACGAAGTCGCGGGCAACAGCTAGTTATTACTATAAATCCGGCATAAAATTATTGTGAGCGCACAAAAATGAACTATAATTCTAAAGATTAGTAGTACCTATATAGGTATTAGATTTCAAAATTGTTTGGCTCGTTTCTGTTGATAAAGTAAACAGAGTTCCGGACAGATAGGTAAACTATTCTATCTCCACTAATAAGAATAATTAATTGACCTGGTTTGGAGTTTACAGTAGGGTAAATAAACCCAGTCGTGATCAAAAAGCTTTCTAACTTTCGGGATCAAGTTTTGTTACAATAATTAACTAATAGCTAACTAGGTAACGAAAGTGATACTTTTTGATGTTATATATACCCTGTTTTAAAAGGGCTAAAGGTAAATGGTTCACCATAATTTCGACCCGGAAATACCCACTACTTTGAATAGGGTTCTGTGTATTTCTAATCCGGATTTCCTGTTATTTTTACAATGCCATCAACCTAACGAGGCTTTGAACGGCTCTGGTTTCAGCTGATAATATAATCATAAACGTTTCTTTCCTATTATTTTGTATAGGAACGTACACTTCCCCAATAAAATGTTAGTAAAAGTACCTATTATAGGTAAAAAAAAATAAGTATTGGTGCAAAAAAGCAGAGCAGTAATATCGGCTCCGACCGAGTTTGTAGGTGATAGGTTCGAACACAGATGAATGCAATGCAGGAATTCAGTTTTCTTGTATTGTGTATACTTTACATTTGATACAATAAATATACACAGTCATCTACTAGGTAGTCTTATTACTTAGTGTAATTTATTTCATCACCCCTGGCTCTCACAACGGTAAAGGAAAACATCGTGAAGAAATCGGCATATCCCAGAAACAATAATTCGAAGGCATGTGATACCTGCCGACCTGCACTCTGGGCCCGCGTTGTTACGGCCTACTCTCTCTCCTCAGAGGAAGCCTGTGTCCCAGCAGTGGGAAAATTATAGGCTGTTATTGATAGGTCAAATAGACAGGCTTTGAATTTGAGTAGGGTTTCAAAATTACTGGGGGATTGACTGCATCTATAGTTCATTTATTTTTTTACTGAGAAATCGACTGCCTACTCCATATTTCATTTATCAAAGCGTGAGTGGTCTTGTCACGGACACGACACGAGTCGTCAGACAGTTCTACGCTTCGTCAGCATGTCGTTCACACCCCGTTGCCTTCATACGAACTCTCTCAAATGGCGTATGCACTTGACTAAGCGTCTGTAAATTCGTCCAAACTCGGTGTGTAAAATTGTTCCTTGCTCGTACTGGGGTTATTTTATGGACAATAGGATTTAAGCCCCTCGTTTATTGTTTGTGAATTCAATAATAGGATTAAAACAAAAAAAATGTAAACATTAGTAAAGTACTACAGTTAAAAGGTTAGCGGCGGTAGGACTTGGCGCATCAAAACAGCCAGACGCATTACTTTGTGTATTTCATTTCATCACCACGGTGAAGAAAAACATCGGAAAAAATCGACAAGTCCTAGCAAAACCAATTCGAAGACATGTGACATTTTTCAACTCGCACGTTAAAAACTGTACAATAACTACCTAATTAAATACAAATAATACAAAAAAGTTGTTTTACACTTATTTTGTGGTGTTTTTTAAAGTTGGTTTGTTTTAAAAATAAACAAAATCATCCAAACCCACATGATCCCATTTCATCGTAGGCCTTACCCCGCAGGTCAAAACACACCCGAATACAAAAATGGCTGCGAATAAATTTTTGTGCGCCATTTTCACGTGGATCCGATAGTTTATTGGGGCGACAAAAAGCGGCGGCGCGGCGTCGGTATCTGGCCGTTTAACTGTGACTACGATTAAAATAAATTTTATTCTTTCCTGTATGTACCTACTCCTTTTTTTAGGCGATAAAATCATCAAATGAACTCTCCCGTCCTGGCCTCCTGGGTGGAGTGGAAAGGACTGTCAGACTCGTACTGACTAAAATCCAGTGTTCCTTCGTGTCCTTTATGTTCCAGGATGAGGATAACCCGTTAAGGCTGCGTTTCCACCAGAGATGTGCGAGGATGCGTAGCGAGGGATGTGTTTGTAAAGAACCAATAGAATCTTTTCATTTACCTCGCCTCGTTCAGCACAGCTCTGGTGGAAACGGCTCAGCGTAGCTAGATTTTTTTGCATACAAAACAAGCGAAGGATGTGTGCGAGGGATGTGTACGAGGGATGATGTATACAAATGAAGAACTAATTTTATCCTTCAAAGTTCACGTTTATGAAAACGTCAAAAAAACGTGAAAACTCTTGATAAGGCCTCCGATCCCGATCTACGATCTCCTGTCAGACATATCCCTCACAGTTAAATTCACCTGATAGAGGATTCTGACTTTCCAACATATTTGTTTTAGATAGTTATTAATTTATTTAATTTTAACTTTAGATTACGTTTCGATAGATTTCTATTTTTAGATAGTATTAGGATTGGAAGATAGACCAAATGGAAAATCCCCAACCTCCGGCCCCGGCCTCGCCTGGGCCGACTGACTCTCGACTACCATTCTGTTAGGGTTCACCGCCAGAAAGTTGCAGCCTGTTCAAGACCGAGTATTTGTACATATTTAACTTATTTTTACTGTAGGTACTTGACTAGAATCATGTAGTATGGTTGATAATTTACTTGTATACAATCCTAAACAACCTATAAAACATTTTAAAATGAATTTCTTTAAACAAGATTTATAGAAACTACTTTGTACCACCGGTTTGCAACACCAAGTCGCCGCAACAAAAACAAACGCTTGATCGGCAGTGTGGACACGAATCGCGCCCGCCGCCGCGCCCGCCACCGCGCCCGCCGCTGCCGCCGCGCTAGGCTTCCAGTGTGGACACACACTATGAGTGCGACGCTACGAAATGCAGGTTCGGATGGTGGCAATGCGAGAGTGATGAGTTCGGCAGCCGCTGCCAATCGCTACGGTGGGTACGTACACGCACAACTTACTGCTTAAACCAGAATCATGAACGGGCCGCTCTGTCTATGCAAAGGATTCCAATTCCATTCAGTCATTTCAGATATTTCTCTAATCTTTAAATATGTAATTACACAATGTTTCTTAAAAATTAAAACCATTGCTTAACCTCTAATCTCAATATCATTCAGAAATAAATGTATAATAATCTGGTTATTAATTAGTTTCCAATTACTGTTGAAATACCTCTAATCTTCAAGATATTATCAACTTGCCGGTTTTGTGATTACTAACAGAATGTAGGTAGCAAAAATCTTAAGGTCATTCGTTCAGACCTAAACAAATATTTTTTTGCCTATATAAACGGTATTGTGACTGTGTATTGAGCAGTAGAATTGTCGAGAAACTTGTGGAGAGAAGCCTGTAGATTGGTCTCGCAATACGATCGACGTAACATTATTATAGCCTATAGTCTTTCTCGATAAATGGGCTATTAAACACAAAAAAAAAATCATTTCGAACCCGTTGTTCCTGAAATTACCGCGCTCAACGAAACAAACTCTTCAATATTAGTACCTATAGATTTCCATCAGCGTTAAAAGAAGAGAATTATAATAAAACTTTTCCCTTTTATTTATAAAAGTAAATAAAGAATAGCCATTTTGGAACTTGGCTATTTCTCGACCGTCTAATATCCGTTATCCTGACTTTTTCCAACAGCCAATTTGCACGGCCGGAATTATTTTTCACTTAATTTGAACAGTAACTCGAAAGACAAAAGGTCTTTTGTTGAATGAGTTTCATTTACTGTACACCTTTATTATTACCGTTGGTTTGTTCAAAACGACCTCGGTTGGTACAGTCAGCAAAACAATTAAAAATGCAGACAGCAATTTTCAAACGGTTTTCTAATTTTGTGCTATAAGTTTAAAACTGTGTCTGCATAAAAAATCTTTGGCTGCATGTAGTATACAGCTAAAAAAACATACATGGAGCATTTAGCATGCATAAAATATACAGGAAAACCGTTTAAAAATTGCTGCCTGCATACCTAATTATTATGCTGACTGTACATTTTGTACTTCTACAAGAACATTATGTTAATAAAATGATGCTTTAACGAACCATTTCCTGTTCTTGGGATCTGGGAAATGAAGACGGTTAAGGGAAAGAAAAACTGTTTGGAACTAATTACGTTACTAATTACATTCATTGAATTTTAAAGATAAGGGGAGAATTTAAATAATAAAACTGAATACAATCAACATTATCTGGACCACGTTCAAGAGTTGTCAATTTTAAAGCCTATTTACACAGTTATAGAATTAATTGCGGCATTTGTGTGATCAACTAAATTCAGGAGCTTCATCATCAGCCTATAAATTTTCCCACTGCTGGGACACAGGCCTCCTCTCTGAGAGAGGGAGTGGGCCATAATCCACCATGCGGGCCCAGTGCGGGTTGGTGGATGTCACATGTCTTCGAATTTTTAGTTCTAAAACACCGTTTTGAGAGCAGTGGTGATGAAATAAATTACACAAAGTAATGCGCCTGGCCGGATTCGAACCCACGACCTACACAACTCGTAAGTCGGGGCCGATACCACTGGGCCACCACTGCTCTCAAAAGGCATCATTTCTTCTTCTATTTTTTTAATTTCATAGGTAATTATATCATAATAAAAAATCTGTAAGATTATCTCTGTTAGTAGCCTTTTTTATTAGGTTGCGAAAAACAATAAAAAATCTTTTTAAAATGAATGCCTGCCTTTCTTTTTACGTGGGAAAATCATAGAATGAGTCTTCCCACTCAGGGCGGGACGGGCGGGACTGTCAGACTTTTACTGGCAAAAATCCACGGTGTCCTTCAATAGTCCTTTACGTTTTGGGGTCACGGTTACCTGATAAGACAGTTCTGCAAATGTATGCCTGTCTAGATGTCTCTTTTGTCGAATGTATATTTTTGTTGTAAGGTGTCACCATAGTTGTTCATGATTATTGAAAAATAAACGCTGGAAGTGTACAATAAAGTACCTTTTACCTATTTCCAGGCCATGTTTACGTCGTGTTATAAAATAACACCCGACCTTACCTTTATACCTGTACACAATCGTTTAACTGTTTATATCGAAGGCTTTGAAGTATTCCGATAAATAATAAACCGTTTTCTTTTCAGTGGTCGTGACGTGAGGACAAATCACTTTACGGGTATACAGGTATATAGCGTATTTATAGAAATTTTTGTGAAAGAAATAATAGTACGAGTATTCAAAATGGTGAAGACTTTGAAAACCGAAAACCCTTTCTCTATTCATGAATTGTGTTTTTTTTTCTTTGATATCGAGGGAATGAATAAAATAAACATGGGTACTTTATTTGAGTCTAAGTATAGTACCTACCTAAGTAGTAGCTGAGCGATTGACTGATTTAAGCAAAGAATAAAAAGGTATTCGTATGACCACAAGTACTTAGTTTTTCCGGATTTGGCTATTTTTTGTGTAAGTTTAAATGTTTGTATCCGGAGAAATTACATATGGCATGTCGTAAAACTAAATATTCGAAAAAATTGTGACATCTACCAACCCGCACTGGACCCGCGTGGTAGATTCTGGCTTACTCCCTCTCACAGAGAGGAAGCCTGTGTCCCACCAGTGGGAATATTTACAGGCTGATGATGGTAATGATCCGAAGAAAGTACGGGAGAAATTCCTAGTGTAGAGCAACGTTTTTATTTTAAATCCAATCGAATCAATCATCATCATCATCATCTGCCGAGCCTTTTCCCAACTATATAGGGGTCGGCTTCCAGTCGAATCAGATGCAGCTGAATATCAGTATTTTACATGGAGCGATTGCCTATCGGACCTCCACAACCCAGTAACTGGGCAATACGATACCCCATGGTAAGACTGTTTGTCAGATTTATGAGCACCTGACTAACAATAACGACTGTCAAAGATCTACAAATGACAGCTGGGACCAACAGCTTTACGTGCTTTCCGAGGCACGGAGGAAACTCGCTATGACAGATGGTCACCCATCCACAGACCAACCTCAGCAAGCACAGCTTAACCCGGAAGATCGGCCATTGCGGCTGTAGTTATTTGGCCACGAGCTTCTCACAATCATTCCAAAAATAATATACCTAGTTCAGTCCAATCGAATCAATCAACAAAGCAAAACAGCATAAGCTTCCTACGCCATTACTAACATTCTTATTTTGCTTTAAACACACCATTTTCAATTCGTATACTGTCTTAATCATTTGAATTCAACACGAATTGAGTTCCCCAACAACAGTTGGCACTCCCGTAATTCCACTCCACAATAAGCAATTTGCTTGTAGTTACGAGAACATAATTCGTGGCCAGATCCGTTGCCTCAGTGGCAATCGTCATGGAATGCAGAATGCAGAGGATACTGTGTGCAAATCCTAGACGTGCCACTAATATACGGATATTATCCCAAGTCAGGTAAGTACAATCAGCTTTACGATGTGGTTACCCCTCTTGAGAGCGTGTGACCCGCCATAAGCTTGGGACTATGGAACGGGTCCCAATAGAACACTATCACAAAAATTAATTAAAAGAATAACAATGAGGAACAGATTTTTAGGAAAGAAAATTTGACTGTGACCTGGAGTCGTATCTGTGTTTTTCTAGATAAGTCCTCCAGACTCATAACCAACTAAACTATTGCAGCCACACAAGCGAGGCCGAATCGTTCAGTCAGTTTTCTCTTTCTGAAAATATCTTTACGATTATCGACATAGGCGTTATTGCGGGTAAATATTAATACGGGACAGGCATAATAAGAGAGTCACTACAGATTAACGGCTGTTTCACTTCAAGAGGTGAAGTGAGCCTTACGAACAAGAATAGACTAAACTTAGGTATTATATGTAAAAACCCACGTGTAAGAAATAAGTATTATATAAATAAGTTCATAAAATAACTTCAAAAGGACGGATAATAGTAGAAAATAATAACTTGGTAAATTGTAGGAAGAAAATTATAACACCTGGTCGAACTTCTTATACAGATTTACGAAACAGAAAATAAACTATAGAAACCCAATAGTAGCAAGATCAAAATGAACTATCTATTGAAAATAATAAAAGAAAGAGACATCGACCATTCATAATTAGAACATTTAAAAATCGATTATGATCTAATTCATTGCCAGGATGAAAAGAGAATTACGTTGGGAGTTGGGAGCATTTCGTTACAAACTTTTAGGGGGGTAACCAAATCGTGACGCTGACTGTACCGCAGTATGCATTAGTCTACAACTGATCTAGGAAACCATCAAGTGCTAAGATGGCTGCCGAAGTCTAGGCTATCAGTTGTCTTAACAGCGCCAAGTCCAGACAAAGTTTTATCAGAAATCAAGCGCCTTCCTTTTCCGAAGTTAGTCGAGGTTAGCTCTCCGTCTAACACTGTTAGGTAAAGACTGGGATAGGTATAAATTATTAAGCCAATTTATTACGTACTTAAACCGTCCATATATTCGAATCAAAAGCCAAGGCGCCGTGCTTGAGTTGCCACTGCATGGGATCGACTTTCGTAAAAATAATAAAAAAGTATATTTTCTATTATCTCGGCACAATTATTTGTAGGTCACAAATAATTGTGCCGAGGCTGGCTGTTTGTGTATGTGAAAAACAGGAGATTCTAGGCAAAATTACTCGCCATCACGATCTATGTAAACCTAGTATTTGCTAACAAAGAATGAAAAATACCTGCAAGGCTTAGAACATAAAGGTTGAAGAATCCTAAGAACTATTAAGTTCCCATTTCTTCAGTGTTCAGGTGAACTATTTTGAACATTCTCTCCTTGGGTCCCCCATTCATGATCTCCAAAAGCAATCGGGAGGTGATTTATTATTCGCCACGAGAAAAGTTTGCAACATTTCTTAATGTGGGGTGAAACTTCCTAAACTCACAACAAAAATCGGTATACTTTTTTGTTCTTTGACCGACAAGATGCAAAGTCAATTCAAAATTACAAATTATACTAGCAAAGAAATGGCCGGCAAATTGGGACTATCACCATCAGCCTATAATGTTCCCACTGCTGGGACACACACAGGCCTCCTCTCTGTGAGAGGGAGTGGGCCATAATTCACCACGCGGGCCCAGTGCGGGTTGATAGATGTCACATGTCTTCGAATTTTTGGTTCTAGGACATGCCGGTTTCCTTACAATGTTTTCCTGCACCGTTTTGAGTGCAGTGGTGAGAAATAAATTACACAAAGTAATACGCCTGACAACCGATGGGGAAGAAAAGTTCTCGAGTGGCGACCACGGACCGGAAGACGCAGCGTAGGTAGGCCTCCCACTAGGTGGACCGACGACATCGTGAGGGTCGCGGGCAACCGATGGATGCAAGTGGCGAATTGTCGTTCGGCGTGGCGGTCTAAGGGGGAGGCCTATGTTCAGCAGTGGACGTTTTCCGGCTGATGATGATGATGATGATGATGATACGCCTGGCGGGGTTCGAACCCACGACCTACAACTCGTAAGTCGGGACCGATACCGTTGGGCCAGCACTGCTTTAATTGGGACTATGACTAAATATATATAAAAGGAATTCAGAACAACTGTATAAATCATGTTGTTATTATATGAAAAACTGTCTTGTGAAAATTTAGATACTAGTATTCTCTACAGTTTAAAGTAACAACTTTTCCATAACTCTCAGTAGTTTTGCCATAAAGTAAAAAAGAAAAAAACGTAGACCGAACTTTGATTGTTTTCCCTCACAATCAGTACCCTTAGCACGAGTTTTCACTCTTTTACTTTACAGCGACTTTCCAGTATTTACAGCGTTTCTTGTATGAAAAAATGGAGCAGCGCCTCTGGTGTGCGAAGAAGGAACTAATTTTTTCCTTGAAAATTGTCAATTTGAAGTTGTCAAAGTTCCAGTTTACTTTACGTCTCAAATACTGAAAACTCGTGCTAAGGGTACAGGACGCAAAATATGTCACGAAATAACCTGAATTTCTTTTATAAAAATTTATATCACACCAAAGTTGTAATTAATAGTTACCCGTGACTACAGCGCGCAATTTACACACGTGTATAAATTACAAATTCGGTATAGAAGCGCGTCTTCTTCCCGCCGCCATTGTTTCCGCTAGACCTAACTACTTCCGACGACAACTTCCTTCACAGTGTTCCTGGAAATACGGTGCATTCAAATTACGGTGAGAAATTAATTTGCTCACAGCTTAGCAAATTAAATAGAAATTATGAAAAGTGTGCAATTCCGACGAGGAGGTTTTAAGACCGCACTTTCAAGGATTTAACTCAGAAGCTTGATGAGGTAACGTAATGAGAACGTCTCGGGAATCGAAACTTGGAAGCAGTATTTTTTTTTAAATGAATAAAAAAAGAACAAAGTCATCTGCCAATTCTTCTGATCGTTATTTAGTTACAAATACTTTATTTAGAAAACTCAAAAGAATTTCTTGAACCATTTCAACATTGTTAAAAAGTATTTGAAAAAGGCAACAAGCCTCCAGTAAAACCGTTTATAGATTATATCCATATTTTTGCCTATAAAAATATGAATATTATGTTCAAACAGAATCCGTGTGGGTAGGGCATGTTTTGTACATACTGTGTGTCCACATTGCTCCCGAAATCACTTAAAAGACCAAAGTTTACACGTGGGAAAATCTCGGGAAAACATCTCGGATATATAATCTTGTACCTTACTTTCGTTTCTTTTGGTACAAAGGGTTTCCGAGGTTTTTTCTTTTCTTTGGTCAGATTACTTTAGCGGGTCCATTAGACTTTTAAGTGATCGTCGTGATATTGTTCTTAAGAAGTGAAGAGGACGTCTTATAGTTTTAGGGTTCGTAAGGAGGCCAAAGTTGGGTAACCTTTCAAAAGAAATCATTGATATTTTTAACACTGTCATGGCCTATTAAATGCAAATATTTTGCTAAGGATGCAAGAAAAAGATCTTCCTTTTTGACTATGTGCTAGAAAAGTTTATAAGTTACTACTGTAAACGTTTTTTATGTCAACTTTGAATCTATTCGTCGTGGCTTCACCCGATCAAGAAGCCGGACTTCAATCTACTACTACTGGAAACTCCATCAATTTAAAAGTTGCCGCACTACAAAAAAGTACTCCACCATATCACGGAAAAAACATCGATCAAAACTTTTAAAAACCCTATCCATACGATCGGAAATGATTTTTCATATCGGTGAACAGTTACGACTGTTATCAATCACATCACATTTTGTCAGAAAACGGGCACATCCACAGTCTTCCTTTTCCTTCTCAAGCTTCCCTGGGGAAAGTCTGGGACGAAACTGAACAGATACCTCGTGATTCCGCGCCCTGTTTGCCCCGTGCCCAAGTGTATTGAATTTATGGAATTAAAAACTGATTTATGTATCAACCAGGCTGATATATCTGGCCGTACGATTGCCGGTGGTTTTTATTTCAGAGGTTCTGAAAAACAGTACTGTTGATTTCAGGATTAAAAAAAAATGTGTTTATAATTTTGTAATTAAATAAACATTCTCTAACTTCGTGCCCTCGTTTTTAAGTGATCGTTAGCGTGCAATATGGTGGTTCTGCATTTACTTTAGTCGTAGATGTTGAACTGAGTGATGAACTATAAAAATACAGCCTTTGTTCAACAGATGTTTAATTTTTGTCTAGTCTTAAGGTAAAGTAACTGAAAACGCCATAACTCGTAATTTGTCCCGAACATAACCGATTCCGTATATCCGAATACCCTGCGGTGCCTTCGGGCGTCCAACGAAGATACCAATTAACCGACTGACACAATCAAACACCCAGCACTGCAGCGTCTGCCTGTATCCTACGAAATAATAATTATTATTCATACAGCCAACTAGGTCTTGGTATTTTGACAACTAATATTAAACACAACTTATCACAGAGTACCTTTATTTATTATCTTCTAACTCTTCGCAAACATCATAAAATAACATTTCATAAGCGCGGGAATCCACACCACAGAGCCAACTCTCCAACGCCGTAGGGATGTCCCCATGACGTGAGACAATTAGTGTTGTTCCGTGTAGATTCGGTTTTCTTCGTCTAACAGTTCGGCCATCCTGCAGTCCTTCGGTCCCCGAAGGTGATACGTCGCTCGTCCTCAGCTTGGCACGCCAGATGAGCTGTGTACTCGCTGCAGGGTTCAGCCGGCGACCTTCACCATTTCCGGCAAGAGATGTTAGCGCTGTGAGGCCCCGAAGGCAAGCGTAAAACATAAAATGTAGCCCCAAAGGCAAAGACTGAATACCCAAAGGAGAGGCCCCGTAGGCAAGTCTTGGGTATCATGATTTAGGCCCCGTAGGCACTAGGCAATCGCTTGCCGACTCTGGAAGCAAGCACGTTAGTAAACGCTGTGTTGGCCCCGCTAGGCAAGCGTTTGTTTGTTAACGTGCAGAGGATTATTGTGTTATAAGGCTCCATAAGCAAACACTTCAATTAACGCTGTGTAGGCCCCTTAGGCAAGCGTGTTATAGAGCAATTGACAATTTGTGCTGTAAGGCTCTGGAAGCAAGCACTCAAGTGAACACTGTGAAGGCCCCATAGGCAAGTGTAATGGTAGAATTATTTCCGATTTGTGCTGTAAGGCTCCAGAAGCAAGCACCTTAATGAACACTGTGAAGGCCCCATAGGCAAGTGTGATAGTAGGGTTATTGGACAATATCTGTGCTGTAAGGCTCCGAAAGCAAGCACTTAAACACTGTGTAGGCCCCATAGGCAAGTGTGACAGTAGAGTTATTTGACAATATTTGTGCTGTAAGGCTCCGAAAGCAAGCACTTAAGTGAACACTGTGTAGGCCCCATAGGCAAGTGTGACAGTAGAGTTATTTGACAATATCTGTGCTGTAAGGCTCCGAAAGCAAGCACTTAAACACTGTGTAGGCCCCATAGGCAAGTGTGACAGTAGAGTTATTTGACAATATTTGTGCTGTAAGGCTCCGAAAGCAAGCACTTAAGTGAACACTGTGTAGGCCCCATAGGCAAGTGTGATAGTAGAGTGATATTGGTTAGGCCCCCGAGGCATACGTATCGTACGTCATGAAATACAAGACACAAAAAAACAATTACATGGTAATCGATAAAAGAGGACGTATCGCTGGACGAGTTTTCCGCTTGTTAGACCAGGACGTAATATTTCCCGCTCTACCATAACCAGCTGACCTATAAGTAGCTTGTCCATTCAACCTAGGTGACGCCACTGCGTTTTAAAACATGCTTGATGGCATTGTTGTCGCAAAATTGTTTAAACTCCTTGCCTGTGAATGCTATATCTCGGTCACTAACAATTCGTTCGGTGTGGCTTAGTTTACTTAATGCAGTAATTACTCCTTTACAATTGGCTGTAGTAACGGCTTCTAACCACACGAACTTAGTGAATCCGTCGATAACCGCAAAATAATTACAGCCGCACAGGCCGATCTTCCGGGTTAAGCCGCGCTTCCCGAGGTTGGTATGTGGATGGGTGACCATCTGTCATAGCGAGTTTCCTCCGTGCCTCGGAAAGCACGTAAAGCCGTTGGTCCCGGTTGTCATTTGTAGGACTTTGACAGTCGTTACTATAAGTCGGAAGCTCTAAGAGTCTGACAACCAGTCTTACCATGGGGTATCATATTACCCAGTTACTGGATTGTGGAGGTCCGATAGGCAGTCGCTAAATGTAAAATACTGATATCCAGCTGCATCTGGTTCGACTGGAAGCCGACCCCAATATATTATAATCCTTCCAAATAATAATAATAATAACAGCATTTGTTGGACCTCCAATAACAATTACACCTTTAAGGTACTTCCTGTCTGAGGAGTCACAGCATACCGTTTGAACCTTTTATTTATTTTATTGTATTAATTTTAAGAAACTAGAAGAATATGTTTGTCTAAAAATTTAAAATATACCGAATGGAACGGTATTATACTGAACGGATTTGTGTATTGGTTTTGGATTTCCTCCTGCACTCTTCCAATGTATGACCATCAATATTACAGAAAGAACAATGTTTGCTCTGATTTTTCTTTTTGTAACACTCAGGTTCAATGTGACCCGGTCTTGTACAAAATGAGCATTTTGTGTTGTCCTTTCCATTTTTGCGACACCTACTTGCTTTGTGACCAGGTTTGCCACAAGAGAAACACTTTGTCACCCTGTCTGGTTCATGATCACTTTTCACTGAAGTTTCAGGTTTGTCTTGCTCTTTGACAGCAACCGAAGTGTTGATACTAGCCAAGTACTGAAGTAAGGAATTGGTGTCCCGGCATCCAGCTGATTTAGCACCAATCTCTAATAATTGGTTCCCAAGTGTGTATGATAGCTTCAGTAATAATCTCATCACTCAAATGGCATGACATTCCAATCCCAAGTTTAGCATAATAAAATTCAATAGGATCTTCATTAGGCTTCCTGATTCGGTTCACTAATTCTCTTATTTGTGTTAGTTTATTTTTAGTGAAAGGGAATGCTTTAATTAACTTTACCTTCCACTCAGTCCAACTCATTTCATAGGATGATTGGTGTTCATACCAGCTTTTCGCATAGCCACCAAGTTTAGCAGTACAGTTACATGTTAGTGTGCGTTCATCCCAACCATGCATATTGGCAATTCCTTCCAAGTTCCGGATCCAATGATCAACGGAGACCGGGGAGGTCTGTGGGTCAAACACTGGTATAAAATCATTGCGACCCACATAGCGTACTACAGAGGGCTGGGATGTATTCCCAGTATGATAGTCAGTCTTCTTTCTTAATTCTCTTATCAGCCCCTCTAACGCTTCTATCCTACTGTTTTTCTTCTTTAAATCCTTCTTATAGTGAGATTTTTTCCTAATGGTCTTTTCCTCATCGCTTGAACTTGAAGAGATAGAACTAGGTGACCTATGCCTCTTCTTATGGCGACCCATGGTTATTATTAAAATAAGGTCTAAATAACACAATAAATAATACAATACTATTCACACACAATAATAAAGTTTACAATAATTCACTTGTCCCTTTTAAAAGTTTAAACATTTCACACCAAAACAATAGAAATACAATATTAAAACTCTGCAATTATTTTATTTTGTCCTTTGCTTATCACTGAAATTAGTTTAGGCTTGCTTTGCTACACCATTATAATGTCTCATGATAATAATTATGGAGGCAAAATCAGTCTATTAATTACATAAAAGTATGGATGGATCTCACCAAGACTTGAAGGATTTGGAGATTTGAAGCAGGTGAAGTCACAATTCTTGACCTAGGGGAATGTCAACCAAACCTTTGCTTTGGTTTGATCTTATCAAAATAAAGAAACCAGCGCCAGGCGAGCGCTAGGTACTTCCATACAGTTTGTAAATGTTTAACAACACAAAAAATGTTTGAAAAATACGTTAGATTGGGCACTAAGAAGTTAGTTACACACATGCACAATTAAAAGCATCCATTTTTGCAATCCGAAATAAAAGTTTTTCCACTTTTAACTAAAATGTAACCCGAAAGCAGTTTTTTTTTTTTTTAACAAGAATCACTGCGAACTTTATGTTTACTTTGTAAGCATAGGTAAATCGCACTTCTGAATACTATTAGACACAACTTATCACAGAGTACCTTTATTTATTATCTTCTAACTCTTCGCAAACATCATAAAATAACATTTCATAAGCGCGGGAATCCACACCACAGAGCCAACTGTCCAACGCCGTAGGGATGTCCCCATGACGTGAGACAATTAGTGTTGTTCCGTGTAGATTCGGTTTTCTTCGTCTAACACTAATTAGGTATGAAATAGGTTCGAGTCTGAGATAGTACTCGTATTATAATTTTGAGACAATACAACTATAGAGCTGTGCACATGGCTAGTAATGGCTACAAAGTACCTAGTACTTGAAGGTTATAATTTCAAGAAGAGAGTATAGAAGAAGATTTATTTATGTAAAATGCAGGTTTGCTTCACAATTTCATAGATACCTTTCCAGTGTAATCGAATACCGAATATCTGATCTCAACACAGTTAGTACTGGGTAATATAATAACGATATTAGATATTTATAGGTCATCTTAAAGAATTACGTGTTGTTTACCGAACAATTCTACACTTTCTTGGTTCTATATTTGAATTGAATACTACATAAACAGTCGATTTACTTATCAAGATGTGTGAAACTCTTTCCACAGTGGTTGAAGAAGAAAAAATTCAAAGAACGCATTTTGGTCGTAGATAAAAATCTCAGGCGCGAAATCACAGTTTGATTATCAAACATCCCGGAGTAACTCGCTAGGGATATAAGGTGACGTTTCTTTACTTTTTCTTTTATCGGAGAACTTCGAGATTCCAAACTGGAGGGTCAAAAGGTGGAATCCCTTGCGGTCTTTTAAGTCATGACAGTTGCAAGTCCCCATCGAAATTGTTAATCTATTTGTATCTATGTGTATCGTCAGGAACCCTTTTTCCGGGTATTTTACCCCAGGGGATCAATGTACCCGGTAGATGTCAGGTGGGATCGGGAATCTGAATGTGTAAGTTTATTATAAGTTTTGGGTCTTCACACCCGGCGAAGAAAAACTGAAGTAATTTAAGTTTACTCATGAACTCTATCGTTTTGGCTTCGCGCCTCGTTCATTTACCAAGGTCTTGTTTTTGTTTTGAGGCCATGCAAATTTTAGTGCGCCTTTCAAATTCTCTTTTGACTAACCAGTTTTTTTACTAAAAAAGTAATGTAGAAGGCTGAATATAAATCAAAGGGTAATTCCCAAAAGTGCTGCAGAGAACTAGGCCCGTTTTACTCCACTAACATTGGATGACAGCCACTCTAGCTGAAGCTGAGCACTAAATATTTAATGCTCTGTTGAAATTTCATCCCTCAGCGTTTAGCAAAAGGTTAAAAATCTAAGAGTGCGGCTTCAATGCGGCATTCTTTAGATTCCGTATAGAAATCAAAGTTAGTACGGCACTAGTACCTAAATATTATCACATAGGTATTATGAAGATGGCGCATTCCCAAATTGTTTCAGCTAAAATATTCTAAGTTATTAGAAATTCTTGTTAAGTTTCCGTAAGTATTTCTTAGTAGTTAAAATAGTTAAGCGGTCAATCGATAGCGTCTGTTAATTCGCTGGGGGTTTCCGAAAACTCAGAGGAAGTAACCGCAAAGTTTGGCACGGAGCCACTAGCGAACGGTTCAAATTGTCTGTTGCCACTAACGTTTACCTAAATGTTTCTGGACAGTCGGAGTTAAGTCTTGCCCTTTGATTAAAGCCCTGAGGGATTACTAAACTGATGAAGTGTTTGAGCTGCTCTAGAGTTGTGGAGACATGCTAAATTGATTATAGTGAGTGTTAGGCTCTTTGAAAAGGCATGAGAATGAGTATGAAAGATCGGGCAAAGTGTTTTTAAAGTTTCCCATCTAGATTTCAGGACTTCTACATTATGTGAAACTTAAATATAATTGCTCAATTAGGGGTGTACATTAGGTATTGCTCTACCTTACAATACGGGTAAACAGATTATGATATTTCTATGTGTACAGCTTGACACAATCTAACCGGGAAGATATCAAAAACCAAACAAAAAACATTAGATGTATTAGATTAAAAATCAAGTCATACTTGCGAATCTGGAGACTCAGGCTTTATAAAAGATCTATGAAATGTCATGAAACTAAACTAATTTAAGTATTGACATGAACGTTTTAGCCTCGCAGAAATGTGTTGTTACTTAAAAGGTATGTTGTGTTTATTCAAAAGTTACTTTCCCAGGATTCGCAATTTTTTCTGAATTTAGTCAGACTTAAAAGAAAATTGTATTCCCAAAAGGTACTTTCTGTATGTTACAAGAGCTAGTTTACAAGTATTCTCAGTAGGTGGGCGAAGTGTCTCGAATATGGTTGTGTTTATGAAGTAACAGCGTGCTGAGAGACCGGTACACACTTTTGGCTAAACTCCAAATACGTTGTCTTAGGGAGACCGAACAAATATGGAGTAAGTGATAACTTTAGTTACGTAAGTTCTGAACTAGACCATGTAGAATCTAAAGTTGGTATGTATAATTGTGTTTCAGTGTTGTTATTTTGAATAAATTAAGAAATAGGGGTTCCATATCCGCTTTTCAAAGAGGATGATTTGTTAGTTCAACTATAGGAAAAAAATTAAAGTCAAAAATGTCCATTAAAGTCCTACTTTTAGCTAATAACATAACATAACCAAAGGGATAACAACCTAGGTCGACGGCGCGGCACTTTGTGTTCCAGGCGCGCCTAAATGAGCTATCAGCAGTCTGATAGGGCTCCCTTAGAGGGCCAAAGTCCAAAGCCAAAGCCTGCTGGGGTCGCGGGACTTTCTCATCAGGTAACTGTGATCCAGTAACGTTAAGGGCTATTGAAGGCTCACCGTGGATTTTAGTCAGTACAAATCTGACAGTCGCTCAGGGTGGGAGGACTCATTTGATGATTTTACTACGATAAAAAGCGATGAAAGGGAAGTAATTTTGGTATGATTATAAAGAAAGACAAGAAGAAACAAAAAGTGGATATTCTGTACACATAAATTATATTAGTATATATATTGTATATGTATATACGAGTATTCCAGTATACTCGTATCAGACAAAACCATCGTAAAAGTAAGAATTTCAAGTTGGATTATGCAACTAAAATCCAACCAAACTTTGAGTAGTGTGGGATGATAGATCAGATAACACGTCTATTGTGTGTGACAAGATCAGGCCCCCAACTCACAAGTTTCTCGCCAACTATTGATTGATTATGACTTTATGAATGGTCGAATTTGCAAGTTTTGTATACTTGCGTGTCCGAGGTTTCCATTATGTGAGTATTTTTCGTCTTACAATGTATAACAATGTAGTTCTCACTTCACTGCAGTTTCTAACTCGTGAAAATCCTTGGAGCTGGTAACTAAAGGGAAGATTGAACAGGTTTGAATATTAATTCAAGTATTCATTCAAACGTACGGCTTGCAATCTTAGGTTTGTGGTTCATTGTCGACAAAACGGCTGCAAGTCTAACAGTATAAAGTTTATTGATAGCTGAACCTTCAGCAATACTTACTTTACGGTCTCGTGAGCTCGTAAACTCGATACAATAGGTTGAGATACCCGCACATAACAAAGTTGACACCCTCACATCCATTATTAAAATCTCATTAACCAGGACAGTTTGATGAAATAGGGCAAAGACCGCTCTAAAATATATATAATCTCATCTTTCGGAGATGAAACAATTCCATTCAGACTGTTCAAAGCAAAAATGTTACGGAAACCCAAAACTTGATGAATTCCAGCTTGCACAAACTGGAAACAATATTTCGTGAAATACGTTAAATTTTCGCTGTGCGTAAAGGAAATAAATGCTTGGAAGTGGATGTACATAAGTAACGTATACGTCTACGTTTTGCAAGTCTAATTTAATTACTGATAATACCCAACGTTCATTCCTGCGCTCGTTTTAAAGCATCAGCAATTTGTTTTACTTTACAAAATGTAAATAAACATTAACCGTTGCCATGAGCAGGATGTACGAAATAAAATGAGTTTTTTGGTTAAAATACTGCGTTATATGCATTAGTGTGAGTAATTAAATTGAATTTGCTGTTTTAGGAAGAATTAATGAAATGTAGAAAGAGAAACAGCCATGTTGTAGCTACTCACCGCAGAAAATTGTGTACTTGTGGTAAGGAAGTTTCTAAGCAAATAATTTATCTATACATATCTATACATATAATAAAACTGTAGAAAAGAAGTTTTTGTACATTAAAAAAAAAAAAAAAAAATATGGCCAGGGTGTTAAAGGACAACCAATAGAACCGATTTCCAGCATTTTTAGAATTTTTGTCTGTTTGTCTGTTTGTCTGTTTGTCTGTTTGTATGTTTGGTTATTCGGGCATCACGTAAAATGTACGAAATCAATGTAGATAACTTTTATACACAACGATTAAGCGTAGCTTGAAGTAACATTTAGTTTTTGTTTCATTGCAATCGGTTCAGTCCATCAAAAGATATTTGAATTTAAAGTGATTCAGAAGTAAAATATTACGGTCAGTTCACACCGCGACGCGCAGTTCAGTAGCGCGATCTAGCTTCGAATAGAAAAACTACATATTTAAATAATTCATCTAAACCAACGATAACACGGTAGATGGCATTAAAAAAAAACCTGGAATAGAGCTGTTAAATTGAAGTAACATTAAGTTTTTTATTTCATCGTAATAATCAGTTTACACCTTACAAACAAAAAATGTAAATTAATTAAAGCGTTTTAAAGGAATCGTAGGATAGGATAGGATGGGATAGGATGGGATAGGATGGGATAGGATGGGATAGGATGGGATAGGATGGGATAGGATGGGATAGGATGGGATAGGATGGGATAGGATGGGATAGGATGGGATTGGATGGGATAGGATGGGATAGGATGGGATAGGATGGGATAGGATGGGATAGGATGGGATAGGATGGGATAGGATGGGATAGGATGGGATAGGATGGGATAGGATGGGATAGGATGGGATAGGATGGGATAGGATGGGATAGGATGGGATAGGATGGGATAGGATGGGATAGGATGGGATAGGATGGGATAGGATGGGATAGGATGGGATAGGATGGGATAGGATGGGATAGGATGGGATAGGATGGGATAGGATGGGATAGGATGGGATAGGATGGGATAGGATGGGATAGGATGGGATAGGATGGGATAGGATGGGATAGGATGGGATAGGATGGGATAGGATGGGATAGGATGGGATAGGATGGGATAGGATGGGATAGGATGGGATAGGATGGGATAGGATGGGATAGGATGGGATAGGATGGGATAGGATGGGATAGGATGGGATAGGATGGGATAGGATGGGATAGGATGGGATAGGTTGGGATAGGATGGGATAGGATGGGATAGGATGGGATAGGATAGGATGGGATAGGATGGGATCGGATGGGATAGGATGGGATAGGATGGGATAGGATGGGATAGGATGGGATAGGATGGGATAGGATGGGATAGGATGGGATAGGATGGGATAGGATGGGATAGGATGGGATAGGATGGGATGGGATAGGATGGGATAGGATGGGATAGGATGGGATAGGATGGGATAGGATGGGATAGGATGGGATAGGATGGGATAGGATGGGATAGGATGGGATAGGATGGGATAGGATGGGATAGGATGGGATAGGATAGGATGGGATACGATGGGATACGATGGGATACGATGGGATACGATGGGATACGATGGGATACGATGGGATACGATGGGATACGATGGGATAGGATGGGATAGGATGGGATAGGATGGGATAGGATGGGATAGGATGGGATAGGATGGGATAGGATGGGATAGGATGGGATAGGATGGGATTCTATACGGTATCCATACATGATTCAGTTTACCGGCCATTAAGGTCGCAATATACTGGCACTTGGCCTCACATTGGTCTTGTTATCCGGTGCATAAGGTCAGGGGTTGAGGGTCGGAGACTATCTAAGCAGGATATCCCGAAAAACAAATGAAAAACGTTTTTTAATCTGGGGTTTGACCCTAAATAATCATCGTAGATATGCCCAAATAAATCGACCATGCGGACGCCGTTTAGGGAATCATGAAACATATTGTGCGTGTAAAACTAAATGCGTGAGAATACAGAGAAAACGAATTTACCCATCCATGGGTAACTAACTAGATCGATTTATCGACCCCTAAATTCCTATGCAGCACAGTGAAATCGTAAGAGCCGTTTTCGCAATTTTCGAGAACGGGATAATATAAATATACAGATATGGATGCGGATTTCCCCCGGTTGGCCAATTTAAAAGAATAACCCTGTAAGTATAGAAAAATATTGCTCGTTTAGGATCCCGGGGTCACGGGACTATTTTTGGGTTCGCAAGATTTTCTAAACAGGTAATCGAGACCCTGGAACGTAAAAGGTTATTGAAAGTACACCGTGGATTTTAGTCAGTACGGGTCTGACAGTCCCGTCCGCTTCACACACGGGGCGGGAGAAATCATTTGGAGATTTTATCACGATAAAAAAAAGGATATTGAATATTGGTTACACGGCAACGATTGGTCAATTCCTGCAATGGTACGTACCTAGAAAGCAAAAGGCCGAGTGAAGGAGAGGACACCGCAGTGGTAGACGCCCACGGGGCCGGACGTCTGAGACGATCTCCAGCCACCGTAGGCGCGGGCATGCGGGCCGCGAGTATTGGGCGACTCGCTGTCCGACCATGGACCATGCCCGGGTCGACGGCGCGTTCGTTTCCACGCGCGCCTCAAAGAGCGTCAGCATGATGACGGGGCCCCCCCTTTAGAGGGCCAAAGCCTGCCGGGGTCGCGGGACTTATCAAATTACCGTGACCCCGGAACGTAAAGGGCTATTGAAGGACACCGTGGATTTTAGTCAGTACAAGTCTGACAGTCCCTCCCGCTCTGCCCTGGGTGGGAGGACTCATTTGATGATTTTACCACGCTAAAACAAAATGGTCCGTACCTTATAGGGACTGGAAAATAGCCGAGTGTCGTACCTTTTACTCTTAGTGGTCACCGTGTGTTCGGGTTTCGGATGTCGAAGTTCATTACTATGCATTAGACATGACACCGGCGTTCGTTGCGACGTACCGGGCCATGGTAGTTCCGTTTTTTACGTCGTTAGTTCTGCTGGTGCGCGATATTTCAATTTTTTGCTGAAATTGATTATTTATTTGAGCTGGGGAAAAGTGTGCAGTTACTATCAAGTATGATTTGTTTATCAACTGTCTGACAATATGGTTTATAATGATCGTCACTTCTACAGTCACAAGTTGTTTTTATACAGATGTTCAGATATATTGTCTATGGACAGAAAAATTCTAACCACGAGCAGGATTCGAACTTGCGACCTCCGGATTCAGAACACCCAATGCTCTTTCTAACCGATCCATCGAGGTTCCTGCCTACAGCGTCGAATTCTTCAATCCATTTTAACGTCTCACGGTGACGTATAGCGAAATCTATTGAAGAGTACTTCAACTACTACACCAACATTACAATCACAGTATTATTATACCCACACAAGACATATAGTGCACGTAGATCACGTCCGTACAATACGGCTCACGACGTACCTACCCACTAATATGTCACCGGACAGGCACGTATACCGGAACCAGAAGTTATCCCGCATCACGACCACATCCGGCGACGGTCCGACGCTTCCTGCTATTCAAATAGACGGTCACTTTGACCATGGCGACTTTGAAGACCGTTGATAAATAAATTTTGATCGGTTCATCATGGGGTTTGATATCTCTGGCCTGGAGGAGTAAGTGTCGAATCACGCGCAATGAAGGGTTCCATAAATTATTATCCCACAATTACAATTATGTTTGTTTACATGTAAATTATAGGTCCTCATTTCAAGCCCTATCGTTTGATGTGTCACACGGAACACTCAAGCGGAAGCAGTTTACAAGAAACACTCGAATGGAAATGAGTGACTTTGTAATGGAAAAGAAAGCATGAAAGACGAAGACATTCTGCCGGCTTCAAATAAATTGTCAATTTTCAAAAAATCATAAGTACTGATGGTTATTAATAAATTACTAAGGGAGATAAAATCGGTTAAATTTATTTTAGGTTGTAAATTATCAGATAATTCCTCCCGCCGAGTGCAATAGAAGAGATCCTCTGGCTTGACCGACTAAAACTCAACAAATTATTTCTGTTCCTACTTTTCTACATAATGCTGATTGATTTCCTTATTCTTTAAACCCAGCTCAAAAGGAAAACTAAATCACTTATTCACGCCGTGAAACCCATTGAGCAAACAATGGAGAAGATTGACTCTAATTAATGATATAAATACATGCTCAGTACAGTGTTTGGTGACATATGGTTACATGGGAGTCAAGGCATGCATACTAATACCCTAACTTGTGTACCTTCGATTTCGCAAGGCGTTCGCCATATTGGCATGTTTGAAGATAAGTTTGAACGGGTTTAGAACAACTTTAGATGATATTTCCGTGAGGATAATGGATGCTATGCTATGTTATGGATACACGTTCCGGTCGGCATGAATCAGCCTAGCGGTAAAATTTTATCTAAGAATGTACCTAGGTAAATTGTTGGTTTTTTAGGGTTCCGTAGCCAAATGGCAAAAACGGAACCCTTATAGATTCGTCATGTCTGTCTGTCTGTCTGTCCGTCCGTATGTCACAGCCACTTTTTGTCGAAAGTATAAGAGCTATCCTGTTGAAACTTGGTAGGTTAATGTAGTATGTAAACCGCATTAGGATTTTTATACAAAAATAAAAACAAAACAAATTTTGGGGGTGCCCCCATACTTTTTTTTTTTTCCTTTAAATTGTCTTCGCTTGAGTACATAGCTTTCACATTTATTTATTTTTTAAATTTGTAATTTCAAAACATTGTAAATCATTTTTGAAAAAGAGTAAGTATGGAGTTTCTTGCCCATTCTTCTCCATACAAACCTACCTTTGCGAATGGGTGTAGAATCAATCCCATCCCTTCCTATTTCCTTTAATTTTAATAATCGACGTTCAAAAGTGCCTCTATGATGGCCTAATTGGAATAAATGATTTGACTTTGACTTAGAATTGAAACTCAAAATTTTTTTTTCATCAAACCCATACGTGTGGGGTATTTATGGATAGGTCTTTAAAAATTATATTGAGGTTACTAATATCATTTTTTTTCTAAACTGAACAGTTTGCACGAGAGACACTTCCAAAGTGGTAAAATGTGTGTCCCCCCCCCCCCTGTAACTTAAAATAAGAGAATGATAAAACTAAAAAAAATATACAAATGTAGGTCTATATTACATTTTTTTTTTTCAACAAAAACTTCCAACGAAAATTAGTTTGGATGAGATACAGTAAGCAGTTTTCGAGATATAGTACATTTTCAAAAACCGCAAAATTAAACTTTGCTATTCATACAAACACTATGAAAAACATAGTTATTTTTATTGTTTGTGTATATTACTTACTAGTCTCAATATAATTATATCTCTAATCTACGCTACTACGGAACCCTTCATGGGCGAGTCCAACTCGCACTTGGCCGGTTTTTATGCATAAAATAACCGAATAAAACATAATATGGACACAGATTTATTATAGAGCGATTGGAGTGCTGCGCTGAGTGTCGCGGGTGCTGTGATTCCCGCATTGAACGAATATTTGTATGACCTACAAGTACTCGTTCCAGGTCTGGGTGTTTGTAAGTATACGTGAATTGCTATGTTTGTAAACGCACCAACGGCACAGGAGAAATTCTTAGTGTGGGGCAAAGTTAAGAAAACCAATTCATCATCATCATCTTCCTGCCCTCATCCCATTTTACTTGGGGTCGGCGCTTCACGTTTTTTTCTTCCATTCTCCCCTATCAGACGTCACAGTATCATTTCCTCCTTTTTCATTCATATCATTCCTTAGACAATCCATCCATCTTTTTTTGGCTTTCCTCTTCCTCTCCATCCAAAAACATTCATACCCATCACTCTCTAAGTCACATGAGTATCATCCCTCCTCATCACATGTCCATGCCAAGACAGACGATTCCCTTTCATTTTTTCTGTAACAGGCGTCGTAAGAAAACCAATTAAAAACTTAAATAAAAACTAGATGGGCTTCCGAACTTCACTTAAAATCATGATGCCATTTAGTAGGATTATAAGTAGGCACATTTTTATACTTATTTTATTTTGAGAATATCCTTCAACTATTAACAAGAATATGCTCATTTGCTCAACTTATGTAGCTCTAATTGTGCCGAGTCCGGAGCACGAATGCGTCACGAGACTGGAGATGAATGACAGCCGAATTTGTGTTATTATTTCGAGTCGGCTCTCTTGTTAAATAAATACGTATTGCTGAATCAAACGAGCTGAAATAAACAAAGGAGAGGTGGTGAGGAGCAGTGGTGGCCCAGTGGTATCGGCCTCGACTTACGAGTTCTAGGTAGGTCGTGGGTTCGAACCCCGTCAGGCGCATTACTTTGTGTAATTTATTTCAACACCACTGCTCTCAAAACGGTGAAGGAAAACATCGTGAGGAAACCGGCATGTCCTAGAACCAAAAATTCGAAGACATGTGACATCTACCAATCCGCACTGGGCCCGCGTGGTAGATTACGGCCCATTCCCTCTCACAGAGAGGAGGCCTGTGTCCCAGCAGTGGGAACATTTATAGGCTGATGATGATGAATCTTATTAGGATTTTTCCCATTGGTGGGCAAAGGCTTCTCCCATACGAGCGCAACTTTGGACCAGCGATCACAATGTGCGTCCAAATCATTTTGCCACTTATTTTTGAGCCGCCCTCTGACGTCGTACATCTTCAGACATTCTTTACTATTATCATCATCATCATCAGCCTATAATGTTCCCACTGCTGGGACACAGGCCTCCTCTCTGTGAGAGGGAGTGGGCCATAATCCACCACGCGGGCCCAGTGCGGGTTGGTAGATGTCACATGTCTTCGAATTTGTAGTTCTAGGACATGGGACAGCCCTTTTACCTACGTACTAATTATTCAAGTTTTAGAGCAAAAAAATGTAAAGAAAATCTAATATACAGGCAGAACCAGAATTTTAAAACTATGATTTGTTGTTTTATTCGTTGTTTTAACTCACAACAGTTTTTCCACACATCCTGTAGGTATTTCATGGAAACAGACCTGGACCACTCTATAAAAAAAATAAAACACAAAGAGACTCAAATAAAATAATTACATAGCTAGAGAATGTAAAACAAGACCAGCATATTGCGGTGCTAAGCATCACAACAGCGAAAATTTTATTAAAATCTGTGCATTAATTTTTTAGTGACGAGAGCGAGGGTAGTTAAAAATGTTATTTAGTACTCGTCTGAAACAGTAGGTATACTGAGATTATATTTTTTGTCAACACATATTTTAATGACGGTGGTATAAAAAAAGTCTGGTTAAGGACTCATTTTCTTATCCCATCGGCTCCCTTCTATCATCTGACTTTTAGACATACTGCTAATTATTATCCATACTTAATTGCCATTCCAGCAATTCGCACTAAGCGGTTTCAATATTTATTCATTATGCGCACTGCAAAGCAGTGGAACTCACTTCCTGCGTTGCGAGTTCCCGAACGTATGTATACATCATACCCTCTCTCTGGGTAAGCTTGCTCCATCGCAGGCTTTTTTTTTTTTTTTTTGCCTGGTAAAATCATCAAATGAGTCCTCCCACCCCGGGCAGGGCGGAAGGGACTGTCAGACTTGTACTGACTAAAATTCACGGTGTCCTTCAATAGCCCTTTATGTTCCGGCGTCACGGTAATGAGATAAGTCCCGCGACCCCGGCAGGCTTTGGCCCTCTAGAGAGGGGGCCCCGTCATTATGCTGACGCTCTTTGAGGCGCGCGTGGAACACAACGCGCCGTCGACCCGGGCATGGTCCATGGTCGGGCTGCGAGTTGCCCTTTACTCGCCGCCCGCATGCCCGCGCCTACGGTGGCCGGAGATCGTCTTGCGACGTCCGTCGCCGTGGGCGTCCACCACCGCGGGTGGGGCGGAGGGAGGACACTGTCCTCTCTCTCACGCGGCCCGCCTCCTCCTTCGCGAGCATGACTTCCCACTCCGTCTCGCCCCGCAGCATGGCCGCGACCAATGCCGGGCGCGAGAGGTCTCCGCCTATCGCCGCCGTGAGGACACGTCGGTGCTCTGCCCAAGCGGGGCAGTCTTGCACCGTATGCTCTACTGTGTCCTCCGGGCGATCTTCGCAGTGGTGACACCCAGGCGTTTCCTCCTTTCTCCTCAGACACAGGTACCTCCCGAAACTTCCGTGTCCGGTGAGGACCTGCGTCATGCGGTAGGATAGGACGCCGTGACTCCTATCCAGCCACTCCTCAAAGAGGGGTCTTACCGCCGCGATTGCGGCGTGCCCGTCCATCGCTGGCTTTGTCTCAGTTACTTTTGACCTGGACTGGAGTTAAAAGGAAAACTATATAAAAAAACTACTGATCAGCGGTGTGCTACGATGACCAATAAATGTGGTCTTTATTACAATTAGGTCAGACTGCATAATTCATGTTGATGTTAACGTTTTTATTGACTCTGATTCCTATTGGGAACTATATTTTCTGTCACCAAAATTTAGATTTGTCACCAAGTTGTATCACCTAATAAATAGATCTAGAAATAGACCACGAAATATTTTCGCCCTCAGATAAACAAAAAGTGTTCCCAGGTATGAATTACCAAATTATATAATTATAATTATTTTCCTTGTAAGGTGGTAATTAGTAACAAAATAAACAAAATGTTGAAACGATGATGACAGCATGACAGGTAGTTATCAGTTATTTGACCTAGGCTGCAAGAGCGAGCGAAGCGAGCTCGGGACTTGGGGCACCCCGACACGGACAGGTTAGGTTCGAAGGGGATGGCGGGGTCTGAAAGACCCCGCCATCCCCTTCGCGTTAGGTTACTTTAAACCTTGCACGCAGAAATAGGAGCCCCGCGAAGCGGGGCTCCGTCGAGCCATTATGAGGACAAACCTATTATATTACATACAGAAATATTATTTGGTACTAGACCCTATTTCTTCAAGATTTCAGGTGATTTATTATGGAATTGATTTTATATTGTTTGGTGACTACAATTTGGTGACAAATCTACTATTTTGGGGACAAACTCTATTTTTTAGGAGACGCAAAACTAATTAAATTGGTGATAGCTTAAATCATACCCATTCCTATTTATGGCAACCTTACATGTCCTGTAGATTATCATAATATTTCAGACCGGCTGTGATAAAAGTTAACGAACTTCGAATGTCTACCTTTAAGGTCTGGTTAACCAAACAAAATGTTACCAGTTCATTCTTTGTAATTCCAACCTTATGTGGAAGTTACAAGCAGTGTTTTCCATGAAAAAGTCAGAATAACATTATCATTCCGTGTTTTTGACGGTTGCTATTGTGGCTCAGTGAAGATAAAAAAGTCGTTTTAAGCTGTAAACATTATGTTTTACATTAGGGAAAATAGAATGGTTCGACATTTTTTGCCATGTTTTCTTGCCGGTATCATGGATTTATTTATATTTTGAAAACGAAAATTATTATTGATAAGTGAGTGTGTGAGTTGATTTTAAGATATTTGTTAGGTGCTGTTTTTTCGTAGTAATAAATACAGGAGGAGGAAGCCAGAAAAAGGAGTGGCAAGCGATAAGCGTAAACGCTCAGTGGTCTACTTTCAACTTTATAAACTATTACTTAAAGTTGAAAATGTATTACAAGGGCTGTTTCGAGGAGACACACGAAAAGAACTCCTGGAAGGATTTGGGGAAGCAGTGAAACTTCATAGGCTAATTGATTGAAAAAAAAAGTTACGATTTCGTGTTTGCACACGAAATAGTAACTTTTTTTTTCAATAAACCAAATAAACCAAAAAAATAAAATAAACCAAAGTCGGTCATAACACAGCTTTACATGACGGCACGTTTGGCGTAGTGGTTGAGCAGTCAACTGCTGTGCTGTTTGTCATGTGTACGATTCTCGCATGGGACAAATATTTTGTTGATCTGGGTCTGGCTGTTTGTGTATGTGACTTTTTTTTTTTTGCTTTGCACTATTCGTGCTAATTGTAGGCGATGTTAAGGAGCAGGAAAAGATAAATGTATCGTGAAAGGAATAGGAATTTGGAAAAGGCATTAACTAATTTGTATGTATGTATAAGACACGAAATAAAATTAAATGTGAACTATAAAGTATGTGAGTTTAAATGTAGGTATGTAAAACACACCCACGATACATGAGTAATTCCTAGTGTGGGGCAACGATTCCATAAAAGAAAAAAAAGGAAATAATTTTATGTTCGTAATAAGTTATTAAGTTAATAAAACAAACATTGCTAAGTCTCAGTACACTCTGCTGCTAAGTCTCACTGAAAGGTTTTTACTCTACTAATTCGTACGAAAAGGGCGGATTAGATTTACTCAAGAGCCAAGAGCACGTGTTATATATCATATAATTTATGAAACGAAAAAATACGACAGCTCTAGTACATTGCATGAATAGGGAAAGAGAGGAAATTCAGTTAAAATATAATCCCCTTGGAATAATAATTTTCTCATGAATATTGAAACAATCGTTTGTGGTATGTGCATTCGTTAATTTTCAATCACGGTTTTTTTTTTATAAAGTTTTCGCTCATTGTTGAACTCGATCTGTAAAGTATTTCATACAAAAGCCTCTGTTTTCGTCATTTGATAAAGGTAGTCTAAAGCCCTATTTAAACAGTGCAAGAACTTGCTTGCAAGTATCACTACGTTACTGTATTTATTTGATCAACTGAATTCATTGTTCTTCAATAGTCGGCAGAAAGAAAGTCCATTTAGGTAATAATGCAATATATTGTATGCAAGTTTGACTACATACTTGCATACAATATCTTGCATTATTACCTAAATGGTCTTTCTTTTTTTACACTAATGAAGGTGCTTTTGCATAGTTGAGATTGACGTTTTCGAGCTTTTGTGAGAAGATGGATGTAAGATGATATCTTTTTCAATATTTTTTTTTGTTATAATGATCATTTCCTTTTTTTTTATATAGGTACAATCATTAGACTTTGTCTGTCATATTGTGAAATTTTTATCTAATAAATAAGTAGATTGTGCGTTCAGACGTGATCGCCAGGTATAAAAGTTTTGGGGTGCTAAGACAGGAAACCTCCACGTGCGCCCGTGGACTGGAGTTCCCTCTCGGATACGTCCGGGGGGAAGACCAGTTTTTCGGGCCGGTGCACCCTGGGATGCGGGCAAAAACTCTTCTTAGGCACTGTGTGCCTAAGGGGTTTCTTTGCCCGTATGCAAATAGCCTGTCGGGTGGATGCTCCAACGCGTGTCCCTCTGAACAGCAGAGGGCACAGCGGCGGAGCGGGCTTGCGGACGGTGAGTAATGGGTAAGCTCGCCGTCCGACCAGGTACCAAGCCAAGTCGGTGGCGCGTCGTGTTTCACGCGTCACCGACGGGGCCCCTTATGGGGCCAAATGCCTGCCGGGGTCGCGGATTTTTTCTTAATCCAGGATACCGTGGCCCCGGAACGTAAAGGGCATCCGACGGAACACGGGTGGATTTTAGTCAGTAAGAGTCTGACAGTCCCTCCCGCCCCACCCAGGGCGGGAGGACTCATTTGATGATTTTGCCACCCTAAAAAAAAAAAAAAAAAAAAAAAAAAAAAAAAAAAAAAAAAAAAAAGGTATAAAAGTTTTACACAATTTAAAAGGTTTATCGAATTACCTTTGTCGTCCTATGGTCTGGGATCTTGTGATCATTTTTAAGTTCATAAAAAACACATTGTATATTAATTATGTCTTTTTTTAAAAATTTTCATGTCCCCTGATTTTATAATTGCTTGTTACCCAAAAATGTATCTGTAATCGACATTAAAATACTGTACTATACCGGATATTTGAATTTGGTATCAAAACAATTGATTTTCAGGCATAATTTAGTTAATAAATGACAGACTATTGTGGCCTCGTGACATAATTCGATATTGTATGACACTTTATTAATTTTTAATGAGTTTTCAAATGCTCGTATTGTTGTTTATTTGTTTCAGTTTTTTTTTTTCATTTTATTGCATCTATATTATAAAGAAGTAAAATTTTGTAAGTTTGTACATAATATAAGTATAGAAGTAATCTTCAGAACTAATTTTCTTAGTAGGAAGCTACCTTATTCCTTAGTGAAAAAACATTAAATCTTGTCATGGAGTTCTCTTAATTACATTTTGGTAGAAGTAATGCCAATATTAGATATCAAAATATTTGTTATCATTGAGCATTTCGTTTATTTTCTGTGTTTCTATTTTCCGTATCAGCATATAAACAGTTGGATGGGTTTCGGACTCGTAACCGCTTTATCTAGGTACATTATTTTTCAAATTGTACGGATTACATTGACGAGGAAGGCCAAAGAAAAGATGGATGGATTGTCTAAGGAATGATATGAAAGAAAAAGGAGTAAATGATAGTGTGACGTCTGATAGGGGAGTATGGAAGAAGAAAACGTGTTGCGCCGACCCCAAATAGAATGGGATAAGAGCAGGAAGAAGAAGAAGAAGGATTACATTGTTAGTGTTAGTAACAATAGAATAATAGCGAGAGATTTACTATTTTAGGTAGACAATTACATCGATTAGTTATGTTTTGATTGCAGCATTAATTTAAATAATACTAAGCCGCCGTCCTAATTAGCAACAATGCTAAGAGCAAAATGCGTTCATCGTCGCTCGACGAGATCAAACTTACTCATTTACTCGCGCGAGAACAGTGGTTAATAAAATGCCACTTAGCAATATTTCTAATGATTCAGTTCGTAAATGAATAATAATAAGCCAATGACTTTGCTGGAAATTCACAAAGTGAATCATTAGGTATATTGCTAAGTGGCTATTTTAGACCCGCAATGAATGGAAAACGATCACTTTCATCGCAGGAAAATGAACGCATCGTTTGCTCGTCCAGTCGTCGCCAAATAGGACGACGATTGGAGGAGTCTTAGTGAAAATTGGCATCAAAAGTACCAATTAAAAACTAGGTAGTTGTTGCCCGTAGTCGTTTGATCTACATTTATTTAATTAGAAAAATACAAAAAGAAAATGCTTTCTGCACATTATACATTGTATTTCTCTCTCTCTCTCTCCTTCTTCATATAAACTTTGAACTGTATCAGTTTTGCATTCCTCTCAAATCTCGCAATTTTCGTAAAAATAGGGACGATGATATAACTTCACCTATTCATACAATTAAAAGACTCTGACGAACTCCAGAATAATGAGAATTCTCCCGATTATTTCGACTGAGTTTAAAACTATTTTCATTTCGTAGAAAATTTAATCTTGTCAGATCGAATTCTCGGTATAAAACAAGGATTAGGACGACTTAATAACGATTAAATTATTCATTAGAGAGTTCGAGTAACTCATAATAAATTGTAACGTTTCTTGTAGGTATTAAAGTTTACCTGGTACGAAAATCTAATTAAATTCTCTACAAATCGGTGTCAATGTCGTATCCTTAGAATTTAAATCTCCGGGATTTTTTGTTACATGGAACATTAAATGTAACCCAATTCATATTTAAATTTAATTAAGTCTCTTGTAAATGTTTAATTTCCAATATTTGTAGATTTTTAATTTTAGTTCGTAACTAATTTCGTACAGCCGCCCTCAGGCGACTCCTGCCCAATCTCGGCGGGCAGGAGGCGTTTCCTGCCGGAGGCTGTACGCTGGTGTCGTGCGGTCCATGGCCTTCTACCGGGCCCCCGTGTGGGCCCTGAGCATACGGACGCGACCAGCAAAGCTGGTCACATGCCAGAGGGTCATGGCTATCCGGATAACCCTAGGATACCGCACGATCGCCGGTGAATCGGCCAATCTCCTTGCCGGATTGCCGCCTTGGGATCTGGAGGCAAAGCCCCCCAGCGCGTCTATGAGAGGCGCGTGAGGCGCAACGCCAGGGTGAATCCTCGCTGCCTCGACAAATCGAGGCGTGGCGGGAAGAGCTCCGGCGTGATCTCAAGACGGTATGGAGGGAGCGTCTGTCGCAACCGAGAATCGGGCGGTTAGACCCGAGGACACGGTGGAATTTTGCGCGAATACGAATGTCTAAAAATATGTGAATATATGCGGATGCAAATGCGAATGCAAATAATTGTAACATCTCTAGAGACAGGTGTACTTTATTTAATTTATTTATTTTGTAATAAATAAAACATCTAACTCATAATATAAATAAGAGAGCAGTGGTGGCCCAGTGATATCGGCCCCGACTTACGAGTTGTAGGTCGTGGGTTCGAATCCAGCCAGGCGCATTAGGTACTTTGTGTAATTTATTTCATCACCACTGCTCTCAAACTGTGAAGGAAAACATCGGAAGGAAACCGGCATGTCCTAGAACCAAAAATTCTAAAACATGTGACATTCACCAATCCGCACTGGGCCTGCGTGGTGTATTATAGCCCACTCCCTCTCACAGAGAGGAGGCCTGAGTCCCACAATGGGAACATTAATAAGCTGATGATGATGATGAAAACATCTAAAACCCAGATCAATTTTGTTTAATTTTACGGCTACTTACACCTAAATAATTTCTTAACACGAACTTATAGACTACACGAAGCGCTAGAACAATGAGTGTGATGGCTATCAATGTTGCTGCGAGTAATGTGAACACTAGTTCAAGTTCAAGGTACTGCGTCCACGAGATATTGGCGCTGGGTGAGCGCAGGTGCTTGGCGCCGCCGTGACGCAGCACATACTCCGTCCACCACACTGCGCGCTCCAGCGGACTCTGTGGCGCGTCCTGTATCAAACTGCGGAAACGCTCCATGTTGCGTCGGTAGCTGCAAATAATAACAATCCATTTATTATAAAACTCTCAGTCTGTTGAGACTATCTGGTCTGTCTAGAGGGTTTAGATACATTTACGATCTTCTATTTCTTCTTCAACCTTTAGTCACCCAATGCTGAGTGTAGCTCTCTTCCAAATCTTTCCACTTCTGGCGGTTTTGTGTTATGGCTATCCAGCGTCTTCCGGCCACTTTAACATTTACGATAGCAATAAATAATTAGCGTTGTATGTATACGTATATACCTATATTACTGATAGGACTATGTCTGTATTGACGCAAGAGTGCACTTATGCTGATCAGATGCCTGTCTCTGTACCCACAACTTCACAAAGCCCCAACCTATCTTGACCCACGTGTGAGCGAACCTCCTAACTGTGCCGTCAAAACGATGAAAACAAGAAGATTTTACAAGTTGGGTCCACATTTTACTTTTGTTGCAAGATCACTCACCTGTCATCACCAATTGTTGTGGCTATGGCATTCTTCAAATTTTCCTCTGTTAGCGTTTCCATGTCAAGTCTGACACCAATCTTGTGGAACTCGTATCTCTCTACATTGAACCACTGGTCACCTAACATCGGCATGCCGATGAGTGGTACACCTGCGGTGATAGCCTCGTCTGTTGATTGCAGTCCTCCTTGTGTTATGAACAGCTTGACTTTGGGATGTTCTACAAAACATAAATAATTGTAAAATCAGTATATTTTGGATTTCTTTGCAACATAATAATCTTGTTTTATTTAGGATAAGTGACTAAAATACATGATCATGGATGAACTGAAGTGATAGCGGGTAGATGTTGAATGTGCATTCGACGCCATTACTACGGTCACTGTTGGGTGTAACACAAGTGGACAGTGGTAGTGGTGTAGAACAAAAAAAAACTAACAAGTATCGGGTTAGACCGCTTCGTTTGCTCACAAACATCCGCCTGTAATCTACCTGTTTCAGTTCATTCGTGATCATGGCGCTTGCAAAACGTGCCGTAATATTGGAAACAAATAATAAAGATGGTAAATTTCCCGTTTTAAGTTCTAATGATAGTGTTAGTGAACATGTCGGTTTAAAAATTTATGTATTGTCAAACGTCACAGTGTTGCAAGTTCGAGATATGAAAAAAAACTCACTAAGTAGATCCGACTGCGGCAACCACTTCGATATCCGGATGTTGTCAGTTCGTCCAGGCAGTTCATCTTTGTTCCACTTCCAAAGAACATCGTAAGGTAACTGAGAGAACACTCGCACTAGTGTCTGTATTTTTTCCGGCGGTAAAAGAGAGGGATCCACATTCGTACCAAAGCTTATGTATATCACACCATGTTTAGACAAGTCCAAAAAATGCTTAAGATCCTGAAAAAAAAAACTTAGATTTTACCACAACCTTCATAATTCACTCATTATGTATTTACAGTCATTTCATCTTCTCTGCGTACCTTTGGTAGTTCTTTGGATGGCTTTTGATGTAAGCCACTCATATAGACCACAGATGGAGGAACGGGTCGGATTCCTTCAAATATGGGATGAATGTTAAGGAACAACATGTCAACGTTATTCAGCAATTCTGACACTGAAGGTACATCTGGTCCAAAATGTTTTCTTAGTATTGGACCTGCTACGTTCTTGAAATTGTCCAACATTATTTGTTCTGCCTTGTAGTGTTTATAATATGATACAACTCTCTCCCAAATTGTAAGATTGTTAAATTTTCGAATAACACCGGTCGGCCACAACCCTGGATGTGTAGGAGCGCCCACTGATTCATAATTTGGGTAAATTGCCGTAAATGAACTCATCCAAATCACTGGTGCTTTATAAAGATGAGAAAAGGCCAGGACAGGTGCCACAAAACATTCTAACAGGAGCAGATCAAACTTTTTCGTCTTGTCATTCATCAAGGTCTGTATCTGTTCATCTTCTAGCTGCTTGTCAAACACTTTATACGTTGTTTGTAGGATTATATTCATTGCTGTTATAGTGTCATCGTCTATGCCTCTCTGTACTTTCATTATTTCTTTTGACCATATGTTATAAGATAAATCGTGAACGTCTATTTCTGTCAAGTTCGGAGGCGTTCCTCCTTTTGGGAAGGCAGGGTCTGTAGTGATGACGGTGACCTCATGTCCTCGACGGGCCAGCGCCTCCGTCAGAGGACGGAACACTACTTGATGACTGACGGATGGCGTTGGGAAGTAAGCCAGGATCCTCGCCGCTTGGATTTGGCTTATTAATAGAATGTAAACCAACAAAACGTGACAAAATGAAACCCGCATGTTGCTTGATTGTAGCGAACTAATCAGTAAGAATCGTTGCACTGCTTTAAATACAAGAAATTATTTTTAAAATCATCATGACTAGGCTATAATTATGCAGTTTTGGATAAAATACTTCTTTAAAGCTACGCATTAAATGAATGATAATAATGTGTTTTATTCATAATGTTGTCTTTTAGTATCGTTTTGATATCTGATAGTAGCTAGCAAGTCATGATTGTTAAATCAATAGACAATTTTGCTAATCAGGTGACAAGGCCGTGACCGTACCAAAGTCCAAGTTGATATTATTGTTTGAAAATTTGGCTATTCACAGCTATCGAGGGAACTGATATTGAAAATGTTTGTAGTTGATAGTCATAAAATGAATAAGTACTGTTTTAGAATGTGAATGGTTATTATGTTTCTCAAAATTCTGAAGCGTTGTTATATTTCCTGTCCGTTTGTCATTCACTCATTATATTTATAAGCTCCGTGAAAATTTGAATACTTAATAAATTATTTTCACACACAGCAGAAACAGAATACCATCGGATCCCATCATCATATATTGACCTGATGATCATGGGATCACCTCGGAAGTATCTCAAACAAAAACAGAGTTTTCCAAATCGAACCTGACGTCTCTGACAAATCAAGTAAAACTCATATTAAAAAAATAAGTTAAAAATAACTAAAACCCAACTCTCTGGTCGTATGCCACCTAGCCAATAAAGATTGTGTTCAACAACCGCAGGTGGTGGCGTACGACCACGGCTATTAGATATCGGTCAAATGAAAATTGATCTTGTTTTATACTTTTGTGTGCGCGATTTTTCGTAGTCGGGTTTTAGTTATATTTAACTTATTTTTTATTTACACTTTTTTGGGGTTATATTATTAGAAGTAAGTAATTTATTGATATAATAATAAAAGCTAGGTAGCGAGTGAATTTCAAATGTACTCATTAAGCCAATTCATTTGATACCCATGTTGGGGCTGATAAAAGCGGGGAAAGTAGGTAGTAAAAGCTATATAATGTGTATATATTTCAAATGTGCTCATCAAGTCCTTTAATTTGATACCCATGTCGATACTGTGCGAAAATATTTGTTTTTTCGGTTACGACTTTACATCCCCTAGAGGGCGCCATATTGTATTTTTTATTTGGATCATTTTTCATGTAATGATAAGTAGTTTAGAAGTTATGAGGGAACAAACAAACATACATACCTACATACATACCGGTCAAGATCATAACCCTCCTTTTGGCTTTGCCGTAGTCGGGTAAAAAAACAGACTATTTTAGATTTTGAGATCATTCTCCATTTTAAAGTCGGTTAGCAATTAGTTAGTAATGTACAGGATATGATAATTATGTAATTTAGTTTTGCCATACATTATCTATCGGTGTCATCAGCTACTAAGAAAAACCACCAAATCACCTCATACTAGTGATGTTACGAATGCGAATGCAAATAGGTATTCAGTTTTATAGCAATCACGTTTGATAATTTTAGAAAATAAAAATAAAAAGTAACACTTTTTAATTAACTTATTTTTACTTCTTTTCTGTAACGAGAATGGAAAAAGTAAAGAAACACGAAGAATAACAGAAAGAAACATGTTTATCTTAGCATGATCTGATCATATTTATGATTGATTTGATGAACATTAATATTGATGAATGGCGAGACAAAGGCAGATCGAATAAAAGATGAATGGAGAGGAAGACGAAAGATAAGAATGGAGTGTGTGGAAGAAGGAGTACCAAATATTAGTATTTTTTCAGTCGTTCGTATTCGCAAAATATTCGCATGAATTTTGCGAATGCGAATACGAATGTCTAAAAATAAATGTTGTATATCTAATGTTGAAAAATTTCTTCAGCAAGATGACGGGGCCCGTCTAGAGGGCCAAAGCCTGCCGGGGTCGTGGGACTTATTCCATTACCGTGACCCTCGAACGTAAAGGGCTAATGAAGGACACCGTGGATTTTATTTTGGAGTCAGTACAAGTGTGCCAGTCCCTCCCGCCCTGCCCTGGGTGGGAGGATTGATGATTTTACCAGGCTAAAAAAAAAAGAAGATAAAGCGTGCTAACCAAGGAAATACCGGAACTCCTGCGCACCGACAAACGTTAATTACTGTATTCCGTAATACTGGTAACACTGGTCGTGCTCGTGAGCCAGGCCTGTCTAGTGAGGCCTAGATCATGATATAGGCGACCAATTCGTGGCACGTGCCCATTTTATGAAGTGCTCGACCATAGCATGAAGTGATCAATTACAAACCGAATAGCTGCGACATCGATACTTTTAGCAACACCATTAAGTTGAAGAATATGAATTGGGTTATAATAAACATGTGTTACTAGAAATCAACTCACGGGAACCTATATTTAACATAAGGAGTCAACGTATGAAATGCCAATTGTGCAAGATTTTTGGTTCCTTCCCCTATTAAAAAGACCCCAATAAAAAAAAATACTTGACCAGTTTATCAATTGTAAGCATGGATTAAAAAAAAGTATGGATAAATAAATGAAAAACTATTCAAATAATAAACAGTGCATACGAGGTAGCACTTCTTTAGATTACTCAAAACATGTCAAAAGCACCAGTTGTAAGTTATAACATTTTATTAGATCACCCCCTTCTTAGCTAATAACATCGTAGAGCTAATTTCAAAACTAGCTAGTTTAATACCACCTCTCTATGAAACGACTCCAATTTAGTTTCACCCCAAAGCCGTTAACTTTAATTCATAATAAATTCCTAATCTAACACATGATACCTACCCACATCCAGACGCGTGACGCGCAAATATACCCGAATACGATATACTGCGGTAAAATCCAATTTACTTCCTCACATTCTTGAAATTTAATCTCGCACTTCGTAAAATAGTAACAGTTATACTTACATAACTAGGTAGCTTCGTATTACTATGTTACTGCAACCTATGTAGTAAATATTTATTATACGAGACTATTACTAGGCTTAGAGCTGCCGCTCACTAGATTTTTTTGTCGCAGTGAACTTTTGCCACCCAGTAAAATTGTACTGGCCGTCAGAAACTATTCGTCATCATAATTAGCGCATTACCATACTTATTCATAGTACTCGACGTAAAAACAAGAAGTCTCTGAGACAATAAGTCACTAGTGAGCAGCTGACCCTTAAGGTTTCCAGAAAATTTTCGCATGAAAGCCTCGTTGTCGTACCTACTTACTATCGGCGACAAATTAAGAAAATCTACCTTCCCCTTTGTCTCCGAATAATTAAATATCACAAAACTTCAACATAACAAAAAGAAGCCTAATTTTCCTAGAACACTTAAAAAGGTTTTCATGCCAAAGATAAGCTTCCCTTTTTGACCGAAAACGTTGTTCAACGACCCGTAAAATTTCAGTTACCTAGCTGGCTGCGAAAACGCAGAGATCCTTTGATTTCTTTCCACTCGAACGGCCGGGGAAGAATGTTGAACCACAGCATCATTTGTGAAAATATCTTAAAGCCACGCGAAATAAATAAAGCAGGTAGTAAGTAGGTAGCTTTAATCTTAAGGCTGTTGATGCGAACGTGTTTGTGTTTAACTTTTCCGGTTCGAATGTTAAAGTAATTTCTTTGATTTTTGGCGAATACTCCATGTGATTTGATGGTTTCCGGTAAAGAATATAATTACAATGTCTATTTTTCTTTCTTTATATGTATATTGAGTTGCTTCTTTGCTCGATAGTCTCCTTAATATTTTTTTTGGAACCACGTAACCAAGTGAAAAGACGTTGCACTTACCAAAAACAAACCCTACCTTTATGAACAGAACATTACTACACACAATTAAAGCCAAGTACCAAAATTAATTACTAGCATATTGTTTCAAGTCACTTGAGTAGATTGCCTATAGAATCAGGTAAACCGTTTCCTGAATTTGATGCGTTACTAGCAAACCTATTACGGTAACTAGTAGGAAGGGTAATGGGTAAGACTGGAGTTAGTCCGGTAACCGCAATCTGACCTCGAAACCCTTAATTTAGTTGGCAACAAGGGAGACGTTTAGTATAATCTTCAACCTTTAGATTAAACATCTGTGTGCATATTGAAATCACAAGTCGGTATTAAAGGTTAACGCCCGTTTTCCGTTTAATAACACTCCAACCGTCACTAAATTAATTCTGTTGAAAGGAATCGACGCACAAATGGTTTTCAGGAATAACGCACATGGATTTAATTTCGCGGAGTCAAAACATATTGTAGGTTATTAAAAAAGAAAATTATCCGTTTTCTAAAACAAACTTTGTTTTCGATCTGATCCCTTACCCGTAGCCCGTAGGGTGATTAATTCAAGGATTGTCTCGATTCATCTATAAAAAACTTTAAAAAAAATGTAACCGACTTCCCACAAAAAAGTTCTAAATAACCTACAAAAAAACTTTTCTTTCGAAAGTCGGTGACTTTCTTTTTTATTTCATTGACTTTTTGTCACCGACTTTCGAAAGAAAAGTTTTTTTTGTAGGTTATTTAGAACTTTTTTGTCGGAAGACGGTTACATTTTTTTTGATAAAGATTTTTATTTTATCCTTTTTAGTTTCAATATTCAACCTTCTTACATGTACACTAAAATATTGTAATCCGTAGCACCGGTGATAACATCGTCCATGTATGTACTCTTACACAATGAGCTAAAAATTAAAACTGCTGCACCAAACTAAATGAAAATTTTATGGGACAGAAGGGCAGATATACTGTATCGAACAAAAAAAGAATCATCGAAATCGGACCAGAAACCTCGGAGTAATCGGTGTAGACAATGTTGAAAACTTTTTAGGTTTTCGTTGTTTTTTGTTGACTTTTCAAAAAGTGCTAGTCCGATTTCGATAAAATTTTAACAGGACCATTCGGGAGGTATACCCTTTCCAACAAATTTTTTCAAATCGGTTGGTAAAACTCCCCTTTTGGAAGTCGGTTAAAAATCTCATCACCACATCCAGATCCTTTGATGTATGTTCCCTGGCAAAGAGAAACAGATACACTGTGGAAGTAAACTCCCCGATTGCATAGACGCAGCTCGGGAAATTCAAATTCTCTTATGTTTTTTTTTTGTTTCCAGGTCAGTGTCAGGTTTCTAAATGATCAAAATATGGTTTACGATTACAACAAGTATGAATTTACATAATTATAAATATAAGAATAATTATAATCGATACATCGCCATCGCTCGAACTTAGATTTGTGCCATATAAATGAGATTATGATAAGGTCAATGGGCAAAAATATATGAAACTTGGGCATGGTTGATCACTAATTTTTTTTCCGATTTTTTCACAATTCAAATTGACAAAATTCTCATTTTACAATGAAAATTAGTAGATAGTCAACATCATTTACTAGCAGGACTGTAATTCCTATAGGGGGAAACAGAAGTGTCTCCCCTCATTTCATCAGTTACATTTGATCAATCTAATTTCGATGAGCCTGTTGATATGGTATTAGCATCCCACCCTACATTGCACTGCGCGTTGTATTTGACAACTCGCAAATACATTTATCTAATCTCTCAAAAAGTATTATTATAATTGAGAAAGTATCTATGTTTGTAGGTTTCATTTTCACGTCAAAATGGTTGAACCGACTTTTATTACTTTTGGTACAGAAATTGATGAGATACTATAGATGGTTATAGGCTATACGGGAGGGAAAAAAGCCGCAGGAAATAGTTAGGACATAAACATGGTTCATCATCTTCCTGCCCTTATCCCATTTTAGTTGGGGTCGGCACAACATGCTTTTTCTTCCATTCTCCCCTATCAGACGCCACAGTATCATTTACTCCTTTTTCATTCATATCATTCCTTAGACAATCCATCCATCTTTTCTTTGGCTTTCCTCTTCCTCTCCATCCATCAAAATTCATACCCATCACTCTTTTAGACACATGAGTCTCATCCTGAGAGACATAAACATAGTTACGGTATAAATATTCGACCAGGAACAACCGTCTCGAGCAGAAGTCTACCAAAGCGAAGACCGTTAGAAGGAACATTTGAAGAGGAGGGTGAGGAACTTACTTATCTTGCCTATTGCCCTAAATATACTCCAAATCTGATGTCACATCAATCATTTTATATTAATTTTATTGAATTATAAAGATTGACTGGTAGATAATACCTTGCGGCATTAAGTCCGCCTTATGTACCACAATTGTACTTGAAAGTGTAAATAAATAAATTATACGACATGTTAACGTATGTTAAATTTTTAACCGACTTCGAAAAAAGGAGGAGGTTTTTAATTCGGAATATTATTTTTTTATGTATGTTCACATGCAGAGAAATGTATACGAGAACTTCTGGTTGCAACCGTGACAGCAAGACTCACTAGTTGACTTTACAACATTTCTAGTAATAAATACTAAGTCTTTGTTATCTCTACAGCTACTTACTCAGTATTTGCTTAGTCTTGCTGTCACGATTGCAACCAGAAGTTCTCATAATAGGTAGCCAGAGATTTCTCTGCGTGTACCGATTTCTCAAAGACGCCTGGACCGATTTGGAAAATATACAAATAGCCAGACCCAAAAAAACAATTTGTAGTTCATACAAATTTTTGCTCCGTGCAGAAATCGAACCAGTGGCACGAAGCCCTATCAGTCACTACTCTAACCATGCCGTCAAAATGACTAGGTCTGAAAAATTAATATTATTATTACTTACTAGGTATTGTTCTGTATCTGGATAAAAGTAATAAAATTTTCTCGCGTGCCAAGAACCATACTAAATGTTCTGTCAACGTACCTATTTATTTATGTACATTACATATACGTTGAAAATTGTACAATGGCAGAATTTCCCTGGCTACTACCCAACTTTGATTCCAAGTAAATCCTCTTTTCAAGCTATTACGGCAGCAAAGCTTATGTACCGTTGTCTGAAACTTGTAGTTTGTAGGTACCTAACGTAAGTTGGTGCAACAACTGAGGTTAAAGAAATTAGTAAATCTTTATTCAGAATGTATAAAAATAAAATTAATCTGTACATGTAAATTAGCTTATATTAGGAGTTCGTGGCTAAAGTAGGAGCTCGTGGCTAAAAATTACAGCCGCACAGGCCGATCTTCCGGGTTAAACCGCGCTTGCCGAGGTTCGAAGTTGGTCTGTGGATGGGTGACCGTCTGTCATAGCGAGTTTCCTCCATGCCTCAGAAAGCACGTAAAGACGTTGGTCCCGGCTGTCATTTGTAGATCTTTGACAGTCGTTATTGTTAGTGCTCATTCACACTAATCTGACAAGACGATTCATGTGTTTTGACGAATCGTCTTTTTTCACGAATCGTTATTTTGATTTGTATGGGCGGTTATACATTAAAATTGCCCGTGTTCACACTATTACGGAATTCGGAAAAATGACGGATACGTCTTTTAAGACGTATCGTCTTTAAAAATATTTTAGTTTTAAATTACGAATCGTTATGACGGACTCAGTGTGAATGAGCTCTCAGTCAGAAGCTCTAAAGTCTGACAACCAGTCTTACCACGGGGTTTCGTATTATTACCCAGTTACTGGGTTGTGGGGGTCCGAAAGGCAGTCGCTCCAAAAAAAAACTGATATTCAGCTGCATCCAATTCGACTGGAAGTCGACCCCAAAATAGTTGGGATAGACTAAGTAGATGATGCTGTAGATTTGCTTATTATCGAATCTTTACAAATTTAGATATTCAGAAAATAGGCTTCCTCTGGATAAGTTCGCTCCATCGCTGGCTTCGTCTCTGTCACTTCTGAGCTAGTAAAGAGCAAACACATTTAATAAAATATTAAATAAACGCTCGCCACGTTATCTAACAGATGAGCACAAACAAAACTACCCAAGTATATTTAAAAACGTACAGCAATCCATCTTTCTCTTAGCATGAGTAATGTTCTGAAAAAAAAATGTTTTTCAACGGATGACTAGATGAAAGTAGAGAGCTTAAAACGTCTGTGGTTATGATAGATGTTGTCGTTAAGCATGCTTACTGCTATTCACGGTAATATTTATTACCATTCATTGATTTTTGTGTACAAATACTCAGGTATTACTTCGTGATAAAATTGTTTGGATGAACGAAAGTTTGTAACTCAATTCAGCTTAGTAGAGCAGGGTGAAATTTGTCACAGAAATAGATTTTAGTATAGAATAATACATGGGCTACTTTTAACTCTCATACCTTGAGATTATTACCAAATGCGGGCAAAAACGCTACCAAAAGCTAATATTTAATATAATTTAAAACTGTAATGTAATTGCAGTTGCGACGTGTTATGTCGCCAACAAAGTCTCATATTTATGTCAATTCCATTACATTAATTGCAATGAAGCAATGAATTTTTAACTTCATTCCTTTTCCTTTGTACAACAAATAAAGCACCTCGCCAACG